>OY740792.1:4551440-5198753 GCA_963514005.1 Raja brachyura | reverse complement strand
GAAAGAAAGAAAGAGAGAAAGAGAGAAAGAAAGAAAGAAAGAAAGAAAGAAAGAAAGAAAGAAGGCCAGCCAGCGACCGTACACTAGCTCTATCTTACACACACTAGGGGCTAATGTGCAGAAGCCAATTAATCCACGAGCCTGCTCATCTTTGGGATGTGGGAGGAAAGATGCAAAGTCATCTTGAGCGGCGGAGCATATTCAGACTGGAAGGGTTAATTGGCCTACGACTGCTCCGATTTTCCATGTCTCTATGCTGGTCTTTCATTCCAATTTAGTATAGAGCACAGAACAGAGCAGTGCAGGAGCAGGCCCTTCGGTCCGCAGTGCCCATGCCGAACGCGGTGCCAAGTCAAACTAATCCCCTCTGCTCGCATGTGAACCAAACCCCTCCAGTCCCCAGCCTTAAGCTGCATAAACATTTGCTAAACTGTATTTAAGTTTCAGTGGCTCAATGTTAGTAACCCAGTAACATAACCACTGAATCCTGGCGTCAACGTTACCGCTCAACCTGCCAAGGCTGGTAGGAATATTTTTAAGGCAGAGTTTTAGTTTAGTTTAGTTTAGAGATACAGAGCGGAAACAGGCCGTTCTGCCCACCGAGTCCGCGCCGACCAGCGATCCCCGCGCACTACCACCACCCGACACACGTTGGGGACCATTTTACACCTACACCAAGCCAATTAACCTACAAACCTGCACGTCTTTGTAGCGTGGGAGGAAACCGGAGATCTCAGAGAAAATCTTAGAAACATGGAAAATAAGTGCAGGTGTAGGCCATTCGGCCCTTCATGCCAGCACTGCCATTCAATATGATCATGGCTGAACATCCAAAATCAGTACCTTGTTTCTGCCTTCTCCCCATATCCCTTGATTCTGTTAACCCTATGAGCTCTAAGGACATGGGGAGAACGTACAAACTCCGTACAGACAAGTGCCCGTGGTCAGGATCGAACCCGTGGCCTCTGGTGCTGCAAGGCAGCAACTCTACCGCTGCACCACCGTGCCGCCCTCAATTTATAGGAATAGATAGAATCTTAATTAGTACGAGTGTTAGGGGTCATGGGGAGAAGGCAGGAGAATGGGGTCAGGAGGGAGAGATACATCAGCCATGATTGACTGGCGGAGTAGACTTGATGGGCCGAATGGCCTAATTCTGCTCCTATCACTTATGAACTTATGAATAGATCCCATTTCTTTTTGGGTTTACAATACTGACAATGACGAGGAAACACTTTTTCTCACAGAGAGTGATGAGACTGTGGAATTCTCTGCCTCAGAGGGCGGTGGAGGCCGGTTCTCTGGATGCTTTCAAGATAGAGCTAGATAGGGCTCTTAAAGATAGCGGAGTCAGGGGATATGGGGAGAAGGCAGGAACGGGGTACTGATTGGGGATGATCAGCCATGATCACACTGAATGGCGGTGCTGGCTCGAAGGCCGAATGGCCTCCTCCTGCACCTATTGTCTATTGTCTATTGATATCTCCTGCCCCCTGTGACACTTGTATTTCAGTTTCTTTCAGGGAAAAGGCCCCGAGAGAATAATTGATTATTCCCTTTGTTTACTGAAGGGGATTAAGAGCAAGTGATAATTAGTTTGCTTCTCATTGTCGTCAAGGGTACTGGTTTACATTTTTTTTTAAATATTAAACTAATCCCCTAAAAAATGGGTAGGATGGGTTTAGAGGGATATGGGCCAAATGGGGCAGGTGGGACTAGTGCAGATGGGGCGTGTTGGTCGGCATGGGGCAAGTTGGGCCGAAGGGCCTGTTTCCATGCCGGGTGACAGTCCAACTGCATCGCTCTGCAGAATGATAAGCTTTTGTTTGCATATCCAGTCAAAATAATAGTCTATACAGAACATTAATATAATCAAGCTCTATATCGTGATGGGACAGTTGTGCAGCGGTAGATTCCCGTCTTCGATCCTGTCGGTACGGAGTTTGTACGCTCTCCCCGTGACCTCCGTGGGTTTCTTCCGTGTGGAATGCGGTACTGATTTTGGATGGTCACCCATGATCATATTGAATGGTGGTGCTGGCTCGAAGGGCCGAATGGCCTACCCCTGCACCTATGTTTCTCTGTGCTCCGGTTTCCGCCCACATTCCAAAGACGAGCAGGTTTACTTAGTTTAGTTCAGAGATCCAGCACGGAAACAGGCCCTTCGGTCCACCGGGTCCGCGCCGGCCAGCGATCCCCGCACATTAACGCCATCCTACACTTCTACCAAGCCAATTAGCCTACAAACCCGTACGTCTTTGGAGTGGGGGAGGAAACCGAAGGTCTCGGGGAAAACCAACGCGGGTCATGGGGAGAACGTACAAACTCCGTGCAGACAAGCACCCGTAGTCGGGATCGAACCCGGGTCTCCGGCGCTGCAAGCGCTGTAAGGCAGCAACTCTACCGCTGCGCCACCATGACCGCCCCATTTTTTTGGCTAATTGATTTCTGTAAATTGTCCCCAGTGTGTAGGATGGAGTTAGTGTTTGGTTGATAACTGGTCAGCACAGACTCAGTTGGCTGAAGGGCCTGTTTCCACACTATCTCTAAAACTACAAATAAGCAAAATTAAAAGATATTTGCCCTATCTATTCCCCTCATGATTTTATACACCTCTATAAGATCTCCCCTCAGCCTCCTGCGCTCCAAGGAATAAAGTCCCATCTTGCTCAACCTCATCCTACAGACTATCTTTAGTTCAGTTTATCGTCACATGTACCGAGGTACAGTGAAAAGCATTTGTTGCGTGCTATCCAGTCAGCGGAAAGACAAGTCAGCGGTACAGCCAGAAAAGACAATAGACAATAGGTGCAGGAGTAGGCCATTCGGCCCTTCAAGCCAGCACCGCCATTCAATGTGATCATGGCTGGTCATCCCCAATCAGTACCCGGTTCCTGCCTTCTCCCCATATCCCCTGACTCCGCTATCTTGTGTAGGTTCATCCCTCAGACTCCTCGTCTCCAGGCAAAACAGATCAAGCCTATCTTATCGTTCCGTATAACAATGTGCTCCTGGAACGGATGCCCTACAATGCAGAGAACTACAATGTATTCTGCACTCTGTATCTCCCTCTTCCTCTTTGCTGTACCTATTGTACTTTGCATTATGTATCATATATTTGATTTGTTTCCCAAGTCCGATCAAGGATAGCCTGTGAGTCACTAGTGAAGGAGATAGTAGTTCAGCACTGCTCTCTGGTTGTGGTGGGATGGTTCAGTTGCCTGATAACAGCTGGGAAGAAACTCAAGGTTCAAGGTTCAAGGTTAGTTTATTTGTCACATACACCAATTGGTGTAGTGAAATGCTTCTTGCCATGCAGCGCATAAAATAAAGAATACAGACACAACACTAATAAAGAGATTTAAACATAAAAACATCCCCCCACAATGGTTCCCATTATGAGGGAAGGCACAATGTTCAGTCCCCAACCCATGTCCACCCATAGTCGGGCCTATTGAGGCCTCCGCAGTTGCCTTCACGGAGGCCCGATGTTCCAGGCCATTCTCGCCGGGTGATGGTGCTCCGGCGTCGGGAGAATCCTCTCAGCGGCTTGGGACACTTGGAACGGCCGCTTCCTGCTGGAGTCCGCGGCTTCCAGAGCCGACAAGGCCGCGCTGAATGGACCTCCCCCACCGGCTCCCGATGTTGAAGTCAGCGCCGCCGCCCGCAGTCGGCCGCTCCACAGACCCGTGGCTCCGCGATGTTTGTCTCGGCGGTCTCAGCTCACCGGAGTTCCAGCGCGGCGACCCAGGCAAGGTATCGCCCGCTCCGTCCCGCGATGGCGCTCCAGCGCTCCGCTGCTGCCGAAGCCGAGGTTCTGGGCGGCCCCTCAGGAAACGCCGCTCCAGGCCCGCTGGTAGGCCGCGAGGACGGGTCGAAGATGCAGCCCGGAGAAAAGCTGCCTCTCCGACCAGGTAGGGACCAGGAAAAGCAGTTTCCCCCTTCCCCCACCCCTCCCCCCCACATAAAAAAGAATAGACTCCAAAACAAAACACTTTAACACACTAAAAAAAAAGAAAATGAGGAAAGACATACAGCTGCAGGCTGGGCAGCCATACCATACAGGACGGCGCCCCCTACTAGAAACTGTCCCTGAATCTGGGGGTGTGCGTGTCCCTCTACTCCCGTGTGAGTGTACGGGAGTAGCGGGACAATCCCGTACCTCTTGCCAGATGGGACAGGGGAGAATAGGGAGTGGCCAGGGTGCGACTGGTCCTTGCCGAGGCAGCCAATGGAAGGAAGATAGACACAAATTGCAGGAGTAACTCAGCGGGACAGGCAGCATCACTGGAGAGAAGGAACGGGTGACGTTTCTGGTCGAGACCCTTCTTCAGACCAGGTCGGTTAACTTGATAGAGTAGAAGCCAAGAGGATATCGCCGTCCTGTGCGGAAAATCTAAACCTAGGCGGCAAAGCCCGGTAGCTCTTAACACCTTGCTAAGGGCGCATTTCTTCCCTCAGAGGGTCGGGGGTGTTTGCCGAGTGATGTGGAGAGTGAGTCATGCAGTTTGTTCAGGACTGAAATACCGTTTTGGTCTTTAGGGCAGTCAAGGACACAGGGGAACAGGTAGGAACGTCGAACAGTGGCCAAGATCAGGCCAGCCTCGATGTTATGAGCTCTCAGAGTAGACTCGAGGGGCCACTTGCCCCAAGCTTGCTCATATTTCATTTCGCGACAGGTAGCATAAAAAACGCTGGTTCCTTCTTCTTTTCATAACTAAATAGTTTTCAGATATCAGATTTCCCTCTTCAGGCCCAAACATTCCTCTCTGATTCCATCATGGTGGATGGTGATGGATGTTGTCATTCTCAACAGGTCCACATTTAGATGGTTGTGTGACTGGGAGTTAATAAGAGTGGATGACCTCATGCAGTGGGAGGTGATGGGACTGCCCCTTTGGCTTGGCATCTGGTTAGAAGTCTCCAGCCATTCACAGAGCAGTGTCTTTAGTATGAGATATTCTGATCTGCGCAGCACCTCCCAAGTTTAGTTCGTCTTTTTAACCCCTGTCCCACTGTACGAGTTCATTCCAAGAGCTCTCTCTCCCGAGTTTGCCCTGATTCGAACTCGGAGATTTACGGTAATGGCCGCTCGTCGGTACTCGGAGCTCTCGTGGACATTTTTCATCACGTTGAAAAATCTTCACGAGTCTTCCCGTGCTTGCCTGCCGTTAGCGAGTCTTCCCGAGTATCTGCCGTTAGCGCTAAGAGACGTCCCCGAGCTCCGACCTACCCGCTACGTTCATTCTCCGTGCTTACCACGAGTTTGATTTTTTTTTTAAACTTGGGAGGGCTCTTGGAATGAGCTCAATTCAATTCAATCTTTATTGTCATTGTGCAGTGTACAATACAGAGACAACGAAATGCAGTTGGTATCTCCGAAGGGCGAACTCGCACCGAGGGACAGGGCTATAAGGGTGATTTCAGCATCCATTGATTCTGTACCAAACGCATTGGTGTTCAGAGCTTCAGGGCAGCACGGTGGCGCAGTGGTAGAGTTGCTGCCCCGCAGCGCCAGGGACCCCGGTTCGTTCCTGACCTCTGGGGCTGTCTGTACGGAGTTTGCACGTTTTCCCCGCGACCACGTGGATTTTCTCAAAGATCATCGGTTTCCTCCCACACTCCAGGTTTGCAGGTCAATTGGGCCTCGATAAGAAATGTAAATTACCTCTAGTGCATAGTATAATAGACAATAGACAATAGGTGCCATTCGGCCCTTCGAACCAGCACCGCCATTCAATGTGATCATGGCTGATCACCCCATTCCTGCTTTCTCCCCATGTCCCTTAGCTCCGCTATCCCTAAGAGCTCCATCTAACTCGCTCTTGAAAGCACCCAGAGAACCAGTCTCCACCGTCCTCTGAGGCAGAGAATTCCACAGACTCACAACTCTCTGGATGAAAACTTTTTTCCTCATCTCCGTTCTAAATGGCCTACCACTAATTCTTAAACTATGGCCCCTGGTTCTGGACTCCACCAACATTGTGAACATGTTTCCTGCCTCTAGCCGTGTCCAAACACTTAATCATTGTAAATGTTCCAATAGGATCCCCTCTCAGCCTTCTAAATTCCAGAGTGTACAAGCCCAGCCGCTCCAATCTATCAACATATCACAGTCCCACCATCCCGGGAATTAACCTCGTGAACCTACGCTGCACTCCCTCAATAGCAAGAATGTCCTTCCTCAGGTTTGGGGACCAAAACTGTACACAATACTCCAGGTGTGGTCTCACTAGGGCCCTGTAACGTCTGCTGAAGGACCTCTTTGCTAGTGTCGGCTACGGGTGCTGTCTGTACGGGGGGGGGTCGCCTAATTATAGGAAGGATGGCAACAAAATAGAGAGTACAGTGGAGATTTACTAGAATGTTGCCTGGGTTCCAGCAACTAAGTTACAGAGAAAGGTTGAACAAGTTAGGTCTTTGTTCTTTGGAGCGCAGAAGGTTAAGGGGAGACTTGATTGAGGTCTTTAAAATGATGAAAGGGATAGACAGAGTTGACGTGGATAAACTTTTCCCATTGAGGGTAGGGAAGATTCAAACAAGAGGGCATGACATGAGAATTAAGGGACAGAAGTTTAGGGGTAACATGAGGGGGAACTTCTTTACTCATGAGTGGTGGCTGTGTGGAATGATCTTCCAGCAGAAGTGGTGGAGGCAGGATCGATTTTAACATTTAAAAGTAAAGTGGATATGTATATGGACGGGAAGGGAATGGAGGGGTATGGTCTGAGTGCAGGTAGATGGGACTAGGGGAAAATAAATGGTCGGCACGGACTGGTAGGGCCGAGAGGGCCTGTTTCCGTGCTGTAATTGTTATATGGTTATATCATTGGTCGGCACGGACTCGGGGGGGCCGAAGGGCCTGCTTCCACGCCATATATATAAAGTAAAGCCACTATTCCCGTCAGAAACATTCTGATTATTAGTTAAACCAGAAATACATTTGGTTCTATATAAGCCTTACCCACAACCTGGGAACTACCACAAGACATAAACAGACTTACTGTGCTGGTCTTATTTAGTTTTAGTAATCACTGGCACAAATTTGTGAATTATTCTCTCATCAAACTGCGGCCTTTATTAAAATGTTCTGGTTCAAACTGTTGCTTTATGCTGGATAACACTGCCTGCTCTGTGAACTTATAATGAGTCCAGGATTCTGTCACTGCAAGGCCCTTCAGGTTGACACCTCTGGGCAGAGGTGTGTTGAGAAATATTCCACCCTTTGGTTCAAGGCAATGTAACCACTAAAGAAACGTAACAGGGCAGCACAGTGTCACGGCGGTGGAGTTGCTGCCTCACAGCGCCAGGGACCCGGGTTCGATCCTGACTACGGGTGCTGTCTGCACGGAGTTTTTGTACGTTCTCCCCGCACTCCAAAGATGCGCGGGTTTGTAGGTTATTTAGCTTTGGTTAATTGTAGGAGTGGTGGCAGCTGTGGCTCGCCTGCGGTCCGTCTGTTTTTTCTTTTTTTGTTCTGTTTTAGCGTGTTCATTTGAGTTATTAGGTTGTGTATGTGTGAGGGGGGTGGGAGAAACGTGTTTTAGAAACATAGAAACATAGAAACATAGAAATTAGGTGCAGGAGTAGGCCATTCGGCCCTTTGAGCCTGCACCGCCATTCAATATGATCATGGCTGATCATCCAACTCAGTATCCCGTACCTGCCTTCTCTCCATACCCTCTGATCCCTTTAGCCACAAGGGCCACATCTAACTCCCTTCAATGAACTGGCCTCAACTACCCTCTGTGGCAGAGAGTTCCAGAGACCCACCACTCTCTGTGTGAAAAAAGTCCTTCTCATCTCTAGGGGAAAATAAATGGTCGGCACGGTCTGGAAGGGCCGAGAAGGCCTGTTTCCGTGCTGTAATTGTTATATGGTTATATGGTTATATCTCGGTCCTAAAGGAATTCCCCCTTATCCTTAAGCTGTGACCCCTTGTCCTGGACCTCCCCAACATCGGGAACAATCTTCCTGCATCTAGCCTGTCCAACCCCTTAAGAATTTTGTAAGTTTCTATAAAGTTCCCTCTCAATCTCCTAAATTCTAGAGAGTATAAACCGAGTCTATCCAGTCTTTCTTCTTAAGACAGTCCTGACATCCCAGGAATCAGTCTGGTGAACCTTCTCTGCACTCCCTCTATGGCAAGTTTAGTTTTAGTCTCTTCCTTTGGGGGGGTCGCGACTTTTCTTGTTGTATCCCCCGTCTCCGTCTCTGTCTGCGCTGAGGCCTAATGGCGGAGCTGACAGCCTCCAACTGCGACCGACCTCGAGGCTCTGGAGGCAGAGCCAGCCAGGACTTACCAGCGCGAGGCTGGCCCGACTCGGGGCTGAGGCGGTGTTCCGGCGTTCCGGCGGCCCGACTCGGAGCTGTGGCGGCTTTCCGGTGGCGGTGGTGGCGGCAGTGACTTCGAAGGTTCGGCCGCGGGCCCAGTGGACGACATCGTCGGGAGCTCGCAGGTCACAGGTTGGTGACCTGTTTTTCCGGAGCTCCCGCGGCAACAGCTGCGTCCGCTAGACTGGAGGGCGGCAGCTATGGCAGCTCGACCGCCCCGGGCCGCGGAGTTGAACCGGCCCGTTCGCGGAGCGCGGTTCAGCCGCGGGACTTACTTACTTACGATCACCCGGTGCGGTCACAACATCGGAGGCCTGGGTCGCCTCAGCGCAGAGGAAGAGGAAGAACAAGAAGGGACGAGACAAAGACTTAAGATTTTTGCCTTCCATCACAGTGAGGAGGTGTCTGGTGAACTCACTGTGGTGGATGTTAAATATGTGTTTATTGGGTGTTTTGTTATTCTATTATATGTATGACTGCAGGCAACAAAATTACGTTCAGACCAAAAGGTCTGAATGACAATAAAGTTTCCATGATTCCATATAACCATATAACCATAAAACAATTACAGCACGGAAACAGGCCCTCTCGGCCTTTCCAGTCCGTGCCGACCATTTATTTTCCTCTAGTCCCATCTACCTGCACTCAGTCC
The DNA here is from genome assembly GCA_963514005.1 of Raja brachyura. The sequence goes on along the minus strand of OY740792.1, from coordinate 5,189,767 downwards.
ATGATTCCATAAATTGCCCCTAGTGTGTGTAGCATAGTGCAAATTCTGTACAGGGTGATCATTGGGCGGTGCTGCCTCGGTGGGCTGAAGGGCCTGTTTCCAGGCTGTATCTCAAAACTAGACTAAACTAAACTAGACTGAACTAAACTCCAGCATCCAGGCCATTCCCTGAAGTCCCACACCACCAGGTTCAGGAACACCTCCCTTCCAACAACCCGCGTGGGTTTTCTCCGGGTGCTCCGGTTTCCTCCTACACTCCAAAGACGTGCAGTTTTTTTTTGCTTCAGGAAAATTGTAAATTGTCTCCAGTGTGTAAGATAGTAGTGTAAGGAGAGGTCAGTTTGGACTCTGTGGGCCGAAGGGCTATGTCCACACTGCATCCCTAAACCCTAAATTCTAAGTCTAAAATATCCCTTGGCAAGATGGCGCAGTGGTAGAGTTGCTGCCTTAAGGGCCTGCCCTACCAGCATCCGACTCCATGCGATGAGCACGATCAAACTAGAAGTGGGGCCTGCGCGGAGGTCGGGTGATCCCTGTACAGGGCCGTTCCCACCAGCATGCGCCTGCATGTGGCAAGCGTGACTAAACCGGCAGCGAGGGCCACGCGGAGGTCGGGTGAGTGGCGCAACGCGGCGCAAAGTGAGGCGAACTTGGAGCGAAGTCTTAAGGTAAGTTCACCAGGACAGAGAGGGATACACAGAGAGGGGCACAGAGGCACACACACACACAGAGGGCCACGGAGCCACACACATAGAGGGTCACGGAGGCACCTACAGAGAGGGTCACGGAGGCACGATGTCGGGGCGGTGTGTAAATGTTGAGGCGACTGCGAGCCGACAAGCCGTTGCCGCGCGGAATTTTTGAACATAGTCCGTTTTTCGGAGCCCCGCGCGATGTCGGGACGAACTCCGCACAATTCCGCACGGCTCCGGCGATCAAAGTGGGACCGGCCCTGCGACGCCGGACGGCTCAAGCGACCACATTAGGTCGGGCTCATCGCATAGAGTCGCATGCTGGTGGGACAGGCCCTTTATAGCACCAGAGACCCCGGTTCGATCCCGACCAAAGGTGCTGTCTGTACAGATATCGCACGTTCTTGCTGTGACCGAGTGGGTGTTCTCTGGGTGCTCCAGTTTTCTCCCACACTCCAAAGACGTGCAGGTTTGTACGTTAATTGGTTTTGGTAAATTGTAAATTGTCCCTAGCGTGTAGGATAGTGCTAGTGTCCATCGATCATTGGTCAGCACGGACTCGGTGGGCCAAAGGGCCTGTTTCCACGCTGTACCTCTAAACTAAAGTGGACTGAACTAAACTGAAAGTTTCCAGACAGATTACATTTGAATTATGCCGTAGCATCCTATAAACCAAAAAAATATAAGTATGTGTAAGAAGGAACTGCAGATACTGGCGATAGACACGGGTTCAATCCTGACCAAAGGTGCTGTCTGTACAGAGATCGCACGTTCTCGCTGTGACCGCGTGGGTTGTCTCCGGGTGCTCTGGTTTTTTCTCACACTCATAGAAACATAGAAACATAGAAAATAGGTGTAGGAGGAGGCCTTTCGGCCCTTCGAGCCAGCACCGCCATTCATTGTGATCATGGCTGAATGTCCCCTATCAATAACCCGTGCCTGCCTTCTCCCCATATCCCTTGACTCCACTAGCCCCTAGAGCTCTATCTAACTCTCTCTTAAATCCATCCAGTGATTTGACCTCCACTGCCCTCTGTGGCAGGGAATTCCATAAATTCACAACTCACTGGGTGAAAATGTTTTTTCTCACCTCAGTCTTAAATGGCCTCCCCTTTATTCTAAGACTGTGCCCCCTGGTTCTGGACTCGCCCAACATTGGGAACATATTTCCTGCATCTAGCTTGTCCAGTCCTTTTATAACTTTATACGTTTCTATAAGATGCCCCCTCATGTTTCTAAACTCCAGTGAATACAAGCCTAGTCTTTTCAATCTTTCCTCATATGACAGTCCCGCCATCCCAGGGATCAGTCTCGTGAACCTACGCTGCACTGCCTCAATCACAAGGATGTCCTTCCTCCAAAGATGTTCGGGTTTGTATGTTAATTGGCTCTGGTAAATTGTAAATTATCCCTAGTGAGTAGGATAGTGATAGTGTAAGGGGTGATTGCTGGTCGGCACGGACTCGGTGGGCCGAAGGGCCTGTTTTAGTGCTGGATCTCTAAACTCTGAAGTCTAACAGATTCTAAAACCATTGGTTGAATCACCAGAAGATAGGCACATGAAGCTGGAGTAACTCAGCGGGACAGGCAGCATCTCTGGATCAACGCAACTCAAGAGATTTTATTGTCATGTGTGCCAGATAGGACAACGAAATTCTTGCTTGCTGCAGTTTTCAGGCTCCTGTACCTTCTTCCCGATGGTAGCGGAGAGATGAGTGCGTGGCCAGGATGGTGTGGGTTCTTGATGATGTTGGCAGCCTTTTTGAGGTAGCGACTGCGGTAGATCCCTTCGATGGTGGGAAGGTCAGAGCCGATGATGGACTGGGCGGTGGTCAAAATTTTCCGTATTCTTTTCCGCTCCTTGACGCTCGAGTTGCCGAACCAAGCCATGATGCAACCGGTCAGCATGCTCTCCACTGTGCACCTGTAGAAGTTCGAGAGAGTCCTCCTTGACAGACCGACTCTCCGTAATCTTCTCAGGAAGTAGAGGCGCTGATGTGCTTTCTTTATAATTGCATCAGATCTTCAGAAATCTGTGCACCCAGGAATTTGAATCTTGACCCTTTCCATCATCATCCCTTTGATATAAACGGGATTGTGGGTCTCTATCCTACCCCTTCCAAAGTCCACAATCAGTTCCTTGGTTTTGCTAGTGTTGAGAGCCAGGCTACTGTGCTGGCACCATATGGACAGTCGCTCGATTTCTCTTCTATACTCTGACTCGTCCCCATCGATGATACGTCCCACAACAGTGGTGTCGTCAGTGAACTTGATGATGGAGTTCACACTATGTCCGGCTACGCAGTCATGAGTATAGAGTGAGTACAGCAGGGGGCTGAGCACGCAGCCTTGAGGTGCTCCCGTGCTGATTGTTATCGAGGATGACACATTCTCACCAATACGGACAGACTGTGGTCTGTGGATGAGGAAGTCGAGGATCCAATTGCAGAGGGATGCGCAGAGACCCAGAACTGAGAGCTTGGCAACCAGCTTGGACGGGATGATGGTATTAAATGTCGTGCTGTAGTCAATGAATAACAGCCTGACATGAGTTTTTGTTGTCCAAGTGGTCCAGAGCGGAGTGGAGAGGCAGCGAGATCGCATCCACCATTGATACGGTGGTAAGTGAACTGCAGTGGGTTCATCACCACAGGCGTTAATGCCACTGGTCGATAGTCATTGAGGCACGTCACCTTGCTCTTCTTGGGCACCTGCCCTTTTAAAGCAGGTGGGAACCTCAGACCTAAGAAGTGAGAGGTTGAAAATGTCCATAAAAACTCCAACCAGTTGGTCTGCACAGATTTTTAGAACACGACCGGGTATACCATCAGGTCCAGGCGCTGTCCGAGGGTTCACCTCTCTGAAGGATCTTTTGACGTTGTCCTCTGTGACTGTGACTGAAATACCATCACGGCGAATGGGGCCTCGGGAAGGCACATGAGTGTTCTCCCTATCAATGCACGCGTGAAATGCATTGAGCTCGTCGCTGACGTTTGAGCTGCCTCCTGATTTTGCCTTGTAGGAGGCGATTGCATTCACGCCCCGCCACAGTTGCCGAACACCCGTCTCCAGCTTGGAGCAGAAGTCCCTTTTGGCCTTTTCGATGGCCTTACCAAGGTTGTATCTGGACTTATTATAGACCTCTGCATCTCCAGACCTGAATGCCCGGAATCTGGACTTCAGAAGAGTGCGGATCTCATGGTTCATCCGAGGTTCTTCTGGTTAGGAAACACTCTGAAGGCTTTTGTTGTGATGCCGTCCTCCACACAAATCTTTATGAAGTCTGTGACGACTGTGGCGTATTCATTCAGGTCCGTTGCCGAGTCCCTGAGCATTGCCCAGTCTACAGACTCCAAACAGTCCTGGAGCTGTTCCTCTGCCTGCCACCCCACCGACCAGCTCTGTACAGTCCTCACCTCCATTGCTGAATGGGTGATGTTACGGGTCGAGACCCTTCTTCCGACAAATGCAAGTTTACGAGTCTAAAGAAAGGTCCCGGCCTGAAACGTCACCTGCCCATTCCCACCGCAGATGCTGCCTAGCCTGCTCAGTTCCCCCAAAACACCTTTGTGTTTTGATCAAGATTCCAGCATTTGCAGTTCCTGTCTCCAGTTAGAGTTAAAGCAGAGAAAGACTGTAAGGAGAGAAAGGTGAAGAATCTTTATTTGAATTCACGCCGTGCCTTTAAGATAAATTAATGGCAGAATAGAAAATAATTGGGACAATAGACAACTAGCCAATGCAAAGACATGATTACAAAATGATGAACGTGTGGAATTAAATCTTGAACGATAATTAACTTTTTAAATAAATGGATTATATTGATAATACAAAGTAAAACAAATATGTTAGAGAAGGAATCAACACTACGGAGTGGAGGACCTTCGTTGCTGCCGTACTTGCCAGGATGCATAATAGGCTGTAAGTAATTGATAATACAAAGGGTGGCCCGGTGGCGAAGCGGCAGAGTCGCTGCCTCACAGCACCACAGACCCGAGTTCAATCCTGACTATCGGTGCTGTCTGTGCGGAGTTTGTACGTTCTCCCCGTGACCTGCGTGGGTTTCCAACGGGAGCTCCGGTTTCCTCACACGCTCCAAAGACGTACAGGTTTGTAGGTTAATTGGCTTCGGTAAAATTGTAAATTGTCCCCAGTGTGTGTCGAATCGCGTTAATGTGCGAAGATCGCTGGTCGGCATGGACTTGGTGGGCCGAAGGGTTTGTTCCGCGCTGTGTATTTAAACTAAGATAAAGTCTACTATCAAAGTCTGAAAAAGGGGTCTTGATCCGAAACGTCACCTATTCCTTCTCTCCAGAGATGCTGCCTGATCCGCTGAGTTACTCCAGCTTCTTGTGTCTTTATTGAAAGAGAAGTGGGTCGTGAGCCTGTCCCACTTAGGCAATTTTTTAGGCAACTACAGGGGACTAGTTTGTCGCCACATGTTCGCCGGTGGTCGCCGTGAGTAGTGGCCTCAGTCGCGCAAAAAGTCGTAGCGTCTTTCTGGTCGCCGCTAAATTTTCAACATGTCGAAGGATTTTCGGCCACAGAGGGTTCGACACCAAGGAGCGCAGCTTGACTCCACGTCAAGTCAAGTCAAGTCAAGTTTATTCGTCACATACACAAACGGGATGTGCAGTGAAATGAAAAGTGGCCGTGCCTGCGGACTTCGTGCAATAAACAAACAAACAAACAACTAACAAACTACAAACAGAATCACATGTTATTTTTCATATTAAATATTGTGGGCGGTATTGTGGTCCAGTAACTGTAGTAGAGTTAGTCCCTGGTGAGATAGGAGTTTACGGGCCGAATGGCCTCTGGGAAGAAACTCGTTCTCATCCTCTCCGTTCTCACAGCATGGCAACGGAGGCGTTTGCCTGACCCTAGCAGCTGGAACAGTCCGTTGCAGGGGTGGAAGGGGTCTCCCATTATCTTGTTGCCTCTGGAGTTGCACCTCCTGGTGTATAGTTCCTGCAGAGGGGCGAGTGAAGTTCCCATAGTGTGTTCGGCCGAACGCACTACTCTCTGCAGAGCCTTCTTGTCCTGGGCAGAGCAATTCCCAAACCAGATTGTAATGTTCCCGGACAAGATGCTTTCCACAGCCGCAGAGTAGAAGCACTGGAGGATCCTCGGAGACACTCTGAATTTCCTCAATTGCCTGAGGTGGTAAAGGCGCTGCCTTGCCTTACTCACGAGTGCTGCAGCGTGCGATGTCCATGTCAGATCCTCAGAGATGTGGACTCCCAGGTATTTAAAACAGCTCACCCTAACCACAGCATCCCCATTTATGCTCAATGGTGTGTACGTCCTCGGATGATGTGCCCTCCTAAAGTCCACGATCAGCTCCTTCGTTTTTTTGATGTTCAAGAGGAGGCTGTCGTAGGTTGCTGTCGTAGGTTGTCGCCAGGGTGACGTAGGTTGTCGCCGTTTTTTTGGTGACCTGCCACGACTATGACGGTTGCTGGCTGTTGCCTGAAAAAATCGCCAAGTGGGACAGGCCCATTAGTCATGATAATGAAAGATGAAGTGAAGGCAGTGGAAGGTAAATATTTTAGCACAGAATGTAAAAATGAGGGAGTGTCTACAGGCTAATTAGAGTTACGCTTAGCAAGAGTAAATATAATCTTTGGGAACTTGAGCCCCCGCATCGACTAGGTAAACTAAGTTTGCATTAAAAGTGTAGCAGATAAACACACAGAGTGTGGTAGAAATGTTTTTCTCAATTAGCATATTGAGGAACCAACGAGGCAAAGGGCTATTTTAGACGTGTGCAATTAGAAAAAAAAGTTGAATTGATAACTTGACAATTAAGACCCTTGAAGGAAGAGTGATCATAATATGATAGTTCATTCAATAACAATTTAAAGTGATTTAATCCCGACTGAATCCGTATTATTAATTCTAAACAAACCGAACCTTGAAGGGATGAGGAATTCACTGGTTATTGAAAACTGGCAAAGTACGTTAAAAGATGTGGCTAACATTGAAATAATTAGACAAAGGACACTAGACAATGGATCGATAGACAATAGGTGCAGGAGTAGGCCATTCAGCCCTTCGAGCCAGCACCACCATTCAATGTGATCATGGCTGATCATCCACAAGCAGTACCCCGTTCCTGCCTTCTCCCCATATCCCCTGACTCCGCTATCTTTAAGAGCCCTATCTAGCTCTCTAAATTAATGGATGCAACAACCGTACATGCCTTTAAGGAACAAGAACCAAAATGGTAAAAGTGGTAGTGTGTAGAAGATGTTGGTTTACACCAAAGATAGACACAGAATGCTGGAGTAACTCAGCGGGTCAGGCAGCATCAGTGGAGAAAAGGAATAGATTACGTTACAGCTCAGCCCTGTTTCGTCCTGGCCTTCTCTATCTTTCAGTCTGGAGAGGGGTTCCGACCCACAACGTCACCTATTCCTTTTCTCCGGAGATGTTGCCTGACCCGCTGAGATACTCCAGCATTTTGAGTCGATCTAAAAGTGATTCAGACCTGCCTGACAAGTTAAAGATATTAAAGATACATTCTAAGAATGTTGTCGAAAAGATCAATAAGCCTGAATGTAGAAACAAAGAACTGCCAAAGAAAGACACCAAATGCTGGCGCAACTCGACAGGTCAGGCAACATCCCTGGAGAACATACTGTTTGTCATCTACGTTAATGATTTGGATGAGAACATGCAGGGCAAGATTGCTGATGATACAAAAGTTAGTGGTTTTGCAGATAGTGAAGATGGTTGTGAACGATTGGAGCAGGATCTGGATCGATTGGCCAGGTGGGCAGAGGAATATTTGATGGAATTTAATACAGAGAAGTGTGAGGTGTTGTATTTTGGGATGTTGGACAAGGGCAGGACCTACGCAGTAAATGGTAGGCCTCTGGGTTGTGTTGTAGAACAGAGAGATCTAGGAATACAGGTGCATGGTTGCATGAAGGTCGAGTTGCAGGTAGATAAGGTGGTCAAAAAGGCTTTTGGCACTTTGGCCTTCATCAGTCAGAGTATTGAGTATAGAAGTTGGGAGGTCATGTTGCAGTTGTATAAGACGTTGGTAGATCGCATTTCGAATATTGTGTTCAGTTCTGGGCACCATGTTATAGGAAAGATATTCTCAAGTTTCAAAGGATTCAGAAAAGATTTACGAGGATGTTGCTAGGACTAGAGGGTGTGAGCTAAAGGGAGAGGTTGAGTAGGCTGGGTCTCTATTCCATGGAGCGCAGGAGGATGAGGGGAGATCTTATAGAGGTGTACAAAATCATGAGAGGAATAGATCGGGTAGATACACAGTCTTTTGCCCAGAGTAGGGAAATCGAGGACCAGAGGACATAGGTTCAAGGTGAAGGGGAAAAGGTTTCAATAGGAATCTGAGATGTAACTTTTTCACACAGAGGGTGGTGGTGTATGTAGGTATGTTACAAAACTGACCTTCAGCAGCGCTGCAGTTCTGTCACTGGCCGTGTGCGCGACTTTGGCGCCTTTGAGGGGGTGGGTGGGTTTAAAATACATTTTTTCTTTAGACTATTCGAATCGATTTTTAGTTGCTAAAGAAAAAGCGTGTCGACTGCCGTTTTATTAAGTTTATTAAAATTAGCGCTGGATAATTTAATAACAGGAGTAAAATTAAAATCATCTTCTAATGCCGTCAACGCCGACAACGGGATGGATCTCACGTAGGGGACAAGGCAAGGTACACCGTTTATTTTTACATATAAACTTGCTTCTTAGGACGCCTTTAATCAAAATTTCACATTGCGAAAAGGTGACTTAGGACCCATACGAACCGGCAGTATTTTTCCTGCCGATATGGGGTTTAAATTCACTGCAACCGCAATGTTCCAATCGATCGCGTTTCACAAAATCTCACTCTCAAGATGATTTAAATGGCCATTAATTTACGGGAATTAAACACTAAATTCCTTCCATTTGGCCTATAAATTCATGACAATGAGATTTTAAAATCGTGTTATATTGTGAATTCTTGTGTGAATGTTATTTGGACATTTAGGCTTTTTAAAAATGTCAACCTTTTCTTAAGAAATGGATAAATGTTTAGATCTAGTAATTGAATTTTGTAATTAGGTACAATTAGGTAACTAACTAATTATATGCTTTAATTGCAGGATATCCAAGTAAGATTGTTTCATATTTGTTTCAGAATGTTTCAATCTATAATAACAGAAATTTTCATTCAGTTCTCTTAATTTTTAAGAAAGTTATGGGCTTTTGACTGTCCTCGATCACAGCTTTTGTGTTAAGTCAATGGAAAAGCAATAGGGAACAAGATGCTAATTTCCGAGTATGTAAATGGCCATAACTTTTCTATTACTGAAGATATGAAAGTGAATTAGGTGTCAAATTAAACTTCTTTTTATGCTTTATCTGATGGGATAAATTGAAGACTTCATGTTTTAAATCTCAAAATTTTGTAACATTGCTAGTGTGTGGAACAAACTCCCAGAGGAGGTAGTTGAGGCTGGGACTATCCCTTCGTTTAAGAAACAGTTGGACAGGTACATGGATAGGACAGGTTTGGAGGGTTATGGACCAAGCGCAGGCAAGTGGGACTAGCGTAGCTGGGATATTTTTGGCCAGTGCGGGCGAGTTGGGCCGAAGGGCCTGTTTCCACACTGTATCACTATGAATCTATTACTCTAGGTGACCTTTCTGGTCAGGACCCGAACCGAAACGTCACTCAAATAAGCCTGAAGATTAGAAGCTTTCCCGAATGACTTCCATTTTCAGCGAAGCCGGAACGAGGAATTGATGAGGATAAAAGGAGAACGAAAAACGAGTCCACAGAGAAAGGGAAGAACAAATTGCAGAGGTTTCCGTTGCCATGTGGCAGGGAACCAGCTAGCAAAGGTAACGTGGTCCCTTGCAGACCGAGACAGGAAAAAAAAAATCGTGTTGGTGAATAAGGAAGTGGCGGAGAAATTAAACAAATATTTTCTGTCTGTCTTCTTGAAGAAGATGCAGTAAACCTCCCAGACCTTGCTGAGAGCGATGACTGCACAGGAATAGGGTCAGCCTTTGGCAGAGGGAAATGATGGAGAAATTCAGGAATGCTGACAGCTAATAATCCGCTCAGAAGATTAGTACGGGTGTCAGGAGTTATGGGGAGAAGGCAGGAGAATGGGGTTGAGAGGGAAAGATAGCAGGACGTGGTTGAATGGCACTTGATGGGCCGAATGGCCTAATTCTGCTCCTAAAATTATGAACCTGAAGACCTGCATCTATAGAGGTATTGATGGAGATAGTGGATGCACCGGTAGATATCTTCCAATGTTGCAAAGATTTCGCAGGGCGGCAAGATGAGTTGCTGCCTTCCAGCACCAGAGACCCGGGTTCGTTCCCGACTACGGATGCTTGTCTGTACGGAGTTTGTACAGTCTCCCTGTGACCTGCGTGGGCTTTCTCCAGGATCTCCTGTTTCCTCCCACATTCCAAAGACGTATAGGTCTATAGGTTAATTGGCTTGGTATAATTGCAAATTATCCCTAGTGGGTGTAGGATGGTGTTGATGTGCGGGGATCGGTGGCCAGCGCGGACTAGGTGGGCCGAAGGGCCTGTTTCAGCGCTGTATTTCTAAATTAAAAAAAAAAAATCTAGACTGGTTCCCGCAGATTAGAAGGAGGCAAATTATATCACCAGTTCTTAAGAGATTTGGGAGAAGAAAATCATAAACTACATCCAAGAGAGATGCTAGAATCTTCTGGAAAAACACAAAAGTGCTGGAATAAGTAAACACGTCAGGCAGCTTCTGTGGAGGGAATGGACAGATGACATTTCAGATCGGGGCAGTTCTTCAGATTGAGGAGAGGGCCAGTCTGAAACATTGCCTCTCCATTCATAAATTGACAAGTTCAAAGTTCCAGGAGCAGAATTGGGCCATTTGGCCCATCAAGTCTACTCCGCCATTCAATCAAGGCTCATCTATCTCTCCCTCTCAGCCCCATTCTCCTGCCTTCTCCTCATAACCCCTGACACCCGCACTAATCAAGAATCTGTCAATCTCCACCGCAAACATATTCATTGACCTGATGCTGCCTGACTCACTGAGTTCCTCAGAACTTTGCAATTGGAACTAAATCCAAGATAGTATCGGGAAATCTGTTATTTGGGAAAAAGTGGCAGGATACTTGAAAAATTATAATAGCAGACTGGGTTAGGAGGAATTGGCTTATCTGGTGCATTTGGATTCTGAGAAGTCCTTTGATAATGAAGAGATTAATAAACAAACAGAGCTCACGGGAATGGGAGTCAGATGCCAGTAAGAGTACGAGGCTAGGTTGCATAGTACAGGAACATGCCCTTCAGCCCATCATGTCTGTGCCAAACATCATGGTCATCGTGTCCCCTTCCCATTCCCACTCTGACCTTGTGTACAGGAAGGAACTGCAGATGCTGGTTGAAGCCAATGATAGACACAAAATGGTGGAGTAACTCAGGGAGACAGGCGGCATCTCTGGAGACAAGGAGTGGATGACGTTTCGGGTCGAGACCCTTCTTCAGACTGGTCATGGGAAAGGGAAACGGGAGATATAGACGATGATGTAGAGAGATAATGAACAATGAATGAAAGATACGCAACGATAAAGTAACGATAATGAACATGTTGCCGATGTTGGGGGAATCCAGAACCAGGGGCCACATTTTAAGAATAAGGCCTAAGCCATTTAGAACGGAGGTGAGGAAACACTTTTTCACACAGAGGGTTGTGAGTCTGTGGAATTCTCTGCCTCGGAGGGTGGTGGAGGCCGGTTCTCTGGAAACTTTCAAGAGGGAGCTAGATAGGGCTCTTGAAGATAGCGGAGTCAGGGGATACGGGGAGAAGGCAGGAATGGGGTACTGATTGTGGATGATCAACCATGATCACATTGAATGGCGGTGCTGGCTTGAAGGGCCGAATGGGCTACTCCTGCACTTATTGTCTATTGTCTATTGAAACATGTTAGCTGTTTGTTGGGTGAAAACGAGAAGCTGGTGCTACTTGGGTGGGGGGGGGGGGGGGGGGGGAGGGGAACCTGCATCTCCTCCCTCTCCATCCCTCCCCGCCCAAGTCGCATCACGTATGAGAAGTGTGGAAGGAATGCGGAGCACCCGTAGAAAACCCACGCCGGTCACGGGGAGAACGTACAAACTCCGTGAGACTGGACTCCCATAGTACAGATCGAACCCGGGTCTCTGGCGCTGTAATGCCCCTGTCCCACTTAGGAAACCTGAACGGACACCTCTGGAGACTTTGCGCCCCACCCAAGGTTTCCGTGCGGTTCCAGGAGGTTCCCGGAGGTTTTCGTCAGTCTCCCTAATGGTCGAAAGTGGTTTTCGTTTTAAAAATCGGTACTTTTTTCGCCGAAGCCGGTTACGACGCTAGTGGAAGGTGGTTGCCGGAGGACAAAAACCTCCGGGAACCGCACGGAAACCTTGGGTGGGGCGCAAAGTCTCCAGAGGTTTCCGTTCAGGTTTCCTAAGTGGGACAGGGGCTTAAGGCAGCAACTCTACCGCTATGCTGTTTGGCAATGGTTTCTTGATTGTCCTTTTCCGAGCGCATGCGGAAGAATTATTTTCAATCAGGGTGGGGGAATACAGCAGTGGTTCACCTCAGTGGCTGGAAGTCGTTTGGTCGGACAGTTTCAGGAAAGCCATGTAAGGCACGGGCAGTTTATATTAGAGTGTAAAAGAGTAAGTGTGAGAAAGAGCCCTGCCTGTGTAGGCGTTGACTTGAATCAATGCTTGGACTGGTGAAGAGCAAATATATTTAAGCTGGAATACGACGGGCATGGTTTATTATTTTTGGGGGTTTACGTGGAGGAACTAAATTAGCTGGAAGAAGTAGACTTTGTTCTAATTGTTACTCTGTTTATGCATTTATGAAAGTGATCAGTTTAGGGGAACTCCGGAGACTTGCAGTTCCAACTCAGAACCCAGCTGAGAAGAATTCCTTCTGCAGTCCCTGTAGGTCAGTCAAGTTTAGGGATACAGCGCGGAAACAGCGAGATACAGTCCCCCTCGGCCCACCGATTCCGTGCCGACCGGCGATCGTCCCGTACGCCAGCACCATAGTACCTGCACACTTGGGACAATTTACAATTTTTACCGAAGCCAATTTTCCTATAAGCCTCTACGCCTTTGGAGTGTGAGGGGAAACCGGAGCACCCGGAGAAAACCCACGCGGTCACAGGGGAGGAGGTACGAACTCCGTACAGACAGCACCCGTAGTCAGGATCGAACCCGGGTCTCTGACTCTACCTCTGCGCCTCCGTGCCGCCCCATACAGACTCAACGGGCATTTTCTACGTGAGAAATATTTATTGTACTTATTATGGAGGGCATTAATATTCAGATCTGTATGTAAAATAACATAGAAACATATAAATTAGCTGCAGGAGTAGGCCATTCGGCCCTTCGAGCCTGCACCGCCATTCAATATGATCATGGCTGATCATCCAACTCAGTATCCCGTATCTGCCTTCTCTCCATACCCTCTGATCCCCTTAGCCACAAGGGCCACATCCAACTCCCTCTTAAATATAGCCAATGAACTGGCCTCAACTACCCTCTGTGGCAGAGAGTTCCAGAGACTCACCACTCTCTGTGTGAAAAAAGTCCTTCTCATCTCGGTCCTAAAGGATTTCCCCCTTATCCTTAAGCTGTGACCCCTTGTCCTGGACCTCCCCAACATCGGGAACAATCTTCCTGCATCTAGCCTGTCCAACCCCTTAAGAATTGTGTAAGTTTCTATAAAATCCCCTCTCAATCTCCTAAATTCTAGAGAGTATAAACCGAGTCTATCCAGTCTTTCTTCATAAGACAGTCCTGACATCCCAGGAATCAGTCTGGTGAACCTTCTCTGCACTCCCTCTATGGCAATAATGTCCTTCCTCAGATTTGGAGACCAGAACTGTACGCAATACTCCAGCTGTGGTCTCACCAAGACGCTATACAACTGAAGTAGAACCTCCCTGCTCCTATACTCAAATCCTTTTGCTCCGAATGCCAACATACCATTCGCTTTCTTCACTGCCTGCTGCACCTGCATGCCTACTTTCAATGACTGGTGTACCATGACACCCAGGTCGCGCTGCATCTCCCCTTTTCCTAATCGGCCACCATTTAGATAATAGTCTGCTTTCCTATTTTAGCCACCAAAGTGGATAACCTCACATTTACCCACATTATACTGCATCTGCCAAACATTTGCCCACTCACCCAGCCTATCCAAGTCACCTTGCAGTCTCCTAGCATCTTCCTCACAGCTAACACTGCCCCCCCAGCTTCCAAGACAGTGTCATTCGCAAACTTGGAGATATTGGAAATAATTTCACTTTACCTTGGTACACATGATAATAAAAGACTATTGAACTGTTGAAAGTATCCCACATTCATTTACACTTATGCTTCTGCAGTCAAGCAGTTAGCAGAGCTATGCAGCACAGAAACGGGCCCTTCAGCCCACTTTGTCCATACTGGTCTTCATGCTCATCTGTACTAATTTTGATTGCTTCATTAGTACTGTATCCCACAAAACCATGACTATTTAAAAGTCAGTCTGAATGTTTCATAGATTTAGTAATAGAATGAATGAATGAATGATTGAATAAGTTTATTGGCCCAGTATTCACATACAAGGAATTTGCCTTGGTGCTCCACCCACAAGTGACAATATGACATGCAGTGACTGTTACGAATGACACATAAAACATTAAACATTAATAATAAAACATTATCTATTAAACATGTGAATTGAATAAAATATCATAGCAAAAGGAGGCTACAGATTTTTGGTTATTGAGTAGAGCAACTACTCATGGAAAAAAGCTGTTTTTATGTCTGGCTGTGGCAGCTTTGACAGTCCGGAGTCGCCTTCCAGAGGGAAGTGGTTCAAAGAGTTTGTGGCCAGGGTGAGAGGGGTCAGAGATGATCGTGCCCACTCGCTTCCTGGCCCTTGCAGTGTACAGTTCGTCAATGGAGGGAAGGTTGCAGCCAATAACCTTCTCTGCTGATCGGACGATTCGCTGCAGCCTCCGGGTGTCGTGCTTGGTGGCTGAGCCAAACCAGACCACGATGGAGAAGGTGAGGACAGACTCTACGATGCCCGTGTAGAATTGGACCATCATTGGCCTGTGGCAGATTGTGCTTCCTCAGCTGCCGCAGGAAGTACATCCTCTGTTGTGCCTTTTTGACTGTGGAGTCGATGGTAGCCCCCACTTAAGATCTTTGGAGATGATGGTTCCCAGGAACTTAAAAGACTCCACAGATGTGACTGTGGTGTTGTTGATGATGAGTGGGGTGAGGGGAGGGGGAGCTCTCCTAAAGTCTACAATCAATGTTTCCTTCCTAATTATGTGGAGGAAGGGACTGCAGATGCCAGTTTACACTGAGAATGGACACAAAATGCTGGAGTAACTCAGCGGGTCAGGCAGCATCTCTGGATAATGGACTAGGTGACGTTTCAGGTCGAGACCCAGTCTTCAGACTGAGAGCCATAGGAGAGGGAAACTAGAGGTATGAAAAGGGACAGAACACATCAGAGGAAAGGTGGAGCCCACAATGGTCTATTGTTGGCTGTGGAAGGGATGACAACAAAGGGATACAAACAGTGAAGTCTAGCAGGGCGACTAGGGTGGGGGAGAGCCGGAATGTTCCAGATGCTAACCACTATCTATGTAACAAACTGAAACCTAACTTAAGACTAGCTTTTCCAACCTCTCTTCATAATGCGGGTTTACAAAAGAAACACAGAGTGCTGGAGTAACTCAGTGGGTCAGGCAGCATCTGTGGAGAGCATGGAAAGGAGACAGTTCGGGTCGGGATCCTTCTTCAGATTGATGGTGGTAGGGGATAAGAAAGGTGGATGAGAGGTGGTGCGTGGGTCGGGTGAGGCAAAGCCTGGCTAATGATAGGTGGATTCAATGATGGGGTGGGTTGAAGAAGGGTCCTGATCTGGAATGTCACCTGTCTGTGTTATTTCTTCTGGAGCTCCTCTCCTCCGGCATTCCTCCCCTCCCCCCCCCCCCCCACACATACAATCAGTCTGAAGTAGGGTCCCAATCTGAAAGGTCACCTATCCATGTTCTTCAGAGATGCTGCCTGACCCGCTGAGTAACTCCAGCACTTTATGTCTTCCCTTTGGGTGGCACAGTGGCACAGGGGTAGTTGCTGCCTTGCAGCGCCAGAGACCTGGGTTCGATCCTGACTACGGACCTGTTGTCTGCGCGGAGTTGGTACGCTCTCCCCGTGACTACGTGGGTTTTCTCCGGGTGCCCCAGTTTCATCCCACATCCCAAAGACGTCCAGGTTTGTAGGTTAATTGGCTTTTGTAAATTGTCCGCAGAACTAGGATCGAATTAGTGTACAGTATGGTCGCCAGTCAGCGCGGACCCAGTGGGCCAAAGGTCCTTCTTCATCTTGCGTATGGTGTGCACAGCCTAAAGTTGTGGGACAACTTGTTCTATTTGATCTCATTTGATTGTGCACGCCGGGTTGATTGCATTCGTTGAAACAGGGTGGACCACGTGAAGGTCGCAATCTCCCACCCCGCCGAAGATCCTGCATTTCTAAAATAAATTAATATTTTGGCAAGCAGCATCTGCAGTTCCGTGTTTTGACCTTCTTGACAATTACAGCACGGAAACAGGCCTTCTTGGCCCTTCCAGTCCGTGCCGACCATTTATTTTCCCCTAATCCCATCTACCTGCACTCAGTCCATACCCCTCCATTCCCTTCCCGTCCATATACCTATCCACTTTACTTTTAAATGTTAAAATCGATCCTGCCTCCACCACTTCTGCAGGAAGATCATTCCACACAGTCACCACTCTCTGAGTAAAGAAGTTCCCCCTCATGTTACCCTAAACTTCTGTCCCTTAATTCTCATGTCATGCCCTCTTGTTTGAATCTTCCCTACCCTCAATGGGAAAAGCTTATCCACGTCAACTCTGTCTATCCCTTTCATCATTTTAAAGACCTCAATCAAGTCCCCCCTTAACCTTCTGCACTCCAAAGAATAAAGACTTAACTTGTTCAACCTTTCTCTGTAACTTAGTTGCTGGAACCCAGGCAACATTCTAGTAAATCTCCTCTGTACTCTCTCTATTTAAGTAAAAATTTTCCAGTCTGAAGAAGGGTCTCGACCTGAAATGTCACCCATTCCTCCCCTCTGAGATGCTGCCTGTCCCGCTGAGTTACTACAGCATTTTTTGTCTGTCTTCGGGGTAAACCATCATCTGCACATGCCAGCTTATATATTCAATACCTTGACTGTTGAAGGTCATAGATCATAGAATCATAGAAAATAGGTGCAGGCGTAGGCCATTCGGCCCTTCGAGCCTGCACTGCCATTCAATATGATCATGGCTAATCATCCAACTCAGTATCCTGTACCTGCCTTCTCTCCATACCCCATTCTGTTTTTATTTCAAGTTTCCCGCCTCTGGGTTTTTCGAATTTCATTGAAAGATGTCTAGGTCTCGCTGCAAGTTCGGTGCCGTTCGACGAGGAGAAGGTGAATGTACTAAAAGCTCTCCTGACCAGCCTACCTACCTATCACAGCAAATTCCACATTCAGATACAACACAAGGTGCTGGAGTAACTCAGCGAGTCAGGCATCTCCAGAGGACACAAAACACTTTTTTTTCTCCTGGTTTTTCGCTGGGTTTTTTTTCCCCCCCAGAATTTTCTGTTTTTATTTCAAGTTTCCGGCCTCTGGGTTTTTCGAATTTCATTGAACGATGTCTGGGTCTCGCTGCAAGTTCGGTGCCGTTCGATGAGGAGAAAGCCTGGTGTTAGCTGTGATGAAAGTTGATCTTTCTGGCTTCACCGCATCGATCCCCCTCAATAATAAATATTTATCAAAGTCGTCGTGACGTTCAAGTGGCTTTCCCGGAATCTCAAACTCATGAGTAACAACTTAAATAAAGGTGGCCATTCCCGAGACGGGCGCTAAGAAGCCAATTGCCTCTCAAAAAACCCGACCCTTTCTGACCTCCCTCCTGGTCTGGTTTCTAATATATCCGTAGCCGTGAATCACCAGTTAAAAATCTGAACGAGAACTGAAGATGTGTTGTTAAAGTTGACTGCCATTTGCCCGATCGACATTTCACCTCAGGGAAACATTTGAATACATTTTGCAGTGTGACTATTTTTTCTTCTGTAAATTAATTTGCAAAAGTCAGTCGTAGTTAGGGTTTGCCAACTTCCTCAGTCCCAAATAAGATGACAAAAGGTCAAAATAAGGGGCAAATTCCCCCACGGCAATTCGTTGACCGACTCGGGCGTGGCTGGGTGAATGATGAGTTGGGCCCGGGTGCTGGTCTGCACACAAAGCCCAGCCGGCGGGCCAGCTGAGGAGTTTTGACCCAGCTCGCGTGCAAAGTCCGGCGCCCCGTCCAACTCGTGAACCGATGATCGGCCGTGAGAAGGAGGGGTGGTGGTGGTGTCGGTGCTAAGCGAAGGTCTGAAGGTCGGACAGCTGACCGGGCTGCCGACCGACCGACGGGGCCACGGGCGAGGCGCTGCTGCTGCTGCTGCTGCACTCCATGGGCTGCACTACGTCGGGACGGGTGAGGCGGGGGCCGGATGACCCGACAGTCCCATCGACCCGAGTAGTAGCGGTCAAATACGGACAAGGGCGATCCCGTACGGGACAAACCAATTTAGCCCAATATACGGGATGTCCCGGCTAATACGGGACAGTTGGCAACCCTAGTCATACGAACAAACAAATAATTTGGGGTCACGAGGGTGGTGCATTGAAATGCTACACTACCCTTCCAAGTTCAATTCAAGGATACTTTACTGTGAGATGTGCAATGAAATGCTTGGTTTTTGCATACAACCCGGTAAAACTAAACTGCAGACCTTACCTCGGCAGTACAGGTATAGTCAGGGGCAAAGATCCTATAGTGGAGCAAGATAGACCAGTCCTGCTAAATGCAATGGGCTGACGTGTAGTACGCAACGGAACGGAACGTGGGCGTTTTTTTCATCCATTTCCGTAACCCGACCCGACCCGACGTGACCCGCAGTGTAATCAACGTTGCTGGGGAACAGTTTGTGTTAATAAATTAAAATTCTGAAAATGAGGGGAATATTTTAATCAATTAACTTTTATTTTTACGAGGATTTTTCCGTAACCGGCTTCCGTCTCCGCACTATTATCCTGTTGGATCTTTGGTGCGGAGACGGAAGCCGGTTACGGAAATGGGCCGAAATTACCCATGAATCTGCCCATGACCGTACTACGTCTTTTTCGTCGAGTGGTCTATCTTGCTCCGCTATTGGATCTTTGGTCAGGGGTGGCACAATGGCACTGCTAGTAGAGGCTGCTGCCTCACATCGCCAGAGACCGAGGCTCGATCCTGAATTAGCGTTTCACTGTACCTCGGTACCCGGGACAAACAAACTGAACCCAAACTCAACCTGTCCTTGTGAGGAGTTTGCGCGTTCTCCCCGTGACCCCTTGGGTCTCCTCCCGATGCTCAGATTTCCTCCCATTCCCCAAAGACGCGCAGGATAGTAGGCCCGAAACGTTGCCTATTTCCTTCGCTCCATAGATGCTGCTGCACCCGCTGAGTTTCTCCAGCATTTTGTGTACCCGGGATAGTAGGCTAATTGGCTGTTGAAAATTAATTTCCCTCCAGTACATGGGGAATGGATGGGAACGTGGGACAACATAGAGCTGGAGTGGAAACAAGGAACTGCGGATGCTGATTCATACACGGAAGGTCACAAAGTGTCGGAGTAACTCAGCAGGTCAGGCAGCATCGCTGGAGAACGTGGGCGGGTGGTGTTTTCGGCTCAAGACCCTTCTTCATACTGACTGTAATGGGGGTGAAGAGAAGTGGAAAAGGAAAGAAGCAGGTAACCCAACCTTACCCTGTGACAGGCGCTCAAGTCATAGCAACAGCCTCGTAAACCTTTGCACTTTTGGCAGCTAAATAGCATCTTCCCAGTAGCCTGGTAACCAGAACTGGGCACGCTACTACTCAAAGTGCAGCCTCCTACAAACGCAAACTAATGTCCCAATTCCTATACTCAATGGGTAGGAAGGAACTGCACATGCTGGTTTACACTAAAGGCAGACACAAAATGCCGGACCAACTCAGCGGGACAGGCAGCATCTCTGGAGAGAAGGAATGGGTGACGTTTCGGGTCGACCCGAAATGTTGTGTTTGATGCACAGTGCCCTAACTGATAAAGGTCATCATGCCAAAGCCATCTTCACCGCCATTGTCCAATGTGACACCACTTTCATGGGATCTAGATACTCGGTCCCTCCTGTTCTACGACACTCCCCAAGACTCTACTGTTCACTGAGAAGGTCTTTCCATCCACTTTCGCTTCCAAAGCCAACAATGGATCATTGTTTGACCTCCCAAAATGTAGCACCTCGCACTAAACTGAACTGAAACCCATCTGGCATTTACCCAGCTGGTCAAGATCCTCCTGTAATTGTTGGTTTCATAAAAAATAATTTTAAAAATGTTTTCACACAGTTGTGAGTCTGTGGAATTCTCTGCCTCAGAGAACGGTGGAGGCCGGTTCTCTGGATGCTTTCAAGAGAGAGCTAGATAGGGCTCTTAGGGATAGCGGAGTTAAGGGATATGGAGAGAAGGCAGGAACGGGGTACTGATTGGGGATGATCAGCCATGGTCACATTGAATGGCGGTGGTGGCTTGAAGTAGGCATGCAGGTGCAGCAGGCAGTGAAGAAAGCGAATGGTATGTTTGCTATCATAGCTGTGAGGAGGAAGCTAGGAGACTGCAAGGTGACTTGGATAGGCTGGGTGAGTGGACAAATGTTTGGCAGATGCAGTATAATGTGGATAAATGTGAGGTTATCCACTTTGGTGGCAAAAACAGGAAAGCAGACTATTATCTAAATGGTGGCCGAGTTGGAAAAGGGGAGATGCAGCGCGACCTGGGTGTCATGGTACACCAGTCATTGAAAGTAGGCATGCAGGTGCAGCAGGCAGTGAAGAAAGCGAATGGTATGTTAGCTTTCATAGCAAAAGGATTTGAGTATAGGAGCAGGGAGGTTTTACTTCAGTTGTATAGGGTCTTGGTGAGACCACACCTGGAGTATTGCGTACAGTTCTGGTCTCCAAATCTGAGGAAGGACATTATTGCCATAGAGGGAGTGCAGAAAAGGTTCACCAGACTGATTCCTGGGATGTCAGGACTGTCTTATGAACAAAGACTGCATAGACTCGGTTTATACTCTCTAGAATTTAGGAGATTAAGAGGGGATCTTATAGAAACTTACAAAATTCTTAAGGGGTTGGACAGGCTAGATGCAGGAAGATTGTTCCCGATGTTGGGGAGGTCCAGGACAAGGGGTCACAGCTTAAGGATAAGGAGGAAATCCTTTAGGACCGAGATGAGAAGGACTTTTTTCACACAGAGAGTGGTGGGTCTCTGGAACTCTCTGCCACAGAAGGCAGTTGAGGCCAGTTCATTGGCTATATTTAAGAGGGAGTTAGATGGCTAAGGGGATCAGGGGGTATGGAGAGAATGCAGGTACGGGATACTGAGTTGGATGATCAGCCATGATCATATTGAATGGCGGTGCTGGCTCGAAGGGCCGAATGGCCTACTCCTGCACCTATTGTCTATTGTCTATTGATATTGTCCGTGATCCCACCTATTTTAATGTCTTCTATAAACTTACTGACCAATTCATGGCAACTCCAACACTGCAAACAAGCAAAGACATTTAACATTACAAAAATAACATTGCTTTTGGTCAGAACACCTGAAAACCTTGCAGCGTTCGGTTTCTTGCCAATGTGATCATTTCCAGAAAATGCGCTCAAAAGTTCACAATTCCCAGATACTGACAACCATCGCTACAGAACCTCACGGCAAGGATACGATTAATGTGGTCAGGTTTAGTTTAGTTTGGTGTCACGCGTACCAAGGGGCGGGCGCGGGACCGCTGTCCGGAGCTCCCGCAACACAGCTTCTCCAGCCCGTGTCGCGGGGTTGGAGCCACCCGGAGCGGGGCCATACTTCGCCCGGCGCGGCTTTAATGGCCGCGGGACATTCCAGCGCCCGCCGGGGGCTCCAACTGTGGCTTTGGGCCTACAGCGGGGCTGTACATCGCCCGGCGCGGCTTTAATGGCCGCGGGACATTCCAGCGCCCACCGGGGGCTCCAACATTGTGACTTTGGGCCTAGAGAGGGCCCGTACATCGCCCGGCCCGGCTTTAATGGCCGCGGGACATTCCAGCGCCCACCGGGGGCTCCAACATTGTGACTTTGGTCCTAGAGAGGGGCCGTACATCGCCCGGCGCGGCTTTAATGGCCACGGGTCATTCCAGCGCCCGCCGGGGGCTACAACTGTGGCTTTGGGCCTACAGCGGGGCCGTACATCGCCCGGCCCGGCCTCAATGGCCGTGGGACTTAACACCGCCCGCCTGGGGCTTCGACCTCGGGAGAAGACTGGTGCGGGGGAGAGAGAAGACTTTGCCTTCCATCACAGTGAGGAGGAGATTCACTGTGATGGATGTTTGTGTGAATTGAATTGTTGTGTGTTTTTTTTTAATGAATTGTTCTGTTTGTACGGCTTGTAGAAACGGAGTTTCGTTCGAGCCTCTCTGAGGTTCGAATGACAAGTAATAAAATCAAATCAAATCAAGGCACAGTGAAAACCCTAGTTGTGTGCTAACCCGACGATCGAGCCGTCCACAGTGTACTGACACGTAATAAAGGGCATAACATTTAGTGCAGGATAAAGTCTAATGAAGTCCGTTTGAAGATAGACCGAGGGTCTCCAATGAGGTAGATAGTAGTTCAGCACCGCTCTCTGGCTGTGGTAGGATGGTTCAGTTGCCTGATAACAGCTGGGAAGAAACTGTTCCTGAATCTGGAGGTGTGCGTTCGTTTTCACACTTCTGTACCTCTTGCCTGATGGGAGAGGGGAGAAGAGGGAGTGGCCAGGGTGAGACTGGTTCTTGATGATGCTGCTGGCCTTGCCGAGGCAGCGTGAGGTATAAATGGAGTCATTGAAAGGATCATAAGTCATAGGAGCAGAATTAGGCCATTCGGCCCAACAAGCCTATCTCTCCATCTTTACGCCGTTCTCCTGCCTTCTCCTCACACCCCCTAAAGGGCCTGTCCCACTGTACGAGGTAATTCAAGAGTGCTCCCGAGTTTCCCCTGATTCGAACTCGGAGAATTACGGTAATGGCCGCTCGTAGGTACTCGGGGCTCTCGTGGACATTTTTCAACGTGTTGAAAAAACTTCACGAGCTTACCGTGTTTCCCGAGTACCTGCCGTTAGCGTTACGAGCCGCTAAGAGACGTCCCGAGCTCCGACGTACCCGCTACGTACATTTTACGTGCTTACCACGAGTTTGATTTTTTTACTCGGGAGAGCTCTTGGGTAAACCGGTACAGTGGGACAGGCCCTCCACACCCGTACTAATCAAGAATCTATCTATCTTTGGTTTAGTTTAGTTTGGAGATACAGCACGGAAACAGGCCCTTTGGCCCGGTGAGTCCGCACCAACCAGCAATCCCTGCATATTAGCACTATCCTGCACACGTGGAGGACAATTTACACTTACACAAAGACAACCAACCTACAGCCCTGTCCGTCTTTGGAGCGTGGGGAGGAAATATCCAGCCAGCACATCCGTCCTCAGCATCCCTCTTCCCATCAGAGCTGCCCCCTCCATTAACTCTCTTAAGTCTAGACTTATTGAGGTCCTCAACGCTGTATGTATAGCTAGTGTATATGCATGGCCAGTACACTTATGTGTTATTGTATTGCATAGTATAACAAGGTCTTATATTGTATTATGTCACAATACTATGAAATAATATGGGGATGGAGGGGTTTTGGGATTGGTGTGTGGGTAGGTGGGTCAATGAGAGCCTCTATGTATGTTATGTCTTGTGCTGTACGTTCTATGTTGGACCCCCTCGAAAACGAGATGACTGTCCATCTCAAGGGGTTATCCATGAATAAAATGTACAAATTTATGTGTGTATTGTTGATCTCTGTACCACTGTTTGTGGCAAGTTAGTATCTGCACTGCTGGAAAGCACTTTGGTCAACGAGAGTTGTTTTTAAACCTGCTATGGAAATAAAACGGACTTGGCTTGACTTGTGCCCAAAATTGCTCACGATGCTCCAAACGCGAGCTGACCAGCGCCTCCTAGCCTCAGCATTACATCACCTGTTTTGGTACTCGAGCCCTCTTGAAATGAATGCTAGCAGGCGAGGTTGGTTTGTGTGATGGTCTGGGCGGCGTCCACAGTTCTCCCCAATTTTCTCGCGGTCTTGGATGGAGCCGTTCCCAAACCAAGCTGGGATGCATCCCGCAAAAAAAACACTGCTCTCTGCGGCGCCTCCGCAGGAGTTGGTGAGAGTTGTTGAGGACATGCCAAACCTCCTCAGCCTTCTGATGGAGGCGGTGGTGATGTGCTCTCTTTGCCGTGGCTTTGTCATGGGTGACCCAGGACAAGTTGCTGGTGGTGTTTACTCCGAGAAACTTGAACCTTTCGACCGTCTTTACTCTGGCGCTGTCAAAATATACCAGGGCTCGTGTCCTGCTTCCCTTCCTGAAGTCGATCACTATCACCTTTGCCTTGCTGACATTGCTGGACTGGGTGACACAAAGTGCTGGAGTAACTCAGCGGGTCAGGCCGCATCACTGGGATAACAATTACTGGTGATGCCTTGGGTCGGGATCGTGCTCCAGACTGCTGAAGGGTCCTGACCTGAAACGTCACCTTTGTATCTTCCTTCGGTCTATATATCAGCATCTGCAGTTCCTTTCGACACGTTGGGAGAAAGATCATTGCGCTGGTTCCAGGCCTGGTGTCCGGACGCCAACAAAATGTTCAGACAAACCCATTTTGTTTATTGTCACGTGTACCGAGGTGCGGTGGAAAGCTTTTGTTGCTTAGTTTAGTTGAGCGATACAGAGCGGAAACAGGCCCTTCGGCCCACCGAGGCCACACCGACCAACAATCCATATAACCATATAACCATACAACAATTACAGCACGGAAACAGGCCTTCTCGGCCCTTCCAGTCCGTGCCGACCATTTATTTTCCCCTAGTCCCATCTACCTGCACTCAGACCATACCCCTCCATTCCCTTCCCGTCCATATACCTATCCACTTTATTTGTTAATCCCCGCACATTAACATAAGCCGACACACACTAGGGACAATTTATACTTATACCAAGTATACAAACCCAAGGCAATTAACCTACAAACCTGTACATCTTTGGAGTGCGTGTTTTGGAGTTGCGTGCTTTCTCGACAGCGGAAAAACAACACATGATTAAAATCGAGCCATTTAGAAACATAGAAACATAGAAAATAGGTGCAGGAGTAGGACATTCAGCCCTTTGAGTCATACTCCATTTCAATATGATCATGGCTGATCATCCAAAGTCAATATCCCGTTTCTCCCCATATCCCTAGATTCCATTATCCCTAAGAGCAAAATCTAACTCTCTCTTGAAAACATCCAGTGAATTGGCCTCCACTGCCTTCTGTGCCAGAGAATTCCACAGATTCACAACTTACTGGGTGAAAAAAAAAATCTTAATCTCAGTCCTAAATGGCCTACCCTTTATTCATAAACTGTGACCCCTGGTTCTGGATTTATAGTGGACTAGACCAAGTGTGGACCCATTGTGTCCGCTCTCCCAACGCAATATTGCACTACCAAACTGTGCGGCGGCCGCATTCAAAGTTACGCGTTGAGCCGTTGGGTCTCCATTGTGAGGCCAGGCAAGTACACGTGGAAAAAAAAACCTTGGCGATTTAAAAAAAATGAAATTTGGGATCCCATTGTGACGTCATTCGAACATGGCTGACGGGCAGGGCAAGTGGAAAAGTGGTTTGAAAAGTGATTTTTATAAAGTTTAAAATGTCAATAACTTGTAAAATATAACATCAATCTGAACGAAACTCGGTACTGCACATCCCAGGACAAAGGTGAGTAAGGTGGGCCAAAGATTGTCGGTGCTATCATGTATCCTTTTAGCGGGGTTTGGGGATTTCACGCACACACACATATGCATACATACAAACAAGATGAGAGTTTTAGTAATATATAGACAGATGCAAGATAAGGGAATGATGTTTAGTGCAAGCGGGTTCTCGATGGACTTCGCTCCGTCCCCTGGGCCTAAATGCCTGTCCGTTTCAATGTTTACCTAACTTTTCTTGAAATTCAGTGGGATATTATCCCAGGATATCAACCCACCCTCTTCCCTTGCCAAGCCAGTGGCTTAGCCTCGAGAAAGGTAATTATTTTCTTTCGCTCCGTGGCCAACAATAATTTGCGTTGTGCTTTTCTTGTAGCTGAAATGTTTCAAGGTGCTGCGGAAGAACATTGGAGGCAAATGTTGACAGCGAGCCACATAAAGAGATGTTAGTTCGGGCACCCATCGCACTCGGTCAAAGAAGGTGGTGTCGAGGGCGGTCTTGAAGTGGGACCAAGATAGAGAGGTTTAGTGAGGGATTTTTGCGTTTCAGAGGTCAAGTCCACCATGGGAATTGGGTATTTGTGAAGCAATGAGCCTTTGTGCTGGTGAAGCCACTTTGGAAACCTGCATGTTGATTAGGACCCATTGACATTGGAGACAGTCCAAACGAGATTCACAGGATATATATGTAATATTTTACATGTCATTCCTAACTGTCACTGTATGTCATGTTGTCACTTGCGGGCGGAGCACTAAGGCAAATTCCTTGCATGTGAACACTTGGCCAAATAAACTTATTCGTTAATTCATTCATTATTCATTCATTCATTCATTCATTCATTCATCCATTCATATATAGGGAGAGGTTGAGTAGGCTAGGATTCAACTCCATTGGACAATAGACAATAGGTGCAGTAGGCCATTCGGCCCTTCGAGCCAGCACCGCCATTCAATGTGATCATGGCTAATCATCCACAATCAGTACCCCATTCCTGCCTTCTCCCCATATCCCCCGACTCTGCTATCTATAAGAGCCCTATCTTGCTCTCTCTTATATTATGAGAACCGGCCTCCACCGCCCTCCGTGAGCCGAACGGTGATCTTACAGAGGTGTATAAAATGAGGGGAATAGATAGGCTGAATGCAAAGAGCCTTTAGACTTTAGAATTTAGAGATACAGTGCAGAAACTGGCCATTCGGTCCACACCGACAAGCGATCACCCCGCACACTAGCACTATCCTACGCACTAGCCAATTAACCTACAAGGCTGGTCCTCTCCCACATCAAATCCAGCATCCCTGCATCATTGGACTCTCATCAATTTGCATACAGGGCAATTTGCATACAGGATGCCATCTCTGTGGCATCTTCACACTGTCCCGACCCACCTGGAAAGACAGGGCACCTACATGAGGATGCTCTTCATTGACTATAGCTCTGCCTTCAATACGGTCATCCCCACCAAGCTCAGCACCAAACTCCACCAGCTAGGCCTCAGCTCACTGATATGCGATTGGATCCTGAATTTTCTGACGGAGCGACCGCAGGCAGTGAGACTGGGGCCGCACCTGTCCTCCACTATCACCCTGAGCAGCGGCACACCACAGGGCTGTGTACTGAGCCCCATGCTCTACTCCCTCTTCACCCACGACTGTGTCCCTGCATTTGACAACAACACCATTGTCAAGTTTGCAGACGACACAACGGTGATCGGGCTGATCACCAACGGTGATGAAACAAACTACAGTGCGGAGGTGCAGAACCTGGCGGACTGGTGCTCACTGAACAACTTGTCACTAAACACCTCCAAGACCAAGGAGCTGATTATCGACTTCAGGAGGTCACAGAATGGGGAATACGCCCCAATCTCCATCTACGGGGACAGTGTGGAGAGAGTGTCTAGCTTCAAGTTTCTGGGTACTCACATCTCAGAGGACCTCACATGGTCCACCAACACCGCTGCGCTGGTCAAAAAGGCACAGCAATGACTGTTCTTCCTGAGAACATTGAAACGGACTGGTCTGCCCCAACAGCTGCTGACGACCTTCTACCGCTGCACCACAGAGAGCAGACTAACGTATGGCATCTCTGTGTGGTATCTCAGCTGCACGGAGGCGGGGAGGAGAGCTCTTCAGCGCGTTGTCCACAGAACGCAACAGATTATTGGGACACCGCTACCAGCCTTGGAGGGCATCTACCGCACATGGTGCCTCAGGAAGGCCGTCAGCATCCACAAAAACTCCTCGCACCCTTGTAATGGACTGTTCGAACTACTCCCTTCCAGCTGACGTTACAAGGCCTTCTACGCCCGCACCACCAGACGCAGGAACAGCTTCATTCCCAGAGCTATAGCGGCTCTGAACCGGCCCTGCTGAGTACCCCCCCCCCCCCCCCCCCCCCCCATGGACTGTCTCCCCCGGCCTCGCATTTTAGTCTGTGTTGATGTTACTGGTCAAATGTTCGTTTTTACAAACCTTGTTCTCGAGGGTTGCAAACCGAAATCTCGAAGTTGCAAACCAAATCTCTTATGTGTAATGACAATAAAAGATATTATTATTATTATTATTATTATTATGACAAACCTCCGGGAGCACCCAGAGAAAACCCACACAGGTCACAGGGAGAACTTGCAAACTGTACGGACTTGCAAACTGTCGAACCCGGGTCTCTGGCGCTGTAAGGCAGCAACTCTACCGTTGCACCACCGCGGCGCCTTAACTTCCTCCAGCACCTTGTTTTTTTGTGTGAAGTCATCTATATTCAGAGTAGACATAGACATAGAACATAGAACACCTTTACTTTTTCTGCAGCATGATAAATCTGTGAGCAGTTAACCTGCTGAACCCATTGCCACAGAGGGCTGTGGAGGCCAAGTCAGTATAGAAGGTTAAGGGGGGACTTGATAGAGGTCTTTAAAATGATGAGAGGGATAGGCAGAGTTGATGTGGACAAGCTTTTCCCTATGAGAATAGGGAAGATTCAAACAAGAGGATATGACTGTAGAATTAAGGGACAGAGGTTTAGGGGTAACATGAGGGGGAACTTCTTTACTCAGAGAGTGGTAGCGGTGTGGAATGAGCTTCCAGTGGAAGTGGTGGCGGCAAGTTCGTTGGTATCATTTAAAAATAAATTGGATAGGCATATGGATGAGAAGGGTATGGAGGGTTATGGTATGAGTGCAGGCAGGTGGGACTAAGGGAAAAAAGTTGTTCGGCACGGACTTGAAGGGCCGAGATGGCCTGTTTCCGTGCTGTAATTGTTATATGGTTATATGGTTATATGGATATTTCCAAGGCAGAGGTAGACAAATTCTTGATTAGTCTAGGTTTATGGGGAGAAGGCAGGTAAATGGGTCCTGCTTCTTCTTGCGTATGGCGTAGGACAACTTGTTCTATTTGTTCTGATTTGATCGACAACGCCAGGTTGATTGCATTCGTCTACCATGTGGACCACGTGAAGGTCGCAATCTCCCGCCCCATGAATGAGTTTCAATTTCACTTTGGTTTATTGTCACGTGTACCGAGGTGGATTGTCACCTTGTCATGGTGGAGAAGCTTGTGTGGACCTGAGATCCTGAGAGCGATGCCGTCTGGAGCGATGCTCCTGGTAGGGCCACCCATAGGGCGGTAAGGTCGAGGGGGAGGTCTCTGACAAAGAACGATCCAACCAAGACCTCAGCGGTGGAACAGGCGGAGGACGATGGCTGACCTTAGTGGAGCTTCACAACGGCTGGGAAGGCGGATGAAGGCTGCAGCAGAAAAGGGTCTCCGGTCGTCTTGGACTCCATGCCACTGGATCCTGACCCAGATCCGTCAAGGACCTTGGGGTGGCTGTCTGTGCACCAGTCTCCCCACGATAAACAAAGTCACGCACAGGCGTCCTCCAACCCTGGAGACACCCATGGTCAGCCATGACCGAAGGGGGCCTAAGATGACGAAGTACCGAGGTACAGTGAAAAGCTTTTGTTGCGTGCTAACCAGCCAGCAGAAAGACAATACATGATTACAATCAATCCATTTGCAGACACATAAGGGAATAATATTTAGTGCAAGCTAAAGCCAGTAAAGTCCGATCAAGCATAGTCCAAGGGTCACCTTGAGGCATATAGTAGTTCAGCACTGCTTTCTGATTGTGGTTGGATGATTCAGTTGCCCGATAACAGCTGACTCTTTGATATATAAATTAATGATATACTTAATATTATAATTATTATAATTAATATTTTTTAATTAAAATAATTAGTAAGGATGATTATTATTAATTCTAACAATCGTTAATACTATTATCCTTAATAATACTTCTAATATTAAAATTATTAATTATTAGAGGTGATCTTATTGGGGTGTATAAAATCATGAGGGGAATAGATATGCTGAATGCATAGTCTTTAGACTTTGAACTTTGAGATACTGTGCAGAAACTGGCCCTTTGGTCCAAACCGCTGAGCAGCGATCACCTCGTACACTAGCACTATCATTAATTGGTAATGATGGTAATTAATAATTTTGCTTCATAATGAGGAGCCTTATTATTAATGTAGGATAAGTATTATTAATAATATTAATCATGCTATACTAATGATAAGGCTCATTATGAAGCAAAATTATTCATTGCTATCATTAATAATACTATTATTAATAATAATAGCTTGGGTTTGGTGCCCCGAGCTGCGAGGGCCCTGCGTTTTAGAGGGATAAACATGCTTTGGTGTTGAGGTCAGAGCATGACATCATTCTCTATTGAGCCAGGATGAGTTAGTGCCTTTGCCTCGGTGGGGATGGGAGGGTGGGGGGAAGCAAGTCGACTTCAAAACGCTCTTTGGGCAGGTTTGGTGAGGGGGTGGGGGGAGGAAACTTGGCTGGGTTTGAGACGCCAGCTGTGTTTTCGACCACCCTAACCCATCCCTTCGCAACCCACCCACCTTCCCCCCCTCTCCCACCCCCACATCTCCATCAGCACCCCCCCCCCCCCCCTCCTCCGCAGTCCAGTGCCACAATGCCGTGTAAGAGACCAGAAACAGCCACACTTTGTGACTTCACACTGACGCAGAAGACCTGAAAGGGATTGGTCCTGGGTGATGTAACCGTTTGTAAAATATTTCATTAAAGGCCAATTAACTTGCAGCGTGTTTCTTTATTTTTATTAATAACAAACATTACTTTCCAGCGAGCCGGCTCTTGTTATTATTTTCCTTTCAGTAAAGATATAAATCTTTTTTTCTCTCTCTCTGCAGCATATTAAATGGCTTCCTGAGTGCATTAAGGGTCTGGGTGATGCATGAATCACTGGTCAGAATGAATCACAGTGCAGCTGAATAAATCCCACCTAAACACCCCTCCCGGTTCATGGAAAGCCCTTCAGCGAACGGAATTTTACAGCCCTCCCCGTGGGCAGGGTTGCATTGGGCTGGATCATTGCAGGGTTCGGACTGCTTGAAGCGACAGTAAAGGTGGACACAAAATGCTGGAGTCACTCAGCGGGTCAGGCGGCACCTCTGGAGGAACGGAAGAGGTGATGTTTCGGGTCGGGACCCCTTCTTCAGACGATCCGAGTCAGGTGATCCGTGGAGCGGGAGGAATCGCGGGGCAACGAGAGAGGACACTGCAGAACGCTCGACGGAGAGAGGAGGAGAAGTTTTTCAAAGTGGGGGTACCCTGAGGAGATTTCGCAGTGGAGCGGTCGTGATGTGTCGGAAAGAACTGCAGATGCCGGTTCACACCGAGGATAGACACACCGAAAGATGCCAGAGTTAAGGCCCTGTCCCACTTTCCCGAATAATTCACGAACTCTCCCGAGTTTTCCCCTTGATTCGAACTCGGAGAATTACGCTAATAGCTGTTCGTAGGTACTCGGGGCTATTTATTTTACTCGTGGACATTTTTCAACATGTTGAAAAAGCGTCCCAACTTACCTGATGCCCCGAGTTCCTACGGCTGGCATTACGAGCCGCTACGAAACATCTACGGGCTCCTACGAGCTCGCTACCGACATTACCCGACATTCCCCGAGTTCGAATCATGGGGAAAACGCAAGAGAGTTCGTAACTAACTCGGGAAAGTGGGACAGGGCCTTAACTCAGTGGTTCAGGCAGCATCTGTGGGGAAATGGAATAGGTGACGTTTCTTATGTCTGAAGAAGGGTTCCAACCAGGAATGTCACCCACAAAGGACATTTATTGCCACATACACCAATTGGTGCAGTGAAATTTGACTTGCCATTGCAGCACACAGATAAAGATAAGACACAACTTTAAAGAATTTAACAATAAACATAAAAACATCCCCCCACAATGGTTCCCACTGTGGGGGAAGGCAGCAAAGTCCAGTCCCGTCCCCTGTTCACACATAGTCGGGCCTATTGAGGCCTCCGCAGCCACCACTAAGTTAGTCCGATGTTTCAGGCCCTCTTGCTGGGAAGATGGAACTCCAGCGTCGGGTCAACTCTCCTCAGCGGCTTGGAATGTCTAGGGCGAGGATAGACACACCTGAATGTCACCTACTCCTTTTTCTCCAGAGATGCTACCTAACCCGCTGAGTTACTCCAGCATTTTGTGTCCATCTTCGGTATAAACGGGTCGAGACCTTTCTTTCAGACTGAGATTCAGGAGAGGAACCATTAACTCCTACAAGATGTGAAGAGTCAAGCGTTTTATTGTCATATGTCCCAGATAGAACAATGACATTCTACTTGCTGCAGCAAAACGAAATATGGAAAGATAGTGCACTGCAAACAATGTGATTTAAAAGAGAGACAAAAAATGTTCAGTGTGTGCATATACACATACTCACAAATATATACACACACAAGCACACATACGTGCACACAAAGAAGAAACGTTAGTAGTGCGGCAAACAATAGTAATGTGTGAGGACGAATGCTGTGGAACAGAGGGATCTAGGAATAACTGTGCATAGTTCCCTGAAGGTGGAATCACATGTAGATAGGGTGGTAAAGAAAGCTTTTGGTGTGCTGGCCTTTATAAATCAGAGCATTGAATATAGGAGTAGGGAAGTAATGTTAAAATTGTACAAGGCATTGGTGAGACTAATTCTGGAGTATGGTGTACAATTTTGGTCGCCTAATTATAGGAAGGATGTCAACAAAATAGAGAGAGTACAGAGGAGATTTACTAGAATGTTGCCTGGGTTCCAGCAACTAAGTTACAGAGAAAGGTTGAACAAGTTAGGTCTTTATTCTTTGGAGCGCAGAAGGTTAAGGGGGAACTTGATTAAGGTCTTTAAAATGATTAAAGGGATAGACAGAGTTGACGTGGATAAGCTTTTCCCATTGAGGGTAGGGAAGATTCAAACAAGAGGGCATGACATGAGAATTAAGGGACAGAAGTTTAGGGGTAACATGAGGGGAACTTCTTTCTCAGAGAGTGGTGGCTGTGTGGAATGAGCTTCCAGCAGACGTGGTGGAGGCAGGATCGATTTTAACATTTAAAAGTAAAGAGGATAGGTATATGGACGGGAAGGAATGGAGGGGTATGGTCTGAGTGCAGGTAGATGGGACTAGGGGAAAATAAATGGTCGGCACGGACTGGAAGGGCCGAGAAGGCCTGTTTCCGTGCTGTAATTGTTATATGGTTATATGCTGGTTTAAACCAAAGGTAGCCTCAAAATGCCGGAGTAACTCAGTGGAACAGGCAGCATCTCTGGAGAGAAGGAATGGCTGATGATTTGGGTTGAGACCCTTCTTCTTCTTCTTGCGAATGAAACATAAATAAACCAAAGGAATAGTTAGACCTCAAGCCGGGTGTTGAGCAGCCAGGTTGTTGTCTCTGTTGGCGTCAATGTCTGCCAGGCCCTGACTGAGCTCCATTTGGTGGGTGGCAGAGCGGGCACCCAGAGATGACATGGTTGGCTGTCTGTTGTTCACAGGCTGGGCTCTGGTGGAGGGAGGGAGCCCCCATCTCCACACCCTGGCATTGAAACGCCCAACTCCAGTACCAAGTCTGTGAGCTTCACCCATGCACCTCTGGGGAGGCCAGACCCTTCTACAGACTGGTTTGTGCATTGCTAAGTTGGTAAAATCTTTTAGTTTCTTTTTGTTTAAAGTTACAGCGTGGAAACTGGCCCTCTGGCCCACCGAGTCCACGGCGACCATCGATCACCCATTCACGGCAGTTCTATATTATCCCAGCTTCTCATCCTCGGAACATTGGGTGTAAATTAGGGAACGCCCATTTGCACAAGTTCCAGGTTATCCTCTTCTCACATCTACTTCCTGCACACTAATTTGATCAATTTTGCCAAAGCCAATTAACCTACAAAACCTGCACGCGGGAGGAAACCGGGAGCGACCGGAGAAAACATCACGCGGTCACAGCGGAGGACGTGCAAACTCCACACAGACAGCACCCGAGGTCAGGATTGAACCTGAGCCTAACTGGTGGGAGATGGAGTTGTGGAGTTTTGGGGTCGGGACCCTTCCTACTGACGCCAATCAACCAATAAACCTGCGAATCTTGGGATGTGGGAGGAAACCAGAGCACCCGGAGGAAACCCACTCGGTCACAGGGGGGGGGGGGAGCCTGCAAACTCCACACAGACAGCACCCGAGGTCAGGACTCAATCCAAATTCCTGGTGCAGTGAGGCGACAGCTTTGCTAATTGTGGAAAACATTTAAAAAAATACAGTTGCTGGAATCTGAAATAAAAAAAAACAGAAAATCAGATTGATCTTGTAGAGGTGTCCAAAATCATGAGAGGAATAGATCGGGTAGATGTACAGAGTCTCTTGCCCAGAGTAGGGGAATCAAAAACCAGAGGTTTAAGGTGAGGGGGGGGGGGGGGGGGGGGGGGTAAAGATTCAATAGGAACCTGAGGGGAAACTTTTTCACAGAAAGTGATAAGGGTGTATGGAAAAAGTTGACCGAGAAGGTAGCTGAGGCAGGGATTATCGCAATGTTTAAGAGACATTTGGACAGGTACATGTATAGGACAGGTTTAGAGGGATATGGGCCAAACGCAGGCAGGTGGGACTAGTGTGGATGGGACGTGTTGGCCGGTGTGGGAAGATTTGGCCGAAGGGCCTGTTTCCACGCTGTATGGCTAAAACGCTGGAAACACTTGGTAGGCTAGGCAGCATCTGAGGGACGAGAACCAGAATTAATGTTCGAGGCCCAAGATTCATCTTGGGCTGTCATTCAATATGCTGTATCTTTGTGTTATGGTGGTTTAGTTTAGTTTACGGTGGCGCAGCAGTAGAGTTGCTGCCTTACAGCGAATGCAGCGCCGGAGACCCGGGTTCGCTCACGATTACAGGTGCTGTCTGTGCGGAGTTTGTACGTTCTCCCCGAGACCTGCGTGGGTTTTCTCCGGGATCTTCAGTTACCTCCCAGACTTGGTAAGTGTAAAAATTGTGGGTGTAGGATAGTGTTAATGTGTGGGGATCGCTGGTCGGCGCGGATCCGGTGGGCCGAAGGGCCTGTTTCCGTGAAGTACCTCTAAACTAAACTAAACTAAACTAGATACATCAGCCCATCGAGTCCACACCGACCAGCGATCCCCGCACACTAACTCTATCCTACACACACTGGGGACAATTTACATTTATAACAAGCCTTTTAAACTACAGAGCTGTACGTCTCGGAGAAAACCCACGCAGGTCCCGGGGAGACCATACAAACTGTAGGTTCACAAGGTTAATTTCCGGGATGGCGCGAATGTTGTCATATGTTGAAAGAATGGAGCGACTGGGCTTGTGTGCACTGGAATTTGGAAGGATGAGAGGGCATCTTATTGAAACATATAAGATTATTAGGGGATTGGACACGCTCGAGGCAGGAAACATGTTCCCAATGTTGGGGGAGTCCAGAACCAGGGGCCACAGTTTAAGAATAAAGGGTAGTTTAAGAAAGAACTGCAGATGCTGGAAAAAACGACAGTCTAAAGAAGGGTCTGAAGAAGTCTGATGAAAGGTCTCCAACCGAAACATCACCTATTCCTTCGCTCCATAGATGCTGCCTCACCTGCTGAGTTTCTCCAGCATTTTTGTCTACCTAAGAATAAGGGGTAGGCCATTTAGAACGGAGATGAGGAAAAACTTTTTCACCCTGGGAGTTGTGAATCTGTGGAGATCTCTGCCTCAGAAGGCAGTGGAGGCCAATTGTGTGGACGCTTTCAAGAGAGAGTTAGATAGGGCTCTTAAAGATAGCGGAGTCAGGGGATATGGGGAGAAGGCAGGAACGGGGTACTGATTGTGGATGATCAGCCATGATCACAGTGAATGGCGGTGCTGGCTCGACGGGCCGAATGGCCTACTCCTGCACCTATTGTCCATTGTCTATTGTCTAAGGCAGTAGTTTTAGCGCTACGCCACCGAGCCGCCCACGGGCGTTGTAGATCAGAATAAACCATTGCAGCAATACTTGGAAATCTTCATGCTAGCTAAGGTCAGTGTGGGTGAACAAATCAAGTTGACTTCACGCAGTGTTTGATTGCTCTCACATCAACTTTGA
Organism: Raja brachyura; assembly: GCA_963514005.1. The sequence goes on along the minus strand of OY740792.1, from coordinate 5,153,652 downwards.
CACATTTTTATGCAGCTGTAAATATAACCAACAAATGTTATTGCTTCGAATGGTCCATATCCAGGTCTTCTAACCATGCATGACTGGAAATGGACTCTCTGCTTACACCAAGAGTGTTATTGACTTGCTCACTGCATTATGAAATAATTCCGATTAATAATTTCTGTTCAACCTGCCAAGAATCCATCAACTTCAATGATATGTGTCGGAAGGAACTGCAGATGCTGGTTTAAATCGAAGATGGACACAAAAAGCTGGAGTAACTCAGCTGGACAGGCAGCATCTCTGGAGAGAAGGAGTGGGTGACGTTTCGGGTCGAGGCCCTTCTTCAGTTTTGTTTAGTTTACAGATACAGCGCGGAAACAGGTCCATCAGCCCGCTAACCAGCGATATCCACACACTAGCACCATCCCACACACACTAGGGACGATTTAATTTTTTTTTTATCGAAGCCAATTAACCAACAAACCTGTGCGTCGTCGACGTGTGTGAGGAAACCGCAGCACCCGGACAAAACCCGCGCAGGTCACGGGGAGAAGGTAAAACTCTGCACAGAGATACAGAGCAGGAACAGGCCCCGCTGCCCTCAGGGTCCATGCAACCGACAACCACCTCATGCACTAGCACTATCCCACACACCCTAGGGACTACAATCTACAATTTTTTTTTACCAAAGCCAAATTAACCTACAAACCCGAACGTCCTTGGAGTGTGGGAGGAAACCGGAGCACCCGGACAAAACTCACGCAGGTAACGAGGAGAACGTACAAACTCTGTACCTACAAGCCCTCGTAGTCGGGTTTGAACCCGGGTCTCTGGCGTTGTAAGGCCGCCCCCAAGATGCCTCACCCGCTGAGTTACTCGTGCTTTTTTGAGTGTGTCTGCGGTTAAAGCCAGCATCTGCAGTTACTCCGGCAAAGGCTAATTTAGATAATCAAATAGCTGCTATTTAAAATGATTTTACTGCCCTGCTTTTAACTTGCACTAACGGAAGCAAAGTTTCATTAGCTAATGAGTTTTTGTTGCCATAATTGCAGATTCATGAGAAGTTCCTACTTACATGGAGAGAGCTTTAAAGATCTGATCTTAAACTGACAGCACTATTTCTTCTCAGCCTGGCTTGCATTACATTATGAGGCCATTTGGCAGCAGAGTGAAATACTTCACAGCAAATTTGCTTTGACCACACAGTACGCTAGCGTGCAGGTACAACAAGTGATCCAGAAGGCAAACACAATGTTGGCAAGGACAGACACAAAGAGCTGGAGTGACTCAGCGGGTCAGGCAGCACCTCTGGAGAAAAGGGATGGGTGACGTTTCGGGTCGGGACCCTTCTTCAGACTGTTAGCAAAGGAAGAGGAATTATACAAGGAGGCAAGGCATTCGGAAACTCTTTAGGAGATTGATGAGTCCTTACCTTGAGTACTGCGTAGGGTCATAAGTCGTAGGAGCAATAGACAATTGACAATAGACAATAGGTGCAGGAGTAGGCCATTCGGCCCTTCGAGCCATCACCACCATTCAATGTGGTCATGGCTGATCATCCCCAATCAGTACCCCGTTCCTGCCTTCTCCCCATATCCCCGGACTCCGCTATCTTTAAGAGCCCTATCTAGCTCTCTCTTGAAATCAAATAGACAATAATAGCAGAATCAGGCGGCATTGGAGGCACAGCGGTAGTGCCAGCATCCTGGGCCCTGGGTTTGACCCCGACTACGGGTGCTGTCTGTACGGCGTTTGTACGTTCTCCCCGTGACCTGTGTGGGTTTTCTCCAAGATCTTCGGTTTCCTCCCACACTCCAAAGACGCACAGATTTGTAGGTTAATTGGCTTGGTATAAATAACCATATAACCATACAACAATTACAGCACGGAAATAGACCATCTCGGCCCTTCGAGACCATGCCGAGTAACCTAGTCCCACCTACCTGCACTCAGACCATACTCCTCCATTCCTTTCCCGTCCATAGAAACATAGAAATATAGAAATTAGGAGCAGGAGTAGGCCATTTGGCCCTTCGAGCCTGCACCGCCATTCAATATGATCATGGTTGATCATCCAACTCAGTATCCCGTACCTGGCTTCTCTCCATACCCTCTGATCCCCTTAGCCACAAGGGCCACATCTAACTCCCTCTTAAATACAGCCAATGAACTGGCCTCAACTACCCTCTGTGGCAGAGAGTTCCAGAGACCCACCACTCTCTGTGTGAAAAAAGTCCTTCTCATCTCGGTCGTAAAGGATTTCCCCCTTATTCTTAAGCTGTGACCCCTTGTCCTGGACCTCCCCAACATCGGGAACAATCTTTCCTGCATCTAGCCTGTCCAACCCCTTAAGAATTTTGTAAGTTTCTATAAGATTCCCTCTCAATCTCCTAAATTCTAGCGAGTACAAACCAAGTCTATCCAGTCTTTCTTCATAAGACAGTCCTGACATCCCAGGAATCAGTCTCATTCCATATATCTATCCAATTTATTTTTAAATGATAAAATCGAACCTGCCTCCACCACTTCCACTGGAAGATCATTCCACACAGCTATCACTCTCTGAGTAAAGAAGTCCCCCCTCATGTTACCCCTAAACTTCTGTCCCTTAAGTATTGTACACATTGTCCCTGGTGTGTGCAGATAGTGTTAATGTGCGGGGATCGCAGGTTGGTGTGGAGTCGATGGGTCGAAGGGACTGTGTTTGCGCTGTATCTCTAAACTAGATGCGCATAAACTAAACTAAATGAGGCCATTCGGTCCACCGTTCAATCATGGCTGATCTGTCTTTCCATCTCAACCCCATTCTCCTGCCTTCTCCCCATCACCCCTGACTCTCCGTACTAATCAAGAACCTATCAATTTCCCCCTTATAAATATATCTTGACTTCGTGGGTGGCAAGGAACTGCAGATGCCGGCTTAAACCAAAGATAGACACAAAATGCTGGAGTAACTCAGCTGGACAGGCAGCATCTCTGGAGAGAAGGAATGGGTGATGTTTCGGGTCGAGACCCTTCGAGAGGAATCTCGACTCGAAACATCACCCATTCCTTCTCCCCGGAGATGCTGCCTGTCCCGCTGAGTTACTCCAGCATTTTGTGTCTGTATGGACTTGGCCACCGCTGCCTTATCCATATCCTATCCTTTTTGACTTCTCTCGTCCGGCTCTCTCTCTCGGGATCTTATTGAGACATATAAGATTATTAAGGGTTTGGACACTCTACAGGTAGGAAACATGTTCCTGATGTTGGGGGAGTCCAGAACCAGGGGCCACAGTTGAAGAATAAGGGGTAAACCATTTAGAACGGAGATGAGGAAACACTTGTTCGCACGGAGAGTTGTGCGTCTGTGGAATTCTCTGCCTCAGAGGGCGGTGGAGGCCGGTTCTCTGGATACTTTCAAGGGAGAGCTAGATAGGGCTCTTAAAGATAGCAGAGTCAGAGGATATGGGGAGAAGGCAGGAACGGGGGTACTGATGATCAGCCACGATCACATTGAATGGCGGTGCTGGCTCGAAGGGCCCAATGACCTCCTCCTGCACCTATTGTCTATTGTCCTTCATCTCCAACACGTAGACTCTTCTTCCTCCTCTTCTTCCTCCTCTTCCTCTTCCTCTTCCTCTTCCTCTTCCTCTTCCTCTTCCTCTTCCTCTTCCTCTTCCTTCTTCTTCTCCTTCTCCTCTCCTTCTTCCTCTTCTTCTTCTCCTTCTCCTCCTTCTTCTTCTTCTCCTCCTCCTCCTCCTCCTCCTCCTCCTCCTCCTCCCCCTCCTCCTCCTCCCCCTCCTCCTCCTCCTCCTCCTCCTCCTCCCCCTCCTCCTCCTCCTCCCCCTCCTCCTCCTCCCCCTCCTCCTCCTCCTCCCCCTCCTCCTCCTCCCCCTCCTCCTCCTCCCCCTCCTCCTCCTCCTCCTCCTCCTCCTCCTCCTCCTCCTCCTCCTCCTCCTCCTTCTTCTTGCGTATGGCGTGCACAGCCGAAAGTTGGAGGCCAACGTGTTCCATTTGATGTTATTTGATTGTGCACGCCGGGTTGATTGTATTCGTCGATACAGGGCGGACCACGTGAAGGTTGCAGTCTCCCACCCCAGACCCTGATAATGCTAAATATTTATCACCTCTACCTCTGGCAAGTCGACTTGTCTTGGCTGCGGTCGGAGTGCGAAGTGGAATCCAAGACGAGATGATCTCCTGGTGCAGGCGGTTCCCACAGCACCTTTGCTCATCTGTGCCGTTTCCAAATGGCCAAAGCGCGCAGGAAACATTCACATTGGTAAAGAAAATGTAGCTTGGAACAGTGCATGGCAGGTATGGCAACATGGAATCCCACGTTACACTGCCGGCGATACTGGCAGTCATGGTCTGCCCATTCATTGCTTCCATCTGTGTCAACCACACCTGCACACTGCAAGTCCAACTATAACCAAAGCTTCGGATAGATTTATTTCAAATATCAAATTAATTTGCTCACTCATCCTGTCTCTCTCCTTCTCTCTCTTTGCTTCTCTATCTCTGTGTGTCTCTCTCTCTGTCTCCCACTCTCTCTCTCTGTCTGTCTCTGTCAGTCTGTCTCGCTCCCTCTTCCCCTCCCTGTCTCTGTCTCCCTAGCTCTCTCCGTCTCTCTCTCCCTGCCTTCAGGCCAGTCTCTCTCTCTCTTGTTCTCTCCCTCTCTCAGTCTCCCTCTCTCTGTGATTCATTCTCTGTCTTTCATAGAAACATAGAAAATATGTGCAGGAGTAGGCCATTTGGCCCTTCGAACCAATACCGCCATTCAATGTGATCATGGCTGATCATCCCCAATCAGTACCCCGTTCCTGCCTTCTCCCCATATCCCCTGACTCTGCTCTCTTTTGGAGCCCTATCTAGCTCTCTCTTGAAGGTATCCAGAGAACCGGCCTCCATCGCCCTCTGAGGCAGAGAATTCCACACTCACAACTCTCTGTGAGAAAAAGTGTTTTCTCGTCTCCATTCTAAATGGCTTACTCCTTATTCTTAAACTGTGGCCCCTGGTTCTGGACTCCCCCAACATCGGGAACATGTTTCCTGCCTCTTGCGTGACCAAACCCTTAACAATCTTAAATGTTTCAATGATCCTTCTAAACTCCAGAGTGTACAAGCCCAGCCGCTCCATTCTCTCAGCTTATGACAGTCCCACCATCCCGGGAATGAACCTTGTGAACCTACGCTGCACGAGCAAGAATGTCCTTCCTCAAAATAGGGGACCAAAACTGCACACAATACTCCAGGTGTGGTCTCATAAGGGCCCTGTACAACAGAAAGACCTCTTTGCTCCTATACTCAACTCCTCTTATGAAGACCAACATGCCATTCGCTTTCTACACTGCCTGCTGTACCTGCATGCTGGCTTTCATTGACTGATGAACAAGGACCCCCCAGATCCCATTGTACTTCCCCTTTCCCCAACTTGATACCTGTTTTTGATACCAAAGTGGATAACCTCACATTTATCCACATTAAACTTCATCTGCCATGCATCTGCCCACTCCCCAACCTGTCCAAGTCACCCTGCATTCTCATCGTATCCTTTTCGCAGTTCACACTGCCACCCAACTTTGCGTCATCTGCAACTTTGCTAATGTTACCTTGAATCCCTTCATCCAAATCAGTGATGCATATTGTAAATAACTGTGGTCCTAGCACCGAGCCTTACGGTACCCAACTAGTCACTGCCTGCCATTCTGAAAGGGGCCCGTTAATCCCTACTCTTTGTTTCTTGTCTGGCAACCAATTCTCTATCCATGTCAGCTCTCTACCCCCAATGTGCCCTAATTTTGCCCATTAATCTCCTACGTGGGACCTTATCAAATGCTTTCTGATAGTCCAGGTACACTACATCCACTGGCTCTCCCATATCCATTTTCCTAGTTACATTCTCAAAAAATTCCAGAAGATTAGTCAAGCATGATTTCCCCTTCACAAATCCATGCTGACTCGGACCAATCCTGTTACTACTATCCAAATGTTCGGCTATTTCATCTTTTATAATTGACTCCAGCATCTTCCCCGCCACCGATGTCAGGCTAACTGGTCTATAATTCCCTGTTGTCTCTCTCCCGCCTTTCTTAAAAAGTGGGATAACATTAGCTACCCTCCAATCCACAGGAACTGATCCTGAGTCTATAGAACATTGGAAAATTATCACCAATGCATCCACGATTTCTAGAGCCACTTCCTTAAGTACCCTGGGTGCTGGACTGCACACAAAACACAAAGGCCCTGGGGATTTATCAGCCTTCAGTCCCATCAGTCTACCCAACACCATTTCCAGCCTAATGTGGATTTCCTTCAGTTCCTCCGTCACCCCAGATCCTCTGGCCACTACTATATCAGGAGCCTTGTGTGCAGTCCAGCACCCGGGGCCAACTCATCATTCACCCAGCCACGGCCGAGTCGGTCAACGAATTGCCTCCGGGAATTTGTCCCGTAGTTTGACCCTTTTGTCCCTTATTTGGGAAGTGAGAACTCTATGAGAATGAAATGAAGCAGGCAGGCTAATGATAGTGGGAGATCACTGAATGATCAAAGGCTTTGCCTGGGTGAACAATTCTTGCTTGCAAAGCGCAGTCAGAAACGTAATGTGTTTTTCTTTGTCTGACCATCCCGTTCAATAATTAATTGCCCGTGATATATTTGAAAACTTTGCTCGTGCAACAAAGACAAATTGAACAGTGTCTTTGTCTACAAATAAATGGTCAATAAGAATTTAATTTTGCAATCCGGTAACCTCGTTATCGTCAGTGGAACTGGAGCGACTGCTGGTAATAATGTTTCGTAATATTATTTCCCCTCCTCGCCCACAAAGGGAATTTGTCCCTTATTTTGACCTTTTGGCCCTTATTTGGGAGTGGGAAAGTTGGCTACCCTAGTCACTTATGACCTTATGACCCTTAGTTCTGAGGAAGATACACTGACCCCAAGCATTGACTGTTTTTTTCTTTGGAAGCAAATGAAAGACATTTGTTTACCAGCTTCTTTCTGAGGTCTCCCCTTGTATAGGAAGACATCAGAATGATTGAAGTATCAGTCATGATGAGCGAGGACAAGAAACATCAGGCCAGGTTGAGTCAGACTGCATATAGGAAGAGATAGAGGGAGAGTGTGACAGAGAGAGGGGGGGGGGGGGGGAGAGAGGGGACAGAGACAGAGACTGATAGATAGAGAGATGGAGTTAGACAGAGAGAGAAAGAGAAAGACACCTAGAGACAGTGAGAGAGACTGACTGACAGAGACAGAATGCAGGAAAAATGTCCCGAGTTCAGAACCAGGGGTCACCATTTAAGAATAAGGGGTCAGCCATTTAGGACTGAGATGAGAAAAAGCAGAAAATCCAGAGACTTGTGAATCTGTGGAATTCTCTGCCACAGAGGCAGTGGAGGCCAATTCACTGGAAGTCTTCAAGAGAGAGTTGGATTTAGCTCAAGGCTAACGGAAGCAAGGGATATGGGGAGAAGGCAGGAACGGGGTACTAATTGGGGATGATCAGCCATGATCACATTGAATGGCGGTGCTGCTCGAAGGGCCCGAATGGCCTAGTCCTGCACCTATTGTCTATTGACTATTGTCTACAGTTCGTCAATGTGGGAGAGGTTGCAGCCACAGCTTTCTCAGCTGATTGAACGATTCGATGCAGCATCCGATGTCAGGCTTGGTGGCTGAGCCAAACTAGAGCATGATGGAGAAGGTGAGGACAGACTACAATGGCCGTGTAGCATTGGACCATCATTGCCTGGACCAGAGTGTGTTTCCTCAGCTGCTGCAGGAAGTACATCCTCTGTTGAGCCTTTTTGACAGTGGAGTCGATGGTGGCCCCCCCATTTAATATTCTTGAAGATGATGGTTCCGAGGAACTAAATGACGCCACAGAGTGGGGGGAGGGGAGGGGGAGTCTACAATCAATTCCACTGTCTTAAGAGCATTGAGCTCTAGGTTGTTGCGATGGCACCAGGATGCCATCTGTAACACTTCCTGTGTGTAGGCAGATTCCTCCCCATCCCGGATCAGTCCAATCAGGGTTGTGTCGTCCGCAAACCTGAGAAGCTTGACAGAGAAGTCAGTGGAGGTGCAGACTTGGTGTAGCCAGAGTAGAGGAGAGGGGAGAGTACGCAGCCTTGCGGAGCTCCTATGCTGAGGGTCTGCGGGTCCCGAGATATGCTTTCCCATCCTCACATGCTGCTTCCTGTCTGTCAGGAAGTTGGTGGTCCACTGACAGAAGGGTTCAGGCACAGTCAACTCGGAAAGTTTGGAGTGTAGTTACTCTGGCACAATGGCGTTGAATGCAGAGCTAAAATCCACAAACATAATCCTCTCATAGGCCCCTGGCGGTCTAGGTGCTGGAGGATGAAGTGCAGGCCACAGGTTGAATGCATCATCCACAGATCTATTGTAAATGACTCGATTGTATTGGCTTTCTGCTGACTGGTTAGCACGCAACAAAAGCTTTTCACTGTACCTCGGTGCACCTGACAATAAACTAAGCTGAAGGTGAACGGAATATTCTGTGTCTATCTACGCTGGAAACCGTAAAGGCCCTGTCGCACTTTCCCGAGTTACTCACGAATTCTTCTGAATTTCCCTTTGATTCAAACTCGGAGATGCCAGCCGTAGGTACTCGGGGCTATTTTTTTTCACGTGGACATTTTTCAACATGCTGAAAAAACGTCCCGACTTACCTGATGCCCCGAGTACCTACAGCTACGAAATATCTACGGACTCCTACGGACTCGCTACAGACATTTTCCAAGTTTGAATCAAGGGGAAAACTCGAGAGAATTCATGACTAACGCGGGAAAGTGGGACAGGGGCTTAAGGATATTGATATCCAATGTTGAGATTTTTAGTGTTAGCAAAGCAGTTTTTGCAAATATTTATAATCTCAAGGCCAACTCTATCTACGTTTTACACCAAAGCTTAAAAAGACTTGTTTTAGCATTAATTTAGATTAAGCTGCTGGGTACATATGTGGAGATGCTGGTCATAAGCTCATAAGGTCTTAAGGAATAGGAGCAGACAAAATGATGATCAAGGAAAGGTGGAGCCCACAATGGTCCATTGTTGGTCCATACTAAGATGGCGGCGCTGGGTTAACAGCTGCGGCCCACCTGCAGTCTGTCTGTTATTTTATTTTTATGTCCTGTTTTTGGTTGGGTTCGTTCGTTTTGTTGGATTGTGTGTGTATGTGGGTGGGGGGGGAGTAACATGTCCGGGTCTCTTCCTTCTGAGGGGGGGGGGGGGGGGTGCAACTTTCTGTCGTTTTCCCCGTCTCTGTCTGCGCCGAGGCCTAATGGCGGAGCTGGCGGCCTCGGGCCCGGAGCGGTTCCAGCAGCGGCGGCGGTAGCAGCGGCGGCGGCCCGACTCCCGGAGCGGTTCCGGCGGCGGCGGCGGCCCGACTCCCGGAGCGGTTCCAGCAGCGGCGGCAGCGGCGGCCCGACTACCGGAGCGGCTCCAGCAGCGGCGGCGGCGGCAGCAGCGGCCCGACTCCCGGAGCGGTTCCAGTGACTACCGGAGCGGTTCCAGCAGCGGCGGCGGCGGCAGCAGCGGCCCGACTACCGGAGCGGTTCCAGCAGCGGCGGCGGCGGCAGCAGCAGCAGCGGCCCGACTACTGGAGCGGTTCCAGCAGCGGCGGCGGCGGCAGCAGCAGCAGCGGCCCGACTACCGGAGCGGTTCCAGCAGCGGCGGCGGCGGCAGCAGCAGCAGCGACCCGACTACCGGAGCGGTTCCAGCAGCGGCGGCGGCGGCAGCAGCAGCGGCGGCGCGACTACCGGAGCGGTTCCAGCAGCGGCGGCGGCGACAGCAGCGGCCCGACTACCGGAGCGGTTCCAGCAGCGGCGGCGGCGACAGCGGCGGCCCGACTACCGGAACGGTTCCAGCAGCGGCGGCGGCGGCAGCGGCGGCGGCGACAGCGGCGGCGGAAACTCGACTCGGTCCCGGGGCGGCGACCCGACTTGGTCCCGGAGCGGTTGCAGCGGCCCGACCACGGGCCCGGTGGACCCCCCAGGCCGCGGAGTTGAACCGGCCCATTCGTGGAGCTCGGTTGAACCGCGGGACTGACTTACCATCGCCCAGTGCGGTCGCGGCATCTGAGGCCTGGATCACCTCGGCGCAGAGGGAAACAAAGAGGGAAGAGACACAGACTTTAAGACTTTGCCTTCCACCACAGTGAGGAGGTGTTTGGTGAACTCACTGTGGTGGATGTTAAATTTGTGTTTATTGTGTGGTCTGTCATTTTTTATTTATTTATTTTTAATTATATGTATGACTGCAGGGAAACAGAGTTTCGTTCGGACCGAAAGGTCTGAATGACAAATAAAGAATCTAATCTAATCTAAAAAAAGTTGGCTGTGGGCTTGGTGATAACCAGTCATGCAGTTAATGAAACTCAACAGGACGACAGTGAAACTAGTACGATGACTAGGGTGGGGGGGTGGGGGAGGGTGTTTACAGATCCGCCTCTGGGACCAGCACACAGAGAGTAGCCTGGCTTGGGCGCCATTTTGATCAAGATAGAGGGGTCGAGCTGTAGGGAGAGGCTGAGTCGGCTGGGACTCTGTTCCATGGAATGCAAAAATAGATCAGGTAGATTCAGCGTTTCTTGCCCAGAGTAGGTGAATCGAGGACCAGAGGACAGAGGTTTACGGTGAAGGGGAAAAGAATTAATAGCAATCTGAGGGGTAACTTTTTCACACAAAGGGTGGTGGGTGTATGGAACGAGCTGCCAGAGGAGGTAGTTGACGCTGGGACTATCCCAACCTTTAAGAAACAATTAGACAGGTACATGGAAAGGACAGATTTGGAGGGATATTTTGGCCGAACGCGGGCAGGTGGGATTAGTGTAGCTGGGACGTGCTGACCATGTGGGCAAGTTGGGCCGAAGGGCCTGTTTCCACACTGTATCATTCTATGACTATGCATCTCTGAGATGAGGAGGAATTTCTTTAGTCAGAGGGTGGTGAATCTGTGGACATCTGCCACAGAATGCTGTGGAGGCCAAGTTGATGGATATTTTTAGGGAGGAGAGAGACAGATTCTGGATCAGTGCGGGTGTCAGGGGTTACGGGGAGAAGGCAGAAGAATGGGGTTGAGAGGGGAAAGTAGATGGGCCGAATGGCCTAATTCAGCTCCTTTTTCACTTGTGAACGCAGGAATTTATGGCACTAGTTCAACGACTAGGTGGGGAAGGGTGATTACTGTTCCACTCCTGGGACTAGCACGCAGAGAGTCGCCTTGCTTGGGAGGCATCATGATCAGGTCCCTGTTGGGAGACGGCTATTCAGAGCTCCCGCAACGGCAACTTCTCCTGCTGGGTTTAAAGAACTCGGAGCGGGGCCTAACATCGCCCCGCGCGGCTTAAACGGCCGCAGGACTTACCATCGCCCGCCGGGGGCTTTAACATCGGCCCCAGTTCGCCTCGACGCTGCAGTTGGACTGCTGGACCACGGGAGAAGAACAAAGGGGAGAGTTAAGACTTTGCCTTCCATCACAGTGAGGAGGTGTTGACGATCCACTGTGATGGATGTTTATGTAAACTGCGTTTAGGGCCTGTCCTACCAGCATCCGACTCCATGCGGTGAGCACGATCAAACTAGAAGCGGGGGCCGCGCGGAGGTCGGGTGATCCCCTGTACAGGGCCGTTCCCACCAGCATGCGCCTGCATGCGGCAAGCGCGACCAAACCGGCAGCGAGGGCCGCGCGGAGGTCGGGTGAGTGGCGCAACGTGGCGCAAAGTGAGGCGAACTTGGAGCGAAGTCTAAGGTAAGTTCGCCAGGACAGAGAGGGGCACACAGAGAGGGGCACAGAGGCACACACACACAGAGGGCCATGGAGCCACACACATAGAGGGTCACGGAGGCACCTACAGAGAGGGTCACGGAGGCACGATGTCGAGGTGGTGCGTAATGCGCCGAGGCGACTGCGAGCCAACCAGCCGTTGCCGCGCGGAATTTTTGAACACAGTCAGTTTTTCGGAGCCCCGCGCGATGTCGGGACGAACTCAGCACAATTCCGCACGGCTCCGGCGATCGAAGTGGGACCGGCCCTGCGACGCCGGACGGCTCAAGCGACCACGTTAGGTCGCGCTCATCGCATGGAGTTGCATGCTGGTAGGACAGGCCCTTAATGCTGTAGAAAATGCAACTTTGTTCAAACCAAGTTGCTTGAATGACAATAAAAGGCATTCTATTCGATCAAGATTATTGGCCTGGGAGGTTTTTTTTTAAAACTGGCCACTTCCTTAAAGAGGAAACCATGGCGTTTAAGGGCTCGCTGTGACTTTGTGCAAGGGAGGGATCGTTTGTCACCAAGATATGTTTGTAGATCCAAGTGTGTCACAGGCTGATAAAGGAAATACCTCGAGGACTTTGGTTTGCACTGGGCTAAATTTACCGCCCAACAGGATGCAGCATATCCTGAAGAATTAAATCACGGAACACAAAGTTAAACACTCTCAAACATTTTGGTCATAATTCTTTTCTTCTCTTTTATTCGTTTTCAGGATGTGAACGGTCAATATTGTAGGACTCGTGGGAGCGGTTGATTGATAGTTGGCGCGGACTCAGTGGGCCGAAGGGCCTGTTTCCAGGCTTATATCTTTAAAATGACTCCAATAGACAATAGACAATAGACAATAGGTACAGGAGTAGGCCATTTGACCCTTCGAGCCAGCACCGCCATTCAATGTGATCATGGCTGATCATCCCCAATCAGTACCCCGTTCCTGCCTTCTCCCCATATCCCCTGACTCCACTATCTTTAAGAGCCCTATCTAACTCTCTCTTGAAAGCATCCAGAGAACCGGCCTCCGCCGCCCTCTGAGGCAGAGAATTCCACAGACTCACCACTCTCTGTGAGAAAAGGTGTTTCCTCGTCTCCGTTCTAAATGGCTTACTCCTTATTCTTAAACTGTGACCCCTGGTTCTGGACTCCCCCAACATCGGGAACATGTTTCCTGCCTCTAGCGTGTCCAAACCCTAAACAATCTTATATGTTTCAATGAGATCCCCTCTCATCCTTCTAAACTCCAGAGTGTACAAGCCCAGCTGCTCCATTCTCTCAACAAGCCAAACCAAAATACTATCAGGTCTTCCATCATCCTCCGAATTTCCAGAACCCTAGGGTTCCACTGGAGATAATTCAGGGTAACCTAGCAAACCTTATTTAATCTAGGTTGGGGATAGGATGGTTCAGTTGCCTGATAACAGCTGGGAAGAGATTGCCCCTGAATCTGGAGGTGTGCGTTTTATACACTTCTGTACCTCTCGCCTGATGGGAGAGGGAAGACGACCCCTGACTCATTGCGGCATGGTGGCGCAGTGGTAGAGTTGCTGCCTCACAGCGCCAGAGACCTGGGTTTGATTTTAAGAATAAGGGGTAGGCCATTTAGAACGGAGATGAGGAGAAACTTTTTCACACAGAGATTTGTGAGTCTGTGGAATTCTCTGCCTCAGAGGGCGGTGGAGGCCGGTTCTCTGGATACTTTCAAGAGAGAGCTAGATAGGGCTCTTAAAGACAGCGGAGTCAGGGGATATGGGGAGAAGGCAGGAACGGGGTACTGATTGGGGATGATCAGCCATGATCACATTGAATGGCGGTGCTGGCTCGAAGGGCCAAATGGCCTACTCCTGCACCTATTGTCTATTGATCCCGACTATGGGTGCTGTCTGTACGGAGTTTGTATGTTCTACCCATGACCCGGTTGCTCCGGTTTCCTCCCACCCTCCCAAGACGTGAAGGTTTGTAGGTTAATTGGCTTTGGTAAAAATTGTATATTGTCCCTGGTGTGTGTAGGATAGTGCTTGGTGTGTGGGGATCGTTGGTCGGCGCGGACTCGGTGGGCCGAGCGGCCAGTTTTCGCACCGTATCCCTAAACTAACCTAAACTGATCGAGGGCGCAGATTCAAGGGGTTCAAGGGTCTCGGCCCGAAACGTCACCTGTTCCTTTTCTCCAGAGATGCTGCCTGACCCGCTGAGTTACTCCAGCATTTTGTGAATGTACCTTCGGTTTAAACCAGCATCTGCAGTTCCTTCCCACACAGAACCAAAGGGGTTAACTGGTTGTGAGAGCAGACTGCAACTGGAGGGAGTGGAGAGGGGAGAGGGGAGAGGGAGGGGGAGAAAGGAGGGGGGGAGAGGGGGGGGAGAAAGGACAGGGTAGAGGGGAGGGGGAGAGGGGAGGGGGAGAGGGGAGGGGAGAGGGGAGGGGGAGAGGGGAGGGGAGAGGGGAGAGGGGAGGGGGAGAGGGGAGAGGGGAGGGGAGGGGAGGGGGAGAGGGGGAGGGGAGAAAGGAGAGGGGAGTGGGGAGAGGATGAGGGGAGGGGGAGAGGGGAGAGGGGAGAGGGGAGGGGGAGGGGAGAGGGGAGAGAGGAGAGGGGAGAGGGGAGGGGGAGGGGAGAGGGGAGAGACGAGAGGGGAGAGGGGAGGGGGAGGGGAGAGGGGAGAGAGGAGAGGGGAGAGGGGAGGGGGAGGGGAGAGGGGAGAGACGAGAGGGGAGAGGGGGGAGAGGGGTGAGTGGGAGAGGGGGAGGGGGGGAGGGGGAGAGGGGAGAGGGGGAGAGGGGAGAGGGGAGAGGGGAGAGGGAGACGGGAGGGGGAGAGGGGAGAGGAGAGAGGGGAGAGGGGTGAGGGGGAGAGGGTTGAGGGGATAGGGGAGAGGGGAGAGGGGAGAGGGGGGAGGGGAAAGGGGGGGAGGGGTGATGGGTGAGGAGTGAGGGGAGAGGGGAGGGTGAGAGGGGAGAGGGGAGAGGAGAGAGGGGAGAGTGTTGAGGGGGTAGAGGGGAGAGCGGAGGGGTGAGGGGGAGAGGGGAGGGGTGAGGGGGAGAGGGGAGGGGTGAGGGAGAGGGGGAGGGGAGAGGGGGAGGGGAGAGGGGAGAGGGGAGAGGGGGGAGGGGGGAGGGGAGAGGGGAGAGGGGAGAGGGGAGGGGAGAGGGGAGGGGTGAGGGGAGGGGGGAGGGGAGAGGGGAGAGGGGAAAGGGGAGAGGGGAGAGGGGTGAGGGGTGAGGGGTGAGGGGGGAGGGGACAGAGTGTTCCCGATATCCATCCCAGTGGGGTCCGCGGGGCAGCCACCTCGGTCACAGTGGGACGGGGGGGCTCCTGTTTAGCGTTACCACGCTCCTTGTTCCGCGTCACTGCTTTATCAAAGGAAGTGAAGGCTGGGAAAGACTGTGTAAAACAGTGGGGGCAGGATGGGAGGCCGGAGAGGAAGTGGACAGGAAGTACAAGGCCTGTGGGCAAAAGGAAATAACCCTGTGATAACGATCCAAGGGCGATCAGAGCGCTGACCTCCTATCCCTGCCCTGGGACATTAGCCTGAAAACTAATCTTTAAAAAGCAACGTCTCAAAGTTAAATAGCTGTTTGTTTGTTATCCTTCCCCTTAAAGGGCCTTGCACTTCACCCCACACATGTCTGCCTAATAGAGTGATACAATGTGGAAACGGACCCTCTTTACCCACACCGACCAACATGTCCCAGCTACACTAGTCCCACTTGCCTCTGCTTGGTCCATATCCCCCCAAACATATCTGTCCTATCCATGTCCCTGTCGCACTGTTTCTAAGTCCAAGAGTCAAGTCAAGAATGTTTTATTGTCAGGGTTACACAAAAAGCTGGAGAAACTCAGCGGGTGCAGCAGCATCTAAGGAGCGAAGGAGATAGGCGACGTTTCGGGTCGAATATTGTCATATGTCCCGGACGGGACGATGAAATTCTTACTCGTTGCTGCACAACAGAGTATGTGACATTGTAAACATTGTATATAGTGTTTGGGAACCGCTCTGCCCAGGACAAGAAGGCTCTGCAGAGGGTAGAGCGTTCGGCCGAACGCACTATGGGAACTACGCTCGCCCCCCCTGCAGGACCTATACATCAGGAGGTGCAAATCCAGAGCCAACAAGACCATGGGGGACCCCTTCCCCCCCCAGTAACGGACTGTTTCAGCTGCTATGGCCAGGCAAACGCCTCCGTTGCCATGCTGTGGGAACGGAGAAGATGAGAAGGAGATTCTTCCCAGAGGCCATCGGACTGTAAACCCCAGGGACTAACTTTACTGCACCAATTTACTGTTGTGTGGTGTCTATTTTAAATTGCTGTTTTTTTCCCTTTTCTGCCCTCCCACAAATATGTAACATGTGAATATGTGATTCTGTTCCATTCTGTGTTGTAGTTTTTTTTTTGCACAATCCGGGAGCATTGCAACTTTTCATTTCACTGCAGATCTCTATGTGTATGTGACGAATAAACTTCACTTAATGGGGGAAGAGAAAAAGATAGTTGAATTAATAACAAATATAGTACCATAATAAGATGTTCAAGAAGGAACTGCAGACGCTGGAAAATCGAAGGTAGACAAAAATCAGAGCAGGTGATGAACTGGGCGGTAGTCACAAATTTTTGTAGTCTTTTCCGCTCCTGGACGCTCAAGTTGCAGAACCAGGCCACGATGCAACCGGTCAGCCTTAGCTTCCTTCTCTGGCAGCTTATTACTTACACCCACCACCCTTTGTGTGAAAACATTACCCCTCAGATTCCTAGAACCATAGAAACGTAAATAAAATAGGTGCAGGAGTAGGCCATTCGGCCCTTCGAACCAGCACCGCCATTCAATATGATCACGGCTGATCATCCAGAATCAGTACCCTGTTCCTGCCTTCTCCCCACATCCCTTGATTCCGTTAGCTCGAAGAGCTATATCTAACTCTCTCTTGAAAACATCCAGTGAATTGGCCTCCACTGAATCAAATAGATTCCTTTTAAGTCTTTTCACCTTCACCTTCAACCTATGTCCTCTGGTCCTCGATTCACCTACTCTGGGCTAGTGAATCTGTGCGTCTATCCAATCTATTTCTCTCATTAATTTATACATCCTCTTATCCATCCTCCCGTGCTCCAAGGAGCAAGAGTCCCAGCCTACTCAACCTCTCTCCCTGCAGCTCCGACCCTCTACTCCCGGCAACATCCTCGTAAATCTTTCTCTGTACCCTTTCCAGCTTAATGTTACTGTATATTCGTGACCTGACAGCTCTCACCTAAGTCTGAAGAAAGGGTCTCGACCGGGAACGTCACCCATTCCGTCTCTCCAGAGACGCTGTCTGACCCATTGAGTTACTCCAGCATTTTGTGTCAGTCTTCAGCTCTCCCATTACACCTCCAGGTTTAAGGGGTAAGGGGTAATAAGAATAAAGGCTACGCCTTTTAGAACGGAGATGAGGAAATACTTACAGCAGGAAGACACAAAATGCTGGAGTAACTCAGCGGGACAGTCAGCATCTCTTGAGAGAAGGAATGGGCGACGTTTTGGGTCGAAGTCTGAAGAAGGGTCTCGACTCAAAACGTCACCCATTCCTTCTCTCCACAGATTCTGCCTGTCCCGCTGAGTTACTCCAGCATTTTGTGTCAACCTTAGACTTTCATTATCTCTGGCGCTGGTACATATGACAATTAAACGCTCTTAACACTCGACCCTTGTGCTGAGGACAATAAACATGACTCAACTTGGCACACCATCTGACATTGGGTTTAGTTTAGTTTTGTTTAAAGATACAGCGTGGAAACAGGCCCGAAGGCCCACCAAGTCCACGCCAACCAGCAATCCCTTGTGCACTAGTTCAATGTTATCCCAGTTTGGCATCCTACACACTAGGGCAAGTATTGGCCAGGTGGGCGGAGGAATGGTTGATGGATTTTAATCCAGAGACGTGTGAGGTGTTGCATTTTGGGATGTCGAAGAAGGGCCGGACCTACACAGAAAATAGTAGGCCTCTGGGTAGTGTTGTGGAGCAGAGGGATCTAGGAGTACAGGTGCATGCAGGGCTGGCCTTAAGCCAATCGGACCAAAAGTAATCTACTCTTGGCTCGGGTAGATCTACCCCGGGTGGAAGGGGGGGAGAGAGGGGAGGAGAGAGAGTAGAGCGGTGGAGGGGGAAAAATGGGGTAGATGGGGAGGGGGGTGTGAGGGGGAATGGACAAGGGGGAGAGGGGGAGGTGGATCGTTCGCTCATGGTCCTGGGCAGCGCTCCCACCCTTCCAGTCGCCGTGCTTCACGCTCACAGCCCCGGCTTCACCCCCCTCTCCCCCCGGGGAGATGCAGTGAACAATACATGGAGGGCCGGGCCGAGGTTTGGCGGGGGGGGGGGTGCGGAGGGGGAGCAACGTTTACAAACCTCGGACTCAGCTCACACCCGTCTGCCCGGTCCTGGGCATCCGCTCCTGCCGCCGGCCCTCTCACTCCCTTCTCTCCTTCCCTTCCCTCCCTCCCCTCCTTCCCTTCCCTCCCTCCCCTCCTTCCCTTCCCTCCCTCCCCTTCTTCCCTTCCCTCCCTCCCCTTCTTCCCTTCCCTCCCTCCCCTTCTTCCCTTCCCTTCTTCACACACACACACACATAACGCACACGCACACGCACACGCACACGCACACGCACACGCACACGCACACGCACACGCACACGCACACGCACACGCACGCACACACACACACACACACACACACACCCACCTAAGTCAGGATGGGGTTGAAGCCCAAAGTGTAGGATGGGGCTGATGCCCAAAATTTAATGCCTGGTCTGGTTTTTCGCCAATGGTTATTGGTTTTCCAGGATCTAGCTAATTAAATTACTTTTTTTTTTCATTTCACAGTCATTAAAACAAGTGGTATTGTAACTATGTACTTTTCAGAGATGAGCTACACATTTTGTCTGTTACTTGTAGGCTTACATGTGTGTAATTTTATATTAAAATGTAGTTTAGATCTGTTTGGTCCATTAACTCGCAGGCACTTTTTAAGCGCGCATTTTTGATTACTTTCCATTCTACCATAGAGATATAAAGTCTATAATAGACTTGATTTGTATTTCTATGATTCTACAGACCTTGGCTGGGAACCTGGGGCTCACCAAAATTGTTCCCAATTGGGCCACGCACCTCCTAAGGCCGGCCCTGGGTGCATGGTTCCTTGAAGGTCGAGTCGCAGGTAGATAAGGTGGACAAAAAGGCTTTTGCCAATTTGCCCTTCATCAGTCAGAGTATTGAGTATAGAATTTGGGTGGTCAAGTTGCAGTTGTATAAGATGTTGGTGAGACCGCATTTAGAATATTGTGTTCAGTTCTGGGCACCGTGTTATAGGAAAGATATTATGGACAATAGACAATAGGTGCAGGAGTAGGCCATTCGGCCCTTCGAGCCAGATATTGTCAAGCTCGAAAGGGTTCAGAAAAGATTTACGAGGGTGTTGCCCGGACTAGAGGGTGTGAGCTCTAGGGAGATGTTGAGCAGGCTGGGTCTCTAATCCATGGAGCGCAGGAGGATGAGGGGTGGTCTTACGGAGGTGTGCAGAATCATGAGAGGAATAGATCAGGTTGATGCACAGAGTCTCGTCGCCCATCTCCTTCGCTCCTTAGATGCTGCTGCACCCGCTGAGTTTCTCCAGCTTTTTGTGTAACCCTCGATTCTCCAGCATCTGCAGTTCCTTCTTTAACACAAGTCTCTTGCCCAGAGTTGGGGAATCGAGGACCAGAGGACATAGGTTCAAGGTGAGGGGGAAAAGAGTTAATAGGAATCTTCTCACACAAAAGATGGTGGGTGTATGGAACAAGCAGCCACGGTGGGTAGTTGAGGCTGGGACTATCCCATTGCTTAAGAAACAGCTTGTTCCATACAGACAGATACACGGATAGGACAGGTTTGGAGGGATATGGACCAAGCGCAGGACCGAAAGGTCAGTGTGGGAATGGGAAGGAGAGTTATGGGCCTGTCCCACTTGGCGATTCTTTTAGGCAACTGCCGGCGACTGTCGTAGTCGTAGCAGGTCGCCGGGAAAAACGGCAACAACCGACGTCATCCTGATGACAACCTACGACAGGACCAACGCCAGGAGAAGTCAAGCTACACTCATTGGCATCAAGCCCACTGTCGCCGAAAATCTTTCACCGAGTTGAATATTTAGCGGCGACCAGAAGGACGCTACGACTTTTTGCGCGACTGAGGAGACGACTCCCGGCGACCAACCGGCGAACCAGTCGTCTGTAGTTGCCTAAAAAAAAATCACTTTTGTGGGACAGGCCCCTTTAAAGTGCTTGGCAACCAGGAGATCAGGCAGGCCCAGGCGGACTCAATAATATTGATAAAGTGTTCGATAATAAACTGTTCCCCAACGATCAATGGTCAACTTGGAACCCAGCCAGCCAAGGGTAGGTGACAGATTAGGTCATAAGACAGGACTGTTCACCACGTTTGAGGTAATCGCCTCATTAATACTGCACCTGTAACTGCTGTGCCCTGCGTGGATCGTGGGGTCGGGGGGGGGGAAGGCAGTGTAAAGCGGGTTTGAGAACAGGCCACGACTGTTCTCTAATGAGTTAGAACAAGGTTGAGCAGCAAGGTGATTTTCCAAACCTCGAGATGTCGGAAAATATTCCAACGGCAAGTGTTTTCTTTGCATCTTAAACATTGGTGGAAGTTTTCAAAATAAACTCTGCTGCAGTTTGAGTCACTGTCTGGCTATCCCTTAAGAGGAGATAAGGGGGGGCTATTAGACAGGTTGGGCACCCGTATGTTTGAAGGCATGGTTTCGGAAGGACAGTTAACTAGACACCCTACCAATTGAAGAAGGAACTGCAGATGCAGGTTTAAACTGGAGATACACACGGAAAACTGGAGTAACTCAGCGGGACAGGCATTGTCTCTGGAGAGAAGGAATGGGAGACATCACCCATTCCTTCTCTCCAGAGACGCTGCCTGTCCCGCTGAGTTACTCCAACTTTTTATGTCTGTCTTCCACATAAGATTCATCTCGGGTAGATGCAACAATCTTTTGGGTGGCATGGTGGCGCAGCTGGTAGAGACACAGTCTCACGATGCCAGAGACCCGGGTTCGATCCTGACCACGGGTGCTTCGTTTAGTTTAGAGACGCAGCGCGGAAACAGGCCCTTCGGCCCACCGAGTCCGTGCCAACCAGTGATCCCCGCACATTAACACTGTCCCACACACACTAGGGACAGTTTACATTTATACCAAGCCAATTAATCTACATACCTGCTTGTCTTTGGAGTGTGGGGGGGAAACCGGAGCGCCCGGAGACAACCCACGCAGGTCACGGGGAGAACGTGCAAACTCCATACAGCCCATAGTCAGGATCAAACCTGGGTCTCTGGGGCAGTAATAGCCCTGTCCCATGGTGCAAGTTCATTCCATATAACTATATAACCATATAACAATTACAGCACGGAAACAGGCCTTCTCGGCCCGCCCAGTCCGTGCCGACCATTTATTTTCCCCTAGTCCCATCCACCTGCACTCAGACTATATCCTTCCATTCCCTTCCCGTCCATATACCTATCCACTATTCCAAGAGCTCTCCCGAGTTTAAAATAAATCAAACCCGTGGTAAGCACGGAGAATGAACGTAACGGGTACGTCGGAGCTCGGGGACGTCTCTTAGCGCTAACGGCAGGTACTCGTGAAGACTCGCTAACGGCAGGTAAGCACGGGAAGACTTGTGAAGATTTTTCAACGTGATGAAAAATGTCCAGGAGAGCCCCGAGCACCAGCGAGCGGCCATTACTGTAAATCTCCGAGTTCGAATCAGGGCAAACTCGGGAGAGCTCTTGGAATGAACTCGTACCGTGGGACAGGGGTGCAAGGCAACAACTCTACCGCTGCGCCACTGTGCTGCCCCTATCGTGCTGCTGTCTGTGCGGCGTTTGCATGTTCTCCCTGTGACCGCGTGGGTTTCCTCAGGGTGCTCCGGTTTTCTCCCACATTCCCAAAGATTTGCGGGCTGGTGGGATGGATAGGACTCTTTAAATTGTAGTCCTGTGGTCTCCATTGAGGTGGATGGTAGTTCAGGACTGCTCTCTGGTTGTGGTAGGATGGTTCAGTTGCCTGATAACAGCTGGGAAGAAACTGATCCTGAATCTGGAGCCTCAGTTTAGTTTAATTTAGTTTAGTTTAGTTTAGTTTATTTAAGTTTAGTGTAGTTTAGTTTAGTTTAGTTTTGTTTAGTTTATTGTCAGGTGTTTTGTTGCATGCTAATCAGTCAGCGGGAAGACAATACAGGTGTACGTTTTACACGATTCTGTACGTCTTGCTCGATGGGAGAGGGGAGAAGAGGGAGTGACCGGGGGTGAGACTGGTCCCTCCCTAAGCCGGTGGTCTTGTCGAGACAGCATGAGTGACTGAGCATCCTACCTAGAAGCAATGCGGGCGGCTGGGTGCCGCAGCGGTAGTAGTTGCTGCCTCACTGTGCCAGAGACCCAGGTTCGATCCTGACCACGGGAGCTGAATGTACTCCAAAGACGTACAGGTTTGTCAGTTAATCGGCTTCGGTAAAAAATGTGACTTGTCCCTGGTGCGTAGGACTGTGCCGGCAGGACGGGGTGATCGCGGGTCGGCACGGACTCGGTGGGCCGAAGGGCCTGATTCCGTGCTGGATCTCTAATCTAATCTAAACTAAACTACACTTTGCACTGCAGGATTTCGATGGTCAGGAATTAACAATGGGCGATATCAAATGTTAAACACTGCACATTAGCATGGAAATATCGAATGCCCAAGTTTAGTTTCCAGGAAGGAAGGTCAGACTATCAATTCTCTTTTTTTGGCCTGAATTCTGCAATTAGCTTTGCAGAACGGAAATAAGTCTTATTTTAGGCATCTTTACGGCTAATGAAGAACTTAAATAGGAAGCAACAAGCAAACAAAGATTGCTTTTGAAGGCATAAATAGGAATTATTTGTGTCCTCCATGCATGGTCATTGAAACCAAGAATAAATATTTTTTTCCTGTATCTGCTGCGCACTAAAGGGCCTGTCCCACTTACGCGATTTTTTTCGGCGACTTGCGGGCACCCGTCATAGTCGCAGCAGGTCTCCGAAAATTTTCACCATGTTGAAAATCCAGCGGCGACCAGAAAAAAGGTACGACTCTTTGGGCGACTACTCACGCCACGGCCATGTCGCCTGTATGGTCGCGAGAAGTCGCCCAAAGAAGTCGTACCTTTCTTCTGGTCGCCGCTGGATTTTAAGAATAAGGGGTAGGACATTTAGAAAGGGGACGAGGAAACACTTTTTCTCACAGAGAGTGGTGAGTCTGTGGAATTCTCTGCCTCAGAGGGCGGTGGAGGCCGGTTCTTTGGATACATTCAAGAGAGAGCTAGATAGGGCTCTTAAAAATAATGGAGTCAGGGGATATGGGGAGAAGGCAGGAACGGGGTACTGATTGGGGATGATCAGCCATGATCACATTGAATGGCGGTGCTGGCCCGAAGGGCCGAATGGCCTACTCCTGCACCTATGGTCCATTGTCTATTGTCTACAGTTCGTCAATGGGGGGAAGGTTGCAGCCAACAACTTTCTCGGCTGATCGGCCGATTGGATGCAGCATCCGGATGTCAGGCTCGGTGGCTGAGCCAAACTAGACCATGATGGAGAAGGTGAGGACAGACTCTACAATGACCGTATAGAATTGGATTGTCTATTGTCAATGTGTTGAAAATTTTCGGAGACCTGCTGCGTCTATGACGGGTGCCGGGAAGTCACCGAAAAAAATTGTGTAAGTGGGACAGGCCCTTTCCAGTGGCCACTGATGATAATATGAAGTTTTCAACTGTAATCATTTGCAAATCTGTTCACTTACAGTTGAAATAAAGCCTCCTAGTGACCCCTGTTGATGGAAAATAAAATCACAAGTTCAAAGGCGGAAAGGTGTTTAACATAGAAACATAGAAAATAGGTGCAGGAGTAGGCCATTCGGCCCTTCGAGCCTGCACCGCCATTCAATATGATCGTGGCTGATCATCCAACTGAGTATCCTGTACCTGCCTTCTCTCCATACCCCCTGTTCCCTTTAGCCACAAGGGCCATATCTAACTCCCTCTTAAATATAGCCAATGAACTGGCCTCAACGACCGTCTGTGGCAGAGAATTCCACAGATTCACCACTCTCTGTGTGAAAAATGATCTTCACATCTCGGTCCTAAAAAACTTCCCCCAAATCCTTAAACTGTGACCCCTTGTTCTGGACTTCCCCAACATCGGGAACAATCTTCCTGCATCTAGCCTGTCCAACCCCTTAAGAATGTTGTAAGTCTCTATAAGATCCCCCCTCAATCTCCTAAATTCCAGCGAGTACAAGCCGAGTCTATCCAGTCTTTCTTCATATGGAAGTCCTGTCATCCCAGGAATCAGTCTGGTGAACCTTCTCTGTACTCCCTCTATAGCAAGAATGTATTTCCTCAGATTAGGAGACCAAAACTGTACGCAATGTTCCAGGTGTGGCCTCACCAAGACCCTGTACAACTGCAGTAGAAACTCCCTGCTCTTGTACTCAAATCCTTTTGCTATGAATGCCAACATACCATTTGCTTTCTTCACTGCCTGCTGCACCTGCATGCCTACTTTCAATGACTGGTGTACCATGACACCCAGGTCTCGTTGCATCACCCCTTTTCCTAATCGGACACCATTCAGATAATAATCTACCCTCCTGTTTTTGTCACCAAAGTGGATAACCTCACATTTATCCACATTATACTGCATCTGCCATGCATCTGCCCATTCACTCAGCCTATCCAAGTCATCTTGCAGCCTCCTAGCATCCTCCTCACAGCTAACACTGCCCCCCAGCTTTGAGTCATCCACAAACTTGGAGATGTTGCATTCAATTCCCTCATCCAGATCATTAATATATATTGTAAATAGCTGGGGTCCCAGCACTGAGCCTTGCGGTACCCCACTAGTCACTGTCTGCCATTCTGAAAATGACCCGTTTACTTCTACTCTTTGCTTCCTGTCTGCCAGCCAGTTCCTGTCTGCTATCCACATCAATACTGAACCCCCAATACCGTGTGCTTTAATCACCATTCATTGTGATCATGACTGATCATCCACAATCAGTACCCCGTTCCTGCCTTCTCCCCATATCCCTTGATTCTGCTAGCTCTATCTAACTCTTTTAAATCCATCCAGTGAATCGACCCCCACTGCCTTCTGTGGCAGAGAATTCCACAAGTTCACAACTCTCTGGGTGGAGACTTTTTTTTTCTCATCTCAGTTTTAAATGGCCTCTCTGCCTCAGAAGGCGGTGGAGGCTGGTTCTCTGGATGCTTTCAGAAGAGTTAGATAGAGCTCTTAAAGATAACAGAGTCAGTGGATATGGGGAGCGGCAGGAACGGGGTAATGATTGGGGATGATCAGCCATGATCACATTGAATGGCGGTGCTGGCTCGAAGGGCCGGATGGCCTACTCCTGCACCTATTGTCTATTGTCTATTGTCTATTGTCTAAATGTGAAATTTGTCCAAAATAGGCAGGATGTCTGGGGATGAATGAGGTCATGTTCTATTCAGAGTACTTAGTTTAGTGTTGGTTCACAGATAGTTCAGAGATGTAACATGGAAACAGGTCCTTCGGCCCACCGGGTCTAGGCCGACCATCGATCACCCATTAAGTTTAGTTTAGTTCAGGTAATTGTCACGTGTACCGAGGTACAGTGAAAAGCTTTTGTTGCATGCTAACCAGTCAGCGGTTAGACAATGCACGATTACAATCGAGCCATCCACAGTGTACAGATACAGGATAAAGGGCAAAATGATTGGTGAAGGATAATGTCCAACTAAGTCCGATTAAAGATAGTCTAAGGGTCTCCAATGAGGTAGATAGTAGCTCAGGGCCGCTCTCTAGTTGTTGATAGGATGCTGGTTCTATCTTATCCCACGTTACGGGCAAACCCATCTTCGGGATGTGGGAGGAAACTGGAGCACCCGGAGGAAACCTACACGGTTGGAGGGAGAACGTGCAAACTCCACACAGACAGCACCCGAGGTCAGGATCGAACCTGTGTCTGTAGCGCCGTGAGGCAGCGGCCCTACCCGCTGCACCTCTGTGCCGCCCAAGCCGTGACTGATGTGCCTCTTCAACTGGGCGGTAGATAGCGAAGATAGTTATTAAAAAATCACAACGGGTTCTTGATCAGTTGGTCAAGTGGGCCGATAAATGGCTGACGGAGTTTATTGCCAAATGGCCTAATTCTGCTCCAGTCTTATGGTCTGCTGAGAATATCCAAGATTTCCTGCCTTATTTTAACTTCAGTGGTTCAATGGCGCTTTCATTGTCACTTGTGCGACTTTTCATACCAAAAAAAGTGCGTCACGGTGGCGCAGCGGTAGAGTCGCTGCCTTACAACGCGTGCAGCGCCGGAGACCCGGGTTCGATCCCGACTACGGGTGCTGCCTGTATGGAGTTTGTACGTTCTCCCCGCGACCTGCGTGGGTTTTCTCCGAGATCTTCGGTTTCCTCCCCACACTCCAAGGACATAGAGGTTTTGGAGGTTAATAGGCTTGGTGTAGGTGTAAATTGTCCCCAGTGTGTGCAGGGATCGCTGGTCAGCGCGGGCTCGGTAGGCTGAAGGGCCCGTTTCCGCGCTGGATCACTAAACTAAACCTAAAGCTATAATAGGAGCAGGGTCAGGTGGCATGGTGGCGCAGCGGTGGAGTTGCTGCCTAACAACGCCAGAGCCATGGGTCCCGAGTTCGATCCTGGCCACGGGTGCTGTCTGTACGGAGTTTGTACGTTCTCCCCGTGAACCGGGTGGGTGCTTCGGTTTCCCCCCACACTCCAAAGAGGCAGAGCCTTATAGGCCAGTTGGCTTGGTATAAATCTAAAATTGTCAAAGGTGTGTGTAGGATAGTGTTAACGAGTGGGGATCGCTGGTCGGCGCAGATCCAATGGGCCGAATGGCCTCTTTCCACGCTGTATGTCTAAAACTAAAGCTTAGAGCATTGCCATTGCCAACAGTCTATTGAGCTGCCATGTCTTGGCACCATTTCCAAGGCTCATGTTCTAGTTGTTATGAGCGGTGCCTGTTCCAGGCAAGTCCCAGGCTGTTGCTTGGCCTCCAACCATCTCCTTCCTTGGTCACCATGTCCCCTCTCCTTGCCCGTCCATCTCTGTTCCCCGGGGGGGGGGTTGGGAGCCTCCGGCATCCGATACCTCGAGGGCGCGGTAGTCCGGATCCCGGTCTCCTCTCCTCCGACCTCGCTCTTCGCTCCGTCCCATCCGTCGCCATCGTCCCCAGCTCCCTACTCCCTTTTCCGGCCTCTCCGGGATTTTTCTCTTTCCCGATTTTCCCGCAGGGAGTTTGGGGGCGGGGGGGGGGGGGGGGGGGGGGTGGTCACGGCGAGCTTCGAAATACCGGAGTGCTTCTTTCTGTGTGTTCGGGGAAAGGATCAAATAGGAGAGGAATTTCAGGAATGTTTTTCATTGGCATGTTTCTGCCCAATGAGCGAGGTGACTTGGCCAGGAACGAGATTAGCCGAGGGTCCGGGGGGAAGGGTTTGGCAAACACTGATCATTAAACAAAAGGTGAAAATTAATAACAGAAATGAGAGATGGGCAAGGAATGAACGGAACTTGATATCCCAGCAGTGGGATTTAAACATGTTCTTTCAGATCCGGACTGATTAAAAAATCTTGCAACACCACCATGGCACGGTGGCGCAGCGGTAGAGCTGCTGCAGTTCCAGAGACCCGGGTTCAAGTCCAAGTTCATGTTCAAGTTACATCTATTGTCACATGCACCAGTCGGTACAGTGAGAGTTGTGTTACCATTTATTTTTAATTATTTTTATTTTTTACTTATTTTTTCATACAAAATGCTTTTATTCAGAACAAACAAAAATACAAAGTAGTAACTCGATCAAAGAATGCCTATATTGGCATTTTACGAACAAAGTTATCAAATTACAAATATTTTACATTTTTATCATCAATGCATTCGACCTCCCGCGGTGACCAGCGCTCACGGAAAGCCTCCAGAGTCCCCGCGTGTGCGTTCCCCCTCCAGGGACACGCGGGCACGGACGTGGACATGGTAGAGGGGCGGGCAGCCGACCGCTGAGCGGCCTTCGACCGCCCGCTGCCTGGACCCGCGAGTGGCCATCTTGGCCGGTCCCAGGAGCAGACCGACAGGGAGACCCCCTCCTCCCTCCCGACCCTCCCCCCTCTGTGCCGGCAGCCCAAAAATCAATAGCGTTGGTAAAACTTGAGGAGACTCGAGCAGGGGCTGCAACCTCGAACACTCCATGTAGACGTGGAACATGGTCTCTTCCTCGCCGCCGACGTGGCAGGCGGCGGATGAGTCCGTGAACCGGCTCAAGTACCTGTTGCAGCCCAGGTTCCCGATGTAAAGGGGGAGGACTCTCTTGTAGAGAGACGTGATTTGAGTTACGAATAAAAAGAACCCAATACACGATAGAATTTAACATGAGCATCCCCACACAGCGGAGTCAACGTTTCCCACTGTGAGGGAAGGCACCAAAGTTCAGTCCGCTTCCCCTTTGTTCACCCACGGTCGGGGTCTTTGAGCCCTCCGCAGTCGCCGCTACGGGCGGCCCGATCCTGACCACGGGTGCTGCCTGTACGGAGTTTGCACGTTCTCCCCGTGACCTGCGTGGGTTTTCTCCGAGATCTTCGGTTTCCTCCCACACTCCAAAGACATGCAGGTTTGTAGGTAGGTACACAAAAGGCTGGAGAAACTCAGCGGGTGCAGCAGCATCTAAGGAGCGAAGGAGATAGGCGACGTTTCGGGTCGAGACCCTTCTTCAGTCTGAGAAACTCAGCGGGTGCAGCAGCATGAGTTTCTCCAGCCTTTTGTGTACCCTCGATTCTCTAGCATCTGCAGTTCCTTCTTTAAGATTGTTAAGGGCTTGGACACGCTAGAGGCAGGAAACATGTTCCCGATGTTGGGGGAGTCCAGAACCAGGGGCCACAGTTTAAGAATAAGGGGAAGGCTACTTAGAACGGAGACGAGGAAACACTTTTTCTCGCAGAGAGTGGTGAGTGTGGAATTCTTCAGTCTGAAGAAGGGTTTCGGCCCGAAACATCGCCTATCTCCTTCGCTCCTTAGATGCTGCTGCACCCGCTGAGTTTCTCCAGCCTTTTGTGTACCCTTGATTCTCCAGCATCTGCAGTTCCTTCTTTAACAGGTTTGTAGGTAAATTGGCTTGGTCTAAATGTTAAAAAACATTTAAAAATTGTCTCTAGTGCGTGTGGGGTAGTGTTAGTGTGCGGGGATCGCTGGTCGGTGTGGACTCGGTGGGCCGAAGGGCCTGTTTCCACACTGTGTCTCCAAATTAAACTATACGATACGATACGATACGATAGAATTTTTTTTTTCCCAGTGGGGAAACGGATCTGCCATAAAAAACAAAAAATACACGAAACATGAAATTAAAGTGACGAGTGGAGATGTGCAAAGATTGGGAAAGGTGGCTGGGGTGGGGGGGGGGGGGGGTGGGGAGGGAGGGGAGTCAGTCTCAGTCTCAGGCTACCCCATGACAGAAGGGGGAGGGGTTGTACAGTTTGATAGCCACAGGGAAGAAGGATCTCCTGTGGGCGTTCTGTGCTGCATCTTGGTGGGACCAGTCTGTTGCTGAAGGCGCTCCTCAGGTTGGCCAGTGTGTCATGGAGGGGGGGAGCTGTATTGTCCAGGATGCTCCGCAGTTTGAGGAGCATCCTCCCCTCCGAGATCAACCTCCCGTCAATCCAAATCCAACTCCAACTCCAGCTCCCCCCCCAGGAGGGAGCCAGCCTTCCCGATGAGTCTGTTGATCCTAAACTAAACTAAACTAAATCTACCCCATTAGTTTCCCGTGAGGAAGGGAGTATAATGAGTGATGGTGGAAGCCAAGAACTGCAGATGCTGGTTAATGCACAAAGGAGTCAAAGTGATGGAGTCAAACTCCCCCTCCCATTCCGTATCCGACCTCTGGGTCCTGGGCCTACTCCACGACCAGAGTGAGCAACACCGCAAGTTGGAGGAACAGCACCTCATATTCTGCTTGGGGAGTCTGCATCGTCTGGGCTTGAACATTGAATTTTCTTAATTCTGTTAACCCTTGCTGTCTCCTCCCCTTCCCACCTCTCCCTCAGCCCTCGGGCCATGGCATTCCCTCTCACTCTATCTCTCCCCCACCCAAGTCGCACTAGCTTCTCATTTTCACACTCCAAACAGCTTACAATGGCCTGTTTCCTCTATCATCGATACTTTTTTGCATATCTTTCATTCATTGTTCTTTATCTCTCCACATCACCGTCTATATCTCTCGTTTCCCTGATCCCTGACCAGCCTGAAGAAGGGTCTCGACCCAAAACGTCGCTTATCTCCTTCGCTCCTTAGATGCTGCTGCACCCGCTGAGTTTCTCCAGCCTTTTGTGTAACCCTCGATTCTCCAGCATCTGCAGTTCCTTCTTTAACACAAGTAACTCAGTGGGTTACTCAGCAGAGACCCTTTGCATATTCTTTGGAACCGACAGCGGATGGTTCAACTGCCCCGACCGCGGGAGAATAAAGAGGGAGGAAGATTATACTTTATTGCCTTCCATCACAGTGAGGAATGTGGGGAATCCACTGTGGTGGATGTTTATGTTCACTTTTACGTAGTTGAAAGACTCGTTGCTTTTTTTTAGTATGACTGTATGGTAATTTGCTTATCACTGTACCTTAATTGGTATATGTGACAATAAAAGACTTTTGAAACCTTTGATACAGAGAATTTTATCGTGACATGTCATGTGTGATAATAAAGTATCAATAATCAATCAATGCTTGTACACTCTGGAGTTTAGAAGGATGAGCGGGGATGTTATTGAAACATATAAGATTGTTAAGGGCTTGGACACGCTAGAGGCAGGAAACATGTTCCCGATGTTTGGGGGAGTCCAAAACCAGGGGCCACAGTTTAAGAATAAGGGGTAGGCCATTTAGAACGGAGACGAGGAAACACTTTTTCTCGCAGAGAGTGGAATTCTCTGCCTCAGAGGGCGGTGGAGGCAGGTTCTCTGGATGCTTTCAAGAGGGAGCTATATAGGGCTCTTAAAGATGGTGGAGTCAGGGTATATGGGGAGAAGGCAGGAACGGGGTACTGATTGGGGATGATCAGCCATGATCACTTTGAATGGCGGTGCTAGCTTGAAGGGCCGAATGGCCTACTCCTGCACCTATTGTCTATTGTCAATCAATTGTCAATTCAGGCAGCATCTCTAGAGAACATGGATAGGTGACGTTTCGAAGATGTCCCCTGACCCGAAACACCACCTATCCATGTTCTCCAGAGATGCTACTAGACCTGCCGAGTTACAATAGACAATAGACAATAGACAATAGGTGCAGGAGTAGGCCTTCGAGCCAGCACCGCCATTCAATGTGATCATGGCTGATCATCCCCACTCAGTACCACTTCTCCCCATATCCACTGACTCCAGCATGATGTGTCCTTTCTTCACCAGAGATGCTGCCTCACCCGCTGAGTCAGTCCAGCACGTAGTGTCTTTTTTTGCTGACCAGTGTCCTTGTTTTTACATGTTACTGCCCCATTGCAAATTCTCCTCGAAGTATGCTGACTTTGTAGAAACAGATTTCTACAGCCTTGTGTTACTAATTAGCAAGAGTGTGAATCTAAATGCACTTCCTGATCCTCAGACAAGGCAGGTTTAATATGGACCCGGCTCAGTGAATTGGCTGCCAAGCAGTCTAAAGATTTATTAAGAAGGGAGGTAGCCCGACACTTCTTTAGAATTATGGACGATCATTTCTTACATCCCAAAAAGTTGGTGAGAAGACGGTTCAGTTGCCTGGTAGCCGCTGGGCTGAAACTATCCCCGAATCTGGAGGTGTGCGTTTTCAAAACTGTGTCCCTCTTGTCTGATTGGAGAGGGGGAAGAGGAAGTGGCTGGGATGAGACTGGTCCATGAATAAGCTGGTGGCCTCTGATGTAGATGTAGCCCAGAACATCACGCAAACCCACCTCCCTTCCATTGACTCAGCGTACACCTCACGCTGCCTCGGCAAGGCCGGCAGCATCACCAGGGACCAGTCTCACCCCAGTCACTCCCTCTTCTCCCCTCTCCCATCGGGCAAGAGGCACAGAAGTGTGAAAACGCACACCTCCAGATTCAGGGACAGTTTCTTCCCAGCTGTTATCAGGCAACTGAACCATCCTACCAATAACTAGAGAGCGGACCTGACATCCCATCTTCCTCATTGGTGACCCTTGGACTAACTTTAAGCAGATTCTTCTGGACTTTATCTTGCACTAAACATTAGTTTCCTCCAGTATCCAGTATCTGTACACTGTGGACGGCTCGATTGTAATCACATATTGTCTTTCCGCTGACTGGATAGCACGCAACAAAAGCTTTTCACTGTATGAAGGTGCACTTGACAATAAACTAAACTCAACTCAACAAAACTGAACTAAACTGAACTAAACTATACTAGAGTAGACTAGACTAAACCCAAGCTAAAACTAAAACTAAACTAAACCATCCAAACCAAACCAAACTAAACTAAATGAAACTAAGGGTACACAAAAGGCTGGAGAAACTCAGCGGGTGCAGCAGCATCTAAGGAGCGAAGGAGATAGGCGACGTTTCGGGTTGAGACTGAAGAAGGGTCTTGACTCGAAACGTCGCCTATCTCCTTCACTCCTTAAATGCTGCTGCACCCGCTGAGTTTCTCCAGCCTTTTGAGTACCCTCGATTCTCCAGCATCAGCAGTTCCTTCTTTAATAAATTAAACTAAACTAAACTAAACTAAACGACCTCCATCTGTGAAAGACCACAGGTAATTGCCAGCATTAGCTTGGGCTGGAACGTCCTGCTCATTAAGTTGTGAAAACTGGCAGAGTCAACTACAGTAGGTCACTGCTTTTTTCTTTCTTATTTATCTTGTCAATGGAAGAATTCCAAGGTACTGTTGGAATATTTGGTATTGAAACTTGCACGGTGGCACAACGGTAGAGTCGCTGCCTAACAGCGCTTGCAGCGCCAGAGACCCGGGTTCGATTCCGACTATGGGGGTTGCTGGTAAAGGGCCTGTCACACCAGCA
This sequence comes from Raja brachyura, assembly GCA_963514005.1. Next base: position 5,120,792 of record OY740792.1, on the reverse strand, counting down.
TGCGATTCCATGCGGTGAGCGCAACCAAACCGGCAGCGGGGGCCGCACGGAGGTCGGGTGATCCCTGTACAGGGCCCGTCCCACCAGCATGCACATGCATGCGGCAAGCGCGACCAAACCGGCAGCGAGGGCCGCGCAGAAGTCGGGTGAGTGGCGCAACGCGGCGCAAAGTGAGGCGAACTTGGAGCGAAGTCTCAAAGGTAAGAGAGGGGCACACAGAGAGGGGCACAGAGGCACACACAGAGAGGGTCACGGAGCCACACACATAGAGGGTCACGGAGGCACCTACAGAGAGGGTCACGGAGGCACGATGTCGAGACGGTGTGTAATGCGTCGAGGCGACTGCGAGCCGACAAGCCGTCGCCGCGCGGAATTTCTCAACACGGTCAGTTTTTCGGAGCCCCGCGCAATGTCGGGACGAACTCCACACAATTCCGCACGGCTCTGGCGATCGAAGTGGGACCGAACCCGCGACGCCGGACGGCTCAAGCGACCACATTAGGTCGCGCTCATCGCATGGAGTTGCATGCTGGTGGGACAGGCCCTTAAGGCATTTGTACGATCTTGCCTTGACCTGCGTGGGTTTTCTCAATGATCTTCGGTTTCCTCCCACACTCCAAAAACGTGCAGGTTTGTATGTTATTTGGCTTGGTATCATTGTAAATTGTCCCTCGTGTGTGTAGGGTAGTGTTGGTGTGTGGGGATCGCTGGTCAGTGCGGACTCGGTGGGCCGAAGGGCCGGTTTCCGAGCTGTATCTCTAAACTAAGCCAAATTAAAATCTCCCAAGGTATACATACTTCGTAGAAACAGATTTCTGCAGCCTTGTGTTATTAATTTGCAAGAATGTGGATCTAAATGCATTGCCCAGTCCAGAAACAGGGCAGGTTTGATATGTGTAGGAAGGAACTGCAGATGCTGTTTTACACTGAAGGTAGACACAAAATGCAGCAGTAACTCATAGGGTCAAGCAGCAGCTCTGGAGAGAAGGAATAGGTGACGTTTCGGGTAGTCTACGACCCAAAATGTCATCGGTTCCTTTTCTAAAGAGATGTTGCCTGACCCGCTGGGTTGCTGCAGCATTTTGTGTCAATCTTAGGTTTGATATGTAGCCTGGATTAGTGAGTGAGAGAGTCATGGGGTGTAACAGCGTTGAAAAAGGCCCTTCAGCCCAACATGTCCACACCAGCCAACTTGTCCCAGCTACACTAGTCCTACCTGCCCGCCTTTGCCCATATCCGTCTCAACCTGTCCTATCTAGAGCTAGATAGGGCTCTTAAAAATTGCGGAGTCAGGGGATATGGGGAGAAGGCAGGAACGGGGTACTGATTGGGGATGATCATCCATAATCACATTGAATGGTGGTGCTGGCTTGAAGGGCCGAATGGCCTACTCCTGCACCTATTGTCCATTGTCTATGGTCTACAGTTCGTCAATGGGGGAAAGGTTGCAGCCAACAACTTTCTCGGCTGATCGGACGATTGGATGCAGCATCCGGATGTCAGGCTTGGTGGCTGAGCCAAACTAGACCACGATGGAGAAGGTGAGGACAGACTCTACAATGACCGTATAGAATCGGATTGTCTATTGCCAACATGTTGAACACTTTCGGGGACCTGCTGCGACTATGACGGGTGCCGGGAAGTCATATCGGGGTCACCAAAAGATTTTTCAAAATCCAGCGGTGACGGAAAAAAAATGTTGCGACACTCGAAAATACACCGCGCGTCCTACGTCATCACGCCGTGTTGCGCCGCATCACGCCACGAATTTTTCAGTGACCTGATACGTCAGTAAATTATGCTGGCAGTCACCGAAAAGATCTGCAAGTGGGACAGGCCCTTAACTGTTTCTTGAACGTTGGGATAGTCCCAGCCTCAACTTCCTCCTCTGGCAGCTCGTTCCGTACACCCACCACCCTTTGTGTAAAAAAAAAAAAATCACCCCTCAGGTTCCTAGTAAATGAGTTGGCTGACGAACAGTCTACAGAAATATCCAGTCGAAAAAATATTGGTTGTGGAGGTGCTAGGGCACATTCTTTAAACCTATTTGTTTTGCAAAAAGAAACGTTAAAAGCTGACCAGATTAAAATCTCAGTCACGAACAGAGCTGTTCCAAAATTTGCAAAGTAAAAAGTTGTGTTCATTGCAATCAAAATCCAATCTGTGATCAAATCCAGTGTTGTTTCACTCAGATATCCATCCATGGGTAATGCAGACTGAAATTAGATGATTAACGAGGGCCCCAGTAGCATGCGACCCCACACGCCAGCCCACACTCAGGGTGGGTGCAGTGCACCAAAGAATGGGTTGACTGGGCTTGTATTCACTGGAATTTAAAAGGAGGAGAGGAAATCTTATGGAAACATATACAATTCTTAAAGTCTGAAGAAGTCGGAAGAATTCTTGAGTCTGAAGAAGGGTCTCGATCCGAAACGTCGCCTATCTCCTTCGCTCCTTAGATGCTGCTGCACCCGCTGAGTTTCTCCAGCTTTTTGTGTAACCTACAATTCTTAAAGGATTGGACAGGCTAGATGCTGAAAAAAATGTTCCCCATCTTGGGGGGAGTCCAGAGCCAGGGGTCACAGTTTAAGAATTAATGCCCATGTCCCACAGTACGAGGTAATTCAAGAGCTCTCCCGAGTTAAAAAAAAAATCAAACTCGTGGTAAGTACGTAGAATGTACGTAGCGGGTACGTCGGAGCTCGGGACGGCTCGTAGCGGCTCGTAACGCTAATGGCAGGTACTCTGGAAATGCGGTAAGCTTGTGAAGTTGTTTCAACAGTGCGGAGAGTGTCCACGAGAGCCCCGAGTACCTGCGAGTGGCCATTACCGTAATTCCCCGAGTTCGAATCATCAGAAACTCGGGAGAACTCGTGAATTACCTCCTACAGTGGGACAGGGGCTTAAAGGGTCGGCCATTTAGGACTGAGACGAGGAAAAACCTTTTCACCCAGAGAGTTGTGAATCTGTGGAATTCTCTGTCACTCGAAGGCAGTGGAGGCCAATTCACTGGACCAAAAGAGAGTTTGTTTTAGCTCGTAGGGCATAAGGAATCAAGGGATATGGAGAAAAAGCAGGAACGGGGTCCTGATTTTAGATGATCCGCCATGATCATATAGAATAGCGATGCTGGCTCAAAGGGCCAAATGGCCTACTCCTGCACCTATTTTTCTATGTTTCTATGTCTTGGAGGCAGCGTCAGTTGAGTTTAGTTAAAATAGACATAAAGCACTGGAGTAACTCAGCGGGTGAGGCAGCATCTCTGGAGAAAAAGGATGGGTGATGTTTCGGGTCGGTACCTTTCTTCATTAGGCAATTTTAGTTTAATATACTTTACTTTAGACTTTGGAGATACAGCCTGGAAACAGGCCCTTCGGCCCACCAAGTCCGCACCGGCCAGCGATCGCCCCGTACACTTGCACTATCCTACAAACCTGGGGCACTTTACAATTTACAGAAGCCAATTAACCGGCAAATCTGCACGTCTTTGGAGTGCGGGAGGAAACCGGAGCACCCGTAGAAAACCCACCCGGTCACGAGGAAACATAGAAACATAGCAAAATAGGTGCAGGAGTAGGCCATTCGGCCCTTCGAGCCTGCACCACCGTTCAATGTGATCACGGCTGATCATCCAACTCAGCATCCCGTACCAGCCTTCTCTCCATACCCCCTGATCCCTTCAGCCACATCTAACGCCCTCTTAAATATAGCCAATGAACTGGCCTCAACTACCTTCTGTGGCAGAGAATTCCAGAGACTCACCACTCTCTGTGTGAAAAATGTTTTCCTCATCTCAGTCCTAAAGAAATTCCCCCTTATCCTTAGACTTTGACCCCTTGTTCTGGACTCCCCCAACATCGGGAACAATCTTCCAGCATCTAGCTTGTCCAACCCCTTAAGAATTTTGTAAGTTTCTATAAGATCCCCCCTCAATCTTCTAAATTCCAGCGAGTACAAGCCGAGTCTATCCAGTCTTTCCTCATATGAAAGTCCTGACATCCCAGGACTCAGTCTGGTGAATCTTCTCTGTACCCCCTCTATGGCAAGGTTGTCTTTCCTCAGATTTGGAGACCAAAACTGTACGCAATACTCCAGGTGTGGCCTCACCAAGACCCTGTACAACTGCAAACGTACAAACTCCGCACTGACAGCACCCGTAGTCAGGATCGAACCAAGGGTCTCTGGCGCTGTGAGGCAGCGACTCTGCCATCGCAGCACTGTGCCGCCCTTTTAGTTTAGTTTAGTTTGGAGATGCAGCATGGAAACAGGCCCTTCGGCCCATCGAGCCCATGCCGGCCATTGATCATCTGTTCAGTCGAGTTATAAGTTATCCCAGTTGCACAGACCCAGACAATAAGCAAATTGCCTGTGGCCCATCAACTTCATTGAGAAACCATTCACACAACTTTCTCAGCCACTCCCTACACACTGGCGGGAGGGGCAATTTTACAGAGGACAATTAATCTACAATGTTGTTTTTTAACAAATACTATTATTCAAAAAACTGAATCAAACACACGGGGTATGAACATGATCAAAGGCTGCCTATATTGGCAGATTACAAAACAAACAGTCATCAGACTAATACATTGTGAAGTTTACCAATAATACGCTCGATCTCCCGCGGCGACCAGAGTCTCCGTGGACACCACGTGTGTGTTCCCTCTCCAGGGACACGTGGGCAGGGACGTGGGCACGGTAAAGGGGCAGGCAGCCGACCCCGGCGCGGCCTTCAACTACCCGCTGCCTGGGCCCACGAATGGCCATCTTGGCCAGGCCCAGGAGCAGGCCGACAACGTTTGTTGGAATGTGGGAGGAGAAACCCAAGCCGTCACAGAGAGAACATGCAAACTCCACACAGGCAGCTGCCGACTCAGGATCGAACCCGTGTCTCGGGCGCAGTGGGGTGGCCGCCCTGACCTGAGTGGGGCGAGCGGAACTGCGCACAATGTGCCAAGTGCGGCCTCACCAAAGTCCTGTACACCTGCATCGTGACTCTCTGACTCTTATGCTCAATGCCACCTAGGGTCACCAACTTCCTCACTCCCAAATTAGGGACAAAAGGTCAAAATACGGGACAAATTCCCAACGGCAATTCGTTGACCGACTGGGCCGTGTCTGGGTGAATGATGAGTTGGGCCCGGGTGCTGGACTGCACGCAAAGCCCAGCCGGCGGGCCAGCTGAGGAGTTTTGGCTCGGGCGCAAAGTCCGGCGCCCCGTCCAACTAATGAACCGATGATCGGCCGTGAGTAGAAGGGGTGGTGATGGTGTTGGTGGTAAGCGAAGGTCCGAAGGTTGGACAGCTGGCCGGGCTGCCGACCGACGGGGCCACAGGCGAGGCGCTGCTGCTGCTGCTGCTGCACTCCATGGGCTGCACTACGTCGGGACGGGTGAGGCGGGGGCCGAACACGGCGCTCCGACCCAACAGTCCCCTCGACCCGAGTAGTAGCGGTCAAATACGGGACAAGGGGGCGGTCCCATATGGGACAAATCAATTTAGCCCAATATACGGGATGTCCCGGCTAATACGGGACAGTCGGCGACCCTAATGCTGCCTCTGATTAAAGCAATTGGGGCGGCACGGTGGAGCAGAGGTAGAGTTGCTGCCTCACAGCGCCAGGTTTGATCCTGACCACGGGTGCTGTCTGTACGGAGTTTGCACGTTCTCCCCATGACCTGCGTGGATTTCCTACGAGATCTTCGGTTTCCTCCAAAGGAGTACAGATCTGTAGGTTAATTTGTCCCTGGTGTGTGTCGGGTAGCGTTAGTGCGCGGGGATCTCTGGTTGGCGCGGCCTCGGTGGGCCGAAGGGCCTGCTCCCGCCGCTGCATCCCTCTGCCTTCTTTACCTCCCTACATGATGAACATGTTCAACCTGGCTTCTATGCCTATACAGCGTGTTCAGCAACGACATCCAACTGAGTCGGCAAAGCTTGAAAAACAGTCAACGAGGAAAAGAAAAATAGCCGTTCTTCAATTTGCCTTACATACTTCTTAGGTCACAAACCTGCCTTAATCTGTACTCAGCGAATATCTCTCTATTGATGCCAATTCTGGGTTGCCTCAAGCAACGACTGACTGCCAGTCTCACTTTTCCACGATTAATTTTCACCGGAAAAAAAACCATGCATAAACATCAGGTCAGGAACAGCTTGAGCTCCTTTGAATTCCATTCCTCCTAACCATCTCCTCCATGTACACCATGTTCCCTTTTTGTTAATCTGCTTGAATTCCGTGTAGCAGTCTCACGTTTGAATTCTGCTTATTGCAAGTCGGGGGATTTTTGGCAAACTGCTGTAGTTTGCAAGAACGACTAATTGCTCCCAGGGCCACGGTGGTTTTTACATTAATCCCGGGAGTCATCATCAGCTGGCCTTTTATTTTTGCCGATCTCCTCTCACCTCTATGAAGGGGACTGGGGCAAGTCAGCGGACTCAAGAGCGTTTCACTGCCAACGGCACGCTTGGTGCTTTACAGGCACGTTATCACAACGACACAACAAATGCAATAAAACATAGAAACAAAGAAAAATAGATGCAGGAGTAGGCCATTCGGCCCTGCGAGCCAGCACCGCCATTCAATGGACAATAGACAATAGGTGCAGGAGTTGGCCATTCAGGGCAGTGGTATGAAATCTGATTTCTCTAACTTCAAGCAACCCCTACATTTCCTCTCTCTCCATCCCTCCCCACCAGCATAAGTCGCACCAGCTTCTCGTTCTCATCGAGCAGACACTCCGTAATGGCCTGTTTCCTACAGGCCTAATGGCCGTAATAGGTGCAGGAGTAGGCCATTTGGCCCTTCGAGCCAGCACCGCCATTCAATGTGATCATGGCTGATCATCCCCAATCAATACCCCGTTCCTGCCTTCTCCCCATATCCCCTGACTCCGCTATCTTTAAGAACCCTATCTAGCTCTCTCTTGAAAGTATCCGGAGAACCGGCCTCCGCCATCCTCTGGGGCAGAGGATTCCACAGACTCACAACTCTCTGTGGGAAAAAGTGTTTCCTCGTCTCCGTTCTAAATGGCTGACCCCTTATTCTTAAACTGTGGCCCCCTGTTCTGGACTCCCCCAACATAGGGAACATGTTTCCTGCCTCTACCATATCCAAACCCTTAATAATCTTAGATGTTTCAATAAGATCCCCTCTCATCCTTCTAAACTCCAGAGTGTACAAGCCCAGCACCTCAATTCCCTCAGCATATGACAGTCCTGCCATCCCGGGAATTAACCTTGTAAACCTACACTGCACTCCCTCAATAGCAAGAATGTCCTTCCTCAAATTAGGGGACCAAAACTGCACACAATACTCCAGATGTGGTCTCACGGGCCCTTTCCAAATGCAGAAGGACCTCTTTGCTCCTATACGCAACTAGTCTTGTTATGAAGGCCAACATGCCATTTGCTTTCTTCACTGCCTGCTGTACCCACATGCTTACTTTCATTGACTGATGAACAAGGACCCAGATCCAGGACCCAAGGACCCAAGAACCCAGATCCATTATACTTCCCCTTTTCCCAACTTGACGCCATTTAGACAATAATCAGCCTTCCTCTTTTTGCTACCAAAGTGAATAACCTCAGATTTATACACGTTAAACTGCATCTGCCATACATCTGCCCACTCACCCAACCTGTGCAAGTCACCCTGCATTCTCATAGCATCCTCCTCACAGTTCACACTACCACCCAGCTTGGTGTTATCTGCAAATTTGCTAATGTTACCTTGAATCTCTTCATCTAAATCATTGATGTACATTGTAAATAGCTGCGGTCCCACCGAGCCTTGCGGTACCCCACTAGTCATTGCCTGCCATTCTGTAAGGGACCCGTTAATCCCTACTCTTTGTTCCCTGTCTGCCAACCAATTTTCTACCCATGTCAGCACTCTACCCCCAGTACCATGTGCCCTAATTTTGCCCACTAATCTCCTATGTGGGACCTTATCAAATGCTTTCTGAAAGTCCAGGTACACTACATCCACAGGTTCTCCCTTGTCCATTTTCCAAGTTACATCCTCAAACATTTCCAGAAGATTAGTCGAGCATGTTTTCCTTTTCGTAAATCCATGCTGACTCAGACCAATCCTGTTACTGCTATCCAAATGTGCCACTATTTCATCTTTTATAATTGACTCCGGCATCTTCCCCGCCACCGATGTCAGGCTAACTGGTCTATAATTCCCTGTTGTCTCTCTCCCGCCTTTCTTAAAAAGTGGGATAACATTAGCTACCCTCCAATCCACAAGGAACTGATCCTGAATCTATGGAACATTGGAAAATTATCAGAATCAGAATCAGACTTTATTCGCCAAGTGTGTTTTGCAACATACGAGGAATTTCATTGGCCAGGTCAGTCATACAATTAAAAGCAACAGAACACTCAAACACACATTTTAACATGAACATCCACCACAGTGACTCCTACACATTCCTCACTGTGATGGAAGGCGAAATAAAGTTCAAGTCCTTCCTTTTGTTCTTCCTCGGTCGTGGGCCTCGAGCCCCCGTTGACGGGACGGTCTTGACTCCTGTAGCTGGTGCCGTTCGGGCCTTCCGTGTCGAGGCGATCAGCTCCTGGGTCAGCTCCGCCGAGCCGGGCGATCAAACCTCGCGTCGGGGTTGGTCGAGCCTTACGCGGCATTGGAGCTCCCGACTAGCCTCTCCTGAGACTGCGAGCCCTAGATGGTAAGTCCGCAGGCCGCATTGGGAGCGATCCCAGGCAAGGGATCCGCTCCGATGTTAAGTCCATGCCCCAGCTGGGGCTCACGACAGTCTGAGGAGGCTTCCAGCTCCATCGATGGTAGGCCGCAGAGCCTGGAGAATGTGAACGGAAAAATGTTCACATCTCCGTGAAGGTAAGGACTTGAAAAAAAGTTTCCCCCGACCCCCCCCCCCCCCCCCACATAAAACAAACCGAAGAACATTAAAACAAACTCTTAACAAACGCTAAAAATAACAAAAAGATGAAAAAGGAACAAATGGCCGGCAGGGCTGCCCTCTCCCCGGCGCCCCTGGTGGTCTCCAATGCAACATCACCAATTCAAAATGATCATGGCTGATCATCCAAAATCAGTACCCCGTTCCTGCTTTTTCCCCATACCCCTTAATTCCTTTAGCCCTAGGAGCTAAACCGAACACTCTCTTGAAAACGTCAATGATCAATAATACGGCACAGTGTGTGCCTCACCGCGCCTGCGACCTTGGTTCGATCCTGTCTTCGGGTGCTGTGTCTGTGCAGAGTTTGCACGTTCTCCCCATAACTGTGTGGGTTTTCTCCGGGTGCTCCGGTTTCCTCCCACACTCCGAAGACGAGCGAGTTTGTACGTTTAGTTTGGTTTTAAGTTAATTGGCCTCTTGTAAGTTGCCTCTAGTGTGATAGCTGATAACGAGAAGCTGGTCTCATCAGTGGATGGTTTAAGCACCAGGGGTCACAGGGCATTCCGTACGGGGGGAGGAGCGGCTCTGTGGGGTTATGTCCGCGCCAGGGTGGTGTTAGAGAGCGACATAGCTGTATAGTAGTTATTTGGTATATTTGTAAGGATTGGAACATAGTTTTTTGAAAATTTAGTGTTGAGATAATTTGGTGATTTTGTACCAGGGTGGTGGGTGCGTTATGGCCCTGTCCCACTGTACGAGTTCATTCAAGAGTTCTCCCCGAGTTTGCCCTGATTCGAACTCGGAGATTTACGGTAATGGTACTCGGGGCTCTCGTGGACATTTTTCAACATGTCGAAAAATCTTCACGAGCCTTCCCGAGCTTACCGCGTTTCCCGAGTACCTGCCGTTAGCGTTACGAGCCGCTAAGAGACGTCCCTGAGCTCCAACGTACCCGCTACGTACATTCTACGTGCTTCCATGAGATTGATTTTTTTTAAAACTCGGGAGAGCTCTTTTTTTTTTAAATTTTTTTATTAATTAGAAGCAATTACATAATAAGAAGGTACGTGTTAATTGTTGATATGATAAAAATCATTTTGTTCTTTGTAGATATACATAATCAGTATTATTTATATTAATGATTGCACAGTAATTGTGCTTCTATATATTTTTTTCCATTTTTTTATAAAGATAGAAAATAGTAAAGAAAGATTAAACAAAAAAAAATATATATATATATAAAAAGTTGGGAAAGAATGGAAAACTCGTGAGAGCTCTTGAATGAACTCTTACAGTGGGACAGGGCCATTACCACGGTTTTGCTTTGTATCGCGATCTTAATTAAATATATATATTTTTATACATAAAAAGGGGGTTACAGGTTTAAAGTTTTGAGCAAAAGAAACACACGAGATGTGTGGCAAATCTCTTTTGTTTTACACACTCAGTTTTACTGGACATTAACCCTATTTTAACTTTCACTGCAACAATATTCAAAAACTATTCCTAAACCTAATTATAACAACATTTAAAAGACATTTGGACAGGTAATTGGATAGGAACGGTTTAACGGGGATATGGGCATAATGCGGGCAGGCGGGACTAGTACAGATGGAGCGTATTGGTTGGCGCGGGCAAGTTGGGCTGAATGATGGCTAGACTGATTCCTGGGATGTCAGGACTTTCATATGAGGGAAGACTGGATAGACTCGGCTTGTACTCGCTGAAATTTAGAAGATTGAGGGGGGATCTTATAGAAACTTACAAAATTCTTAAGGGGTTGGACAAGCTAGATGCTGGAAGATTGTTCCCGATGTTGAGGGAGTCCAGAACAAGGAGTCACAGTCTAAGGATAAGGGGGAATTCCTTTAGGACCGAGATGAGGAAAACATTCTTTACACAGAGAGTGGTGAGTCTCTGGAATTCTCTGCCACAGTTAGTTGAGGCCAGTTCATTGGCTATATTTAAGAGGGCGTTAGATGTGGCACTTGTGGCTAAAGGGATCAGGGGGTATGGAGAGAAGGCAGGTACAGGATACTGAGTTGGATGATCAGCCATGATCACTTTGAATGGCGGTGCAGGCTCGAAGGGCCGAATGGCCTACTCCTGCACCTATTTTCTATGTTTCTATGTTTCTAACGGCCTGTTTGTACACTGTGTGACTCCATGACTCTGAGGAGCTTACTTCTTAGGGAGGTGAGACGATACGATACGATAGAACTTTATTCATCCACGGAGGGAAATCGATCTGCCGACAGTCACGACACACAACAAATTACACAAAAAAGTGAAATAAAGAACAAGACAAGCGACTGTTGGCTGGCTGCCGTGTGCGCAGCGCCTTCACTGGAACGAACGAATGAACATGCAAACAAAGACTCATCCCCTGGGCAGAGGATTCTAAAGGGGCTGTCCCACTTGGGCGACCTAATCGGCGAGTTTAGAAGAGTTTGAAAAAATAAAAGACCTCCTTCAACCTGCTTCAACTATGTTGAAGACCAGCTTCGACCAGCTATGACTAACTTCAGGATAATTGGACATTGAGTAGTGGAGAGTGAAGACGACCTCCTTCGATCTCCTTCGACCTCCCTTCGACTATCCTAAAGACTATCTACGACTACCTTCGATTACCTACGACTAACATGCCAACCTACTACGACTAGACCTACAAGCAAAATAAGTACCAATTTTTTCCATGGCGACCTTTTTTTTACTCGTGGGCCTTTTTGCAGACTATTGAAAAAACGCCGCGACCTAGCTGAGGCCTCGAGTACGCGGGGACCACTCTCGAGCATGAAGGAGAGTTACGAAGACCTCCTAGGACCTCGTGTTGACCATGCTGCGAGTATGAGTCGAGGGCAAACTCGCCAGAACTCGCGGATTTAGGTCGCCCAAGTGGGACAGCCCCTTAAAACTAGAGTCACAGAACCAGCGGTTTGAAAAGGGGGATGACAATGGAGAGAAAATAAATGTTGGAAAAGATGAGGAAAGTGACAAACGGGATCGTTCGATGATCACCAGCATTGACTTGATGGGCTAAATGGCCATAATCTCATCCATGGTAGTTTTATATTTCTCTGGCTGGATCTGGGTGATTGTTCATCTGGGCTCCACTATCTGACCGAGCGATGGAAAGAGATTCATAAATGTCAGGAGCAGAATTAGGACATCAAGTCTACTCTGCCAGTCACTCAAAGGTCAAAGGCCAAAGGTCAAAAGAGTTTGTTGTCATGTGTCCCTGACAGGCTGATGGCTGATCTATCTCTCCATCCTAACCCCATTCTCCTGCCTTCTCCCCATAACCCCTGACACCCGTACTAATCAAGAAGGTATCTATCTCTGCCTTAGAAATATCCGCTGACTTGGCCTCCACAGCCTTCTGTGGCAAAGAATTCCATAGATTCACCGCCCTCTGATTAAATAAATTCCTCCTCATCTCCTTTGGTGTCATAGAGTGATACAGTGTGGAAACAGGCCCTTCGGCCCAACTTGTCCACACCGGCCAACATGTCCCAGCTACACTAGTCCCACCTGCCTGCACTTGGTCCATATCCCTCCAAACCTGCCCTATCCATGTCTAACTGTTTCTAACCTGTCTAACTGTTTCTTAAATGTTGTGATAGTCCCAGCCTCAACTACCCCCTCTGGCTGCTTGTTTCCCTTTGTGTGAAAAAGTTGCCCCTCAGATTCCTATTAAATCTTTTCCCCTTCACCTTGAACCTGTGCCCTCTGGTCCTCGATTCCCCTACTCTGGGCAAGAGATTCTGCGCATCTACCCGATCTATTCTTCTCACGATTGTATCCACCTCCATAAGATCACCCCTTTCTGAAGGTACGTCAATTAATTCTGAGGCTATAAATTCTGGACCTAGACTCTCCCACCAGTAGAAACATCCTCTCTGCCCAGGCCTAACGGTAAAGGCCTGTCCCACTTGCCGAGTATTTTCGGTGACTGCCGGCGTCATATCAGTGTCGCCAAAAGATCTTGAACATTTCAAAATCCAGCGGCGTCACTTGAAAAAACACCGCGCGTCAATACGCCATCACGCCGCGTCACGACGCGTATTTTTCGGTGACCAGATACGTCAGTCATTGATGCCGGCAGTCGCCGAAAAATATCGCCAAGTAGGACAGGCTTTTAAGTTTCAATGAGGTCCCCCCCCCCCCCCTCATTCTCCTAAACTCCAGGCTCAGTTTCAGAGAAATTGGTTAAACAAACAGCAAGGGGAAGGAAAAAAAATCATGGCCAGGGAAAAGGAACAAGGAGAACAGATGAGTGAGATAGCCCTGCCACAGAGCTGTTCCAATTTTATTCAATGGAACAACCATTCATAAGCACGATAAGCGTGTGAGCTGAGGAGCAAGTGTAGCTGTGAAGATAGACACAGAAAGCTGAGTAACTGAGCGGGCCAGGCAGCATCTCTGGAGAGAAGGAATGGGTGACGGGACAGAAAGGTCAGTGTGGGGATGGGAAGGAGAGTTAAAGTGTTTGGCAACCGGGAGATCAAGTTGGTCTCGGCAAAATGAGCAAAGGTGATCAGTGAAACAATCGCCCGGTCTACATTTGATCACGCCAATGTAACATAATTCCACAGTAGATGAGGTTGGAGGACGTTGAAGCTTTGCTGTGATCCACACTTGGGTAACTGTGGAATATCTAACATCAATCTGCTTGCAGAAAAGCTTATACACTTGTGTAGGAAGGAACTGCAGATGCTGGCTTAACCCGAAGATAGACACAGAACGTGATAGGCAGCATCTATGGGTTGAAGGAATTTGGTGACATTTTGAGTCAAGACCAATCAGTCTGAAGGTGGGGTCTCGACCCGAAACGTCACCCATTCCTTCTCGCCAGAGATGTTGCCTGTCCCGTTGAGTTACTCCATCATTTTATGTCTATCTTCAGCTTCAACATTTTACGGTTTTGTTTATTGTCATATGTGCCGAGGTACAGGGAAAAGCTTTTGTTGCGTGCTAACCAGTCAGCGGAAAGACAATACATGATTACAATCGAGCCATTTGCAGCGATAGATACATGATAAAGGAATGTGTAGGAAGGTCTCGACCTGAAACGTTACCATTCCTTCTATCCAGGGATGCTGACTGGCCCGCTGAGTTACTGAGCATTTTGTGTCTATCGGGATAAGGGAATAACGTTTAGTTTGGTTTAGTTTAGTTTAGCTTTTCACTGTACCCCGATACACGTGACAATAAACTAAACTGAACTCAACTCAGATGGAAACCCTGAGCATTAGTTTAGTTTAGTTTAGTTTAGTCTAGAGATACAGCGCGGAAACAGGCCCTTCGGCCCACCGGGTCCATGCCGACCAGCAGTCCCCGCACATTAACACTATCCTACACGCACTAGGGACAATTTTTACATTTACCAAGCCAATTAACCTACAAACCTGTACGTCTTTGGAATGTGGGAGGAAACCGAAGATCTGGGAGAAACCCCACGCGAGTCACGGGGAGAACGTACAAACTCCGTACAGACAAGCGCCCGTAGTGGGGTTCGAACCCGGGTCTGCGGTGCTGCATTCGCTGTAAGGCTGCAACTCCACCGCTGTGCCACCGTGTCTGCAAGGTAAAGTCTGATCAAGGATAGTCCCGAGGGTCATCGATGAGGTAGACAGCAGTTGAGGGCGGCTCTGGTTGTGGTACGATGATTCAGTTTCAATGGATAAATATGGAAAACACAGAGGTTCCTGACATCCTGCCTCATTACTGTACAGGATTGAAGCCCAATTAAGTTCCATTCTCCAACAGTCCCTGGGAGACCAGGCGGGGAGTGGTGAGACAGGTGCTACTGTAATATTCTAGGGTGTTGCTTCCGCAAAGCTTTGACCAAACGCCAAAGCTGTGGGTTATCTTGCCTTTGATGTCCCAACTCCATCTACAATGGTTTTGTCTATCCTTCGTAGAATCACAGACTCATTCAGCACTGGCCCTATCAACCAAGCTGACAATGATACCGATCTACGCCAATCCCATATCCCCCCATTAGTTCCATATTTCTCGAATTCCCTTTCCAAGTCCCTGCCCAAACGCCCTTTAAACGCTATAATTGTATCTGCCTCCTCCACCTCCTTTTTTTAGTGAATGATACAGCGCAGAAACAGGCCCTTAAGCCCACCGACCAGCTATCCCTGCACACTAACACCATCCTACACATGCCAGGGACAATTTACCTTTACACCAAAGCCAATTAACCTACACACCTGCGTGTCTTTGGAGTGTGGGAGGAAACCAAAGATCTCGGCGAAAACCCACGCAGGTCATGGGGAGAACGCGCAAATTCTGCATATAGACAATAGACAATAGGCAGTAGGTGCAGGTGCAGGTGCAGGCCATTCGGCCCTTCAAGCCAGCACCGCCATGCATCTGCCCACTCACCCAACCTGGCCAACTCACCCTGCATTCTCATAGCATCCTCCTCACAGCTCACACTGCCACCTATAGACAAGCCCCCGCAGTCAGGATCGAGCCCGGGTCTCCGGCACTGCAAGGCGGTAGCTCTACCGCTGCGCCACTGTGCAGCCCAACTCTGGCAGCTTGTTTCAGATAACCAAAACACCCCCCATTGTAGAAGCTTCCCCTCTGATTCCACTTCTCGAATAATGAATTCATTGCCACAGATGGCTGTGGAGGCCAAGTCAGTGAATATTTTTAAGGCGGAGATTGGCAAATTCTTGATTAACAAGGGTTTCAGGGGCTATGGGGAGAAGGCAGGAGAATTGGGTTGAGAGGGAGAGATAGGTCACCCCTGATTAAATGGCGGAGTAGACCTGATGGGCCGTATGGCCTAATCTGCTGCAACAGCATATAAATTTATGAAATAGAAACATAGAAAATAGGTGCAGGAGGAAGCCATTCGGCCCTTCGAGCCAGCACTGTCATTCATTGCGATCATGGCTGATCGTCCCCAATCAATAACCCGTGCCTGCCTCCTCCCCATATCCCTTGATTCCACTAGCCCCTAGAGCTCTCTCTTAAATCCATCCAGTGATTTGGCCTCCACTGCCCTCTGTGGCAGGGAATTCCACAAATTCACAACCCTCTGGGTGAAAAAGTTTTTTCTCACCTCAGTCTTAAATGGCCTCCCCTTTATTCTAAGACAGTGGCCCCTGGTTCTGGACTCGCCCAACATTGGGAACATTTGTCCTGCATCTAGCTTGTCCAGTCCTTTTATAATTTTATATGTTTCTATAAGAACCCCCTCATCCTTCCAAACTCCAGTGAATACAAGCCTAGTCTTTTCAATCTTTCCTCATATGACAGTCCCGCCATCCCAGGGATGCTCTAGAGAAGCTGCCTGAGCCGCTGAGTTACTCCGGCTTTTTGTGCCTATCTTCAGTTCAACTCAAGTTCTCTTTCCACAAATGTCCTCGGATCTGCTGATTTTCAAATTTTGGATTTTAAGCACCAATTTATATATTTTTTGATTTGGAGAGGGTAGGAATTTGCCTTCAGTGGGTGGTGAATACATGTATCAGCCGGGCACTTTGTGATATGTGCATTCACTGAAGATAAAGGCAAACTGATTTAACAAGTGGAGTGTAATGTCCAGACATTGAACATTGAACATTTAGAGCCATCTATCAAGCACACGGTGGCGCAGCGGAAGACTTGCTGGCTTACAGCGCCAGAGACCCAGGTTCGATCCTGACCACGGGCACTGTCTGTACGGAGTTTGTACGTTATTTCCCCCGTGTCCTGCGTGGGTTTTCTCCGGGTGCTCCGGTTTCTTCCCGCACTCCAAAGGCAAAGACGGGTTGGTAGTCGAATTGGCTGGGTACAATTGTAAATTGTGCCTAGTTTGTTCAGGATGGTGTTCAGGATCGCTGGTCGATGGGCCGAAGAGCCTGTTTCCACGTTGCATCTCCAAACTTAACTGCGCGGAGTTTGTACATTCTCCCCGTGACCGCATGGGGTTTTGATTTGATTGGATTTTAACTTTGGGAGATGCAGAATGGAAGCAGGCTCTTTGACCCTGAACTAACCTAAACTAAACTACATTGGTGAGACAAAGCGTAGGCTTGGCGATCGCTTCACCCAACACCTCCGCTCAGTCCGCAATAACCAACCTGGTCTCCGGGTGGCTCAGCACTTCAACCCCCCCCCCCCCCCTCCCATTCCCAATCCGACCTTTCTGTCCTGGGCCTCCTTCATGGCCAGGGTGAGTCCCACCGCAAATTGGAGGAGCAGCACCTCATATTTCGCTTGGGTAGTTTACACCCCAGAGGTATGAACATTGGCTTCTCCAATTTCAGGTAGTCTCTGCTTTCTCCCTCCTTCCCCTCCCCTTCCCAGCTCTCCCACAGCCCACTGTCTCCGCCTCTTCCTTTCTTCTTCCCGCCCCCACCCCCTCACATCAGTCTGATGCAAAGATCCAATAGCGGAGCAAGATAGATCACTCGACGAAAAAGACGTAGTACGGTCATGGGCAGAATCATGGGTAATTCTCGGCCCCATTTCCGTAATAGGCTTCCGTCTCCGCACCAAAGATCCCATCACAGCGGAGCAAAGATACTAGTGCGGAGACGGAAGCCGGTTACGGAAACATCCTCGTAAAAAAGTTAATTGGTAAAAATCTTCTCCTCATTTTCGGAATTATAATTTATTAACACAAACTGTTCCCCCGCAACGTTGATTACACTGCGAGTCGAGTCGGGTTACGGAAATGGATGAATAAAAAGGCCCACGTTCCGCTCCTTTGCGCACAACATGTCAGCCCATTGCATTTAGAAGGAGTGGTCTATCTTGCTCCGCTATAGGATCTTTGGTCTGAAGATGGGTCTCGACCCGAAACGTCACCTATTCCTTCACCCCATCGATACTGCCTCACCCGCTGAGTTTCTCCGGTAATTTTGTCTGGATTTTTCCAGCTTCTGCAGTTCTTTCTCAAACCAAAGACATGGTTTGACCTCACAGCATGTGAAATCTTACATTGTGGACGTTGGGATCTGTTGACTAATTGGCACAATTCTGGTTCAAGTACAGCGGTCTACCAGGAATAACGCAGAGGTGGAAAATGTTCTTAAGCATTCATTACCACAACTCTGCTGATCAGGAAACATACTCCAGTTCATAGTGTGTGTGGAATGCCATTGTGGTTCAGTAGAAAGTGGGGTAGGGTGCCAAGGAGAGGCCATAGTCATGTTCACCAAAGCCTATAATTGCCAAAGCATGCATTACTGGAATTAAGGTGCGCGCAGTATTATTCTTGTGCTCTTAAGAATGTTATTCGCTTGCGAAATGCATTCTTAAGTCTGCGTGTGTGGCCGACTAGAAAGAGAAAGAGGGATGTGGGGAGGGGGGGGGGGGGGGAAGAGGTGCTTCGAGTGTGGCCCATGTCTGCAGAGCGGAGTCAGGAGAACAGTTGGTTTGAGTGGATTGGGGCCAATGAAGGAAATCCAGCGAGCCAGCCACCGACTTCTGCTGGCATCCCAGTGAACTATGTTGCCGTTATGCCACGTCCTGATTTAGGTTGAATGTAAGACCCCGCGCGATTGCAGCGGTTTGTGGAAGCGCCCCAGACCCTCACAGTTTACAGCTTCGCGGTTTGTGTCATTGGCGCCTGCACCGAGGTGCAGTGAAAAGCTTTTTTGTCGCGAGCTATTCAGTCAGCGAAAAAAACAATGCATGATTACAACTGAGCCGTTCGCAGTGTACAGATACATGATAAGGGAATAAAGGGCCCGTCCTACCAGCGTCCGACTCCATGCGATGAGCGCGATCAAACTAGAAGCGGGGGCCGCGCAGAGATCGTGTGATCCCCGTACAGGGCCGTTCCGACCAGCATGCGCCTGCATGCGGCAAGCGCGACCAAACCGGCAGCGAGGGCCGCGCGGAGGTCGGGTGAGTGGCGCAACGCGGCGCAAAGTGAGGCGAACTTAGAGCGAAGTCTTAAGGACAGAGAGGGGCACAGAGAGAGGGGCACAGAGGCACACACACACAGAGGGCCATGGAGCCACACACATAGAGGGTCACGGAGGCACCTACAAAGAGGGTCACGGGGGCACGACGTCGAGGCGGTGTGTCCTGCGTCGAGGCGACTGCGAGCCGACAAGCCGTTGCCCGCGCAGAATTTTTGAACATAGTCAGTTTTTCGGAGCCGCGCGCGATGTCGGGACGAACTCCGCACAATTCCGCACGGCTCCGGCGAACGAAGTGGGACCGGCCTCGCGACGCCGGACGGCTCAAGCGACCACGTTAGGTCGCGCTCATCGTATGGAGTTGCATGCTGGTGGGACAGGCCCTTAACGTTTCATGCAAGGTAAAGCCAGCAAAGTTCGATCAAGGATAGTCTGAGGGTCACCAATTCAGTAATAGTTCAGCACTGCCGTCTGGTTGTGGTGGGATGGTTCAGTTGCCTGATAAAGGCCCTGTCCCATGATGTGAGTTCACCCACGAGCTCTCCCGAGTTTAAAAAAAAATCAAACTCGTGGTAAGTATGTAGAATGTACGTAGCGGTGTACGTCGGAGCTCGTGGACGTCTCGTAGCGGCTCGTAGCGCTAACGGCAGGTACTCGGGAAACGCGGTAAGCTCGGGAAACTCAACAGCGTGAAAAAATTTCCAAGAGTAAAAAAACACTCGTGATGAAGTGCCACGAGTTTGATTTTTTTTTTAAACTCGGGAGAGCTCTCGGGTAAACTCGCATTGTGGGACAGGCCCTTAACCGCTGGGAAGAAACTGCCCCAGACTCTGGGGGTGTGGAGAGGGGAAAAACCAACCAACCACACAAACCATCAGTCTGAAGAAGGGTCTCGACCCGAAATGTGGCCAATTCCTTCTCTCCATAGATGCTGCCTCACCCGCTGAGTTTCTCCAGCATTTTTGTCTACCTCCCTTCTGTTGACCTCACTTACACCTCACGCTGCCTCGGCAAAGCCAGCAGCATCGTCAAGGACGAGCCGCACCCCGGCCACTCCCTCTTCTCCCTTCTCCCATCGGACAAAAGGTACAGGTGTGAAAACGCACACCTCCAGATTCAGGGACAGTTTCTTCCCAGCTGTTATCAGGCAACTGAACGATCCTATCCTTGATCGGACTTTGCTGGCTTTACCTGGCACTAAACATTGTTCCCTTATCATGTATCTGTACACTGTGGACGGCTTGATTGTAATCATGTATTGTCTTTCCGCTGGCTGGTTAGCCCTCAACAAAAGCTTTGCATTGTACCTTGGCATATAGAAACATAGAAACATAGAAAAATAGGTGCAGGAGTAGGCCATTTGGCCATTCGAGCCTGCACCGCCATTCAATATGATCATGGCTAATCATCCAACTCAGTATCCCGTACCTGCCTTCTCTCCATACCCCCTGATCCCTTTAGCCACAAGTGCCACGTTTAATGCCCTCTTGAATATAGCCAATGAACTGGCCTCAACTACCTTCTGTGGCAGAGAATTCCAGAGACTCACCACTCTCTGTGTAAAGAATGTTTTCCTCATCTCGGTCCTAAAGGAATTCCCCCTTATCCTTAGACTGTGACCCCTTGTCCTGGACTCCCCCAACATCGGGAACAATCTTCCAGCATCTAGCTTGTCCAACCCCTTAAGAATTTTGTAAGTTTCTATGATCCCCCCTCAATCTTCTAAATTCCAGCGAGTACAAGCCAAGTCTATCCAGTCTTTCCTCATATGGAAGTCCTGACATCCCAAGAATCAGTCTGGTACGTGACACGTGACAATAAACTAAACTGAACTGAAAAACTGTACTGAACACCCTCGCACACTCAGTCACACACTCACTCACACCACCAGGAATGGAATAAACTGCTGATGAACAGGTCGATGGTTGAAAGGGTCAAGAGCTTCAAATTCCTGGGCGTGCACATCTGTGAAGATCTTTCCTGGTCCGAGAACACAGATGCAATTATTAAGAAAGCTCATCAGTGCCTCTACTTCCTGAGAAGATTATGGAGAGTTGGTCTGTCAAGGAGGACTCTCTCTAACTTCTCCAGGTCCACAGTAGAGAGCTTGCTGACCGGTTGCATTGTGGCTTGGTTCGGCAATTTGAGCGCCCAGGAGAGGAAAAGACTACAAAAAATAGTAAACACTGCCCAGTCCATCATCGGCTCTGACCTTCCTTCCATCGAGGGGATTTATCACAATCGCTGCCTCAAAAAGGCTGGCAGCGTCATCAAGGACCCACACCACCCTGGCCACACACTCATCTCCCTGCTACCTTCAGGTAGAAGGTACAGGAGCCTGAAGACTGCAACAACCCGGTTTAGGAATAGCTACTTCCCCACAGCCATGAGGCTATTAAACCTGGCTCCGAACTCTGAACATTAATATCCCTCCATCTGTTATTTGCACTTTATTAACTTATTAATTCATGGGTGTATTTATATATAGAATTGTAGTCAGTGCCTTCTATGTTCTGTTGTGCTATGCAAAGAAAGATTTTCATTGTCCTGTCAGGGACACATGACAATAAACTCTTTTGACTTGACTTTGACTTGATCACCAATGGACCAGGAGCTATTTGCTTCTCTCTGTGAATTGACATTTGCGGTACAGGGGCGCAGCGGGTGGGGCCTCTGCCTCACTACGCCAGAGCCCCGTGTTCGATCCTGACCTTGGTTGAGGCTGGGGTAGGGCTGGGGCTGTGCAGGTTGGTTCAAGAACCCGGTGGTTGGAGGAAAGGGGCGTTCATGGTAGCGCAGCGGTAGAGTCAAGTTAAGTCAAGTTTATTCGTCGCGTACACATACGGGATGTGCAGTGACATTAAAAGTGGCCGTGCCTGCGGACTTTGTGCAAAAAACAACACAAACAAACAAACCAACAAACTACAAACAGAATCACACGTTCTTTTCCATATTAAATATTGTGGGCGGTATTGTGGTCCAGTAAGTTAGTAGAGTTAGTCCCTGGTGAGATAGGAGTTTACGGGCCGAATGGCCTCTGGGAAGAAACTCCTTTTCATCCTCTCCGTTCTCACAACACGGCAACGGAGGCGTTTGCCTGACCGCAGCTGCTGGAACAACAGTCCATTGCAGGGGTGGAAGGGGTCCCCCATGATCTTATTGGCTCTGGAGTTGCACCTCCTGGTGTATAGTTCCTGCAGAGGGGCGAGAGAAGTCCCCATAGTGTGTTCGGCCGAACGCACTACTCTCTGCAGAGCCTTCTTGTCCTGGGCAGAGCAATTCCCAAACCAAATCGCGATGTTTCCGGACAAGATGCTTTCCACAGCCGCAGAGTAGAAGCACTGGAGGATCCTCGGAGACACTCTGAATTTCCTCAATTGCCTGAGGTGGTAAAGGCACTGCCTTGCCTTACTCACGAGAGTTGCTGCCTTGCGGCGCTTGGTTTGATCCCGACTGCAGGTGCTGTCTGCATGTACTTTGTACGTTTTCCCCGTGACCCGCTTGGGTTTTCTCCGAGATCTTCAGTTTCCTCCCACACTCCAAAGCCGTACGGGTTTGTAGGTTAATTGGCTTGGTATAAATGTATATTGTCCCCAGTGTTGGGTGGGAGATTGCAACCTTCACGTGGTCCACCCTGTTTCGACAAATGCAATCAACCTGGCGTGCACAAACAGTGATCAAACTGAACAAGTTGGCTTACAAACCTTAGGCTGTGCACGCCACACACAAGAAAATGAGAAGAAGTCCCCAGTGTGTGTAGGACAGTGTTAATGTGTGTGGATCGCTGGTCGGCGCGGACTGGGATGGGCCAAACAGCCAGTTTCCGCGCTGTATCTCTAAACTAAAATTAAAAACATGGCTGCGTATGAATTGTTTTGTTCAGAGATGCAGCATGGAATGAGACCGTTCGGCCCATCTACTCCAAGCCGACCATCGATCACCCATTTACATCAGGTCGTAGTAGCCGAAAGGCCACCTATATCTTTTCTCCAGAGATGCAGCCTGACCCGCTGAGTAACGCCAGCGTATTGTGCCCACCAGTTCACGTCATTTCGATGTTATCCCACCTTCTCGTCACACTAGGAGCAATTTACTGAGGTGAATTAACCTACAAATCTTCCCGTCTTTGCGATGTGGGAGGAAACCTGGAGGGAACCCCCGCACAGTCGCAGGGAGAACGTGCAAACTCCGCACACGGACAGCACCGGAGGTCAGGATCGAACCCGGGACTCTGGTTGTCTTCTGGATTCTGCAAAAGTTATAACGGAAAGCATTTCAAAGGCTGCAAAATTCTTTGGGCATTCGCAGGTTGTGAACAGCGTGGATGTTATTGCTAAAAACATTCCAATTAAAGTTGTGAAAAAATACATTTTCCTTGTATATACAATGTGGAGCTGAACGCAGGGGTTAGCCAACTGGGTTCTGACTGTATTTTGAACTTTTCTGCAAATGTCTTTGTTGACTTTCAAAATGTAGGAAATAATTCACTTACTGAGTTGTCACTGGTGATAAAACGCAGACAGCAAGATTTCCTTCAAGTGCTAATTCAGAGATGCGGCGCGGAAACAGGTCCTCGAGTCCGCCCCGACCAGCGATCCCCATACGCTAGCGTTATCCGACATACACTGGGGACAATTCGCATTTTCTTTCGATAATCGAAGCCAAATTTACCAACGAACCTGCAGGCCTTTTGGAGTGTGGGGAGGAAACCAGAGCACCCGGGGAAAACCCACGCAGGTCACGGGGAGATCGTACAAACTTTGTACAGATGGCACCCGTGGTCAGGAATCGAACCTGGGCTCTCTGGCGCTGTGAGGCAGCCACTCCACCGCTGCGACACTGTGGCGCCCTTAAATATTAAGAACATCTGTCGGAACTGGGTGTTGAGCTGAGATCTTGAACCGGTGCCATCTTATCCCTCGGCCTCTCACCCACAGAGACAGGCAGTCGCCGGTAAGCTTGGTGCAGGGCTGTTTGTGTTTAACTTTCAGGCAGACCAAAATGCTGGAGTAACTCGGCAGGTTAGACAGCATCTCTGGAGTAAAGGAATAAGTAACGTTTCGGGTCGAGACCCCGAGCCCGAAACGTCACCCATACCTTCTCTCCAGAGATGCTGCCTGACCCGCTGAGTTAGTCCAGCATTTTGTGTCTATCTTCGGTGTAAACCAGCATCTGCAGTTTCTTCCTATATTATAGTCTGAAGAAGGGTCTCGACCCGAAACGCCGCCTATCTCCTTCGCTCCTTAGATGCTGCTGCACCCGCTGAGTTTCTCCAGCTTTTTGTGTAACCCCCTTACATAGAACGTTGTTCCTTTGAAGTTACTGTTAGGGAGAGCTTTGATCTGGTAATCATTTTTCAGTTTAGTTGAGTTTAGCTTATTGTCACGTGTACCGAGGTACAGTGAAAAGCTTTTGTTGCGAGCTAACCAGTCAGCGGAAAGACAATACATGATTACAATCGAGCCGTCCACAGTGTACAGGTACAGGATAAAGTGAATAACGTTTAGTGCAAGGTAAAGCCAGCAAAGCCACATTAAAGATATTCCAAGGGTCTCCAATGAGGTAGATGGTAGTTCAGGGCCGCTCTCTAGTTGGTGGTAGGATGGTTTAGTTGCCTGATAACAGCTGGGAACAAAACTGTTCCTGAATCTGGAGGTCTGAAGAAGGGTCTCGACCCGAAACGTCACCTATTCCTTCTCTCCATAGATGCTGCCTCACCCGCTGAGTTTCTCCAGCATTTTTGTCTACCTGAATCTGGAGGTGTGCGTTTTCACACTTCTGTACCTCTTGCCCGATGGGAGAGGGGAGAAGAGGGAGTGGCCGGGGTGGGACTGGTCCTTGATTGTGCTGCTGGCCTTGTCAATCAATGCCTCAACAATGGGAAACTTTTGCAAAGCTCAGCATTTGTGTCAGTGTGTGGGTGTGCGTTCACCTGCGTGTGTGTGTTTCTGTGCATGGGTGAGTAAGCATGTGATTGTGTGTGCGTGCAAAAGTGTATGTGGGTGCACTCTCGTGAATGGATGTGAGTGCGCTTGTGTGAGTGGGTGGGTGGGTTTGCATGTGTGCATATGTGCGTGTGTGTGTGCGCATTTGTCTGTTTATCAGGGTGCATTTGTGCATGTTTGGTTTAGTTTAATTTAGTTGAGAGATACAGCCCTTTCGGCCCATCGAGTCCATGCTGACCAACAATCACCCTCACTCTAGCTCTATCCCACACACACTCGGGACAATTTACAGAAGCCAATTGACCTACAATCCTGCACGTCTTTGGAGAGTGGGAGGAAACCAGAGCTCCCGGCGAAAACCCACACGGTCACGGGGAGAACGTACAAACTCCGTACGGACAGCACCTGTAGTTGGGATCAAACCAGGGTGTGTGTGTGTGTGTGTGTGTGTGTGTGTGTGTGTGTGTGTGTGTGTGTGTGTGTGTGTGTGTGTGTGTGTGTGTGAGTGTGTGTGTGTGTGTGAGTGTGTGTGTGTGAGTGTGTGTGAGTATGTGTGTGTGTGTGTGTGTGAGTGTGTGTGTGTGTGTGTGTGTGTGTGTGTGTGTGTGAGTGTGTGTGTGTGTGTGTGTGTGTGTGTGTGTGTGTGTGAGTGTGTGTGAGTGTGTGTATGTGTGAGTGTGTGTGAGTGTGTGTGTGTGTGTGAGTGTGTGTGTGAGTGTGTGTGTGTGTGAGTGTGTGTGTGTGTGTGTGTGTGAGTGTGTGTGTGTGTGTGAGTGTGTGTGTGAGTGTGTGTGTGTGTGAGTGTGTGTGTGTGTGTGTGTGTGTATGTGTGAGTGTGTTTGAGTGTGTGTATGTGTGAGTGTGTGTGTGTGTGTGTGTGAGTGTGTGTGTGTGTGTGTGTGAGTGTGTGTGTGTGTGTGTGTGTGTGTGTGTGTGTGTGTGTGTGTGTGTGTGTGTGTGTGTGTGTGTGTATATATATATATATGTGCAGGGGATGGGAGCAGGGTGTGTGTGAGTGTTTCAGTGGGAAGGGTTTGGAGAGAAGACTTGATTTTGTTTCCCATTTGTGCAGCACCGATAACTGCCCCTCTCAATGGCCAGTCTTCCCACGGTGAACTGCCCTCTCAGTGCCTGCACTGCCCTCTACCAGCCGCCCTTCTTCCCATGGACGTGAGGGGTTTGTGGGCTAATCGACCCTCTGTAAAATTCCTCTGGTGTGTAGCGACCATGGGATAACATGGAACTGGTGTGAACGGGTGATCTCGGTCGGCATGGACTCGGTGGGCCGAAGGGCCCGTTTCCATGCTGTGTCAATAAACTAAACTAAACTATACTAAGCTCCCAGATCCGTGCTTTCCCTTTGTAAACTGCCCCCTCTCGGTGCCCGCAGCATCCACTGTGAACAGCCCCTCTTCTCAATGGCATGCAAGCTTGTACGTTAATCGGCCTCTAAGGTTCCCTCTGGGGTGTAGGGAGTGGATGAGAAAGTGGGATAACATAGAACTAGTGTGAACGTGTGATCCGGTGGTCGGCGCGGACTCGATGGGCTGAAGGGACTGTTTCCGTGCTGTATCACTAAACTAAACTAAATAGCCTCTAGTGTGTAGGGCGAGGATGTGAGAATGGCTCAGCGGGTGAGGCAGCATCTCTGGAGAGAAGGAATTGCTGCCTGCCAGAGACCCGGGTTTGATCCCGACTACGGGCGCTGCCTGTACGGAGTTTGTACGTTCTCCCCGTGACCTGCGTAGGTTTTCTCCAAGTTCTTCAGTTTCCTCCCACACTCCAAAGGTCTGAAGGAGGGTCTCGGCCCGAAACGTCGCCCATTCCTTCTCTCCTGAGATGCTGCCTGTCCCCGCTGAGTTACTCCAGCATTTTGTGTCCACCTTCGATTTGAACCAGCATCTGCAGTTCTTTTTTTGCACAGAACGTGAGTGGGATGACTTAGAGCCAGTGTGAAGGGGTGATCGATGGTCAGAGTGGGCTGGGTGGGCTGAAGGGCCTGTTTCTGCGCTGTATCTCCGAACTGAGCGAGACTCTCAGAGCCTGGGCTGCAGTCAAGCAGTTTGGGAAAAGGTGAGCGATCGGCAGCTGGAAATCTATTTGCTCAATTTGGGATTTTGCAGCGTCAGCAACCATAGTGCTGTAAAGGGCCAACTCCCGGCACCCGTCATCACATGAGCATTCTCCCACACAACCGGCCCGTCAGCAACAATAGGAACAAGCGCAACTTTGTGCAGCATCTGGAAGAGAATGCAGGGTCACTGCCTCCCAGCGCCAGAGACCCCGGTTCGATCCCGACTACCGGTGCTTGTCTGTACGGAGTTTGTACGTTCTCCCCGTTAGCATTCATAGCAAAATAGAGAGAGTACAGAGGAGATTTACTAGAATGTTGCCTGGGTTCCAGCAACTAAGTTACAGAGAAAGGTTGAACAAGTTGGGTCTTTATCCTTTGGAGCGCAGAAGGTTAAGGGGGGATTTGATTGAGGTCTTTAAAATGATGAAAGGGATAGACAGAGTTGACGTGGATAAGCTTTTCCCATTGAGGGTAGGGAAGATTCAAACAAGAGGGCATGACATGAGAATTAAGGGACAGAGGTTTAGGGGTAACATGAGGGGGAACTTCTTTACTCAGAGAGTGGTGGCTGTGTGGAATGATCTTCCAGCAGAAGTGGTGGAGGCAGGATCGATTTTAACATTTAAAAGTAAAGTGGATAGGTATATGGATGGGAAGGGAATGGAGGGGTATGGTCTGAGTCCAGGTAGATGGGACTAGGGGAAAATAAATGGTCGGCACGGACTGGAAGGGCCGAGAAGGCTGTAATTGTTATATGGTTATATGGTTATATGGTTATATGATTTGAGTATAGGAGCAGGGAGGTCCTACTACAGTTGTACAGGGTCTTGGTGAGACCACACCTGGAGTATTGCGTACAGTTTTGGTCTCCAAATCTGAGGAAAGACATTCTTGCCCTAGAGGGGGTACAGAGAAGATTCACCAGACTGATTCCTGGCATGTCAGGACTTTCATATGAGTAAAGACTGGATAGACTCGGCTTGTACTCAATGGAATTTAGAAGATTGAGGGGGGATCATATAGAAACTTACAAAATTCTTAAGGGGTTGGACAGGCTAGATGCAGGAAGATTGTTCCCGATGTTGGGGAAGTCCAGAATAAGGGGTCACAGTTTAAGGATAAGGGGGAAATCTTTTAGGACCGAGATGAGAAAAACATTTTTCACACAGAGATTGGTGAATCTGTGGAATTCTCTGCCACAGAAGGTAGCTGAGGCCAGTTCAATGGCTATATTTAAGAGGGCGTTAGATGTGGCTCTTGTGGCTAAAGGGATCAGGGGGTATGGAGAGAAGGCAGGTACAGGATACTGAGTTGGATGATCAGCCATGATCATATTGAATGGCAGTGCAGGCTCGAAGGGCCGAATGGCCTACTCCTGCACCTATTTTCTATGTTTCTATGTTTCTATGTGACCTGCATGGGTTTTCCCCAAGATCTTCGGTTTCCTCCCACACTCCAAAGACGTGCAGGTTTGTAGGTTAATTGGCTTGGTTAGAAATGCAAAAATTGTCCCGAGCGGGTATTGGATAGTGTTAATATGCAGGGATCGTTCGGTCGGCGCGGACCGGGTGGGCTGAAGGGACTGTTTCCGTGCTGCATCTCCGGACTAAACTA
Source organism: Raja brachyura (assembly GCA_963514005.1). Next base: position 5,092,400 of record OY740792.1, on the reverse strand, counting down.
AACTATTCCACTCTCTTCCTCCTGCCTTTTCCGACAATTGGCTTTGATTAAATTCTGTTGTTGAGTCATATAGCACGGAAACAGGCCCTTCGGCCCGTCTCGTTTGAGTTCAGTTAATTGTCACGTGCACCGAAGTACAGTTATAAAAGCTTTGCTTGCTTGCTAACCAGTCAGCGGAAAGACTATGCATGATTAAGTCCATGCAGACCAAGATGCCCTATCTGCACGTCCAATTTTGCCCACTTTTGGTCCATATTCCTCTCCTATCCAAGCACCTGTCTGAATGTCCTTTAAATGCTGTACTAGTACCTGCCCCAACTACCTGCTATGGCAGCTTGTTCCATACAACCACCGCCGTCTGTGTGAAAAAGTTACCCCTCAGGCTTTTCTCTCCACCAATCTTTCCTCTCTCACCTTAAACCTATGTCCTCTGGTTCTTGATTCTCTCATTCTGGGGAATAAGACCCCCTTGCATTCACCCTGTTGATTTCCCTCGTGAGTTTGTAAACCTCGATGAGATCGCTTCTCATCCTCCTGCGCTCCAAGTATAAATCTGGACTGCCCAGCACCTCACTGCAGCTCAGGTCCCCAAATCATGGCCACATCCTCCTAAAACTTCTTTGAACCCTTTCCAGCTCCACCACCTGGCTATCTACAGTCCCCCTCGAAAAATATACAGTCAAAGAAAAAATACACATGATTACTATCAAGCCGTCCACGGTTTATAGATGAAGAATAAAGGATATAATCTTTAGTGCAAGATGAAGTCCGACTCAAAATAGCTCTAAGGTTTCCAATGGGGTAGATGGGAGCTGGGCTTGTACACTCTGGAGTTAGAAGGATGAGAGGGGATCTTATTGAAACATAGAAGATTATTAAGGGTTTGGACACGCTACAGGCAGGAAACATGTTCCCGATGTTGGGGGGAGTCCAGAACCAGGGGTCACAGTTTAAGAATAAGGGGTAAGCCATTTAAAAACGGAGACAAGGAAAAACTTTTTCACCCAGAGAGTTGTGAATCTGGAATTCTCTGCCTCAGAAGGCGGCGGAGGTCAGTTCTCTGGATGCTTTCAAGAGAGAGTTAAACCCCTGTGCCAAGGTACGAGTTCATTCCAAGAGCTCTCTCTCCCAGAGTTTGCCCTGATTCGAACTCAGAGATTTACGGTAATGGCCGCTCGTCGGTACTCGGGGCTCTCGTGGACATTTTTCAACGTGTTGAAAATTCTTCGCGAGTCTTCCCGTGCTTACCTGCCGTTAGCGAGTCTTCCCGAGTACCTGCTGCTAGTGTTACGAGCCGCTAAGAGACGTCCCCGAGCTCCGACGTACCCGCTACGTTCATTCTCCGTGCTCACCACGAGTTTGATTTTTTAAAAACTTGTGAGAGCTCTTGGAATTAACTCGCACCGTGGGACAGGGCTATCAGATAGGGCTCTTAAAGATAGCGGGGTCAAGGGATATGGGGAGAAGGCAGGAACGGGGTACTGATTGGGGATGATCAGCCATGATCACATTGAATCGAGGTGCTGGCTCGAAGGGCCGAATGGCCTCCTCCTTTCCCTATTGTCTATTGTCTACGATCCCAGGATAAAATAGCGGAGCAGCCCCTCAGATTCTGCAGGCAGACTCTGCAGTGGTGATAGGATTACACTTGTAAAATTTCTAAACTCCACAGATGCTGCATGACCCATCCAGCAATCAGCATGTTTTGTGATTCAGATAGAACCCCCCCTCCCCCTTGCTCCCCGAACCACTCATCCCCGCTCTCCCCCTCCCTGCTCTCCAGCTTCTCTCCCTTCATCCTCCACACTGAAATCAGTTCTGCCTTTGTTCCTCACCTTGCCCCATTGCTCATCATTAATCATTCACCGTGCAGACGTTAATCGGCTGATACGCCGCCGCTGTAAATATGCGAGCATTGTTATCTCATTATTTCCGCTCCCTTTCTGGTGCTACAGAGTTTCTAACTGTTGACAGATGTTAGTGGCGCAGAGCTAGGTGGACTGTTCCAGGAACCAAAACTGTTCCCACATGTGCCTTGCGGTGTTTTCCTTTTACTGCTGTTACTAGATTGCAATCCAGTTTGGTTTAGCTTGGTTGCGAGGTAGTTTAAGGGTGGTCGCGGTGGCGCAGCGGTAGAATTGCCACCTTACAGCGAATGCAGCGCCGGAGACCCGGGTTCGATCCCGACTACGGTCGCTGTCTGTGAGGATCTTCACACAGAGAGTTGGGAGTCTGTGGAATTCTCTGCCTCAGAGGACGGTGGAGGCCGGTTCTCAGGATAGAAACATAGAAACATAGAAAATAGGTGCAGGAATAGGCCATTCGGCCCTTTGAGCCTGCACCGCCATTCAATATGATATGGCTGATCATCCAACTCAGTATCCCGTACCTGCCTTCTCTCCATAACCCCTGATCCCTTTAGCTACAAGGGCCACATCTAACTCCCTCTTAAATATAGCCAATGAACTGGCCTCAACTAAAGAATTTTGTAAGTTTCTATAAGATCCCCCCTCAACCTTCTAAATTCCAGCGAGTACAAACTGAGTCTTTCCAGTCTTTCAAGAGAAAGGTAGATAGGGCTCTTAAAGATAGCGGAGTCAGTGGATACGGGGAGAAGGCAGGAACGGGGTACTGATTGGGGATGATCAGCCATGATCATATTGAATGGCGGTGCTGCCTCGAAGGGCCGAATGGCCTATTTTAGCACCTATTGTCTATTGTCTATTGAGTTTGTACGTTCTCCCCAACTCCTGCGTGGGTTTTCTCCGAGATCTTCGGTTTCCTCGCACACTACAAAGAGTGTGGAGTGAAGAATCTTTCTCCAAAGACGTACAGGTTTGTAGGTTAATTGGCTTGGTAAATGTGAAAATAGTCCCTAGTGGGTGTAGGATAGTGTTAATGTGCGCAGATCGATGGTCGGCACAGACCCGGTGGGCCGAAGGGCCTGTTTCGGCACTGTATATAAACTAAACTAAACTACACTAAACTACGATACAGTGTGGAAACAGGCCCTTCGGCCCATCGAGTCCGTGTTGACCAGCGATCCCCGCGCACTAACACTAAGTTGCACACACTGGGCAAACATTACGCGTTTGTCAAGGCCATTAACCTACAAACCTGTACGTCTTTGGAGTGTGGGAGGAAACCGTAGGTCTCAGAGAGAACCCACGCAGGTCACGGGGAGAACGTGCAAACTCCGTACTGACAGCACCCGTAGCCAGGATCAAACCCGGGTCTCTGGCGCTGAAGGCAGCAACTTTACCAATGCACCACTGTGCTGCCCGATCTTTGTTCTGCTATTATAAGTTAATGTCCTTCTTCATCTTGTGTACAGCGTGCACAGCCTAAAGTTGTAGGACAAGTTGTTCTATTTGATCTTCTGTTTGTGCACGTCGAGTTGATTGCATTAGTCGAAACAGGGCGAACCACGTGAAGGTTGCAATCTTCCACCCCAGTTAATGTCCTGATACGTTGCTATACTCCAGTATAATATTATACTTGTGTTTATAAAGCACCTTCACACTTCATTCACACGAATAGGAATCTGAGGGGTAACTTTTTCACACAGAAAGTAGTGGGTGTATGGAACGAGCTGCCGGAGGAGGTAGTTGAGGCTGGGACTATTGCGACGCTTAACATACAATTAGACAGGTTCATGGAGAGGACAGGTTTGGAGGGAAATGGACCAAACGCAGGCAGATTCTGGCAACTGAATCACCCTACCACAACCGGAGAGCAGTGCTGAACTACTATCTACCTCATTGGTGCCCCTCGGACTATCCTTGATCAGACTTTGCTGGCTTTACCTTGCACTGAACGTTATTGCCTTATAGAAACATAGAAACATAGAAAATAAGTGCAGGTGTAGGCCACTCGGCCCTTCAAATCTGCACCGCCATTCAACATGATGATGGCTGATCATCCAAAATCACTACCCCGTTCCTGCTTTCTCCCCGTATCCCCTGATTCCGTTAGCACTAAGAGCCAAATCTAACTTTCTCTGGGAGGCACGATGGCGCAGCGGTAGAGTTGCTACCTCACAGCGCCAGAGACCCAGGTTTGATCCTGACGGCGGGTGTAGTCTGTACGGAGTTTGTGCGTTTCTCTCTGCGCTCCGGTTCCCTCCCACAATCCCAAAGATGTACAGGCTTGTTAGTTAATTGGCTTCTGTAACTTGCCCCTAATAAAATTATAAAAGGACTGGACGAGCTAGATGCAGGAAAAATGTTCCCAATTTTGTGGGAGTCCAGAACCAAGGGCCACAGACTAAGAATAAAGGGGAGGCCATTTTAAACTGAGATGAGAAAAAATATTTCTCAAATATTTCTATATTTCCATGTTTCTAATGTGTAGGATTGTGCTAGTGTACAGGGTGATCGCTGGTCGGCGCGGTTTTGGTGGGCCAACAGACAATAGACAATAGGTGCAGGAGTAGGCCATTCGGCCCTTCGAGCCAGCACCGCCATTCAATGTGATCATGGCTGATCATCCACAATCACTACCCTGTTCCTGCCTTCTCCCCATATCCCCTGACTCCGCTATCTTTAAGAGCCCTATCTAGCTCTCTCTTGAAAGCATCCAGAGAACCGGCCTCCACCGCCCTCTGAGGCGGAGAATTCCGCAGACTCACCACTCTCTGTGTGAAAAAGTGTTTCCTCATCTCCGTTCTAAATGACTTACCCCTTATTCTTAAACTGTGGCCCCTGGTTCTGGACTCCCCCAACATCGGGAACATGATTCCTGCCTCTAGCCTGTCCAAACCCTGAATAATGTTACATGTTTCAATAAGATTTTCGAAGGGCCTTTTCTCATGCTGTATTTTCAAAAGTCTGAAGTCTGAAGGCTCTTGAGTCCATTGTTGTAACGATTGCCTGGTCCACTCAGGGCCAGGGTTAAAATTCAGCTCAGGCCACTCTGTGGAGAGCAACCTACGATAGTTGAGTCTCCTCTGAGCCCTGTGGACAAGCTGGAGTACTTAAGCTTGTCTCAAGCTGAGGGAGTACTTTTTGCCACATTTTGCCACAAACGTAAATGTAATTTATTGGGATTTTATGTGATAAACCAACACAAAGTGGCGCATAATTGTGAAGTGGACGGAAAATGATACATGGTTTTCAAATTTTTTTACAAATAAAAAACTGAAAAGTGTGGCGTGCAAAAGTATTCAGCCCCCTTTACTCTGATACCCCTAAATAAAATCCAGTGCACCAAATTGCCTTCAGAAGTCACCTAATTAGTAAATAGAGTCCACTTGTGTGCCTAAACTGACAGGACGGGCAAGGAGAGCATTGATCAGAGAAGCAGCCAAGAGGCCCATGGTATCTCTGGAGGAGCTGCAGAGATCCACAGCTCAGGTGGGAGAATCTGTCCACAGAACAACTATTAGTTGTGCACTCCACAAATCGGGCCTTTATGGAACAGTGTCAAGAAGAAAGCCATTGTTGAAACAAAGCCATAAGAAGTCCCATTGGCAGTTTGCCACAAGCCATGTGGGGGACACAGCAAACATGTGGAGGAAGGTTCTCTGGTCTGATGAGACCAAAATTGAAGTTTTCAACCTAAATGCAAAACGCTATGTGTGGCAGAAAACTGACACTGCACACCACCCTGAACACACCATCCCCACTGTGAAACATAGTGGTGGCAGCATCATGCTGTGGGGATGCTTTTCTTCAGCAGGGACAGGGAAGCTGGTCAGAGTTGATGGGAAGATGGATGGAACCTAATGCAGGGCAATCTTGGAAGAAAACCTGTTAGAGTCTGCAAAAGACTTGAGACTGTGATGGAAGTTCACCTTCCAGCAGGACAACGACCCTAAACATACAGCCAGAGCTAAATGGAATGGTTTAGATCAAAGCATATTCACGTGTTAGAATGGCCCAGTCAAAGTCCAGACCTAAATCCAATTGAGAATCTCTGGCAAGACTTGAAAATTGCTGTTCACAGACGCTCTCCATCCAATCTGACTGAGCTTGAGCTATTTTGCAAAGAAGAATGGGCAAAAATTTCTGTCTCTAGATGTGCAAAGCTGGCAGAGACATACCCAAAAAGACTTACAGCTGTAATTGCAGCGAAAGGTGGTTCTACAAAGCATTGACTCAGGGGGGCTGAATACTTTTGCACGCCACACCTTTCAGTTTTTTATTTGTAATAAAACGTGGAAACCATGTATCATTTTCTCCACTTCACAATTATGCACCACTTTGTGTTGGTCTATCACATAAAATCCCAATAAAATACATTTACGTTTGTGGTTGTAACGTGACAAAATGTGGAAAAGTTCAAGGGGTATGAATACTTTTGCAAGCCACTGTAGTTGGCTTCTCAAGTTCAATGGGTTTTCCTGTCACAGTCTGGATCTGGATCTGGAAGTAGTACGCTGAAAAGTTCTAGGTAGAGCATCACTCAGCACTGGACAATTTTATACTGGATTAATTAAGCCAATTAACCTACAAATCTGCATGTCCTTGGAGTGTGGGAGGAAACCGAAGATCTTGGAGAAAACCCACGCAGGTCAAGTGGAGAACGTACAAACTCCATACAGACAGCACCCGTAGTCGGGATCGAACCCGGGTCTCCGGCGCTGCATTTTGCTGTATGGCAGCAACTCTACCGCTGCGCCACCATGACTGCCCGTGCAGCCAAATGCTAATAAACCCCAAAACAAAAGAGGTGTAGATTTTGTACGGTCTGGTTCTGAGATACAGCGCGGAAACAGGCCCTTCGGCCCACCGGGTCCGCCCCTTCCAGCGATCCCCGCACTTTAACACTACGCACGCACACACACGGGATAATTTTACACTTATGCCAAGCCGACTAGCCTACAAACCTGCACACCTTTGGCGTGTGGGAGGAAACCGCAGCACCCGGAGAAAACCCACACTGGTCACGGGGAGAACGTGTAATCTCCGTGCAGACAGCACCCGTAGTCAGGATGGAACCCGGGTCTCTGGCGCTGTAAGGCAGCAGCTCTACCCACTGCGCCACCGTGCCGCCCCATCTGTTGTGTATGTTCGTTGCCTTCTGTTGTGCATATGAATACTCCGTCCCATTCAGTTATATTTAAGCCGCGCTTCCAACAAGGCTATGACTCAAGTGACCATTTGTAATGCAACTCGCTAAACAGTATTTGTTCAACTAATGCTCAGGGATTCCATTTGATTTGTGTTGAGTCTAGTTTATTATCACGTGTACTGAGGTACAGTGAAAAGCTTTTGTTGCGTGCTAACCAGTCAGCGGAAAGACAACACATGATTGCAATTGAGCCGTCCACAGTGTACAGATACAGGATAATGGGAATAACATGAATAACGTAAGTAAAGTACAAGATAAAACCAGTAAAGTTCGATCGTTCGATGGTCTCCAATGAGGTAGATAGTAGTTCAGCACTGCTGTCTGGTTGTGGTAGGATGGTTCAGTTGCCTGATAACAGCAGGGAAGAAACTGTCCCTGAATCTGGAGGTGTGCGTTTTCACACTTCTGTACCTCTTGCCCGATGGGAGAGGGGAGAAGAGGGAGTGACCGGGGTGAGACTGGTCCTTGATTATGCTGCTGGCCTCGCCGAGGCAGCGCGAGGTGCAGATGGAGTCAACGGAAGGGAGGTTGGTTTGTGCGATGGTCTGGGATAGGTCCACAATGCTCCGCGATTTCTGTTCACAAACCGTGCTGTGATGCATCCCGATAAAATGCTTTCTACGCTGCATCTGTAGAAGATGATCTTGTGACATCTCGCAACAATGGGATGTTATCTATGTTGTAATTAAGTTTCTACTAACCTATAGAGTCAGCGAGTCAATCATCCTACCACAACCAGAAAGCAGTGCTGAACTACCATCTACCTGTCGGTGACCCTCGGACTATCCTTGATCAGACTTTGCTGGCTTTACCTTGCACTGAACGTTATTCCCTTATCATGTATCTGTACACAGTGAATGGCTCGATTGCAATCATAGAAACATAGAAACATAGAAAATAGGTGCAGGAGTAGGCCATTCGGCCGTTTGAGCCTGCACCGCCATTCAATGTGATCATGGCTGATCATTCAACTCAGTATCCCGTACCTGCCTTCTCTCCATACCCCCTGATCCCTTTAGCCACAAGGGCCACATCTAACTCCCTCTTAAATATAGCCAATGAACTGGCCTCAACTACCTTCTGTGGCAGAGAATTCTAGAGACTCACCACTCTCTGTGTGAAAAATATTTTCCTCATCTCGGTCCTAAAGGAATTCCCCCTTATCCTTAGACTGTGATCCCTTGTTCTGGACTCCCCCAACATCGGGAACAATCTTCCTGCATCTAGCCTGTCCAACCCCTTAAGAATTTTGTAAGTTTCTATAAGATCCCCCCTCAATCTTTTAAATTGTAGCGAGTACAAGCCGAGTCTATCCAGTCTTTCTTCATATGAAAGTCCTGACATCCCAGGAATCAGTCTGGTGAATCTTCTCTGTACCCCCTCTATGGCAAGAATGTATTTCCTCAGATTTGGAGACCAAAACTGTATGCAATACTCCAGGTGTGGTCTCACCAAAACCCTGTACAACTGCAGTAGAACCTCCCTGCTCCTATACTCAAATCCTTTTGCTATGAAAGCTAACATACCATTCGCTTTCTTCACTGCCTGCTGCACCTGCAATGGCTGGTGTACCATGACACCCAGGTCTCGTTGCATCTCCCCTTTTCCTAATCATCTGCCATACATTTGCCCACTCACCCAGCCTATCCAAGTCACCTTGCAGCCTCCTAGCATCCTCCTCACACCTAACACTGCCCCCCCAGCTTCGTGTCATCCGCAAATTTGGAGATGTTGCATTCATTTCATGCATTGTCTTTCCGCTGACTGGTTAGCACGCAACAAAAGCTTTTTTGCTGTACCTCGGTACACGTGACAATATACTAATCTGAGGCAGGACTAGCAAAGATGGGGCATGCTGGTCAGTGTGGGCAAGTTGGGCCGAAGGGCCTGTTTCTACACTGTATCACTCAATTACTTTTTTTTTAGACCTAATTTCAGTACTTTCGAGCGTACATTTCTACAGCCCCATTAACAAAGCAATCCAATGTACCTGCAGGCATGTTAGCAGATGGAACTTAATTTAGAAGTCCCAGAAAAAAACTCTACAGGAAGACAGAATTGGACAATAGGTAAGTTTAAGACACAGCGCCAGAGAGTGACTAATAGGTCAGGTGGTATGACCTGAGTCCTACTTAAGTGTCCTTGGCACGCTAATTACGCGACCTCGTGGTCGCGTTGAGGCGTGACTGTCCCGCGAAGATCCCGTCTGGAGCGGGTGACTTCATTTGAAGATGGGCACAAAATGCTGGAGCAACTCAGCGGGACCGGCAGCATCTCTGGAGAGAAGGAATGGGTGACGTTTCGGATCGAGACTCTTCTTCAGTCTGGAAGAAGGGTCTTGACCCGTAACGTCACCCATTGCTTCTCTCCAGAGATGCTGCCGGTCCCGCTGAGTTACTCCTGCATTTTGTGTCCATCTTCAATTTTCTTGGCCCCGCTCTGTGAGTAGAAGTGGGGGTGGATCCGGATCCGCAACGGCCGTGAGCCCCAGGCCGAGCTCGGCGATCGTTTGCCCGCTTCTGCTGCTGTTGGAGGTGAGACGTTGCGTCATGCCAGGGCCTTGGGCCTGTCCCACTTTGGCCGCCAGTTACGCGACAGGCCGTTGGCGCGCAAAGATTTCGTTTGCTACAAAATTTCTGAGCGCACAACTCCATACCCCTCCGCGCTTCTCAGTGGGACCGCCCGCCGCGCGGCCACACGATGCCCGTGCGCCTCAACGCGACAACGAGGTCGCGTAATTTGCGTGCCAAGGGCACGTAAGCGGGACAGGCCCTTTACAGTTACAGTTCAGTTAGGATTTCGTTTATTGTCACGTGTAACGAGGTACAGTGACAAGCTTTTGTTGCGTGCTAACCAGTCAGCGTAAAGACAATACATTACAGTCGAGCCATCCACAGTGTGCAGATACATGAGAAGGGAATAACGTTTAGTGCAAGGTAAAGCCAGTAAAATCCGATCCAAAGTTAGTCTGAGGTTCCCTGACATGGGTGGAAATCGCTTTTAAAACATGGGGGGGGGGGGCACAATGAGGCCGAACATCTACGACAGGGGTCGGCAACGTACGGCCCATAACACAAAATCATCCGGCGGGCAGGCGTATTTTTTTTCAAGTTGTTTTCGCGACCTGGGAACGCAGGCAACCTGGGTGCTACAGCCATGTTTCACAAAACACTGGGGGGGGGGGGGGGGGGGGGGGGGGGGGTCGGGGGGGGGGGGGGGGGGTGGAGGATAATCCCCCACCTCTCAAAACATGGGGGGGGGGGGGCGGGGTTGCAGATAGTAGTTCAGCACGGCTCTCTGGTTGTGGTGGGATGATTCGGTTGCCTGAATCTGGAGGTGTGCGTTTTCACACTTCTGTACCTTTTGCCCGATGGGAGAGGGGAGAAGAGGGAGTGGCCGGGGTGCGGCTGGTCCTTGATGATGCTGCTGGCCTTTCCGAGGCAGCGTGAGGTGTAGATAGAAACATAGAAACATAGAAAAATAGGTGCAGGAGTAGGCCATTCGGCCCTTCGAGCCTGCACCGCCATTCAATGCGATCATGGCTGATCATCCAACTCAGTATCCCGTACCTGCCTTCTCTCCATACCCCCTGATCCCTTTAGCCACAAGTGCCACATCTAACGCCCTCTTAAATATAGCCAATGAACTGGCCTCAACTACCTTCTGTGGCAGAGAGTTCCAGAGACAATCAGAGATGAAGTCAACGAAAGGGAGGTTGGGCTGAATAAGATTCAGAAGGAGCCACACAGCACAGAAACAGTCCCGTTAGTCCAACACGCCCGTGTCAGCCATGTTGCCTCATCTAAGCAAGTCCCCATCTGCCTGGATTCGGCACAAATGCCTCCAAACATGTACCCGTCCAAATGTCTTTTAAAAGCCCCGACTGTAACATTCATTTGGATGCGGAGATCGCTGGTCGGCGCGGGCTCGGTGGTCCGAAGAGCCTGCTTCTCTCTAAAATATACTAAACTAAACCCGACTTGATCAACACAGCTCTTAATTAAAGGCACGATAGCGCAGTAAATGCAACTTGGTCGGTGTGGCAGCCAAAGGGAGAACTTTGTAGAACGGCCGAGCCCTTTTAAAGGTTCTGTGCGGTGTCTGTAAATAAACTGGATCCAGATTGGGGTTGTCCTGATGTGTTGGTGTGGGCCTGCATCGGGCTTTTATAGTGCCGCGGCAAGCACAGAGACCTTCTAGCTGGCAAACACACTTGGACACACTGAGCAGCTTGCAGTAACGTGGGCTGCCTGAGGCCCTTGACAGATCAAAGTGAGCTATTAGTTCAAGCTGAACCGCCCCCCCCAACCCACCCTCAGCTGCCGAACTGCAGGCAATTAAATTGGTGCCACAAAGGGAGCTGAAAGTTAACTAGCGTTCATTAATGTTTCGCTAAATTAGACCTGAATGTTTTGGTGGAAACGGCCTCGGAGATCACCAGGAGACGGAGCGCTGCCTGGAATAGAGGGTCTCAGCTGCAAGGAGACACTGGACTGACTTGGGTCTTCATGAAGGAACTTCATCGGTTGTAGGATCAGAATTAGGTCATTAGGCCCATCAAGCCTTTTTCACACAGAGTGAAATGTGGGGGTAAGTCTGTGGAATTCTCTGCCTCAATGGAGGCCGGTTCTCTGGATACTTTCAAGAGAGAGCTAAATAGGGCTCTTAAAGATAGCGGAGTCAGGGGATATGGGGAGAAGGCAGGAACGGGGTACTGATTGTGGATGATCAGCCATGATCGCAATGAATGGCGGTGCTGGCTCGAAGGGCCGAATGGCCTACTCCTGCACCTATTGTCTATTGTCTATTGTCCATGCCATTGCTATCTTTCCCCATCAACCCCATTCTCCTGCCTTCTCCACATAACCCGGCAGGGTGGGCCCCGTGGTACAGCGGTAGAACTACAGCTGCCTGTGCACCAGTCTCTCCACGTTAAGCAAAGTCCCAAGTCCCTTTGCACCTTTTCCCCCCATTTAGAAATTAATTCCGACTACCAAAATGCAAGACTCCATCTGCCACTTCTCTTGCCCACTTTCCCAACCTGTCCAAGTCCTTCTGCAGAGTCCCTGCTTTCTTCATTGTTAGCTCTGGTGGTTCTCAATGAAATAAAGACTTATTTGGTTTATACGCTGTGGGCCGTGACTAAAGGCCTGACTGTTGGAGGTGACTGACTTCCTTGGATTCAGAGCGTTTGGTTTAGTTTTGAGATGCAGCGCGGAGAAAGGCCCTTCGGCCCACCGATTCCGTGCCAACCAGCGATCACCGGACACTACGACTATCCTGCACAATAGGGACAAATTGCAATCTCAAAGCCAATTAGCCTACAAACCTGTACGTCTTTGGAGTGTGGGAGGAAACCGGAGCAGCCAGAGAAAACCCACGCTGTCTCAGTGGAGAAAGCAGGAGAATGGGGTTAGGAGGGAGAGATCGATCAGCCGTGAATGGCGGAATAGACTCGATGGGCCGAATGGCCTAATTCTGCTCCTATCACTTCTGTACTTAAGATCTATTGTGCATCTCATTATGCATCGCAGTACGGAATAATAAATGTGAGCCGAGAGGAACTCCACACAAAGTCACACACGGTGGCGCAGCGGTAGAGTTGCTGCCTCACAGCGCCGGAGACCCGGGTTCGATCCCGACCTGGGGTGCTGTCTGTACGGAGTTTATACGTTCTCCCCCTGACCTGCGTGGGTTTTCTCCGAGATCTTTGGTTTCCTCCCACACTCCAAAGACGTGCAGGTTTGTAGGTTAATTGCCTTGGTATAAAAGTGGGTGTAGGATAGCGTTAATGTGCGGTGATCGCGGGTCGGCGTGGACCTGGTGAGCCGAAGGGCCTGTTTCCGCGCTGTATCTCCAAACGGAACTAAACTAAAGACAGCACCCGTAGTCAGGATGGAACCCGGGTCTCCGGCGCTGTGAGGCAGCAGATCTACCGCTGCGCCACCGTGCCGACCTCGACGGTGCTTCAAGTATGAGCTTTTGTTGCCCTGTTTCGGGAGACAGGGATGATAAAACACACTCGACCCCGGAGTCTCCTGAGCACCACATCTTGATCCCATAAAGGACAGAGCACGTCAGGGGAACGGATGTTGGATGCCCTGGCGGTCACACAGACCTCAGTGAACAGGCCCGCAGCTCCGGCCTGCCATCGGGCCTGTCGCAACAACAGACGCATTCAATTGTAACGGTCGCTCCGCTGCTGCAGGGGGTGGGGGGGGGAATCCCATCTTCTCTCTGCCCTTTCATCGGTCGACTTTAATGAACCAGCACGCTCACTGATTTACGAGGAATCTGGAGAAGACACTCGCTGGCCCGTTATCCACTCACGGCTCGGATCTGCAACTCCGAAATTTAGTCCATTTCTGTTCAGTTTATTGTCACGTGTACTGAGGTACAGTGAAAAGCTTTTGTTGCGCACCAACCAGTCAGCGGAAAGACAATACACGATTACAACTCGAGTACAGATAATTGATAAGGGAATAACATTTAGTGCAAGATGAAGCCGGTAAAGTCCAAGCAAAAGAATTAAGGCCGGCACGGTGGCGCAGCGGTAGAGTTGCTGCCTTGCGTCCAATGCAGCGCCGGAGACTCGGGTTCGATCCCGACTACGGGTGCTGTCCGTACGCAGTTTTTTACGTTCTCCCCGTGACCCGCGTGGGTTTTCTCCGAGATCTTCGGTTTCCTCCCACATTCCAAAGACGAACAGGTTTGTTGGTTAATTGACTTGGTGTAAATGTAAAAATTGTCCCTAGTGTGTGTAGGATAGTGTTAATGTGTGGGGATCGCTGGTCGGCGCGGACCCGGTGGGCCGAAGGGCCTGTTTCCGCTCTGTATCTCTAAACTAAACTAAACTAAACTAATGCTCAGGGTTTCCATTTGAGTTGAGTTTAGTTTACTGTCACGTGTACCGGGGTACAGTGAAAAGCTTTTGTTGTGTGTCAGCGGATTTTTGTCAGCAGAAAGACAATACATGATTACAATCGAGCCATTTGCAGTGTATGTGGGTTGGGGGGCACTGGGGGGGGGGGATTCCCTATATGGAGGACGCCTGTGCGCGACTTTGTTTAACGTGGGGAGACTGGTGCACAGACAGCCACCCCACGGTCCTTGACAGATCTGGGTCAGGATCCAGTGGCATGGAGTCCAAGATGACCTGCTGCAGCCTTCATCCATCCGCCTTCCCAGCCGTTGTGACGCTCCACTAAGGTCAGCCATCGTCCTCCGCCTGTTCCACCGTTGAGGTCTTGGTTGGATCGCTCTTTGTCAGAGACCTCCCCCTCGACCTTACTGCCATGGGTGGCCCCACCAGGGGCACAGCTCCAGACGGCATCGCTCTCAGGATCTCAGGTCCACACAAGCTTCACCACCACGACAAAGTGACAATCCAGGGAGAAGACAGTGTATCAGAATCAGAATCAGAATGCCTTTTATTGTCACAATGAGATTGTACATGTGTATAGTGACAAAGCTGCTCCATTCAGTGCAAAACAAAGGGGGGGGGGGGGGGGGATAAGGTGCACAGTTTCTGCGGCGCTATATACATATCTATAAAAAGACAATGGATACATAGAATGGATAATAGGATTCCTATATCCAGTATGGGTTATTGCACATATTAGAAATTACAGTTACTGTACAAATTACAGTAGGTGGATAGATGTAAGTCCGGGGGTTAGGCTGGGAAGTCAATGCATGTGTGAGTTCACGTTATTCCCTTATCATGTATAGATACATGATAAGGGAATAACGTTTAGAGCAAGGCAAAGCCAGCAACGTCTGATCAAATAGTTCAGCACTGCTCTCTGGTTGTGGTTGGATGGTTCGGTTGCCTGATAACAGCTGGGAAGAAACTGGCCCTGAATCTGGAGGTGTGCGGGGGTCCCGCTTAGTTCTTGGCGACCCGCCACGTCCACCTCAGCCCCAACCCCGTCCTGCAAACTGTTACGTCCAGGTTCGGGAACAACTTCTTCCCTGCAGCCATCAGGCTATGAAACACGACAAACCTCCAAATAAGCTCTGAACTAGATAGACTACTATGGTTAACTAGACTAAGTGGGCCCAGTCCCCCTACACAATATTTCACCTCTCCACCAATTCCGATATTGGTGGCCAGTGGGAGGATTTCTGGAGCACTAGTATGGGTGATGTGGGCTGAAGGGACTGGTTTCCAGAGGGCTGGTATGGACATTGTGGGCCGAATGGATTCTTGGGCTGGCAGCTCAGTCCCTCAAGCCTGTTGTGCTGGCAGCTTACCCATGGCTGAGAGACGTGACCCTCTCGCTCCCCCATCTTGCAGGGACTGACTGAGGCACTCAACACTTCCGTGTTTTAAAGTCCTCTTGTCCTGCACAGCGTAGGGGGACTCTGAGTAAGATGGCCAAAAATCATAGCTGTAAGTGGCAGCGTTTATTCTAAAATCAATATACAAAACAACAGGAAGTGGTCAAGATCAGACTTTTAGTAATATAGATAATGGCACTATTAATGTTTGTTTTTTATGTGCACGTGTGCGAGTGTATGCACACACACTGATCTTTTATTTTCCCATTTATTATATTGTTTACAGTGCACTATGTTCACATATTCTGTTGTGCTGCTGCGAATCAGATTTTCATTGTTCTACCTGGGACACATGACAACATATTGACTGTCTTGACTCTTGACCCTTGACTCTTGACTCTTGACCTCGAGACTCCATCCTCGACCCGAGCTCGTCTCAACCCTGTGACGTTCAAGGTTCAGTGAATCTATACGCCGTGGATGGCTTGATTATAATCATAGGACTCCAGAGACACAGCGCGGAAACAGGCCCTTCGGCCCACCAAGTCCGGGCCGACCATCGATCCCTCTACGCTAACACTATCCTACACACACCAGGGGCAATTTACTGAAGCCAAATAACCTACAAACCTGCACGTCTTTGGAGTGTGGGAGGAAACCGGTGCACCCGGAGGAAGAACCCTCGTCTGATCCGCTGAGTTACTCCAGCACTTTGTGTAGGTATGTTACAAAACTTACCTTCAGCGGCGCTGCAGTTCTGTCACTGCCCGTATGCGTGACTTTGGCGCCTTTGAGGGGGGGGGGGGGGGGGGGTGAGGTTAAAATGCGTTTTTTTTTCTGCCTGCCAGAGTTATACTTTCTAGGGGTGCAAGCTTTTGCTGAAGAATTGTTCCGACAGCCGTTCTGTGAATTATTTTTTTTAAATCGCTGGAGAATTTCAGCGCTGGAGTACAATAAAAATCAGCTTCTAATACCGTCAACGCCGACAACGGGGATGGATCTCACGTACGGGACAGGTAAAGGAAAGCCATTTATTTACATATAAACGTGCTTCTTAGGATGCCTTTAATCCAAATTTTACATGCTAAAAGGAGATTTTGGCCCCATACGAACCAGCAGTATTTTTCCTGCTGATATGGGGTTTAAATTCACCGCAACCACAACGTTCCAATCGATCGTGTTCCACAAAATCTCACTCGCAAGATGATTTAAATGGCTATTAATTTACGGGAATTAAACACTAAATTCCTTCCATTTGGCCTCATAATTCATGACAGTGAGATTTAAAAATCGTGTTATATTGTGAATTCTTGTGTGAATGTTATTTGGACACTTAGGCTTTTTAAAAATGTTAATCTTTTCTTAAGAAATGGATAGATGTTTAGATCTAGTAATTGAATTTTGTAATTAGCTACAATTGGGTAACTAACTAATTATATGCTTTAATTTCAGATCATCCAAGTAAGATTGTTTCATATTTGTTTCAGAATGCTTCAATCTAAAATAACTGAAAATTTCTTTCAGTTCACTTAATTTTTAAGAATGTTATGGGCTTTTGACTGTCCTTGATCACAACTTTTGTTAAGTCAATGGAAAAGCAATAGGGAACAAGATGCTAATTTCCGAGTATGAAAATGGCCATAACTTTTTTAATACTGAAGATATGAAAGTGAATTCGGTGTCAAATTAAACTTCTTTATATGCTTTATCTGACGGGATAAATTGCAGACTTGATTTTTTAAATCTCAAAATTTTGTAAAATTGCTACTTTGTGTCATATTTTATAAATTGGCATCTGCAGTTATTTGTTCCTTCGTGTGCACATACGTGTGCAATTGCTGGATGTATGTACACACACTCTAGCACACAATGCACCAACACAAATAGTGCACTCGCACAGACACATATACACAGGCACATGCACGCACGCACACACCCCCACACATACACATGCTCCTACATACATACACACTCATATACACATGCACACGGACAAACACAAACACATATACATATGCACACACACACACCCTACACATATACACATGCTCCCACATACATACACACACACATACACACACACACACGCACACACACACACACACACACACACACACACACACACACACACACACACACACACACTCACTCACTCACACACACACACACGCACACACACACACACATATTCACACACACACACACACACACACACATATTCACACACACACACACACACACACACATACACACACACACACACACACACACACACACAAAAAGAAGTAAACACACACACTCAAACACAAGCGCACACACACATACATATATACACAGACACACAGTTACACTGACACACGTACACAGATGAATGCAGACGCACTCATCCACCGACAGACACACACATTCACTATTAGGACCCGGCCATTACTGCTGGAGCAGGAGCGTTATGTTTGCGGGTGTTGCTGTGAATCTGGCGTTACTCCCACCGTCCTGCCTGAATTGATCACCCTGGGCGTATTCGGTAGATTGACCTCGTAGTGCCTGACTCCTCCATATGGCCGACCCCGCGATTAAGTGCAGGGTTGAAACAAACTTCCCAGCCCCGCGTCCCTTCCCCTCTAATTCATCGCAGCTCTCATGGTAACCTGGTCAGGTGGCATCAGGTCGAGCCCTCTGACTCTGCCTACGGCGAGTGCAATGGTGCTCTCAGCGTGCTTCCTGAGAACAAAAACTCCCTGAGGGATCGTGAGAAGGTTGCTCAAGATGGGACAGGTTCCCCTCGCCCTTCCCGCAACCTGACATATTCCTCTAATGACTCCAGGGACTAAAGTTATTGCCGGGCGCTCACAAGGAGATCAGAAGAATAGGGCGGCACGGTGGGGCAGCGGGTAAAGTTGCTGCCTTGTGGCGCGGGTTCGATCCTGACTGCGGGTGCCGTCTGTACGGAGTTTGCACGTTCTCCCTGTGACCGCGTGGGTTTTCTCCGGGTGCTCCGGTTTCCTCCCACACTCAAAGACGTGCAAGTTTGTCAGCTAAATGGCTTCAGTAAGTTGTAAAATTGGCCCCAATGTGTAGGATAGTGCTAGTGCCAGCTTTGAAGGGCCGAATGGCCTACTCCTGCACCTATTGTCTATTGTCTAGTGTACAGCGATCGGTGGTCGGCGCAGACTCGGTGGGCCGAAAGGCCTGTTTCCGCATTGTATCTCTAAAGTCTATAGTCTAAGACGGTTCTTGTGATGTGAGCTGTGCTTTAAACTTCGTACTTCATTTCGGCTTGCAGGTGAATCCCAAATCTTCCAAGAATTCCTCCCTTCCCTTTCTGAACTACTGACTTTCCCGATGTCCTGAGTGTCCCGACAACAGACTTGCAATCAAGTCTCATATTCCACTCGGCAGCTTACAACTCAGCGGCATGAACTATGAACCCACCAAATTTGTCATGACCCTTTCCTTCCTCCCTCCTTCCATCCGTTCCCTTCTTTCTTTCTTTCATTCTTTCTTTCCTTCTTTCCTTCTTTCCCTCTTTCCGTCTTTCCCTCTTTCTCTCTCTCACTTTCCTTCTTTCTCTCTTTCTCTCTTTCTCCCTTCCTTCCTTCCTTCCTTCCTTCCTTCCTTCCTTCCTTCCTTCCTTCCTTCCCTCCCTCCCTCCCTTCCCTCCTTCCCTCCCTCCCTCTCTTCCTTCCCTCCCTCCCTCCCTCCCTCCCTTCCTTCCTTCCCTCCCTCCCTCCCTTCTTCCTTCCCTCCCTCCCTCCCTCCCTCCCTCCCTCCCTTCCTTCCTTCCTTTCTTCCCTTCCTTCCTTCCTTCCTTCCTTCCTTCCTTCCTTCCTTCCTCCCTCCCTTCCTTCTTTCTTTCTTTCTCTCCTTTCTTTCTTTCTTTCTTTCTCCTGCACCCCCTTAAGCCCCCTCTCCCCCCTCCACCGCCCCCATCCACCCATATCCCTCCCTCTGGCTTTACAGTCGGGTTGGAACCCATCTCTCTGGCGCTGTGAGGCAGCAACTCTAACGTTGCGCCGCCATGCCGCCCCATTCTATGTTCTATGCACCATGGTCTCTTCGATTGAACTGAATGTGAACCCATCCTCATACCAATGTGGTTGACGGACTGTGTGTGAAGGAACTGCAGGTGCTGGTTTACACCAAAGATAGATACAAAATACTGGAGTAACTCAGCGAGACAAGCAGCATCTCTGGATAGAAGAAATAGGTGACGTTTCGGGTCAAGGCCCTTCTTTAGACTGAGACCCAGGGCAGAGGTCGACACAGAGACAAGGAAGCGTCAGGTGTGAAAACGAGCACAGAGGGGGGAGCAGCAAGAGAGGATGTTGAAGAACCCTCGTCGGGGAGAGGAGGAGGAGGACCTCTTCAAAGTTGGTGTACCTTGCGGAGATTTCACAGTGGAGCGGACGAGATGTGTAGGAAGGAACTGCAGATGCTGGTTCACACCGTAGATAGACGTAAGATGCTGGAGTAATTCAGTGGGACAGGCAACATCTCCGTAGAGAGGGAATGGGTGACGATGTTGACCTCTGGGACGGCCTGCAAAGTAACTAGGAATGGACAATAAAAGCGGGTTTTGTTAGTTGCGCCCACGTCTTATGAATTTTTTCTGGGATCGGTAAACGTTAATATCCAGCCCCATAATTGACTCCATTGTCCCTGAGCACCGAGATGAATCAAACAGTTGCCATTTCACCTGAGAAAGAGACCAGCCCACGGACTCCAGCAGCAAAGAGCTTATTAAAGCGGAACGAAAAATAAGCATCTCTTAGCAAGTCTCTGTTGTGCAATTACAGGTCTAAAGACGGCAATGATCCACAAAACCGCCATCGACATAAACACTGTCATTACTGCGAGGTTCAATTATAAAAAATAGGCTACCTGTTCTGTTTTCAGAGAACGGTTTACAAAAGCGTTTTACCAGCTCATCCCTGCGAAGAGAATTCAAACTAACGAGACCTTTTCAAAGGAAAAGGTCATTTACTTCAAAGAGGACAGGAACTTCAGCAACCAGCAGGGGAAGGAGGCCTCTCTAGCTCAGAGATACAGAGCGGAAACAGGCCCTTCGGCCCACAGAGTCTGCGCCGACCAGCGATCCCCGCACACTAACACTGTCCTACACACACTAGGGACAATTTTACATTCACAATTAAACTACAAACCTGCACGTCTTTGGAATTTAGTTTAGTTTAGTTTTGAGAAACAGCACGGATACAGGCCTTTCAGCCCACCGAGTCCGCACCGACCAGCGATCCCCGCACATTAACATTTTCACCAAGACAATTAACCTACAAACCTGCAGTTGGTCTTTGGAGTGCGGGAGGGAACCGAAGATCTCGGAAGAAAACCCACGCAGGTCACGGGGAGAAGGTACAAGCTGCTTACAGCCAAGCCCCTGTACTCAGGATCGAACCGGGGTCTCTAGCACCATAAGGCAGCAACTCTACCGCTGCGCCACCGTGCCACCCTAGCCCACCAGGGCCAGCCAACCATTCGATATGATCAAGACTGATCTTGGCCCTAGATTTTCATCCTCTGAGAATGATGGTGAGCATTTGATGGCACTGGGCCTGTACTCATTGAAACGTAGACAATAGGTGCAGGAGGAGGCCATTCGGCCCTCCGAGGCAGCACCGCCATTCATTGTGATCATGGCTGATTGTCCCCTATCAATAACTCATGCCTGCCTTCTCCCCATATCCCTTGACTCCACTAGCCCCTAGAGCTCTATCTAACTCTCTCTTAAATCCATCCAGTGACTTGGCCTCCACTGCCCTCTGTGGCAGGGAATTCCATAAATTCACAACTCTCTGGGTAAAAAAGTTTTTCCTCAGCTCTTAAATGACCTCCCCTTTATTCTAAGACTGTGGCCCCTGGTTCTGGACTCGCCCAACATTGGGAACAGTTTTCCTGCATCTAGCTTGTCCAGTCCTTTTATAATTTTATATGTTTCTATAAGATCCCCCTCATCCTTCTAAACTCCAGTGAATACAAGCCTCGTCTTTTCTATCTTTCCTCATATGACAGTCCCGCCATCCCAGGGATCAATCTCGTGAACCTACGCTGCACTGCCTCAATCACAAGGATGTCCTTCCTCAAATTAGGAGACCAAAACTGTACACAATACTCCAGAGGTGGTCGCACCAGAGCCCTACACAACTGCAGAAGAAACTCGCTGGAGATTAGAAAGATGAGGGGGGGGGGGGGGGAACCCTCATTGAAACCTACTGGATAATGAAACTCTATGGCTGTGCCATATATATTGTAGGAACAAAATGGGAAGGCTACACAAAGCTGGTGTTCGAAATAAAGGACAATTTATTAAAATTGATTGGCAAAGATTGTTAAGGGCTTGGACACGCTAGAGGCAGGAAACATGTTCCCGATGTTGGGGGAGTCCAGAACCAGGGGCCACAGTTTAACAATAAGGAGTAAGTCATTTAGAACGGAGACGAGGAAACACTTTTTCTCACAGGGAGTGGTGAGTCTGTGGAATTCTCTGCCTCAGAGGGCGGTGGAGGCCGGTTCTCTGGATACATTCAAGAGAGAGCTAGATAGGGCTCTTAAAGATAGCGGAGTCAGGGGATATGGGGAAGAGGCAGGAACGGGGTACTGATTGGGGATGATCAGCCATGATCACATTGAGTGGCGGTGCTGGCTCGAAGGGCCGGATGGCCTACTCCTGCACCTACTGTCTATTGTCTATAAAGACTCTAAAACGGAGTGAACAAGTATTGTTCTACACAGTGAAAGCATGGAACCTTGAATGTGCTGCTGAACGAGCAATGGAATGGAGTTCAGTTTAATTTTAGAGATACAGCGCAGAAACAGGCCCTTCGGCCCACCGAGTCGGCACCGGCCAGCGATCCCCGCACACTGACGCCATCCTACACCAGGAACAGTGTTTAAAGGTTTCATTTCAAGTACGGGGCGGCCACTGCCTTACAGAGCTTACAGCTCCGGAGACCCGGCTTCGACCCCGACCACGGGTGCTGTCCGTACGGAGTTTGCACGTATATGTTTTCTCCGAGATCTTCGGTTCCCTCCCGCACTCCAAAGACCTGCAGGTTTTGTAGGTCGATTGGCTTGGTGTAAGTGTAAATTGTCCCTAGCGTGCGTGCGTAGGATAGTGTTAGTGTGCGGGGATGGCTGGTCGGCGCGGACTCGGTGGGCCGAAGGGCCTGTTTCCACGCTGAAATACTAAACTAAACTTAAAAAACTAACACCTGCAGTTCGTTCCCTACACCGTCCGCACACGCAGGTCTGTGCTTGAGAGCAATCACTGGAGATAAGTTTATTTATATTATTACGAGTGGATGATCTGATGTACCATTTATTGGACGCAGCCACCTGCTTTATCCTGATGATAAAACCCAAGCAGGATAGGCGAAACAGGCTCCCCATCGCTCAACACCTTTTTGTTTGATCTTAGATTATGTGGGAACTAGCAGTTCCTTCTTTGGAGAACAGAAGTCCTTTGAAGTCAGGTTTTTTAACTGAGCATAATGGTAGCCTGCATGATGTTATTATCCTGTGTCAGTGTGTGTGTGTGTGTGTGTGTGTGGGAACTTATATTCTCAATGCTGATAGCTGCAAGCACACTTACGTTTTCTTTCTGGAGTTTGGGATTTAGTTTGGGATTTAGTTTAGCGTGGTACAGCGCGGAAACAGGCCCTTTGGCCCAACGGGTCTGTGCCGACCAGCAATCAATAGACAATAGACAATAGGTGCAGGAGTAGGCCATTCGGCCCTTCGAGCCGGCACCGCCATTCACTGTGATCGTGGCCGATCATCCCCAATCAGTACCCCATTCCTGCCTTCTCCCCATACCCCCTGACTCCGCTATCTTTAAGAGCCCTATCCAGCTCTCTCTTGAAAGCATCCAGAGAACCGGCCTCCACCGCCCTCTGAGGCAGAGAATAGTAAGATTGAACGAGAACTTACCAGTTCGAAGGTTGATCTTTATTTTATGAGGAGTCGAAGTGAGGGATTTCGTGAAGAGCCCGCCGGCGCGCATGCTCGACATACTTCAAAGTAGCGGCGTGGAATCACAGAACCAACAATAGAAATGACTTCGCATAGTATGATTGAATTGACTAAGATTACCAGATGAAGGTGATTGAGGGTTGGGCGAGGAGGGCACGAAATCCCTCACTTCGACTCCTCATAAAATAAAGATCAACCTTCGAACTGGTAAGTTCTCGTTCAATCTTACTATTTCATTTCGGAGTCACGTGAGTGACTTCGTGAAGACTTCAAAGCTTCTGTGATTACACGCCCTGGACCACATCCATGCTGACACACCACTACCAGGGATGGATGGGAGGAACAAACTTGCTCAACAGTCCATACTGCAAAACAAGAGCATATTTATTAATAACAAATCAAACCCCTCATACGGGGACATCTCCACGTTCTTGACCTGCATTCAGCACGGCTTCTGCGAACTGTAGAGGAGCAGCAACAGGCTTGTTATAAAAACGCTGGAACACAGCTTCATTAGCCCATCCTGCGGTGGCGAGAATTTGGTCCATGGGCACCTCCATGACCCTCGCCGCTGACGTCGATGCAGCCCTGGTGGAATGAGACTTGAACACATTAGTGTCGATACCTGACTTACCCAAGACGACTCGAAGCCACCTGGATATCGTCTGGACTGTCACTCGATGATGAGGTCTCTTATGAGTGACAAGCAGGTATCTCTCCATTCCTCTGATGCGTGCCGTCACGTTGACATAGTGGCGGATATGTGAGGCTAAACATAGCCTAGCATCTGCGGGGTATGCCGGGAACTTCAGCTGCAGCCCTGTGCACCCAGGTCTATGCTGCTTTAGTAGCTCGTCAATGAAAAAGACTACTTCTGTAGGGGTAGACGTCATTCTGTCGACACGAAGTTTGTGTAGTGTCTGTACTCTCTGAGCTGAAGTCAGCGCTAGTAACATCACCAGCTTCATGGTGAGTTGGTCCAGTTGGAGCCCTTCCATGGGTGACCACGTCCTGAGCAGGGTTAATACGTCCCTGACATCCCAGGTGATATTATAGCGTGGTGTAGGCGGATTCATATTGAATATACCCCGCATGAGTCTGGACACTAGCCTGTTGGATCCTACCTCCAAACTGAGGTAGAATGATAGCGCACTTCTGGCGCTGTTGATGGCACTGTAACTTAAGTGTTCATCATGGTGCAACCCCGCGAGGAATTCCAGGACGTCGGTTATTGTCACGTCATCGTACGTGATGCGAGAGCGGCTGCAGTAGGCTTCCCACTTCTTAATATGCGAGCGGTATCTTCGCCTTGTAGACTCTCGACACGACGCCCCGATGGTATCCATGGTCCGAGCCGAGAGGCCGTATTGGACTAACGGCCTGTTCAGAACCTGCAAGCCAACAAATTTAAATAGCCATGGCAGGGATGCGGCTCCCCTGAGACAGGGTGAGTAACCAATTGTGGGCAACCCTTCAAAAGGACCCAAGGTTCGTTGAGCATGTCAAAGACCACCGGATACCAAGGCTGTGTGGGCCAGTCGGGTATAATAAGGATGCCCTTGGCAGCATCTGCCTGAATCTTACGCAATACCCGACTGATGAGGCAAAACGGGGGGAAGGCATAAAAAAACCACTTCCCCCAGTCCAGCGAGAATGCATCTAGCGCTATTGCCCCAGGATCTGGTTCCCATGAAACGTAGGTTGGTACCTGATGGTTCAACCGTGACGCAAAGAGGTCAATGTCCGGTTTACCAAATTTGGCTGTGACTTTAGAAAAGATCTCAGGATGCAACATCCATTCAATATTGTCATTAAATTTGCGTGACCTGGTGTCCGCCACAGTATTAAGCTCACCTGGCAAATAGGTAGCTGAAATCCAAATGTCTCTTTGAACACACCAGAGCCAAATTGAGTTAGCCAATTTGTCACACGAAACTGACCTGGTACCACCCATATGGTTTAAATATGCTACTGCTGTGGTGTTGTCTATTTGGAGACGGACATGTGCTCCAACAAGCTTGGAACAATACGCACGAAGTCCGTGGAATGCTGCCAGCAACTCCAAATAGTTAATCCCTTGAGTTACCAACATCGTTGATTCAAGGGTGTCCCATCTGCCACCACAACTAGAGCAATTATTCGTGGCTCCCCAACCATTGGAGCTTGCATCAGTTTGCAAATATACCACCGGATTAGCCTCCCTAATAGGCTTGAATGAGCTGCTAATGTGACACACCCACCATTGCAACTCATTTATCGCTTCGGGCGGCAGCTGCATGGACCGATCATAATGACCAGCATTCTGTTTTAACGCAGCAATTTTAGCTCTTTGCAAATTCTGATAATGCAAAGGTCCATATCGCGCTGCCGGAAACAAAGCTACCAGCTTCCCAATTATTGTAGCTAAGTGCCGAATCGATGGTATATTGGTGCGGATTAAATCTTGACACACCTGGGTAACCTCCTCAATCTTGTTAATTGGAATGGTAACCCTCATGCTTATAGAGTTCACCGTGAACCCTAGGTAATTAATGACCTGGGCAGGGTAGAACTTTGATTTCTCTGGATGGACAATAAACCCCAATTGTTGAAATATATTGACAGCAGCTGCAACACCCTGTTCAGCCAATTCCAGGGTGTGGCCCACAATTAAGATATCATCTAAATAGGCCATAACTATATGGTGTCGTTGTCTCAAATAAGCCATAATTGGCTTCACTAATTTAGTGAACAATCTAGGGGCTGTGGTGAGCCCATTAGGCAAAGCCTTGTACTGCCAGAGTTGCCCCATCCAGATGAATTTCAAAAATCTTCTGTCACATTTCTGGACGGATACGGAATAATATGCGTCTTTTAAATCGATGCATGCCATAAAGCAACCATGAGAAATCAATGATTTGGCTGTTTCAAACGTATCCATTTTAAAATGAGTATATGTTACAAAAGTATTCAAACGGGTTAGATCAATAATGACACGACAACCTCCATCCTTCTTAGGTCTGGTGAATATGTTCGAAACAAATTCAACTGGCTCATGCACCACTCTCTCAATCACTCCTTTGTGCTCAAGACTTAACAGTTCCTTATAGCCGGCTGCCTGTTCTGCAGCAGATAATTTAAACGTTCGAGCGGGCATGTGCTGGGATGGAGGAATGTCGCCATTAATAAACTCAATTTTATGCCCCTGAATATTCTGCAACACATACTCGTCACCAGTAAAATTACCCCATGCACCCAAAAACCACCGAAGACGACCACCAACATGTGAAGTTAAACAGAGAGAAAAGAGAGAACCAGACCCCCTCACCTCCGTGGTTACCGGCGGTCCTTGACACGCGTGTGCGGACGTGGAGGTGCTGGGTTGGCTTGAGGGCGCGGCGTCTTCGTTTTCCACCAGGGTCTCTGCCGACCCTGTCCTAAAAAAGACCCCTGGTGCTGGGTCTGATGTTGCTGTCGTTGTGGAGTTTGAGGGTGGGTCCTCGTCGAGGTACTAGCAGACCCTCGTGATCGACTGTATGGAGACTTTGAGCCTGACGGTGTAGGGGCACTCTGAGGGCGCATGATCCCCACCGTTTTGGCTTGCTCGTCAAGCTCTTTGACTCTCTTCGAGAGGTCCTCCCCAAAGAGCTGACGGGGCGGGGGTGGCGGCGGTGGTTTGCACAATCCTGCAAACTTTGGATTGAGCGCTGGGCGGATGCTGGTTTTGCGAAACCCGTTAATTTCGTGCTGGGTCGCGCACAGGAGGGCCAGGGCATCTTCCTGGTCCAAATTCAATTCGTCCCCGTCCACCGACCGCACAAAGGCGGTAATACCGGCCGTGATGAGCTTCAGGATCCGCTGCAGTTTTACCTCCTGTTGACGGATAGCTGCACTGACGTTGCCCCATATCGGCGTATTGACCACAGGCACGTTGAGGGAGTTGCAATTGGATGGAGCCTTGTGACGGCTCATTGCCTGAATGAGGACTTCTTCCTGTAGTTGCTGGTTGTTAAGAAAGTCCACAGTGGCTGCCAGCTTCGTGTTTAAAGGAAGTCCAGATGAATGTGGGGCCGCAAATTTGGTCGCCACATCCAGAAGATCCTCCGCTGGTACCTCCACCGGAGGTGGTATGGGATCCACCAAAACCTCCTCCTCCTGTTGCTCCAGGCTGATGGTAGAGGCTGGTGACGACGCCCTGTGCCTGTGGCTGCCCTGCTGTTGTTGGCTTTGAAGCAGGAGCTCCAGCAGCCGCTCCATACGGTCAATACGCCCTTCACCCTGAACACTCAGGTGGTCGGAGTCCTCCGGCTCTGAAAAGAAAACCGGGCTCCTATCATCGGCCCGCACCTCATCGAGGCCCTGCCGGTGCCGGTAGTTGTCGCTAACAGCCGCCGAGGCGAAACTGCGCGATTCCCGCGCGGGCGTGTTCAACCGCCTCCGTTTAGCGGGAGCTGACGCCGCTGCCACTAAGGGCACTTGCAGCGTGGTGTCGGCACCAGCCGAAGCATGGCTACCTGAAGCCCGCGCAGGCTTGCCGGCTGCCCACATCGTGGACCTTGCCGACGCATGGTCTCGCCCACCCATCCATGGGGGGCTCGGCGACCGTGACGAGACCCGACTCAACCGACCCGTCCCGGCGTCGAGAGTCGGGGTGTGCCAGCTGGACCTCACAGCCGCCCCGGGTCTCGCCCTGGAACCTGACCGCTCCTCCGTGTCAGGCAATGCCTTAGCCCTGGCAGGGTTAGGCTTCTGGGCTCCTGCCCTGCCCCTTCTCGGGGGGCTGAGTGGAACGGGCCGTGCAGCCGCACGCCCCCTGCTTGAGGTCGCCAGCGAGCCCGCTGACGACCTGACTGCCATGGCAGGGTCCCCCTGCTCTGGCGGCACACCACACTCCTCCTCGTCGAACTCCTCCGAGCTGTGGTGTGCTGGCGGATCTGGACCTGTAATCACAGGGCTTACCCACATCTCCGTCTGAGTCCCGGCCTGCACTGCAGGTACTGCCGATGGTAAAGGCCCCGGAACTGTTGACCGGCGAACTCGTCCTGACGTCCTCCGGCCCTTCGAACTCCCATCCATGTCCTTGCTGCAAGACATAACGAACAACAAGGACCACCAACTAAAGGTGGAATACTCACCTCCGTGGCCCCTTATGAAGGGCTGGCGAGGAGCGTGCTCCACCGCCAGCCGTCGCAGCAACGCGTTACGACGATATGTCGAGCATGCGCGCCGGCGGGCTCTTCACGAAGTCACTCACGTGACTCCAAAATGAAATTCCACACTCACCACACTCTGTGAGAAAACGTGTTTCCTCCTCTCCGTCCCTGATCCTCCCCTACACTTGCACTATCCCACATAATAGGGACAATTTACAAAGCCCTACAAACCTGCACGTCTTTGGAATGTGGGTGGGAGCCAGAGCACCCGGAGAAAACCCCCGTGGTCACAGGGAGAACGTACAAACTCCGTACAGACAGCACCTCTGGTTGCCTGGCGCTGTAAGGCAGCAAATCTACCACTGTGCCAATTTATCGAACTCCAGTACAGTAGATAGAGCAAAGGTGACGATACAGAGTCCCAAAATCACAGATTCTTTCTGAATGCCTGAAATAAACCACTCTCTACCAACATGGGGCAGCACGGTGGCGCAGCGGTACAGTTCTTACAGCGCCAGAGACCCGGGTTCGATCCTGACCTCAGGTGCTGTCTGTCCGGAGTTTGCACGTTCTCCCCGTGACCTGCGTGGGTTTTCTCCGAGATCTTCAGTTTCCCCCCCACGCTCCAAAGACGCGCAGGTTTGTAGGTTAATTGGCTCGTTGTAAATGTTAGTGTGCGGGGATCGCTGGTCGGTGCGGACTCGGTGGGCCGAAGGGCCTGTTTCCAGATTCCATCCGTCCACTGTGTACAACAATAATTGTTCACCCCATTTGTCATCCAATCGCCTTCACTCCGTGTGGGAAGGAACTGCAGATGCAGGTTTACACCGAAGATAGACACAAAACGCTGGAGTAACTCAGCGGGTCAGGCAGCATCTCTGGAGAGAAGGAATGGGTGACGTTTTGGCTCGAGACCCTTCTTCAGACTGAGAGTTGGGAGAGAGGGAAACAAGAGGTGTAGATGGTGATACAGAGAGATATAGAACAAATTGAATGAAAGATATGCAAGAAAGTAACGGTGATAAAGGAAACATTGTTAGCTGTGGGCTAGGTGAAAACCAGTTACAGACAATGAGACTCAACAAGACCACTTTGAAAGATGCACAACAATTTGGGTGGGGGAGGGATGGAGAGAGAGGGGAGGGAGACAAGGGTGATGAAGTTAGAGAAGTCAATATTCACACCGTTGGGGTGTGAGCTGCCCAAGTGAAATACGAGGTGCTGTTCCTCCAATTTGCGCTGGGCCTCACTCTGACAGTGGAGGAGGCCCAGGACAGAAAGGGCAGTGTGGGAATGGGAGGGGGAGTTGAAGTGTTTGGCATGTGGGGAGGTCAGGTAGGCTGCAGATGCTGGTTTACACCAAAGATAGGTGAGGTCTCGGGTCGAGAGCCTTCTTCATTCTGTCTGAAGAAGGGTCTCGACCCGAAACGCCACACCCATTCCTTCTCTCCAGAGATGGTGCCTGGGTCCCGCTGAGTTACTCCGGCATTTTGTGTCTACCTTCATTCTGTGTTCTTTTATTCTTCACCAGCAACAATGGGATAGTTTCTCTCTATCTACTCTATCCAGACCCTTCATATCGTTATCTTTCTTCTTCTTAGGCCCCCTTCAGTCATGGCTGACCATGGGTGTCTCCCGGGTTGGAGGACGTCTGTGCGTGACTTTGTTTAACGTGGGGAGACTGGTGCACAGACAGCCACCCCACGTGGGGTCCTTGACAGATCCGGGTCAGGATCCAGTGGCATGGAGTCCAAGACGACCGGAGACCCTTTTTCTGCTGCAGCCTTCGTCCATCCGCCTTCCCAGCCGTTGTGACGCTCCACTAAGGTCAGCCATCGTCCTCCGCCGTTGAGGTCTTGGTTGGATCGCTCTTTGTCAGAGACCTCCCCCTCGACCTTACCGCCCTATGGGTGGCCCTACCAGGGGCACAGCTCCAGACGGCATCGCTCTCAGGATCTCAGCTTCTCCACCACGACAAGGTGACAATCCACGGTTCCTCAATCACTGCAGCACTAAAACCTTATCTCTGGCAGCACGAACACCCACATTTTGTCAACAAAAGCAAATTCCACCAGGAAAATCACTCCGGCAAATCATTTCGACATCCTCTCGAATATCTATTATCTTTGGGTAGTCTGGAGCCCAGAGCTGAACACTAGCACTACAGTTGTAGTGAAACCAGTTTTTTTCTTAACAAACATCCAACATGACTTCTTTGGTCAAGCACTGAAAGCTTCTGTTTAAAGTATGTCAGAAGGAACTGCAGATGCTGGTTTAAATCGAACGTAGACACAAAATGCTGGAGTGACTCAGTGGGTAAGGCAGCTTCTCTGGAGGGAAGGAATGGTCGAATGTTTCGAGTCGAGACCCTTCTTCAGACCGCCACCCGAAACGTCACCCATTCCTTCTCTCCAGAGATGCGGCCTCACCCGCTGAGTTACTCCAGTATTTTGTGTCTACCTTCTGTTTAGAAATCCCTATCACTTAGCTAGCTCTCCATCCAAGATTGGATACAAAATGCTGGAGTAACTGCAGCGGGACAGGCAGCATCTCTGGCGAGAAGGTCTGAAGAAGGGTCTCGACCCGAAACGTCACCCATTCCTACTGGCCGGAGATGCCGCCTGTCCCGCTGAGTTACTCCAGCATTTTGTGTCTGATCTGCAGTTCCTTCCCACACATCTCCATCCAGGGTGCTCCAGCCTCTTTTAATTCCATATCCTTCTGTTGTTGTGACAAATCCACCACTTTGCTCCAGCCTCTGGTGACGAAGTTAGAGAAGTCAACGTTCATAACGTTGGGGTGTGAGCTGCCCAAGTGAAATACGAGGTGCTGTTCCTCCATTTTTGCGCTGGGCCTCACTCTGACAGTGGAGGAGGTCCAGGAGACTCCCCCCCCCCACCACCCCCACAGTACCCACCCACTGCCCCCACCCACCCCCCCACCCCCACCACCTGATTTGTCTTAACATCTGTGATTCCTTAGTCAGACACTTCACGCATAACTGCATAAATTCTAAATGTGATTGAAGCAGAATGAGGCCATTCGGCCCATCAAGTCAACTCCTCCATTCAATGCATCCTGATCTATCTCCTCCCCCCCATAACCCCATTCTCCTGCCTTCTCCCCATAAACCCTGACACCTGTACTATCTTTCTCTGCCTTAGAAACATCCAATGACTTGGCCTCCACAGCCTTTTGTGGCAATGAACTCCCACAGATTCACCACCCTCTGACTAAAGCAATTCTTCCTCATCTTGTAACCATAACCATATAACCATATAACAATTACAGCACGGAAACAGGCCCTCTCGGCCCTTCTAGTCCGTGCCGACCATTTATTTTCCCCTAGTCCCATCTACCTGCACTTAGACCATACCCCTCCATTCCCTTCCCGTCCATATACCTATCCACTTTACTTTTAAATGTTAAAATCGATCCTGCCTCCACCACTTCTGCAGGAAGATCATTCCACACAGCCACCACTCTCTGAGTAAAGAAGTTCCCCCTCATGTTACCCCTAAACTTCTGTCCCTTAATTCTCATGTCATGCCCTCTTGTTTGAATCTTCCCTACCCTCAATGGGAAAAGCTTATCCACGTCAACTCTGTCTATCCCTTTCATCATTTTAAAGACCTCAATCAAGTCCCCCCTTAACCTTCTGCGCTCCAAAGAATAAAGACCTAACTTGTTCAACCTTTCTCTGTAACTTAGTTGCTGGAACCCAGGCAACATTCGAGTAAATCTCCTCTGTACTCTCTCTATTTTGTTGACATCCTTCCTATAATTAGGCGACCAAAATTGTACTTCCCTCCCAAAGGAGCGTCCCTTAACTCTGAGACCGTGGCCTCTGGTCCTCGACTCTCCCACTAGTGGAAACATCCTCTCCACATCCACTCTATCCAGGCCTTTTACAACTCGGTAACGTTTCAATGAGGTTCCCCCCCCCCCCCCCTCATCCTTCTAAGCTCCAGTGAGTACAGGCCCAGTGCCCTCAAACGCTCATCATATGTGAACCCAACTTATTCCTGGGCTCATTTTCTTAAACCTCCTCTGGACCCTCTCCAGCGCCAGCACATCCTTCCTCAGACACGGGGGGATGCGAGGGCCCCGAAACTGCTCACAAATAATCCAAATGCGGACTTACAGAGCCTCAGCATCACATCCCTGTTTTTTTTTTAACATTCTAGCCCTCTTGAAATAAAAGCCTTCTCCGTTTCTCGTTCCTTGTTCGAAGCTGCTTAGGGAGTGAGGCGATCGAGGTTGAATCAAACATGACGGAAAGCCTTGACATAGAGGGGTGGAGTTGATTTCACAAGAGCCTCTCACCGGTTGGAGTTTATTTTCAAAACCCTTTTGAGATTTGGGCGAGATATTTCGTGGCCCAAAGAGATACCGATATTTTGTTGTATGCTTCTCCAGATAAGTACATCTCTGCTCTCATCTCCATATCATCCTCCCGTCTAGGGGGTAGATCTTTGAACACCTATCAAAGTAGATTTATCTGCGTGGACATCTTGCTGACACGAAGATCTCATGAATCAGACTATCTCCTCATAAAACGCCCAACTGATGCAGGGTCAAAGTCTTTCATGTGCGTCACCGAACAGATGCTGCTTTCTCTTAAAATTAGTTGAGGAACGAGTTCGGAATCCTTTTGTTACTGTTCTTTAGCACCATTTACGTCACGTTAGGCCGAGGTTTGACACTTGGATTGAAAGCTGGGAAATGGAGGATGTACGGTCTCCATGGGGACCGGAGCATTGTAAACATGGCCTGAAGGCGCGAGTCGTAAGCGTTTAGGCATCGGGCGAGTTTGTTACGCAGGGGTGTGGTGGATGCCTGGAACACGCAGTCAGGGGTGGGCGTTGGAGGCAGCTGCAACAGCGGCGTTTACGGGTTTAAGGGGTAGAAGTGTGGGTTGTAACTAGGGCCGCCAACTTTCTCACTCCCAAATAAGGGACAAAAGGTCAAAATAAGGGGCGAATTCCCGAGGGCAATTCGTTGACTGACTGGGCCGTGTCTGGGTGAATGATGAGTTGGGCTCGGGTGCTGGACTGCACACAAAGCCCAGCCGGCGGGCCAGCTGAGGAGTTTTGGCCCGCGCAGTGTTGCGCGCAAAGTCCGGCGCCCCGTCCAACTCATGAACTGACGATCGGCCGTGAGAAGGAGGGGGGGTTGTGGTGTTGGTGGTAAGCGAAGGTCCGAAGGTCGGACAGCTGGCCGGGCTGCCGACCGACCGACCGACGGGGCCACGGGCGAGGCGCTGCTGCTGCTGCTGCTGCTGCTGCTGCACTCCATGGGCTGCACTACGTCGGGACGGGTGAGGCGGGGCCGGACACGGTGCTCCGACCCGACAGTCCCCTCGACCCGAGTAGTAGCGGTCAAATACGGGACAAGGGCGGTCCCGTACGGGACAAACCGATTTAGCCCAATATACGGGAACCCTACGCTTATGGTACAGAAGTGTGAAAACGCACACCTCCAGATTCAGGGACAGTTTCTTCCCAGCTGCTATCAGGCAACTGAACCATCCTACCACAATTCCCGGTTAATTCCCAAGATAGCAGGAATGTCATCTGCTGAGAGAATGGAGCGGCTGGGCTTGTACACTCTGGAGTTTAGAAGGATGAGAGGGAATCTCATTGAAACATATAAGATTATTAAGGTTTTGGATATGCTAGAGGCAGGAAACATGTTCCCGATGTTGGGGGAGAACAGAACCAGGGGCCACAGATTAAGAATAAGGGATAAGCTATTTAGAACAGAGACGAGGAAACACTTTTTCTCACAGAGAGTGG
Organism: Raja brachyura; assembly: GCA_963514005.1. Next base: position 5,058,127 of record OY740792.1, on the reverse strand, counting down.
TGAGTCTTTGGAATTCTCTGCCTCAGAGGGCGGTGGAGGCCGGTTCTCCGGATGCTTTCAAGAGAGAGCTAGATAGGGCTCTTAAAGATAGTGGAGTCAAGGGATATGGGGAGAAGGCAGGAACGGGGTACTGATTGGGGATGATCAGCCATGAAGGGACAGAAGTTTAGGGGTAACATGAGGGGAACTTCTTTACTCAGAGAGTGGTGGCTGTGTGGAATGATCTTCCTGCAGAAGTGGTGGAGGCAGGATCGATTGTAACATTTAAAAGTAAAGTGGATACGTATATGGACGGGAAGGGAATGGAGGGGTATGGTCTGAGTGCAAGTAGATGGGACTAGGGGAAAATGAATGGTCGGCACGGACTGGAAGGGCCGAGAAGGCCTGTTTCCGTGCTGTAATTGTTATATGGTTATATGGTTATATGATCACATTGAATGGCGGTGCTGGCTCGAAGGGCCGAATGGCCTACTCCTGCACCTATTGTCTATTGTCTGTTGACAAGGAGTAAAGGGGAAAAGGAGATTGTGGGACATTAGGTAAGGAGAGAAGAGAGGTGAAATGTAAAGCCAGAGGGAGGGATTTAGGCGGAAGGGAACAGGGGGAACTCCTGCTTCCATCTGCTCCTGACACTGGCGCATCGGTAGAGTTGCTGCCTTGCAGCGCTTGCAGCACCAGAGACCTGGGTTCGATCCTGACTACGGGTGCTCATCTGTACGGAGTTTGTTCGTTCTCCCCGTGACCCGTGTGGGTTTTCTCCGAGACCTTCCCATCATTATCCCATCGTTTAAGAAACAGTTGGACAGGTGCATGGATAGGATGGAGTTGGAGGGTTATGGACCAAGCGCAGGCAAGTGGGACTAGGGTAGCTGGGACATTGTTGGCTGGTGTGGGCGAGTTGGGCCGAAGGGCCTGTTTCCACACTGTATCACTCAATGACTCTTTGGTTTCCTCCTACACTCCAAAGACATACAGGTTTGTACGTTAATTGGCTTGGTAATTTTATATTTGGTAGTTTTATCTATACTAGGTAAAAGTGTAAATTGTCTCTGGTGTGTGTGTAGACAACAGACAATAGGTGCAGGAATAGGCCATTCGGCCCTTCGAGCCAGCACCGCCGTTCAATGTGATCATGGCTGATCATCCCCAATCAGTACCCCGTTCCTGCCTTCTCCCCATATCCCCTGACTCCGCTATTTTTAAGAGCCCTATCTAGCTCTCTCTTGAAAGTATCCAGAGGACCTGCTTCCACCGCCCTCTGAGGCAGAGAATTCCACAGACTCACAACTCTCTGTGAGAAAAAGTGTTTCCACGTCTCCGTTCTAAATGGCTTACTCCTTATTCTTAAACTGTGGCCCCTGGTTCTGGACTCCCCCAACATCGGGAACATGTTTCCTGCCTCTAGCGTGTCCAAACCCTTAACAATCTTATACGTTTCAATAAGATCCCCTCTATCCATCTACGCATCTTTGCCTTAAAAATATCCATTGCTTGTTGGCCTCTGTCAAATGTACCCGCCGCTTTTTGTCGTGGAGGCACAGCGAATGAACCTAGCCAGGTTCAATCCTGGCCACTGTTGCTGTCTATGTGGAGTTTGCACGTTCTCACTGTGACTGCATGGGGTTCCTCCGGGTGCAAATTGCAAGGTTAAAAGGACGTACCTTTAGGAAGGAGATGAGGAGGAATTCTTTAGTCAGAGGGTGGTGAATATGTGGAATTCATTGCCACAGAATGCTGTGGAGGCCAAGTCAATGGACATTTTTAACGCAGACATACACAAATCCTTGATTGGAATGGGTGTCAAGGATTATGGGGAGAAGGCAGGAAAATGGGATTTGGAGGCAGAGATCAGCCATGATTGAATGACGGAGCAGACTCGATGGGCCGAATGGCCTAATTCTACGCCTATAACCTGTGAACGTGTGGCCTCCCCAGCCTTACGTACTAATGTATTCCACAGATTCTCCACGAAGAAATTCCTCCTCATCCCCTTCCCAAAGGAATGTCCTTCAATTCTATGACCACTAGTCCTCGACTCTCCCACTGGTGAAAATGGCGATTCCACATCAACTCTATCCAGGCCTTTCAGACCCAAGCTTCACACAGTCCAAGTCTGCCACCTACTGGCAAACACGCGTATTGGAGAACATGAATTGGTGACGTTTAGGGTCGGGACCCTTCTGCAAAACTTTAATCCAAAGTCTCAGTCTGAAGGAGGATCCCGAACCGAAACGTCACCTATTCATGTTATCCAGAGACACTGCCTGACCCGCTGGGTTACTCCGGCACCTTGTGTCTTTTTTTGGTAAACCAGCATCTGCAGTTCCTAATGTAAAAGCTAGCTTCTTCCAGCTTCGGACGATAGCTAAAATAAAACAATTCCTCCAGTTTGACGACCTCGAAAAGATCATCCACACATTTATCTCCTCCCGCCTCAATTACTGCAACTCCCTTTACACTGGCATCAGCTAATCTTCCCTGTCCCGCCTGCAACTGGTCCAAAACGCCGCAGCGAGACTCTTGACGGGCACCCGGAAAAGGGACCACATCACCCCGATCCTGGCCTCTCTCCACTGGCTCCCGACTTGGGGTTACTGAACATCCCGCGGTCTAGGCATTAGCTCAGGGGCGATCGACCGCGCCTTTGCGGTTGCAGCTCCTAGACTGTGGAACAGCATCCCCCTCCCCATCAGAACTGCCCCTCCATCGACTCCTTTAAGTCGAGACTTAAAACTCATCTTTATTATCAAGCCTTTCTTGACATCCTCTGAGCGAGGGCTATATGTGTGTATTTATGTATGTACTTAATCTATGGACCACTGTTGTATAATGTTAGTACCTCCACCAATGTAAAGCACTTTGGCCAACGAGAGTTGTTTTTTAAATGTGCTATAGAAATAAAAGTGACTTGACTTGACTAATGTCTCCTGTATCTCTAGGTTAGTTTAGTTTAGTTTAGTATATTTAATGTTATGTGACGATAAACTAAACGAAACTAAACACTGTGGGCGGCTCGATTGTAATCGTGTACAGTCTTTTCGTTGACTGGATGGCATGCAACATAAAGCTTTTCACCATAGTCTCCGAAGAAGGGTCCCAACCCGAAACGTCACCCATCCTTTTTCTCCAGAGATGCTGCCTGCTAAAGGGGCCCGTCCCACTGCGGTGACCTAATTGGCGAGTTTAGAAGAGTTTAGGAGAGTTTGAAAAGATGTCATGTTGAAGACCTCCTTCGACTATGTTGAAGACTAGCTACGATTAGCTTTGGGAAAATTGGACACCGAATAGTGGAGAGTGAAGACAGCCTCCTTTGATCTCCTTCGACCTCCCTTCGACAATGATGAAGACTATCTGCGACTACCTTCGGCAACCTACGACTAACATGCCGACCTACTACGACCTACTTTGACTAAACCTACGAGTAAAAAGAGTATCGATTTTTTTCCATGGCGATCTTTTTTTACTCGCGGGCATTTTTCAACATGTTGAAAAACACGCCGCGACCTAGCTGAGGCCTCGAGTACGCGGGGACCGCTCTCGAGCATGAAGGAGAGTTACAAAGACCTCCTGGGACCTCGTGTCGACCACGCTGCATGTATGAGTCCACGGCAAACTCGTCTGAACTCGCGGATTAGGTCGCCCAAGTGGGATAGGCCCTTAACAATTTGATTCCCCTTCCCGTTCCCACACTGATCTGACTGTCCTGGGCCTCCTCCACAGTCAGAGTGAGGCTAAACGTAAATTGGAGGAACAGCACCTCATATTTCGCTTTACACCCCAGCGGTATGACTCTTGATTTCTCTCACTTCAAGTAACCCTTGCTTTCTCTCTCTCTCTATCCCTCCCCCACCTAAGTCTCACCAACTTCCTACCTACAGATACAATGACCTGTTTCCTTTATCATTGTTACTTTTTTGCATTTCTTTCATTCATTTGTTCCATATCTCTCTACATCACCGTCTATAATCTCTCTTACCCCTCTCCCCTGCCTTTCAGCCTGAAGAAAGGTCTCGACCCAAAACGTCACCCATGCCTTCTCTCCAGAGATGCTGCCTGTCCCGCTGAGTTACTCCAGCACTTTGTGTCCATCTCCAGTATAAACCAGCATCTGCAGTTCCTTCCTACACAATGTGGTCATTGAGAGGTGTACTATAACAACATTTAAAAGATATTTGTAACAGGTACATTAATAAGAAACATTTAGAGGGATATGGGCCAAACAGGGGCAAATGGGTCGGCATGGACAAGTTGGGCAGAATGGCCTGTTTCCATGCTGTATGACTCTATGACTCTATTAGTCAGAGTGTAGAAGTGAGATCGACTGACTGACCATATGGTGACCGGTTGCATCGTGGCTTGGTTCGGCAACTTGAGCGCCCTGGAGAGGAAAAGACTCCAAAAAGTAGTAAACACTGCCCAGTCCATCATCAGCTCCGACCTCACCACTATCGAGGGGATCTATCGCAGTGGTTGCCTCAAAAAGGCTGGCAGCATCATCAAGCACCCACACCACCCTGGCCACACACTCATCTCCCCGCTACCTTCAGGTAGAAGGTACAGGAGCCTGAAGACTGCAACGACCAGGTTCAGGAATAGCTACTTCCCCACAGCCCTCAGGCTATTAAACTCGGCTCGGACAAAACTTTGAACATTAATATCCCTTTATCAGTTTATTTATTGATGTGTGTATTTACGTATATATGGTATATGGACACACTGATCTGTTCTGTAGTCAATGCCTACTATGTCCTGTCGTGCTGAAGCAAAGCAAGAATTTCATTGTCCTATCAGGGACACGTGACAATAAACCCTCTTGAATCTTGAATATGCTGCCACCACAACAACCTGGCTGTCAACATCAGCAAAACCAAAGAACTGATTGTGGACTTTGGAAGAGGAAGGTTGAGGATCCACATGTTTACATCAATGGGACGATGGTAGAGAGAGTCAAAAACTTCAACTTTCTGGGCGTGCATATTTCCGACGATCTTTCCTGGACCCAACACCGACCAATGCAATCATAAAGAAGGCACATCAGTGACTCTACTTCCTGAGAAGATTATGGACATCCTGCATGTCGACGAGGATTCTCTTGAACTTCTACAGGTGCACGGTAGAGAGCATTCCGACCGTGGCCTGGTTCATCAACTTGAACATCCAGGAGCGGAAAAGACTGCAAAAAGTTGTGACCACTGCCCAGTCCATCACCGGCTCCGACCTCCCCACCGTCGAAGGGATCTATCCTCAAAAAGGCAGCCAACATCATCAAAGACCCACACCACCCCGGCCACACACTCATCTCACCACTGCCATCAGGAAGAAGGTGGAGGAGCCTGAAAACTGTAACGTCCAGGTTCAGGAACAGCTTTTCCCCACAACCATCAGGCTATTAAACACCACAACCTCATATAGTTGCAATGTTACAAAATTTTGAGATTTAAAAATCAAGTCTGCAATTTATCCCATCAGATAAAGCATAAAAAGAAGTTTAATTTGACACCTAATTCACTTTCATATCTTCAGTATTAAAAAAGTTATGGCCATTTTCATACTCGGAAATTAGCATCTTGTTCCCCATTGCTTTTCCATTGACTTAACACAAAAGTTGTGATCGAGGACAGTCAAAAGCCCATAACTTTCTTAAAAATTAAGAGAACTGAAAGAATTTTTCAGTTATTATAGATTGAAGCATTCTGAGACAATATGAAACAATCTTACTTGGATGACCTGAAATTAAAGCATATAATTAGTTAGTTACCCAATTGTAGCTAATTACAAAATTCAATTACTAGATCTAAACGTCTAGCCATTTCTTAAGAAAAAAATAACATTAACATTCAACATTAACATAAACATTAACATTTTTTTTAATGCCTAAACGTCCAATTAACATTCACACAAGAATTCACAATATTACATGATTTTTAAATCTAATTTATAGGCCAAATTGAAGGAATTTAGTGTTTAAGTCCCGTAAATTAATGGCCATTTAAATCAGCTTGCGAGTGGGATTTTCTGGAACGCGATGCATTGGAACGTTGCGGTTGCGGTGAATTTAAACCCCATATCGGCAGGAAAAATACTGCCGGTTCATATGGGGACTAAATCACCGTTTCACAACATGAAATATTGATTAAAGTCATCTAAACAAGCAAGTTTATATGTAAAAATAAACAGCTTTCACTAACCTGTCCCCTACGTAAAATCTGTCCCCGTTGTCGGCGTTCACGGCATTGGGAGCTAATTTTTATTTTACTCGAGCGCTGAAATAGTCGGGCGATTTTTTTTTTTTAATGAACTTACCGGCAGCTGGAACGAATCTCCAGAAATAGTTTGCACTCCGACAAAACAAAGCTCCGGATGGCAAGGGGAATACCGCATTTTAACCCCGCCCCCCCCTCAAAGGCGCCAAAGTCGCGCACACGGCCAGTGACAGAACTGCAGCACCGCTGAAGGTAAGTTTTGTAACATACCTACATATAGGCTCTGAACTACAATAGACTATTATTATTATTATTATTATTATTATTGGCACTGTTATTGTTTGTTCTTTTTTTTCTGAGTGTTTGTTATATTATTTATTATGATTGCATATTCCGTTGTGCTGCAGCAAGTAAAGGGCCTGTCCTACCAGCGTCCGACTCCATGCGATGAGCGCGATCAAACTAGAAGCGGGGGCCGCGCGGAGGTCGGGTGATCCCCTGTACAGGGCCGTTCCCACCAGCATGCGCCTGCATGCGGCAAGCGCGACCAAACCGGCAGCGGGGGCCGCGCGGAGGTCGGGTGAGTGGCGCAACGCGGCGCAAAGTGAGGCGAACTTGGAGCGAAGTCTTCAGGTAAGTTCGCCAGGACAGAGAGGGGCACACAGAGAGGGGCACAGATGCACACACACACACTGAGGGTCACGGAGCCACACACATAGAGGGTCACGGAGGCACCTACAGAGAGGGTCACGGAGGCACGACGTTGAGGCGGTGTGTAATGCGTCGAGGCGACTGCGAGCCGACAAGCCGTTGCCGCGCGGAATTTTCGAACATAGTCAGTTTTTCGGAGACCCGGCGCGATGTCGGGACGAACGCCGCACAATTCCGCACGGCTCCGGCGATCGAAGTGGGACCGGCCCCGCGACGCCGGACGGCTCAAGCGACCACGTTAGGTCGCGCTCATCGCATGGAGTTGCATGCTTGTAGGACAGGCCCTTAAGAATGTCATTGTTCTATCTGGGACACATGACAATAAAACTCTCTTGACTCCTGACTCTTGATGGTAAAATGCACGAAAGAAGGAGAGGCTGGGAATTGTCATCAACCTTTGTGAAATTAGACATGTTAAGGTGTGTCTTAAACCAGGGAGATATATAGAGGGAGACTTAACGACCATCTAACCATATAACAATTACAGCACGGAAACAGGCCCTCTCGGCCCTTTCGGCCCTTCCAGTCCGTGCCGACCATTTATTTTCCCCTAGTCCCATCTACCTGCACTCAGACCACACCCCTCCATTCCCTTCCCGTCCATATACCTATCCACTTTACTTTTAAAAGTTAAAATCGATCCTGCCTCCACCACTTCTGCAGGAAGATCATTCCACACAGCCACCACTCTCTGAGTAAAGAAGTTCCCCCTCATGTTACCCCTAAACTTCTGTCCCTTAATTCTCATGTCATGCCCTCTTGTTTGAATCTTCCCTACCCTCAATGGGAAAAGCTTATCCACGTCAACTCTGTCTATCCCTTTCATCATTTTAAAGACCTCAATCAAGTCCCCCCTTAACCTTCTGCGCTCCAAAGAATAAAGACCTTGAAAGGAAAGCAGTAAAATTTAGAGCAAGCTGTTCTGACGTAATTGGTTAGACATCACCATCACTGATTCACGGGCTTGTTCTTTCATATCTCACCTGGCCAATAAAAGTCCGTGCTCAATCCTTGCTCAAACAATGCAACTCAGCTTCTTTAAGAAGAGTGTGTAAGAAAGAACTGCAGATGCTGGTTTAAATCGAAGGTAGACACAAGATGCTGGAGTAACTCAGCGGGTGAGGCAGCATCTCTGGAGAGAAGGAACGGGCGACTTTTCGGGCCGAGACCCTTCTACAGACACACACGCACATACACTGGGGTTGCCCAAATAAGGGACAAAGGGTCAAAATTAAGGACAAATTCCCGATGGCAATTCGTTGACCGACTGGGCCGTGTCTGGGTGAATGGTGAGTTGGGCCCGGGTGCTGGACTGCACACAAAGCCCAGCCGGCGGGCCAGCTGAGGAGTTTTGGCCCCGGGGCCTGATGATCGGCCGTGAGAAGGAGGGGTGGTGGTGGTGTCGGGGGTAAGCGAAGGTCCGAAGGTCGGACAGCTGGCCGGGCTGCCGACCGACCGACGGGGCCACGGGCGAGGCGCTGCTGCTGCTGCTGCTGCTGCTGCTGCTGCCCTCCATGGGCTGCATTACATCGAGACGGGTGAGGCGGGGGCCGGACGCGGCGCTCTGACCCGACAGTCCCCTCGACCCGAGTAGTAGCGGTCAAATACGGGACAAGGACGGATCCAATTTAGCCAAAAAATGGGGACGTCCCGGCTATTACGGGACAGTTGGCAACCCTACCTTTGAACTATTTTAAATCAGACTTCAGCTTGCACTAACGTTTATGTCCGTTAACCTTCATCTATAAACTGTGGACGGTTTGATAGTAATCGCGTGTATTTTTTTTCTTTGACTATATAGAATGCAAACAAAGGCTTTTCGTGGGGTCTTTAGAAGGGCAGTCTGCTGGACTCTAAAGGAAACTGAGCTGGAAAGGGTGCAAAGCAGTTTTACGAGGATGTTGTCATGACTCGAGGACCTGAGCTACAGTGAGGGGCTGGGCAGTCCAGATTTATACTTGGAGAGCAGGAGGATGAGGAGCGATCTCCTCGAGGTCTACAATCGCACAAGGGAAATCTACAGGGTGAATGCACATGGTCTTATTCACCAGATTAAGAGAATCAAGAACCAGAGGACATAGGTTTAAGGTGAGAGAGGAAAGATTTAGAAGGAACCTGAGCGGTGACTTTTTCTTACAGAGGCGGTCCCGTATGGGACAAACCAATTTAGCCCAATATACGGGATGTCCCGGCTAATACGGGACAGTTGGCAATCCTAATGGCCCTGTCCCACGGTACGAGTACATTCCAAGAGCTCTCCCGAGTTTTAAAAAAAATCAAACTCGTGGTAAGCACGGTAGCGGGCATGTCGGAGCTCGGGACATCTCTTAGCGCTAACGGCAGGTAATCGGGAAGACTCGCTAACGGCAGGTAAGCACGGGAAGACTCATGAAGATTTTTAAACATGTTGAAAAATGTCCGTGAGAGCCCCGAGTACCGACGAGCGGCCATTACCGTAAATCTCCGAGTTCGAATCAGGGCAAACTCTGGGAGAACTCTTGGAATGAACTCGTACCGTGGGACAGGGCTTTTACTAGGATGATTGACACTCTCACTCTGGAGGTTAGTGGAAACTTAATTGCAAACTAGCTAATTTGCCACTGTTGCAAGATGTTACAAGATCACTTTCTATAGATGCGCCACAGAAAACATTTTATCGGGATGCATCAAAGCATGGTTTGGGAACATAGAAACATAGAAACATAGAAATTAGGTGCAGGAGTAGGCAATTCAGCCCTTCGAGCCTGCACCGCCATTCAATATGATCATGGCTGATCATCCAACTCAGTATCCCGTACCTGCCTTCTCTCCATACCCTCTGATCCCCTTAGCCACAAGGGCCACATCTAACTCCCTCTTAAATATAGCCAATGAACTGCCCTCAACTACCCTCTGTGGCAGAGAGTTCCAGAGACGCACCACTCTCTGTGTGAAAAAAGTCCTTCTCATCTCGGTCCTAAAAGACTTCCCCCTTATCCTAAAGCTGTGACCCCTTGTCCTGGACCTCCCCAACATCGGGAACAATCTTCCTGCATCTAGCCTGTCCAACCCCTTAAGAATTTTGTAAGTTTCTATAAGATCCCCTCTCAATCTCCTAAATTCTAGAGAGTATAAACCGAGTCTATGCAGTCTTTGTTCATAAGACAGTCCTGACATCCCAGGAATCAGTCTGGTGAACCTTCTCTGCACTCCCTCTATGGCAATAATGTCCTTCCTCAGATTTGGAGACCAGAACTGTACGCAATACTCCAGGTGTGGTCTCACCAAGACCCTATACAACTGAAGTAGAACCTCCCTGCTCCTATACTCAAATCCTTTTGCTATGAACAGCTCAGTCCAGGACCCGGTTGTGAGTTCGGATGATCTCAACTTCTGACATTAGAGATGCAGCACGGAGCCAGGCCCATCGGCCCACCGAGTCCGCACCGAGTCCGCACCGACCAGCGCTCACCCACCAGACACTAGCACTATCCCACGCACACTGGGCACAATTTACAATTTTACTGAAGCCAATTAACCTGCAAACCCGTATGCTTTTGAAGTGCGGGAGAAAACCGGATCTCCCAGGAAAAACCCACGCGGGTCACGGGGAGAGCGTACAAAGTCCGTACAGACAGCACCCGAGGTCAGGATCGAACCCGGGTCTCCGGCGCTGTAAGGCAGCAACTCTACCGCTGCGCCACCGTGCCGCCCTGTTGCAGCAGTTCTGTAGCTCTTTAATTAGTCTGGTAAAAGGCGAGAGATGATAATCTGAGCATGTGCCGGAGGTGTCGACCCGAAACGTCACCCTCCAAAGATGCTGCCTGTCCCGCTGAGTTACTCCAGCATTCTGTGTCTACCTTCGATTTAATCCAGCATCTGCAGTTCTTTCCTGCACAGGAGGCAGAGGATGTGTGTGAAGTCAACATTATCAAGCATGCCCCATCGAAGTTAATCACATTTGCCTACTTTTGGCCTTTCTTCCTCTGAACCATTCCTATGTACCTGTATACCCCGCTGAGTTTCTCCAGCCTTTTGTGTGCCCTATGTACCTGTACCTGACTCAACTGCCCCCTCTGGTGGTGCATTGATGCATCAGCATGGATGTGATGCGTAACTAGGAACTGCAGATGCTGGTTTAAACTGAAAATAGACACAAAATGCTGGAGTAACTCAGTGGGACAGGCGGCATCTCTGGAGGGAAGGAATGGGGGTGATGTTTGGGGTCGAGACCCTTCTTCAGACCGTCTGCACGTCTTTGGAGTGTGGGAGGAAACTAAAGAACTTGGAGAAAACCTACACAGGTCCCGGGGAGAGCGTACAAACTCCGTACAGGCAGCGCCCGTAGTCGGGATCGAACCGGGGTCACTGGGAGGCAGCAATTCCTTCCCAAACTCACACAGGTTGAAGCACAAGCATCTTTATTGTTCAGGTCATCAACTACTGAGCAGGTCATCACACATTCACACTGCTACTCTAACTGGTAGACAGTGGGCAGGATCTTACACTATGAATGTTTAATTAGGTGGGGTTATAATTACTAAGCATTCTAATTACGTCACATGCATTAACCAATCTATATATCTTCTTCTATAAATACGGACCTTGTGGATGTCCCGTAGTCGCTCATAACGCTAATGGCAAGTACTCGGGAAATGCGATAACTCGTGAAATTTTTTCAACACGGTGAAAAATGCCCAAGAATTTCCCGAGTACCTGCCGTACGCACTATGAGCCGCTACGGGACATCCACGAGGTCCTACGTACATTCTACGTACTTACCACGAGTTTGGTTTTTTTTAAACTCGAGAGAGCTCTTGCTTGAACTCGCATCGCGGGACAGGGGCTTTCATCAGCATCAGCAGCTCCTTCCTACGCATGGATAGGAGATGGTTCGGGTCTGAAGTAGTGTCCTGACTCGAAAGGTCACCTATCCATGTTCTCCAGAGATGCTGCCTGACCCCCCCCCCCCCCCCGAGTTACTTGGAGTCTAGTTCATTGTCACTTGTACCGAGGTACAGTGAAAAGCTTTTGTTGCGTGCTAACCAGTCAGCGGAAAGACAATGCACGATTACAATCGAGCCGTCCACAGTGTACAGATACAGGGTAAAGGGCATAATGTGAGTAATATTTTGCAGAAACGTACAAAATAGGTGCAGGAGTAGGACATTCGGCCCTTCAAGGCCAGCACCGCCATTCAATATGATTGTGGCTGCTTTCTCCCCATATCCCTTGATTCCGTTAGCCCCAAGACCTATATCTAATTCTCTCTCAGCGGGTGAGGCAGCATCTATGGAGCGAAGGAATGAATAGGTGACGTTTCGGGTCGAGATCCTTCCTCAGTCTGAAGAAGGGTCTCGACCCGAAACGTCACCGATTCATTCCTTCGCTCCATAGATGATGCCTCACCCGCTGAGTTTCTCCAGCATTTTTGTCTGCCTTCGATTTTTACAGCATCTGCAGATCTTTCTTAAACATCTAATTCTCTCTCTGTGATCGTGCAAGATAAAGGATAGTAAAGTCCTATGAAAGATAGTCAAAGGGCCTGTCCCACTTGGGTGTCATTTGCGCGTTATTTACGCGACATCATTTACGCGTCACGACGAGCGCGTGAAGCACACGTGTTGCGCGAATGTTGCTCATTAGGCGCGCATGGTGCATGGTGACATAGGCAGTGTCGCGCGGTCGCGTTTGGCGCCCCAGGATTTTGCGATGTACAAAATCTTCGCGTGCCATCTGCGTGACGCGCAATTGACACCCAAGTGGGACAGGCCCTTTACTCCAGCATGTAGTGACTTTTTTTTTTTGTAAACCAGCATCTGCAGTTCATTCTCTCTACATTTCAACTTGTCTCTCTCTCTCTGCCGTGCACCATTGACTGTTCATCGCTCCCTCGGTACTCTGTGAACAAACTTGGCTTAAACGCCAGGTCCTGGCAATAAAACGCATGTTAAACCTGCATTCCTTCATCTGTTGGTCGAATATAAAAAAACTAATAAAAAATAAATCACTTTTACTCGTTGAGACACCAAGATATTTTTCTGAGGGAAAGGAAACCTTGTTTTTTTTATAATATCAAAAATAATGTATTTAATTCCGACGCGCCCACCACCGTAATACAAAATCATCAAATTATCCAGACACTACATTTTCAAGCAACTATGTTACAACCTTTACAAATACACAAAATAACTATCGAGGACAGGAAGGTCTGTGTGGGAATGGGACGTAGAATTAAAGCGTCCGGCAACCGGGAGATCGGGTTGGTTCACGCGGGCTGAGCGAAGGTGTTCCGTGAAACGACCGCCCAGTCTGCATTTGGTCTCGCCGATGTACAAGAGCCCACATCTTGAACAACGGACACAGTAGATGAGGCTGGAGGAGGTGCAAGTGAACCTCTGCCTCACCTGGAAGGACCGTCGGGGTCCCTGGACAGAGTCGAGGGGGGAGGTATAGGGACAGGTGTTGCATCTCCTGCGGTTGCTGGGGAAGGTACCTGGGGAGGGGGTGGTTTGGGTGGGAAGGGATGAGTTGACCGGGGAGTTGCGGAGGGAACGGTCTGAAATGTGGAGGGGAATAGGCCATTCAGCCCCTTTAGTTTAGTTTAGTATAGTTTAGTTTAGATAGAAAATCATAGAAAATAGGTGCAGGAGGAGGCCTTTCGGCCCTTCGAGCCAACACCGCTATTCATTGTGATTATGGCTGATTACAGTTTATTGTCACGTGTACCGAGGTACGGTGAAAAGCTTTTGTTGCGTGCTATCCAGTCAGCGGAAAGACAATACATGATTACAATCGAACGTTATACAGTGTATAAGGGAATGACGTTGATGGTAAGGAATGTTGGTGTGGGAGTAGAGGTTTAAGAGTGTGGAGCGGTTGTAACGTGTGATTGGAGACCTGCTTCTGTGGCCAGCGTGCACATGGTCGCCTGGTTGGGCTCCATCTTGGAAGCATGGTTGGAATGGCAGTGCCAACCTGGTCCACCACTCGATAAGATCAGGAGGCACAGTGGCACAGCTGGTGGAACCCCTGTCGCACAGCGCTGGAGACCCGGGTTCGATCCTGACCTCAGATGCTGTCCGTGCGGAGTTTGCACTTCCTCCCCGCGGCCGTGGGGGTTTCAACATGTCCCAAAGACGTGAGGGTTTGTGGGTCAATTGTGAAATCGTCCACAGTGTGCAGGGAGTGGTTGTGAAAGTGGGATAACGGAGATCTAGCATGAACGGGTGCGGACTTGCTGGGCCGAAGGGCCTGTTTCCTTGCTGTATCTTCCAATCATCCAGCCAGTCTATGTTTAAGAAGGAACTGCAGATGCTGGAAAAATCAAAGGTAGACAAAAATGCTGGAGAAACTCAGCGGGTGAGGCAGCATCTATGGAGCGAAGGAAATAGGCGACGTTTCGGGTCGAGGATCTTCTTCAGCCAATCAATAAATCAATTCATCAATCAATCATTGCTGAACCTGTAACTTATCCGCATTCCATATAACCATATAACCATATAACAATTACAGCACGGAAACAGGCCCTCTCGGCCATTCCAGTCCGTGCCGACCATTTATTTTCCCCTAGTCCCATCTACCTGCACTCAGACCATACCCCTCCATTCCCTTCACATCCATATACCTATCCACTTTACTCTTAAATGTTAAAATCGATCCTGCCTCCACCACTTCTGCAGGAAGATCATTCCACACAGCCACCACTCTCTGAGTAAAGAAGTTCCCCCTCATGTTGCCCCTAAACTTCTGTCCCTTAATTCTCATGTCATGCCCTCTTGTTTGAATCTTCCCTACCCTCAATGGGAAAAGCTTATCCACGTCAACTCTGTCTATCCCTTTCATCATTTTAAAGACCTCAATCAAGTCCCCCCTTAACCTTCTGCGCTCCAAAGAATAAAGACCTAACTTGTTCAACCTTTCTCTGTAACTTAGTTGCTGGAACCCAGGCAACATTCTAGTAAATCTTCTCTGAGGGGATGTCGGAATTGCCTCTTAATTCCGACATCCCCTCATCCTTCGAGCTTCCAAACATCTTTCGGCCTGGAATATGTTCCATGAATCCAATTCCACGGTTCTTATGGATAGATAAAAACGCATGGATTTCCAATCTTATGAGGGGAATAAATTGCTCCTAATCACAGTCATATGACCAATCTATTATCCTGTGTCTGGGCCTTTTCTTTCCAGGCTCCCATACCAAATGTCAAGTCTAAGTCTGTAAGAAGCAACTGCAGATGCTGGTTTACACCAAAGATAGACACAAAAAGCTGGACAATAGACAATAGGTGCAGGAGTAGGCCATTCGGCCCTTCAATCCAGCACCGCCATTCAATGTGATCATGGCTGATCATCCCCAGTCAGTACCCCATTCCTGCCTTCTCCCCATATCCCCTGACTCCGTTATCTTTAAGAGCCCTAGCTAGCTCTCTCTTGAAAGTATCCAGAGAACCGGCCTCCACCACCCAGAATTCCACAGACTAACAAATCTCTGTGAGAAAAAGTGTTTCCTCGTCTCCATTCTAAATGGCTTACCCCTTATTCTTAAACTGTGGCCCCTGGTTTTGGATTCCCCCAACACCAGGAACATGTTTCCTGCCTCTAGCATGTCCAAACCCTTAACAATTGTGCATGTTTCAATAAGATCCCCTCTCATCCTTCTAACCTCCAGAGTATACAAGCACAGCCGTTCCATTCTCTCAGCATGTGACAGTCCCGCCATCCCGGGAATTAACCGTGTAAACCTACGCTGCACTCCCTCAATAGCAAGAAAGTCCTTCCTCAAATTAGGGGACCAAAACTGCACACAATACTCCAGGTGTGGTCTCTAAACTATCCAGCGGAAGCCTGAAGTCCTGAGAGGTGATTTTGCCTCTCGGCTATCATCAGATCGTTAGTGCTTGCAACAGAATCGGAAGCTAGCAAGCGAGCCTGTACCAGGCACTGATGAAAGACAAATGGTTCAATGGCCTGATCCGCTTTGATCGCGGTGGTGTGATCCTGTATGAAGAGAGGCCATTTGACAGGCTCCAAACGCATTGGGTTTCGAGTCCACCTGCCCTTCACCCGCGAAGAATATTCCGTCTTGTTAATGATGCCTTTTGATGCCTTCTCATTGAAGACTTTGCCAATTCCCACCTGGCTGGCTGCCATCAACACCCTCCAACACATCACCCACAACAAACAGTCCAGTCACATCGAGTTTATTGTCAATATGAACTCCAGTCCAATGCACAAATCCAGTGCCTGGATTAGAGGGAGGCTGACAGATACTTGATTATGTAGAAACATAGAAAATAGGTGCAGGAGGAGGCCATTCGGCCCTTCGAGCCAGCACCGCCATTCATTGTGATTATGGCTGGGGAAACTCAGCGGGTGAGGCAGCATCTATGGACCGAAGGAAATCCCTTCTTCAGACCCATAGATGCTGCCTCAACCGCTGAGTTTCTCCAGTAGTTTTTGTCTACCTGCGATTTTCCAGCATCTGCAGTTCCTTCTCAGACATTATTTACTTTCATTAGTTTAACGGCAGCGCGCTCCAGCGTGAAGTGTGGATGGAGTCAATGGCAGGAGGTGGGGTCTGTGGGATGGACTGGGCTACATCCACAACTCTCTGCAACGTCTTACAGTCTTGGACAGAGTCTGTTGCCAAGCCAAAGCTGTGATGCAGCTCGACGGCACCCATTCCATGTTGTAGGGAGGGACTGCGGATGCTGGTTTAAACCGAAGATTCGCGCAAAATGCTGGAGTAACTCAGCGGGGCAGGCAGCATCTCTGGAGAGATTAACTTCATACAGTCTGAAGAAGGGTCTCGACCCGAAACGTCGCCCATTCCTTCTCCAGCCATGCTGCGGGGCAGGCAGCATCTCTGGATGGATCTCTGGGTTGAGACTAGAGAGGGTACAACTGTCCCGCTGAGTTACTCCAGCATTTTGGGTCTGCCTTCCGCTTACGTTCCTTGGTGCATCTGGGGGAGTTTGAAGGTGTCACCAGAGACATGTTGAATTAAGATAATCCCCCTGTAATCCCAGAATGTCTATAGCGACTGAGCGACAGAGAGAGCCTGTACAAGGCAGATGGAGGCAACGTGGGCCTCTTTTCATTTCAATAGACAATAGACAATAGACAATAGGTGCAGGAGTAGGCCATTCGGCCCTTCGAGCCAGCACCGCCATTCAATGTGATCATGGCTGATCATCCCCAATCAGTACCCCGTTCCTGCCTTCTCCCCATATCCCCTGACTCCGCTATTTTTAAGAGCCCTATCTAGCTCTGTCTTGAAAGTATCCAGAGAACCCGCCTCCACCACCCACTGGGGCAGAGAATTCCACAGACTCACAACTCTCTGTGAGAAAAAGTGTTTCCTCCTCTCCGTTCTAAATGGCTTACTCCTTATTCTTAAACTGTGGCCCCTGGTTCTGGACGCCCCCAACATCGGGAACATGTTGTTAAAGAAGTAACTGCAGATGCTGGAGAATCGAGGGTTACACAAAAAGCTGGAGAAACTCAGCGGGTGCAGCAGCATCTAGGAGCGTCTGAAGAAGGGTCTCGACCCGAAATGTTGCCTATCTCCTTCGCTCCTAGATGCTGCTGCACCCGCTGAGTTTCTCCAGCTTTTTGTGTAACCATCGGGAACAAGTTTCCTGCCTCTAGCGTGTCCAAACCCTTATATGTTTCAATGAGATCCCCTCTCATCCTTCTAAACTCCAGAGTGTACAAGCCCAGCTGCTCCATTCTTGACAGTCCCTCCATCCCGGGAATTCACCTTGTAAACCTACGCTGCGCTCCCTCAATAGCAAGAATGCCAATGGGACAGGGGTCTTCTCCCTGCTATGTAATGCCAGGAGCTGGCACCAAGACAGAGAGGGGGCCCATTAGGGTACTGGAGGTGAATGGCTTGGAGAGAGGTTGGCGAGGCTTGCAGAGCAGGGACTTGGCGCAGGATAAAAACAGCCGTGTCGAACCTTACTCCGCATGCAGAGACAAGGAGCGGAAATGTAAACAAACCATGATTGAAGGGAATGAGAGATGAGAGAATTACCACACAACAAAGGGCTGTGTGATGGCGATCGCTCTTTCAATAGCTGCTTTGCTGTTCTGCTGGCAGGCCTTCAGAACAACTTAATCTTTTCTGATAGAGGGCGAACTATCACATTTGAGCTTTTGAAAAGAGCGGACGGTGAAACAACTTTCTTTGTCGTCATAAAACCAACTAGCTGCCAATATGTTGACATGTTTGATAAAAACAAGTCTTTGAGCACCACAGGTTAAAACTCCACAACAAAGAAACCCTCCACTAACACAGTCCACAGCCGATCTCCCGGCACCCTTGGTTGGTCTGGATTATATATTTTTGCAGACCTAGAGAGACCGAGCCATCGGCCCGCAAAGTCGGCCAAGGAAGTTGGCTATGGGAACAGATCTGCCAACTTTAGGAAACATTCAACGTTTAAGAAACATTCCGACAGGTACATGGATAGCTTAGTTTAGTTTCATTTACTTTAGGTACAGCCCGGAAACAGGCCCTTCGGCCTGCCGAGCCCGCACCGACCAGCGGTTCCGACACATTTATACTACCCTACACACATTGGGGAATCATTTACACTTGTACCAAACCAATGAACCCAGAGACCTCTACGTTTTTGGAGTGTGGGAGGAAACCGAAGATCTTGGAGTAAAAAAACCCACGCAGGTCACGGGGAGAACAGACAAGCTCCGTACAGACAAGCACCCGTGGTTGGGAGCGAATCCGGGACTCTGGCGCCGTGAGGCAGCAACTCTACCGCTGCGCCACCGTGCCTCCCTGGTTGTGCCAATTTGGAGGGCGTCCACAGTGGCGCAGCGGTAGAGTCGCTGCCTTACAGCGCTTGCAGCGCCGGAGACCCGGGTTCGATCCTGACTACAGGTGCTGTCTGCACGGAGTTTGCACGTTCTCCCTGTGACCCCGTGGGTTTTCACAGAAATCTTCGATTTCCCCCCGCACTCCAAAGACATACAGGTATGTAGGTTAATTGGCTTGGAGTTTGGATAAATTGTCCCTAGTGTGTACAGGATAGTGATAATGTGCGGGGATCGCTGGTCGGCGCAGACTCGATGGGCTGAAGGGCCTGTTTCCGCGCTGTATCTCTAAACTGAACTAAAACTAAAGTAAAGGGAGACAAAAATGCTGGAGAAACTCAGCGGGTGAGGCAGCATCTATGGAGCGAAGGAATAGGTGACGTTTCGGGTCGAGACCCTTCTTCAGACTGATGTGGGGTGGGGTGGGGGGGGGCGGGAAGATGAAAGGAAGAGGCGGAGACAGTGGGCTGTGGGCGAGCTGGGAAGGGGAGGTGGAAGGAGGGAGAAAGCAAGGACTACCTGAAATTGGAGAAGCCAATGTTCGTACCGCTGGGGTGTAAACTAAACGAAGCTTGCGCCAGGCAGTCTCGACATAAAGTGCAGCGGGACTTGTGTCAACTCTGCCCTGGTTGGGTGGCATCTCCTCAGATGGAGACCTTCCTTGGCTCGGAGCGGTTATTCGACATTTGCCAGTTTTCTGACGGGGCTTGCCAACTTCTGATCGAGCAGATAGGCCACTCAACAACACATTTTCTCTGGTGTTCACCAGCTGGTCTCCATTTCCGATTCATTGTATTTTGATTTTGGACTGTTTTATGCAAATTAAAATTTCTTGGAATTCGAAAGACAAAGTAAAATAAGACATCTTTCTTGCGTTGAGTGCTTGTTTATATTAATGGCTTACACGTGTGTGATTTCATTAACACTGTACATTGAAAACAAATGCCCATTGTTCCTTTGCACCTAGTATTTCCAACTCAAGTCATTTTATCAAACGGGCCCACCACCAGTTCTCCGCCACCCTCGATCTGAAGCACTTGCTGGATTATCCGTTTTGCCGGACCAACAGAGGTGGCGGGTCTCCGAGAGGAGTCTAACGGTACCGGAATCTTATAGAAACATATAAAATTATAAAAGGACTGGACAAAAGCTAGATGCAGGAGAAATGTTCCCAATGTTGGGCGAGTCCAGAACCAGGGGCCACAGTCTTAGACTAAAGGGGAGGTCATTTAAGACTGGGGTGAGAAAAAACTTTTCCACCCAGAGAGTTGTGAATTTGTGGAATTCCCTGCCACAGAGGGCAGTGGAGGCCAAGTCACTGGATGGATTTAAGAGAGAGTTAGATAGAGCTCTAGGGGCTAGTGGAGTCAAGGGATATGGGGAGAAGGCAGGCACGGGTTATTGATAGGGGACGATCAGCCGTGATCACAATGAATGGCGGTGCTGGCTCGAAGGGCCGAATGGCCTCCTCCTGCACCTATTTTCTATGTTTCTGTGGAACTTTCCATCTAGCCCGCCGAGGGGCCGAGAAACCGGCCCGCAAAGTCGGCCTCGGAGGTCGGCTATGGAAACGGATCTGCCTGCTCTGGCCGGGCCGCAGTTCCAGAGGCCTGGCTGCAGGGGGCAAATTCGACCCGCCGATCGGCTGCGCGATGAGGTTGAGATTGGGCGACTCACCCGGCCTAAGCAGCACATTTTCGGGGGGACTTCCAGAGGGGGGATTTCAAGGCGCGCTCCGGTAATTTTGTCCGGTTGAAGAAGGTGCTGGTTCACCAATTGCCAGAAAATCGGTGGTGTGCCAGTGCCGCTGAAAAGAGCTGCAATTAATTCTCCTCAGGCACAACTTCCGCTGCAATAACCTGCTATTTGTTCCCCATCACGGTTCATCCCAAACAGCCCCCCTAACAGAGGACACTCTGATTTACAGACTGTTCCCAGGGACACATTCAGAGACGGACATCAAGGGCCGCTGGTAGACCATCAACTCGGTGGAAGACGCTCTTTGGTCGGCCCGAGCCTTGTTGGCCACCCAGCGGAGTCAGATGTCCGTCGGGGAATGTTGCCCGCTCCAGACTGGCCCGCTCCAGACCGCAGGAGTACGTGCTGAGGGACGCACTGAAGCTCGGTGCAGCCAACGCCAAGGCTCGGTGGGGGAGGGCCATAGTCTAGGGCCCTTCCGCTGCTGCACCTTTTTTTTGTTTTTTTAATCAAAAAATGGATTTGATTCTTAAAAATATTTACGGTACAATAAAACAAAACAGAATCCACCACCATAATACAAGACAAACAAATACACTCAATAAACGACTATATACAGCTATGTTGAAATCCTCGTCAAGGATGCAT
This sequence comes from Raja brachyura, assembly GCA_963514005.1. Next base: position 5,037,050 of record OY740792.1, on the reverse strand, counting down.
TCAACCCCCCGCGGTGCCCAGCGGTCCCGGAAATCCCCAGGGCGCCCGTGGACAGCGCGTAGTTCCTCTCTAACACCACCCGGACGCGGACGCAACCCTGGAAAAGGGGCAGGCAGCCGGCTCGGGCAGAGTCCTCTTCCGCCTGTTGTAAAGAGCCCTAGTGAGACCACACCTGGAGTATTGTGTGCAGTTTTGGTCCCCTAATTTGAGGAAGGACATTCTTGCTATTGAGGGAGTGCAGCGTAGGTTTGCAAAGTTAATTCCCGGGATGGCGGGACTGTCATATGCTGAGAGAATGGAGCAGCTGGGCTTGTACACTCTGGAGTTTAGAAGGATGAGAGGGAATCTCATTGATTGTTAAGGGCTTGGACACACTAGAGGCAGGAAACATGTTGGGGGAGTCCAGAACCAGGGGCCACAGTTTAAGAATAAGGAGTAAGCCATTTAGAACGGAGACCAGGAAACACTTTTTCTCACAGAGAGTGGTGAGTCTGTGGAATTCTCTGCCTCAGAGGGCGGTGGAGGCAGGTTCTCCGGATGCTTTCAAGAGAGAGCTAGATAGGGCTCTTAAAGATAGCGGAGTCAGGGGATATGGGCAGGAACGGGGTACTGATTGGGGATGATCAGCCATGATCACATTGAATGGCGGTGCTGGCTCGAAGGGCCGAATGGCCTACTCCTGCACCGATTGTCTATTGTCTATTGATGGAATTTAAAACAAAGAATGTGAGGTGTTGTATTTTGGAAAGTGTAACATGGGCAGGACTGACACAGTGAATGGTAGGGCTCTGGGAAGTGTGGAGTAGAGGCATCTAGGGGTGCAGGTGCATGGTTCCATAAAGGTGGCCTCACAGGTAGGCAGTGCCCTCCTCCGCCGGGTGCCGTGACTCGAGGATGGCCAGCTTGGCCAGGGCCCAGGAGCAGCAAACCCAACCTGGACATCCTCGGCCCTCCACCCTCTCCCCTACGCACAGGGTGTCCAAAGATGGGGATGGTGGGTGGGTGGGAAATGTAGCCAGAAGGCGAGGAGCAGCCCCTTTAGATGGTGTTAAAGAAGGAACTGCAGATGCTGGAGAATCGAGGGCACACAAAAGGCTGGAGAAATTCAGCGGGTGCAGCAGCATCTAAGGAGCGAAGGAGATAGGCGACGTTTCGGGTCGAGACCCTTCTTCCTTTTTGACCATCCTGGTGGGGGATGGAGGTGTAGAGTGACTGGACGTCCAAAAGCCCCTTTAGATAATTGTAACAGGGGCTGCAGCCTCACACACTCCATGTTGACTCTTCCAGCCCGCAATAGTGGCGAGACCGTGTACCAGGTTGCTGGGGACCCTTCTACTGCTGGACATTGGGGGGGAGGGGGGCAGAGTCCGGTGGGAACACCCCTCAAACAAGAGAACAGATATCACACCAGAGGGCCACACAAGCAGTAAGGGTACTTGGTTTAAGGATTATTTATGGACACGGCACAAAACGACACTAATGAATGTATGGACGCTGAGAATGTTTATGTACTGTTCTGGCTTTGCATGTATTTTTCATTCTAAATATAGTTTATTTTGGAGAAACAAACAGTGCTGGGTGTTTACTTAAAGGAAGGGCATTTTGACCTTGTCCAGGAATAGTTGTGGGTGAAGGAATTTTCATACTTTTGTGGGAAGGTGAGAGCATCTTTCCCGCAATTTGCACCAAAAACAGGAATTGCAAATGTATGAGATTCATCGAAACATAGGAAAATAGTTGCAGGAGTAGGCCATTCGGCCCTTCGAGCCAGCACTGCCATTCAATATGATCGTGACTAAAATCAGTACCCCCACTCCTGTTTTCTCCCCATATCCCTTGATTACGTTAGCCCCAAGAGCTATATCTTAAGGGCCTGTCCCACATGGTGATTTTTTTCGGCGACTGCTGGCATAATTGACTGACGTATCAGGTCACCGAAAAATTTGTGGCGTGATGCGGCGGTGACGGCACGAGCGGTGTTTTTTAAGTATCGCAACATTTTTTTTGTTCTCCTCTGGATTTTGAAATGTTCAAAATCTTTTGGCGACACTGATATGACGCCGGCAGTCGCTGAAAGAAATCGGCAAGTTGGACAGGCACTTGACTCTCTCTTGAAAACATCCAGTGAATTGGCCTCCACTGCCTTCCGTGGCAGAGAATTCCACAGATTCACAACTCTCTGGGTGAAAAATGGCCGACCCCTTATTCTTAAACTGTGACCCCTGGTTCTGGGCTCAGAGGTTTATGTTGCTGCTTCGACACCATGGACGAGGGTAAATCCTATGAACTGCCTTTAGTTGAGGACTCAGTGAATTATTTCCTGTTACCATGATGTGTCTGAATCTCTCGGCAGTCAGAGGTTATGGGGAGAAGGCAGGAGAACGGGGCTTGCAGGGGGACATGATTGAATCGACTTGATGGGCCGAATGGCCCAATTCTGCCCCCCTCACGTATGAAGTTGTGAACAACCAGCATCTACGGTTCCTTCCTACGCATCTTGACCAGGCTGCAGCCAAAGCAATTTTGTTCTGATCCAAATAATTCCCAGCGCACTTCCAGTCCACCTGCCATTTATATATCGGGAAAACGTGTGGGAAGGAACTGCAGGTGCTGGCTTAAACCGAAGATAGACACAAAAAGCTGGGGCAACTCAGCGGATCTGGCAGCAGCTCTGGACCAAAGGAATAGGTGATATTTTGGGTCGAGACTGAAGACGGGTCTCGACCCGTAACGTCACTTTCTTTCTCTCCAGAGATGCTGCCTGTCCCGCTGAGTTACTCCAGCATTTTGCGTCTCCTTTCTCGTTCCAATCACTTGTCGGCTCATGAACAATTCTATTGGAGTCTGAGGGACCTGTCCCACTTGCAGGCGATTGCGTGCGTTTGACGCGATCAAACGGAAGCGGAGTTCACGCGAAGTTCATGATAAGTACGCGCTAAGTTCGCACGTGACATCATTTGCGTCGTGCTTACCAATCAGTTGGGCAGGAGGCGGGCCGACTGAATTTGGGCGTCGCACGGCGTCGGGCGGTGACGTCATCACACAACGCCTCGCCGGGCGGTGATGTCATCGCGCAATGCCACGCGCTAGGCGTACGCCGTCAAGTTGCTGCGTACGATGTCAAGACGCTGCGTACGACTGCAATGCGCCTGCGTGTTGACAGGCCGTTGGTGCGCGAAGATTTCAGCCACTGCCAGAATTTCGGTGCCCCGCGCGATGTCGGGACCAGCCCCGCACAACTCCGCGCTTCTAAGTGGGACCGGCCATACGGTGCCCATACGCCTCCAGCGACCACGAGGTCGCGTAATTTGCGAGCCAAGGTAGCGTAAGTGGGACAGGCCCTTGACTCACCGAGAGATAAGACAACACCCCAAGCCTGTGTACTAGCCTGCAGAGCAAACCCATCACTTGCCACTGTAATCCGAGCAGCCATGAACGGCTGAAGATGGTATAATAATACGCAGCAGAGGCCAAAGACTCGAACAGTAGAGGAACCTTGCAGAGTTGGCATGGAGTCACCGTAGCTGTTAGTGCTTAACACGGGTCGCTCTGTGTCCGCCAAATCCCAAAACAAAAGCTGCTGGAGTTATACCTTATTGTTCTGGGTCGATCTGAAATAACCATGCCAGTCACCAGAAGCCAAACTTCACAGACGAGCCCAGCTCACGCTGTGTTTTACACCTCTACCCCGTTTGACGGCACTGGGCCTGAACTCACTGGAGTTTGGAAGGATGAGGGAGGGGGGGGTCACCTGGTTGAAACTTACTGAATGGTGCAAGGCCTAGATACAGTGGATGTGGAGAGGATGTTTCCAATAGTGCGAAGAGTCCAGGAACAGGGGTCTCACCCTCAGAATAAAGGGATCTTCCTTCATCCACTTAGAACAGAGACGAGGAAACACTTTTTCCTCACAGAGAGTGGTGAGTCTGTGGAATTCTCTGCCTCAGAGGGCGGTGGAGGCAGGTTCTCTAGATGCTTTCAAGAGAGAGCCAGATAGGGCTCTTAAAAATAGCAGTGTCAGGGGATATGGGGAGAAGGCAGGAACGGGGTACTGATTGGGGATGATCAACCATGATCACGTTGAATGGCGGTGCAGGACCTGCCTACTCCTGCACCTATTGTCTATTGTCTATTGTCTATTCAGATAGGAGATGAGGAGGAATTGCTTTCGTCAGAGGGTGGTGAATTTATGGAATTCAATGGATATTTTTAAGGTGTAATTGGGCCGAATGGCCTAATTCTACCCCTATCCCTTATGACATGACATTGTTAAGGCAGATTCTTGAGTCGTAATGGTGTTGGGGGTTATGGGGCGAAGGCAGGAGAATGGGTTTGAAAGGGAAACTCAGATCAGCCATGATTGAATGGCAGAGTAGACTTGATGGGCCGAATGGCCTAATTCTGCTCCTATAAGGTTTGAACTTATGGAACTGATGTGCTGTAATGTTGATAACTATATTCTGAACAGTGTATCATTCTATACGAGGAGGTTGCCTAGACTTGAGGGCCTGAGCTATCGGAAGAGGTTGAGCAGGCTGAGACTATTCCTTGGAGCACAAGCAGGGGCGCAAATCCCGGGGGGGGGGGGGGGGGGCAAAGGGGACACGTCCCCTCCATGTTTTGAGACATCCCCCCCCCCCCCCCCGAAGTTTTTGTAACCCAGATTTTAACCGCGAGACAGTGGGGGTGGGACTGCTGATCGAGGGCGCCGATTGGACGGGAGAGACGTCAGTCAGCAGGCAATGGGGGCGGGACATGATGTGGGTGAGTGTGCGCATGCGCATGTGTGGGTGAATGAATGGTAGTGCTGGCTCGAAGGGCCGAACGTCCCCTCCAGGTTTTTATAACGAGTTCCGCTCTTGGGCACAAGAGCATGTGACTCATCGTATAGGGGTCTATAAAATCATGAGAGGAATAGATCGGGTAGATGCACAGTCTTTTGCCCAGAGTAGGTGGATCAAGAACCAGAGGCTGTAGGTTTAAGGTAAGAGGGGAATGATTTAATAGGAACCTGAGGGGCAGATTTTACACAAAGTGTGATTGGTATATCAAGTCAAATCAAGTCACTTTTATTTCTATAGCACATTTAAAAAACAACTCTCGTTGGCCGAAGTGCTTCACATTGGTGGAGGTACTAACGTTATACAACAGTGGTTCATAGATTAAATACAAACATCACTACATACACATAGCCCTCGCTCAGAGGACGTCAAGAAAGGCTTGAGAGTAGAGATGAGTTTTAAGTCTCGACTTAAAGGAGTCGATGGAGGGGGCAGTTCTGATGGGAAGAGGGACGCTGTTCCACAGTCTAGGAGCTGCAACCGCAAAGGCGCGGTCGATCGCCCCTGAGCTTATGCCTAGACCGCGGGATGTTCAGCAACCCCAAGTCGGCCGATCTGAGGGACCTGGAGGTGGTGTGGTGCGTGAGCAGGCTTTTGATGTAGGTGGGGGCGAGAACGTTGAGGGCTTTGTAGACAAAGAGGAGGACCTTGGAGCAAACAGCTGGAGATGGTAGTTGAGGCAGGTACTGCCATTATATTTAAGAGACACATGGATAGATACATGGATAGGATAGGGTTAGAGGGATATGGGCGGAGGACAGGCAGGTGGGACTCGTGTAGATGGGGCGGTAGGGTGGCCCAGCGGTAGAGTTGCTGTCTTACAGTGCCAGAGACGCAGGTTCGATCCTGACTACGGGTGCTGTCCATACGGAGCTTGTACGTTCTCCCCGTCACCTGCGTGGGGTTTCTCCGGGTTCTCCGGGTTCCTCCCACGCTCCAAAGACGCGCAGGTTTGGGGGTGGTGGGGGGGGGGGGGGGGTCAATTTGCTCTGGTAATATTGCAAATCATCCTCAGTTAGTGTGTGGTGATAGATGGTCAGCACGGACTTGGCGGGCCAAAGGGCCTGTTTCTGCACTGTATCTCTAAACTGAACTAAACATGTTGGTGCGTATGGGCAAGTTGGGACCAACGGCCCTGTTTTCCACACTGTTGGACTCTCGAGAGCCAACTTCAAGATGTTTGTACACACTCTGCATGAATTCAGCATGAGCACCAGTTTGCTTTGGACAAAGTGCTCGGAGTTCTGGCTCAAGGTCTGGCATCAGCAATGGCTCGCCACGCTCCGAACAATCGTAACGCTGTCCCCGGGGGGGTCAATGCTGTGGGAGGAACTGCTGGTGTTTCCTGTTTGGTTTAGGCTCAACATAATCATCCGGTGTTGTCTCAACTCCCTGCGCACAGACTCTGGGCCAAATCACCCACAGGGGCAGGAGGGGGGGAAGCGACTTCTCGTGTTACATCCCTAATGCAATGTTTGAAAGCAAAACAGAGATCAGCAATAATGACCTGGAAACCAAACGTGCTTTGTCTTTTCCCTAATGTTTTGAACATTCCTGTGTAAAAAATAAAGTTTTGACAAAACACTGACCAAACATATTTGATATGGATTGATATCAATGTAGATGTAGCAGCTATAAATGGGCAAGGAAGGGCAAGACATTCATTCAATGGCTTGCCTTGTCTTCAATGCCTTGCCTTCCCATCAATGTCTTGCTTCGACACGAATGCCTTGCGTTGCGTTGCCTTCAATGCCTCAGCCTTGCCTCAGGAGACATGTTCCCGATGTTGGGGGGAGTCCAGACCCAGGGGATCACAGTTTAAGAATAAGAGGTAAGCCATTTAGAACTCTGTGAGAGTTGTGAGTCTGTGGAATTCTCTGCCTCAGAGGGCGGTGGAGGCCGGTTCTCTGGATACTTTCAAGAGAGAGCTAGATAGGGCTCTTAAAATAGCGGAATCAGGGGATATCTGTGGTGATGAAGTACTTCGAGAGGTTGATCATGGCACAAATCAACTCCTACCTCGACAAAAACCTGGACCCACTGCAGTTCGCTTACCGCCAAACAGGTCAACGGTGGACGCGATCTCGCTGGCCCTCCACTCCGCTCTGGACCACTTGGACAACAAAAACTCATATGTCAGGCTGTTATTCATTGACTACAGCTCGGCATTTAATACAATCATCCCCTCCAAGCTGGTTAGCAAACTCGCAGAACTGGGTCTCTGTGCATCCCTCTGCAATTGGATCCTCGACTTCCTCATCCACAGACCACACTCTGTTCGTATTGGTGGAAATAGAAACATAGAAACATAGAAATTAGGTGCAGGAATAGGCCATTCGGCCCTTCGAGCCTGCACCGCCATTCAATATGATCATGGCTGATCATCCAACTCAGTATCCCGTACCTGCCTTCTCTCCATACCCTCTGATTCCCTTAGCCACAAGGGCCACATCTAACTCCCTCTTAAATATATCCAATGAACTGGCCTCAACTACCCTCTGTGGCAGAGAATTCCAGAGACCCACCACTCTCTGTGTGAAAAAATTCCTTCTCATCTCGGTCCTAAAGGGTTTCCCCCTTATCCTTAAGCTGTGACCCCTTGTCCTGGACGGCCCCAACATCGGGAACAATCTTCCTGCATCTAGCCTGTCCAACCCCTTAAGAATCTTGTAAGTTTCTATAAGATCCCCTCTCAATCTCCTAAATTCTAGAGAGTATAAACCGAGTCTATGCAGTCTTTGCTCATAAGACAGTCCTGACATCCCAGGAATCAGTCTGGTGAACCTTCGCTGCACTCCCTCTATGGCAATAATGTCCTTCCTCAGATTTGGAGACCAGAACTGTACGCAATACTCCAGGTGTGGCCTCACCAAGACCCTATACAACTGAAGTAGAACCTCCCTGCTCCTATACTCAAATCCTTTTGCTATGAAAGCTAACATACCATTGGCTTTCTTCACTGCCTGTTGTACCTGCATGCCTACTTTCAATGACTGGTGTACCATGACACCCAGGTCGCGCTGCATCTCCCCTTTTCCTAATCGGCCACCATTTAGATAGTAGTCGGTTTTCCTATTTTTGCCACCAAAGTGGATAACCTCACATTTATCCACATTATACTGCATCTGCCAAACATTTGCCCACTCACCCAGCCTATCCAAGTCACCTTGCATTCTCCTAGCATCCTCCTCACAGCCAACACTGCCCCCCAGCTTAGTGTCATCCGCAAACTTGGAGATATTGCCTTCAATTCCCTCATCCAGATCATTTATGTATATTGTAAATAGCTGGGGTCCCAGCACTGAGCCTTGCGGTACCCCACTAGTCACTGCCTGCCATTGTGAAAACGACCCGTTAACTCCTACTCTTTGCTTCCTGTTTGCCAGCCAGTTCTCTATCCACATCAATACTGAACCCCCAATGCCATATGCTTTAAGTTTATATACTAATCGCTTATGTGGGACCTTGTCGAAAGCCTTCTGGAAGTCCAGATACACCACATCCACTGGTTCTCCCCCATCCATGCTACTAGTTACATCCTCGAAAAATTCCACAAGATTCGTCAGACATGATTTACCTTTCGTAAATCCATGCTGGCTTTGTCCAATGATTTCACCACTTTCCAAATGTGCTGCTATCCCATCTTTAATAACTGACTCTAGCAGTTTCCCCACTACCGATGTTAGACTAACTGGTCTGTAATTCCCCGTTTTCTCTCTCCCCCCCTTCTTAAAAAGAGGGGTTACGTTTGCTACCCGCCAATCCTCAGGAACTACTCCAGAATCTAAAGAGTTTTGAAAGATTATCACTAATGCATCCACTATTTCCGGAGCTACTTCCTTAAGTACTCTGGGATGCAGCCTATCTGGCCCTGGGGATTTATCGGCCTTTAATCCATTCAATTTACCCAACACCACTTCCCGACTAACCTGGATTTCACTCAAGTACTCCTTTGACCTGCGGTCCCCTGCTATTTCCGGCAGATTATTTATGTCTTCCTTAGTGAAGACGGAACCAAAGTAGTTATTCAATTGGTCCGCCATATCTTTGTTCCCCATGATCAACTCACCTGTTTCTGACTGCAAGGGACCTACATTTGTTTTAACTAATCTCTTTCTCTTCACATATCTGTCATATATGTGAGCCGTATGTGTCAGACTCGATAACAATCAGCACGGGGGCACCTCAAGGCTGCGTGCTCAGCCCCCTGCTGTACTCACTCTATACTCATGACTGTGTAGCCGGTCACAGTGCGAACTCCATCATCAAGTTCGCTGACGACACCACTGTTGTGGGACGTATCACTGATGGGGATGAGTCGGAGTATAGAAGAGAGATCGAGCAACTGTCCATATAATGCCAGCACAACAACCTGGCCCTCAACACCAGCAAAACCAAGGAACTGATTGTAGACTTTGGAAGGAGTAGGATGGGGACCCACACTCCTGTTTATATCAACGGGTCGATGGTTGAAAGGGTCAAGAGCTTCAAATTCCTGGGCGTGCACATCTGTGAAGATCTTTCCTGGTCCAAGAACACAGATGCAATTATTAAGAAAGCTCATCAGCGCCTCTACTTCCTGAGAAGATTACGGAGAGTTGGTCTGTCAAGGAGGACTCTCTCTAACTTCTACAGGTGTACAGTAGAGAGCTTGCTGACCGGTTGCATCGTGGCTTGGTTCGGCAACTTGAGCGCCCTGGAGAGGAAAAGACTGCAAAAATTAGTAAGCACTGCCCAGTCCATCATCGGCTCTGACCTTCCTTCCATCGAGGGGATTTATCACAGTCGCTGCCTCAAAAAGGCTGGCAGCATCATCAAGGACCCACACCACCCTGGCCGCACACTCATCTCCCCGCTACCTTCGGGTAGAAGGTACAGGAGCCTGAAGACTGCACCAACCCGATTTAGGAATAGCTACTTCCCCACAGCCATCAGGCTATTAAACCTGGCTCGGAACTCTGAACATTAATATCCCTCCATCTGTTATCTGTACTTTATTAATTTATTAATTCATGTGTGTATTTATGTATAGAATTGTAGTCAATCCCTTCTATGTTCTGTTGTGCTATGCAAAGAAAGATTTTCATTGTCCTGTCAGGGACACATGACAATAAACTCTTTTGACTTTGACTTTTGAAGGCAGGAACGGGGAACTGATTGATGAGGATCAGCCATGATCACAATGAATGGAGTCCTGGCTCGAAGGGCCGAATGGCCTACTCCTGCACCTATTATCTATTGTCTGTTGTCAATTGTCTATTGAGGCCCAGGTTTGACCCTGACCACGGGTGCTGTCTGTGCGGAGTTTGCACGTTCTCCCCATAACCCACGTGGGTTTTCTCCGAGATCTTCGGTTACCTCCCATACTCCAAAGACGTACAGGTTTGTAGGCTAATTGGCTCAGCATAAGTGTAAAGCTGTTATAAGTGTTAGTGCGCGGGGATCGCTGGTCAGTGCAGACTCGGTGGGCTGAAGGGTCTGATTCCCAGCTGTTTCCCTAAATGAAAATGAAACTACTCTAATGCTTGCGTTTGTAAATCGAATGATAACGATAAAACAGCACAATATATTTACCAAATCCGGGATAGACACAAAGTGGTGTTGCAAAAGGCAGATAGTGAAGATGGATGTGAAATATTGCAGTAGGATCTGGATCGACTGGCCAGGTGGGCTGAGGAATGGTTGGCCTTTATAACACGAGGAATTGAATATAGGAGCAAAGAGGTCCTTCTGCAGATGTACAGTGCCCTAGTGAGACCACACCTGGAGTATTGTGTGCAGTTTTGGTCCCCTAATTTGAGGAAGGACATTCGTGCTATTAGGGGAGTGCAGCGTAGGTTTACAGGTTAATTCCCGGGAATGTCATATGCTGAGAGAATGGAGCAGCTGGGCTTGTACACTCTGGGGTTTAGAAGGATGAGAGGGGGCCTCATTGAAACATATAAGATTGTTAAGGGCTTGGACACGCTAGAGGCAGGAAACATGTTAGGGGAGTCCAGAACCAGGGGCCACAGTTTAAGAATAAGGAGTAAGCCATTTAGAACGGAGACGAGGAAACACTTTTTCTCACAGAGAGTGGTGAGTCTGTGGAATTCTCTGCCTCAGAGGGCGGTGGAGGCCGGTTCTCTGGATGTTTTCAAGAGAGAGCTAGATAGGGCTCTTAAAGATAGCGGAGTCAGGGGATATGGGCAGGAATGGGATACCGATTGGGGATGATCAGCCATGATCACATTGAATGGCGGTGCTGGCTCGAAGGGCCGAATGGCCTACTCCTGCACCTATTGTCTATTGTTTATTGTCTATTGACAGAATTTAAAACAAAGAATGTGAGGTGTTGTATTTTGGAAAGTGCAACATGGGCAGGGCTGACACAGTGAATGGTAGGGCTCTGGGAAGTGTGTAGTAGAGGCATCTAGGGGTGCAGGTGCATGGTTCCATAAAGGTGGCCTCACAGGTAGGTAAGGTAGATAAAAAAGGCTTTTGCCACATTGGCCTTCATCAGTTGGAGTATTGAGTGGAGAAAGTTGGGAGGTCACGATGCAATTATACAAGACGTTGGTGAGGCCGCATTTAGAGTATTAGAAACATAGAAACATAGAAAAATAGGTGCAGGAGTAGGCCATTCGGCCCTTCGAGCCTGCACCGCCATTCAATGTGATCATGGCTGATCATCTAACTCAGTATCCCGTACCTGCCTTCTCTCCATACCCCCTGATCTCTTTAGCCACAAGTGCCACATCTAACGCCCTCTTAAATATAGCCAATGAACTGGCCTCAACTACCTTCTGTGGCAGAGAATTCCAGAGACTCACCACTCTCTGTGTAAAGAATGTTTTCCTCATCTCGGTCCTAAAGGAATTCCCCCTTATCCTTAGATTGTGACCCCTTGTTCTGGACTCCCCCAACATCGGGAACAATCTTCCAGCATCTAGCTTGTCCAACCCCTTAAGAATTTTGTAAGTTTCTATAAGATCCCCCCTCAATCTTTTAAATTCCAGCGAGTACAAGCCGAGTCTATCCAATCTTTCCTCATATGAAAGTACTGACATCCCAGGAATCAGTCTGGTGAATCTTCTCTGTACCCCCTCTATGGCAAGGATGTCTTTCCTCAGATTTGGTTCAGCTCTGGGCATTGTGTTATATGAAAGATGTTGTTATGTTGGAAAGGGTGCAGAGACGATTTCCAAGGATTTTGCCAGGACTAAAGGGTCTGAGCTGTAGGGATAGATTGAGGGAGAATAGGGAAATCGAGAACCAGAGGACATAGGTTTAAGGTGAAAGGGGGAAGATTTAATAGGAATCTGAGGGGTAGCTTTTTCACACAAAGGGTGGTGGGTGTATGGAGCGATTTTCCGGAAGAGGTAGTTGAGGCAGGTACTATCGCAACGTTTAAGAAGCAATTAGACAGGTACATGGATAGGACAGTTTAAGAATAAGGGGTCGGCCATTTAGGACTGAGATGAGGAAAAACGTCTTCACCCAGAGAGTTGTGAATCTATGGAATTCTCTGCCACAAGTCACTGGATGTTTTCAAGAGAGATTTAGCTCTCAGGGCTCAAGGAATCAAGGGATATCGGGAAAAGCAGGAACGGGGGTACTGATTTTAGATGATCAGCCGTGATGATATTGAATGGTGGTGCTGGCTCGAAGGGCCGAATGGCCTACTACTGCACCTATTTTTCTATGTTTCTATGACAGGTTTAGGGGGATATGGACCAAATGCAGGCAGGTGGGACTAGTGTAGGTGGGACACGCATGTCGGTGTGGGCAGGTTTCGGTGCAGGGCCTGATTCCACCGCTGTTGTGGGACGTATTATTGATGGGGATGAGTCAGAGTATAGAAGTGAGATCGACCGACTGACCAAATGGTGCCAGCACAATAACCTGGCTCTCAAAACCAGGAAAACCAAGGAACTGATTGTGGACTTTGGAAGAGGTATCAACAGGTCGATGGAGGAAAGGGTCAAGAGCTTCAATTTCCCGGGCGTGCACTTCTCGCAAGATCTCTCCTGGTCCGAGAACACTGATGCAATTATAAAGAAAGCACATCGGCGCCTCTACTTCCTGGGAAGATTACGGAGAGTCGGTCTGTCAAGGAGGACTCTTTCTAACTTCTACAGGTGCACAGTAGAGAGAATGCTGACCGGTTGCATCGTGGCTTGGTTCATCAACTTGAGCGCCCAGGAGCGGAAAAGACTACAAAAAGTAGTAAACTTACTGTCCATCATCCAGTCCATCATCGGCGCTGACCTCCCTACCATCGAGGGGATCTATCGCAGTCGCTGCCTCAAAAAGGCCGGCAGCATCATCAAGGACCCACACCATCCTGGCCGCACACTCATCTCCCCGCTGCCTTAAGGTAGAAGGCACAGGAAATCTGCAACATCCAGGTTCAGGAATAGCTTTTCCCCCACAGCCATCAGGCTATTAAACTCAACTCAAACAAAACTCTGAACATTAATAGCCCATTGCACATTATCTGTTATTTATGGGTGTGTGTGTGTGTGTAAATATATATATATATATATATATATATATATATATACAATGGCATATGGACACACTGGTCTGTTCTGTATTATTTATGTCTACAATATTCTGTTGTGCTGAAGCAAAGCAAGAATGTCATTGTTTTATCCGGGACACATGGCAATGAGCTCTCTTGAATCTCTCTTGAATCTTGAATCTTGAATCTCTCGTACGGCTCTATGATTCAATGACTACGTTTGAAATACGGTGGGAGTGTGTCTGGCCTAAGGAAAGTGAAAAGTTAGTCATGGGGTGTCGACTGCAAAACCCAACTTCCAGTTTCCGCACCCGGGAAGCAGCAGAGATGGTTTAGTTTAATAATAACAATAATAATAATAATAGTGTATTTTATTGTCATTGCACATAAGTGCAACGGGATTTGGTTTGCAACTTCCATCCGATGTCATAACTTAAACGACTAATAAAATTTAGGTTTAGATACCCCGAGAACAAGGTTTGTAAAAAGAGTAAAACAGTAAAACAGACTAAAGTGCAGACGTGTCTGTGTGACGTGACCATCCGAGGGAATCAGACAGTCCATGGGGGTGGGGGTGGGGGCACTCAGCAGGGCCGGTTCAGAGCCGCTATAGCTCTGGGGATGAAGCTGTTCCTAAGTCTGGAGCCTTAGAGATACAGAGCAGAAATAGGCCCTCCGGCCCACCGAGTCTGCACCAACCAGCGATCCCCGCACACTAAAGGGCCTGTCCTACCAGCATCCGACTCCATGCGGTGAGCGCGGTCAAACTAGAAGCGGGGGCCGCGCGGAGGTCGGGTGATCCCCTGTACAGGGCCGTTCCCACCAGCATGCGCCTGCATGCAGCAAGCGCGACCAAATCCAGCAGCGAGGGCCGCGCGGAGGTCGGGTGAGAGGCGCAACGCGGCGCAAAGTGGAGCAAAGTCTTAAAGGTAAGTTCACCAGGACAGAGAGGGGCACACAGAGAGGGGCACAGAGGCACACACACACAGAGGGCCACGGAGCCACACACATAGAGGGTCACGGAGGCACCTACAGAGAGGGTCACGGAGGCACGACGTCGAGACGGTGTGTAATGCGTCGAGGCGACTGCGAGCCGACAAGCCGTTGCCGCGCGGAATTTTTTAACGTAGTCAGTTTTGAACTCCGCACAATTCCGCACGGCTCCGGCGATCGAAGTGGTACCGGCCCCGCGACGCCGGACGGCTCAAGCGACCACGTTAGGTCGCGTTCATCGCATAGAGTTGCATGCTGGTGGGACAGGCCCTTAACACTAATCCACACACACACACTGGGGAAGTGTTTTACATTTACACCGAGCCAATTAACCTCCAAAACCTGTGCGTGTTTGGAGTGTGGGAGGAAACCGAAGATCTTGGAGAAAACCCACGCAGGTCACGGGGAGAAGGTACAGACAAGCGCCCGTAGTCGGGATCGAACTGGCGCTGTGAGGTGGTAGCTCTACCGCTGGTTGAGGAAGCCAATGCGAGAATATTGATCTTTCCCCAGGTGGTGTCCGAAAGGGAGAAATATGGGTCGCTTTGAAATGGTGATTCAGCAAGACCAGCTTCAGCTGCCTTTCATTCCCATCCCAAATGATCTCTCAACTCTGAGCATCGCTGGAGCTTTTCCAAGTGCAGTTAAGAATCCAGCACGTTGCCGGAGGTTCAAGGTTATTGACCCGTATGTGACAGTCTGGTAGTTCACGGTCTCTGCCGAGGAGAATTATTTTCTAATTCCAGACTTTAATTAAATCCTCATGATGCAAAACTGGGATTTGAACGCATTCCTCTGGATGTATGTCATAGTGCATGCCTTTGGATGTCCAGCCCAACAACTCGATTCCTATCTTACTGTACTGACAGCACAGTGATTACATTAAGCAACCAGTGCTCCACAACTATTTCAAAACTATCATAGCTGGGATTATGATTAAGCTCCAGATACAAGTGTCTTGTAGAACAGCTCTGCCCAAGACTGCAAGAATATACTGGAGATATATATATATTTATATTTCACACAGAGAGTTGTGAGTCTGTGGAATTCTCTGCCTCAGAGGGCGGTGGAGGCAGGTTCTCTGGATACTTTCAAGAGAGAGCTAGATAGGGATCTTAAAGATAGCGGAGTCAGGGGATATGGGGAGAAGGCAGGAACGGGGTACTGATTGGGGATGATCAGCCATGATCACATTGAATGACGGTGCTGGCTCAAAGGGCTGAATGGTCTACTCCTGCGCCTATTGTCTATTGTCTATATATATATATATAAACACACAAATACACATCAAAAACAAACAAACAATAATCATGCAAAAAGACAAAGAAAGAACAGCAGATGCCGGTTTAAATCAAAGATAGACACAAAATGCTGGAGTAACTCCGGCAGCATATCTGGAGAGATGAAGAGTCTGAAGAAGGGTCTCGACCCAAAACGTCGCTAATTTAAGGGTAAGGGGGAAGTCTTTTAGGACCGAGATGAGAAAATCATTTTTCACACAGAGAGTGGTGAATCTGTGGAACTCTCTGCCACAGAAGGTAGTTGAGGCCAGTTCGTTGGCTATATTCAAGAGGGAGTTAGATGTGGCCCTTGTGACTAAAGGGATCAGAGGGTATGGAGAGAAGGCAGGTACGGGATACTGAGTTGGATGATCAGCCATGATCATATTGAATGGCGGTGCAGGCTCGAAGGGCCGAATGGCCTACTCCTGCAACTAATTTCTATGTTTCTATGTTTCTATGTCACCCAATCCTTCTCTCCAGAGATGTTGCCTGTCCCGCTGAGTCGCTCCAGCTTTTTGTGTCTATCCCTCAAGTCCATGTAGTTCGGAGCCTATTTGGAGGTGGTGGCGTTTAATAGCCTGATGGCTGTAGGGAAGAAGCTGCTCCTGAACCTGGACGTTACATTTTTCAGGCTCCTGCACCTTCCTCCCAATGAAATGAGTGTGTGACCAGGGTGGGTGTGGGTCTCTGATGATGCTGGCTGCCTTCATGAGGCAGCCACTCCTGTAGATCCCTTCGATGGTGGGGAGGTCAGGGCCGGTGATGGACTGGGATTCGCGTACATCACTATGAAAGAGGTGGACGTGCCCGAGACTTAGGGGGAGTTTCAAATTGGAGAAGGAACTCTGCAAATGCAAATTCCTACGACACTTTCTCTCCTCTCAGCTCTGGCCCCGACCTCTCTCTGCACGCTGGTACAGATGGGATAGAGATTGCATTCCTGGTGCGTGAGACAGCAGGAGTGAATCACAGTTGTTAAAGACTGCACATATTGTGCAGACAATCCTGTAAATCTGTAATAAAATCTGAATTCACTCGAAATATTCACCAGGCCAGAAAATAGACCCAGGTAACTCTCCAATTCTGAAACTTTCAGGAGACCTGGAGATGCGATTGAGAAGAGGCTCGCTCCTGCTTGTTTATTTGTCCCACCATTTGTTTATTCAGATGCTGATGGCTTGGGCGGTACGGTGGCGCAGCGGTAGAGCTGCTGCCTCACAGCGCCAGAGATTCAGGTTCAGTTCAGTTTAGTTTAGTGTCACGTGCACCGAGGTACAGTGAGAAGCTGTCGTTGCGTGCTATCCAGTCAGCGGAAAGGCCATACGTGATCACAATCGAGCCTGACTACGGGTGAGGTCTGTGCGGAGTTTGTTCCTTCCTCCTGTAACTGCGTGGGTTTTCTCCAGGCGCTCCGGTTTCCTCCCACATTCCAAATATGTACAGGTTTCTAGGTTAATTTGGTCATGTGTCCCGGATCGGACAATGAAATCCTTGCTTGCTGCAGCACAACAGAATATTGTAAGGAAAAATACAGTTCAATATACACATAAATAAGCAGATGAAGTGTTACAGTTCAGAGCCTGTTTGTTGCGAGTTTAATAGCCTGATGGCTGTGGGGAAGAAGCTATTCCTGAACCTGGATGTACCAGATTTCAGGCTCCTGTACCTTCTACCCGATGGTAGCGGAGAGATGAGTGTGTGGCCAGGATGGTGTGGGTCCTTGATGAAGTTGCCGGCCTTTTTGAGGCAGCGACTGCGATAGATCCCTTCGACGGTGGGGAGGTCAGAGCCGATGATGGACTGGGCAGTGGTCACAACTTTCTGCAGTGCCAGTGTACGGGAATCGTTGGTTGGTGAGGACTGGGTGGGTTGAACAGTCTGTTTCAATGCTGTATTAAACTAAACTAAATTCAACTAAACTTTCTTTCAGGTAGAAGTAAATGTTCCAAATCAAACAATGTTAGTCATAAGGACACAAGGAATGGGAGTAGAATTAGTCCATTCGGCCCATCATGTCTATTCCACCATTCAATCATGGCTGATCTATCTCTCCCTCCTAACCCCATTCTCCCGCCTTCTCCCCGTAACCCCTGACACCCGTACTAATCAAGAATCTATCTATCTCTGCCTTAAAAATATCCGTTGACTTGGCCTCCGCAGCCTTCTGTGGCAAAGAATTCCACAGATTCACCACCCTCTGGCTAAAGAAATTTCTCCTCATCTCCTTCCTAAAAGAACGTCCTTTAATTCTGAGGCTATGACCTCTAGTCATAGACTCTCCCACTAGTAGAAACATCCTCTCCACGTCCTCTCTATCCAAGCCTCTTTCACTATTCTGTACGTTTCAATGAGGTTCTAAGTGCTGTAATTGTTATATGGTTATATGGTTTAGAAGAATGAGCTTTATTCTTCTAAACCATATAACCATATAACAATTACAGCACGGAAACAGGCCTTCTCGGCCCTTCCAGTCCGTGCCGACCATTTATTTTCCCCTAGTCCCATCTACCTGCACTCAGACCATACCCCTCCATTCCCTTCCCGTCCATAGACCTATCCACTTTACTTTTAAATGTTAAAATCGATCCTGCCTCCACCACTTCTGCTGGAAGATCATTCCACACAGCCACCACTCTCTGAGTAAAGAAGTTCCCCCTCATGTTACCCCTAAACTTCTGTCCCTTAATTCTCATGTCATGCCCTCTTGTTTGAATCTTCCTACCCTCAATGGGAAAAGCTTATCCACGTCAACTCTGTCTATCCCTTTCATCATTTTAAAGACCTCAATCAAGTCCCCCCTGAACCTTCTGCGCTCCAAAGAATAAAGACCTAAACTCCAGCGAGTACAGGCTGAGTGCCAACAGACGCTCATCACAGGAAGTCGTACAATTGAGTTTGGGTGTCGGGTTGCGAATGGAAAGCAACAATCTACGAATTCAAGGACTCAGATGACCTCTGTATCGCAGTTGATGAAAGGCCAGTTCTGGCCAGAACGCACTGAAGCCTTCGGGCAAAAGGCTGGCACTTTGGTCCAAGTCCCATCCAAGGGAGCTGATGAGCTGAGCCCGACACGGCTTCTTCCCTGCTCCAGCCAGAAAATCTCAAGTTTAGTTTTAGTTTAGTTTGGAGATACAGCGCGGAAACAGGCCCTTCGGCCCACCCGGTCCGTGCCGACCAGCGATCCCCGCAGATTAACACTATCCTACACACCCTAGGGACAATTTTTACATTGATACCAAGCCAATTTACCTGCATACCTGTACGTCGTCGGAGTTTGGGAGGAAACCGAAGAAATCGGAGAAAACCCACGCGGGGGAGAACGTACAAACTCCGTGCAGACAAGGGGATCGGAACCGGGGGCTCTGTCACGGCAAGCGCTGTAAGGCAGCAACTCTACCGCTGCGCCACCGTGCCGCCCTGTTGCTGTCAACGTACTGGCTCCGAGATCATCTCCTATCCGCACGCCCCTCTCCGCCACCCCCCACCCCACCTTACTTCGACCTTTGTTTTGGGCTGACTTGGAGATGGGACAATGGGCTGCTCATCTGGAAGTGTTTCTGAATGTTTAGCAGTGGGCAGATCTGTCCCGATTTCAGCGCATGCATTTTCAGCCATCTGTTTCCGCTCAACTTAAGTGGACACGGGATTAATGCTTCGACTTAAATAGCTGTTTGTTCTTGCCGGCTTGCTGTGCTGGGAGCAGAGGCAATGTTCAATCTTGCTCCACCAGCAAGTGGCTGGGTCGTAGCTTGGTTTGTCTTTTCGAACGTGGCGTTACCAATTACAGGTCAGAGCAAGCTGAGCGGGGCACGGGAGAGGGAGGGATAATAAGAGGGCATTATTTAAAATGGGAAAATTCACTGTTCATATCGTTGGGTTAAATAAGACCGTGAGTCTCGGTTTAGAATTTCGAGATACAGTGTGGAAACAAGCCCTTCGGCCCATTGAACCCACAATGACCATCAATCACTCGTACACGAGTTTCATCTTATCCCATTTTCGTGCCCGACACACAAAGGGTAATTTACAGAAGACAATTAACCTACAAGTGTGCGTCTTTAGAGTCTCTGCTTGTCTCTGTATGTCTTTGTACAGACAGCAGTCATAGTCAGGATCGAACCCAGGCCTTTAGTTTAGAGATACAGCGCGGAAACGGGCCCCATCGGCGTCGACCAGCGATCCCCGCACATTAACACCATCCTACGCCCACTAGGGACAATTTTTACATTTACCAAGCCAGTTAACCAACAAACCTGTAGGTTAATTGGCATAAGGTGGAGAAACTCAGCGGGTGAGGCAGCATCTATGGAGCGAAGGAAATAGGCAACGTTTCGGGCCGCGACCCTTGCTCAGACTGGGGTCTTAATTGGCATAGATTTGCTTGCGGAATGGTGTTAGTGTGCGGGGATCGCTGGTCGGCACAGACGCGGTGGGCCGAATGGTCTGTCTCCGTGCTGTATCTCTATCTAAACCAAACAGATGGAAGTTGTTTGAAGAAGAAACAAGTCCTGGGCAAATGGAGCTGAGAGACACATATCAGGTCTGAAGAAGGGTCTCGACCCGAAACGTCACCCATTCCTTCTCTCCAGAGACGCTGCCTGTCCCACTGAGTTACTCCAGCATTTTTGTGCCTATATTCAGTTTAAACCAGCATCTGCAGTTCCTTCTTACACATATCAGGTAATGTTAGCAGTTCGTCCAGAGGCAAAAGTTATACTGGGAAATGAGGCCAGTGGGAAAATGAGGCCATTTGAGGTAATGGCTGGACAAGTACCAGCGACATTGATCCAAGTTCCCGATACCCACGTCCAACAAACAGGAACTCTCTGCGGCTCCTCAAGGCCATAAAACTGCCCCGACCTTTGCCAAACAAAATAGGCCTCAATTGTAATGTCGAAGCTTTTGTTTTTCAAAAGCTGGATACCAGCAGCACTTTAAAGTACTCAATTAAGTGTGAAATGAAGGTGAAGGTTTGTGTTGGATGGACATGATAGTACCAGCGAGGGGATTAGGCTGACACTCATTCAAATGTCGAGATCAAATAGTTTGCAGACGCTCATCTAAAGAAATGATTACACCGGCTAATCTGGCGACTGTCAGAATGGAATGAATTATATTAGCCAGGGAGGAGAAGGGCGGCACCGTGGTGCAGCTGGTAGAGCCGCTGCCTCACAGTGCCAGAGGTGCCTAGTTCGATCCTGACCTTGGGTGCTGTTAGTGTGGAGTTTGCACGTTCTCCCATGTGAACGCATGGGTGGTGCGTTGTGTGCAGTTTTGGTCTCCTAATTTGAGGAAGGACATTCTTGCTATTGAAGGATTGCAGCGTAGGTTTACAAGGTTAATTCCCGGGATGGAGGGACTGTCATATGCTGAGAGAATGGAGCAGCTGGGCTTGTACATGCTGGAGTTTAGACAGATGAGAGGGGATCCCATTGAAACATATAAGATCATTAATGGTTTGGACACGCTAGAGGCATGAAACATGTTCCCGATGTTGGGGGAGTCCAGAACCAGCGGCCACAGTTTAAGAATAAGGAGTAAGCCATTTAGAACGGAGACGAGGAAACACTTTTTCACACAGAGAGTTGTGAGTCTGTGGAATTCTCTGCCTCAGAGGGTGGTGGAGGCCGGTTCTCTGGATACTTTCAAGAGAGAGCTAGATAGGGCTCTTAAAGATAGCGGAGTCGGGGGATATGGGGAGAAGGCAGGAACGGGGTACTGATTGGGGATGATCAGCCATGATCACATTGAATGGCGGCGCTGGCTCGAAGGGCTGAATGGCCTACTCCTGCACCTATTGTCTATTGTCTATTGCTTCTGGTCGCTCCACATCCAAATGATGAGCAGGTTTGTAGGTGAATTGGCTTCTGTAAACTGTAAATTATAAATTGTCCCTGGCGTGTGGGGAGATTGATTGAAATCGTGTGTGTACTCTCTGGGCTGAGGGGCCCTGTTTCCATGCTGTGAAATCTAAAGTAAAGTCCCACTCCGGACACAAGGGTAACCGAGTCTCTGTGTTGCTAAATGAGAGTTGCTGAAGATTAAGACTTTTTAGGGTTCAATATAGGCAACGAGTCATACGGCACGGAATCGGGCCAAGAAACGAAGAGCGACACGGTGGCGTGGCGGGTGGCGGCGCCACCTCTCAGCGCCAAAGGCACCTGGCAGCAGCCTCGTAAATGCTGCGGTCACAGGAAGAAGGATCATTGTGTGGGTCTCCTCCGGTTTCCTCCCACATGCGAAAGATGGTGGTGTCCCTAAGTAAAACAGCTCCTAATGTGCAGGGCGTGGATCAGAAAGTGTGATTACACTGCAGTACTGCGCATGTGTAGAGTCGCTGCCTCACAGCGAATGCAGCGCCGGAGTCCCGGGTTCTATCCCGACTACGGGTGCTGTCAATAGACTATAGACAATTGTCTGTACGGAGTTTGTACGTTCTCCTCGTGACCTGCGTGGGTTTTCTCCAAGATCTTCGTTTTCCTCCCAAGACGTACAGGTTTGTAGGTTAATTAGCTTGGTGCATGTAAAAACTGTCCCTAGTGGGTGAAGGGTGGTGTTAATATGCGGGGGTGGCTGGTCGGCACGACCCGGTGGGCTGAAGGGCCTTTTTCCGCACTTTATCTGTAAACTAAACTAAACTGAACAATAGTCAGCATGGGTTCTGTGGGCCAAAGGGCCTGTTTCCATGCTGTTTTACTAAACTAAACTAAACTAAACCAAACTAAACCAAACTAAACTAAACCAAACTAAACTAAACTAAACTAAACTAAACTAAACTAAACTAAACTAAACTAAACTAAACTAAACCAAACTAAACTAAACTAAACCAAACTAAACTAAACTAAACCAACCTAGACTAAACTAAACTAGACTAGACTAGACTAGACTAGACTAAACTAAACTAAACTAAACCAAACTAAACTAAACTAAACCAACCTAGACTAAACTAAACCAAACCAAATTAACTAAACTAGACTAGACTAAACTAAACTAAACTAGACTAGACTAGACTAGACTAGACTAGACTAGACTAAACTAAACTAAACTAGACTAGACTAGACTAGACTAAACTAAACTAAACTAGATTAGACTAGACTAGACTAGACTAGACTAAACTAAACTAAACTAGACTAGACTAGACTAGACTAGACTAAACTAGACTAAACTAAACTAAACTAAACTAAACTAAACTAAACTAGAATTGACTAAACTAAACTAAACTAAACTAAACTAAACTAAACTAGAATTGACTAAACTAAACTAAACTAAACTAAACTAGAATTGACTAAACTAAACTAAACTAAACTAAACTAAACTAAACTAAACTAGAATTGACTAAACTAAACTAAACTAAACTAAACTAAACTAGAATTGACTAAACTAAACTAAACTAAACTAAACTAAACTAGAATTGACTAAACTAAACTAAACTAAACTAAACTAAACTAGAATTGACTAAACTAAACTAAACTAAACTAAACTAGAATTGACTAAACTAAACTAAACTAGAATTGACTAAACTAAACTAAACTAAACTAAACTAAACTAAACTAAACTAGAATTGACTAAACTAAACTAAACTCAACTAAACTAAACTAAACTAGAATTGACTAAACTAAACTAAACTAAACTAAACTAAACTAAACTAAACTAAACTAAACTAAACTAAACTAGAATTGACTAAACTAAACTAAACTAAACTAAACCAAACTAAACTAGAATTGACTAAACTAAACTAAACTAAACTAAACTAGAATTGACTAAACTAAACTAAACCAAACTAAACTAGACTAGACTAAACTAAACTAATCTAAATGAAACCAAACTAAACTAAACTAGACTAGACTAAACTAAACCAAACTAGACTAAACCAGACTAGACTAAACTAAATTAAACTAAACCAAACTAAACTAAACTAAACTAGACTAGACTAAACCTGACAGTGACACCACAGGTAGCTAGGGTATTAAAGAAGGCTTTCAACAGATTAAACTTCATCAGTTAGATTAGATCAGAATATCGAGTATGGAGGTTGCGAGGTCACGTTACAGTTGTATAGGACGTTGGTGAGGCTACGTTTGGAGTATTGCGTTCTGGTTTGGTCACCATGTTATAGAAAATTTGCTGTCAAGCTGGAAGGGGTGCATTGAAGATTTATGAGGATGTTGCCATGCCTGAGTTATCGGGAGAGGTGGAGCAGGCTATGTCTTTATTCCTTGGAGCACAGGTGGCTGAGGGATGATATTATAGAGGTGTACAAGACCATGAGAGGAATAGATCAGGTAAATGCACAGTCTTTTGCCTAGATTAGGCAATCGAGAACCAGTGGACAGAGGTTTTAGGTGAGGCAGGAAAGATTTAATAGGAACCTGAGGGGTAACTCTTTTTACACAAATGGTGGTGGGTGAATGGAACGAGTTGCCGGAATATCTTTAACCTAAACTAAACTAAACTAAACTAAACTCAACTAAACTAACCCGCTAGAGGCAGGAAACATGTTCCTGATGTTGGGGGAGTCCAGAACCAGGGGCCACAGTTTAAGAATAAGGGGTAAGCCATTTAGAACGGAGACGAGGAAACACTTTTTCTCACAGAGAGTTGTGAGTCTGTGGAATTCTCTGCCTCAGCGGGCGGTGGAGGCCGGTTCTCTGGATACTTTCAAGAGAGAGCTAGATAGGGCTCTTAAAGACAGGGGATATGGGGAGAAGGCAGGAACGGGGTACTGATTGTGGATGATCAGCCATGATCACATTGAATGGCGGTGCTGGCTCAAAGGGCCGAATGGCCTACTCCTGCACCTATTGTCTATTGTCTATTGTCTAACCTAGAAAGGAGGAAAGTTTGATAAAGATGTGCGGGACAAGTCTTTTGCACAGAGAGTCAAGTCAATTTGTCACATACACATACGAGATGAGCAGTGAAATGAAAAGTGTCCAATGCTCGCAGACTTTGTGCAAAAAACACACAAAGAGACAAACTACCAAACAACCTACAAACAGAATGGAACAGAATCACATGTTCTTTTATATATTAAATATTGTGGGCGGAAAGAAAAAGGTAAGAAAATAACAGCAATTTTTTTAAAAAGCAGTAGATTGGCGCAGTAATGTTAGTCCCTGGTGGGATAGGAGTTTACGGGCCGAATGGCCTCTGGGAAGAAACTCCTTTTCATCCTCTCCGTTCTCACAACACGGCAACGGAGGCGTTTGCCTGACCGTAAGAGCTGGAACAGTCCGTTGCAGGGGTGGAAGGGGTCTCCCATGATCTTATTGGCTCTGGAGTTCCACCTCCTGATGTATAGTTCCTGCAGAGGGGCGAGAGAAGTCCCCATAGTGTGTTCGGGCCGAACGCACTACTCTCTGCAGAGCCTTCTTGTCCTGGGCAGAGCAGTTCCCAAACCAGATTGTAATGTTTCCGGACAAGATGCTTTCCACAGCCGCAGAGTAGAAGCACTGGAGGATCCTCGGAGACACTCTGAATTTCCTCAATTGCCTGAGGTGGTAAAGGCGCTGCCTTGCCTTACTCACGAGTGCTGCAGCGTGCGATGTCCATGTCAGATCCTCAGAGATGTGGACTCCCAGGTATTTAAAACAGCTCACCCTATCCACAGTATCCCCATTTATCCTCAATGGTGTGTACATCCTCGGATGATGTGCCCTCCTAAAGTCCACGATCAGCTCCTTAGTTTTTTTGATGTTCAAGAGGAGGCTGTTGTCCTGACACCAGAGTGCCAGATCAGCCACCTCCTCCCGGTAGGCCTTCTCATCGTTGTCTGAGATCAGGCCCACCACCACGGTGTCATCAGCAAACTTGATTATCCAGTTGGAGCTGAACCTAGCCACACAGTCATGTGTGTACAGGGAGTACAGTAGGGGACTGAGGACGCAACCCTGGGGGGATCCTGTGCTCAGGGTGAGGGACTTCGATGTATTCCCTCCCATCTTGACTACCTGGGGCCTGGCGGTGAGAAAGTCCAGGGCCCAGGCACATAGGGGGGTGTTGAGCCCTAATTCCAGCAGCTTCTCGCCCAGTCTGGTGGGGACTATCGTGTTGAAGGCTGAACTGAAGTCTATGAACAGCATCCTCACGTAGCCCCCCTTCTGGCTGTCAAGATGGGAGTGAGCGGTGTGCAAAACCTGGGAGACCGCATCGTCCGTGGATCTGTTTGGACGGTATGCAAATTGTAACGGGTCCATGTTGCGAGGGAGGAAGGCGCAGATGTGTTTCTTCACCAGCCTCTCAAAGCATTTCATGACTACTGAGGTGAGGGCCACGGGACGGTAGTCATTCACACAGGTTGGGGAGGCATTTTTAGTTGTTGGTTGCTGGGGTGGTGGTGGAGGCAGATGCAATGGAGCATCTAGAGGCTTTTGGACAGGAACATAGAAGTGCAGGGAATAGAGGGAGACGGATTACACACAGGCAGATGAGATCAGTTTCACTTGGAATCATGTGCGGCACAGACGTTGCGGGCCGAAGGGCCTGTTCCTGTCCTGTACTGTTCTATCTTCTCTATAAAAGTAAACTAAACATTAGTTAGAACCTGGAGAACACCGTAAGTGTGCAGGTGGGAACGGCAAATGCTGGTTTAAACCAAAGATAGGCACAAAAATGCTGGAGTAGCTCAGCGGGACAGGCAGCATCTCTGGCGAGAAGGAATGGGTGACGTTTCGGGTCGAGACCCTTCCTCAGACTGAAAGTCACAGGAAAGGGAAAACGAGACATATGGAAGAGAGATGTGGAACAAATGAGGGAAAGAAATGTAAAAAAAGCAACAATGCTAAAGGAACCAAACCATTGTAAGCTGTTCCATTGACTTCTCCAATCTCGGGTAGTACTTTCTTTCCTTGGAAACATGTTCCCGATGTTGGGAGAGTCCAGAACCAGGGGCCACAGTTTAAGAATAAGGAGTAAGCCATTTAGGATGAAGATGAGGAAACACTTTTTCTCACAGAGAGTTGTGAGTCTGTGGAATTCTCTGCCTCAGAGGGCGGTGGAGGCCGGTTCTCTGGATGCTTTCAAGAGAGAGCTAGATAGAGCTCTTAAAGATAGCGGAGTCAGGGGATATGGGGAGAAGGCAGGAACGGGGCACTGATTGTGGATGATCAGCCATGATCACATTGAATGGCGGTGCTGGCTCGAAGGGCCAAATGGCCTACTCCTGCACCTATTGTCTATTGTCTCCCTCCTTCCCCTCCCCTTCCCAGCTCTCCCACAAGCCTACTGTCTCCGACTCTTCCTTTCTTTTTCCCGCCCGACCCCCCGACCCCCCGACATCAGCCTGAAGAAGGGTCTTGACCCGAAATGTCGCCTTTTCCTCCTCTCCGTAGATGCTGCCTCACCCGCTGAGTTTCCCCAGCATTTTTGCCTACCTTCCATTTTCCCAGCTTTCTTAAACATCGTTAGCTGTTTGCCAGGTGGGAACGAGAGGCTGGTGTGACTTGGGTGGGGGAGGGATAGAGAGAGAGGGCATGCCGGGGTTACTTGAAGTTAGAGAAGTCAATACCTCTGGGTTGTAAACTGCCCAAGCGAAATATGAGGTGCTGTTCCTCCAAATCACAGTAAATGTTGAGTTGCAGAGTGATGCTGGGAACAGGATATATGGCGACCAGGAGTAACAGCTTCACTTTGCTCCGATATTCACAGCTGTTGCTTGTCCTGCCACATATTTACAACATTTCCTGTTTGCATTCCCAGCCTCTGCAGTATTTTGATTTTGGTTTGCACCTCTGCGATTTAGAACTCTAAACACTGAGCTTTATGTACAGGAGGGCATTTCTAGCAACGGAAAGACAGAGCGAGAGTCGTGACTCATGTCTGTGTTTGTAAATTGCGGTCTTTCCTGGTTTAGATTTAGAGATGCAGCGCGGAAACAGGCCCTTCGGCCCACCGAGTCCGCGCCGTCCAGCGATCCCCCGCACACGAACACTATCCTACACACACTGAGGCTAATTTACACGTACACCAAGCCAGTTAGCCTACAGACCTGGAAGCCGAAGATCTCGGAGGAAACCGAAGATGTCGGAGAAAACCCACGTAGGTCACGGGGAGAACGTACAAACTCCATACAGACAGCACCCGTAGTCAGGATTGAACCCGGGTCTGTGTCGCTGCAAGCGCTGTAATGCCCCTGTCCCACTTAGGAAACCTGAACGGAAACCTCTGGAGACTTTGCACCCCACCCAAGGTTTCCGTGCGGTTCCCGGAGGTTCCCGGAGGTTTTTGTCAGTACCCCAATGGTCGAAACTGACAAAAACCTCCGGGAACCTCAGGGAACCACACGGAAACCTTGGGTAGGGCACAAAGTCTCCAGAGGTTTCCGTTCAGGTTTCCTAAATGGGACAGGGGCATAAGGCAACAACTTCACCGCTGCGCCATCGTGATATAAGGCAGCAACTCTACTGCTGCGCCATCTGATCTGGCTCTCTGGTGTCAGGACAACAGCCTCCTCTTGAACATCAACAAAAGTAAGGAGCTGATCATGGACTTTAGGAGGGCACATCATCCCAGGACGTACACACCATTGAGGATAAATGGGGATTCTGTGGTTAGGGTGAGCTGTTTTAATTACCTGGGAGTCCACATCTCTGAGGATATGACATGGACATCGCACGCTGCAGCACTCGTGAGTAAGGCAAGGCAGCGCCTTTACCACCTCAGGCAATTGAGGAAATTCAGAGTGTCTCTGAGGATCCTCCAGTGCTTCTACTCTGCGGCTGTGGAAAGCATCTTGTCCGGAAACATTACAATCTGGTTTGGGAATTGCTCTGCCCAGGACAAGAAGGCTCTGCAGAGAGTAGAGCGTTCGGCCGAACACGCTATGGGAACTACACTCGCCCCTCTGCAGGAACTATACATCAGGAGGTGCAACTCCAGAGCCAACAAGATCATGGGGGACCCCTTCCACCCCTGCAACGGACTGTTCCAGCTGCTACGGTCAGGCAAACGCCTCCGCTGCCATGCTGTGAGAACGGAGAGGATGAGACGGAGTTTCTTCCCAGAGGCCATTCGGCCTGTAAACTCCTATCTCACCAGGGACTAACTCTACTGCACCAATCTACTGTGTTTTTTAAATTGCTGTTTTTTTTCCTTTGTTCCTTACTCCCACATTATGTAATATGTAAAATACTATGTGATTCTGTTCCATTCTGTTTGTAGTTGTTTGTTTTTTTGCACAAAGTCGGTGAGCATTGCCACTTTTCATTTCACTGCACATCCCGTATGTGTATGTGATGAATAAACTTGACTTGACTTGACTTGATGTAGAAGGGAGGGTGTAGAAAGGAGCTGTAGATGCGGGTTTAGACACAAAGTGCTGGAGTAACTTAGCAGGTCATAGTCACAGAGTCACCAAGCGATACAGTGTGGAATCAGGCCCTTCGGCCCAACTTGCACATGCCAGCCAACATGTCCTAGCTACACTAGTCCCACCTACCCACGTTTGGCCCATATCTCTCCAAACCTGTCCTATCCATGTACATGTCTACAGTAACTGTCTTTTAAATGCTGGCATAGTCCCTGCCTCAACTACTAACTCTGACAGCTTGGTCCATACACCCACCACCCCTTTGTGTGGAATTGCCCCTCGGATTCCTATTAAATCCTTTCCCCTTGACCTTGAACCTATGTCCTTTCGTCCACGCTTCCCCAATTGGGCATGAGCCTCTGTGCATCTGGTGTACCTGGGTGTCATGGTACACCAGTCATTGAAAGTAGGCATGCAGGTACAGCAGGCAGTGAAGAAAGCCAATGTTATGTTAGCTTTCATAGCAAAAGGATTTGAGTATAGGAGCAGGGAGGTTCTACTTCAGTTGTATAGGGTCTTGGTGAGGCCACACCTGGAGTATTGCGTACAGTTCTGGTCTCCAAATCTGAGGAAGAACGTTATTGCCATAGAGGAAGTGCAGCGAAGGTTCACCAGACTGATTCCTGGGATGTCAGGACTGTCTTATGAACAAAGACTGCATAGACTCGGTTTATACTCTCTACAATTTAGGAGATTGAGAGGGGATCTTATAGAAACTTACAAGATTCTTAAAGGGTTGGACAGGCTAGATGCAGGAAGATTGTTCCCGATGTTGGGGAGGTCCAGGACAAGGGGTCACGGCTTAAGGATAAGGGGGAAATCCTTTAGGACCGAAATGAGAAGGTATTTTTTCACACAGAGAGTGGTGGGTCTCTGGAACTCTCTGCCACAGAGGGTAGTTGAGGTCAGTTCATTGGCTATATTTAAGAGGGAGTTAGATGTGGCCCTTGTGGCTAAGGGGATCAGAGGGTCTGGAGAGAAGGCAGGTACGGGATACTGAGTTGGATGATCAGCCATGATCATATTGAATGGCGGTGCAGGCTCGAAGGGCCGAATGGCCTACTCCTGCACCTAATTCCTATGTTTCTATGTTTCTATCTACCCAATCCATTCCTCTCATGATTTTAAAACACCTCTATAAGATCATCCCTAATCCTCCTGCGCTCCAAGGAATAGAGTCCCAGCCTACTCAACCTCCCCCTATAGCTCACACCCTCTAACCCTGCCAAAATCCTCGTAAAAAAAGGGTCAGGCAGCATTTCTGGGGAAAAACATATGGGTGATGTTTTGTGTCTGAATAGACAATAGACAATGTACAATAGGTGCAGGAGTAGGCCATTCGGCCCTTCGAGGCAGTATCTCCATTCAATGTGATCACGGCTGAACGTCCACAATCAGTATCCCGTTCCTGCCTTCTCCCTATATCCCCTGACTCCGCTATCTTTAAGAGCCCTATCTAGCTCTCTCTTGAAAGTATCCAGAGAACCAGCCTCCACCGCCCTCTGAGGCAGAGAATTCCTCAGAGAAAAAGTGTTTCCTCGTCTCCGTTCTAAATGGCTTACCCCTTATTCTTAAACTGTGACCCGAAACTTCACCTATTCCTTCGCCCCATAGATGCTGCCTCACCCGCTGAGTGTCTCCAGCATTTTTGTCTACTTTCGATTTTTCCAGCATCTGCAGTTCCTTCTCAAACAAAGGATAGACCAAGGGTCACCAAAGAGGTGGATAGTAGTTCAGCACTGCTCTCTGGTTGTGGTAGGATGGTTCAGTTGCCTGATAACTGCTGGGAAGAAACTGTCCCTGAATCTGGAGGTGTGCGTTTTCACACTTCTGTACCTTTTGCCTGATGGGAGAGGGGAGAAGAGGGAGTGGCCAGGGTGCGACTGGTCCTTGATGATGCTGCTGGCCTTGCCAAGGCAGCGTGAGGTGTAGATGGAGTCAATGGAATGGAGGTTGGTCTGTGTGATGGTCTGGGCTGCGTCCACAATTCGCTGCAATTTCCTGCGGGTCTAGGACGGAGCTGTTCCCAAACCATTCTGTGATGCATCCCGATAAAATGCTTTCCACAACGCATCTGTAGAAGTCGGTGAGAGTTGTAGGGGACATGCCGAACTTCATAAGCATCCTAAGGAAGTTGAGGCGTTGGTGGGCTTTCTTGGCCGTTGCTTCAAGATGGGCGGCCCCCAGGAAAAGCTGTTGGTGGTATTGACCGCCCCAACTGATTGCCCGCCAAACCAAAATGGAGATGAAGTGATCAGGGACCAGGAAGTGATGCTCAGTTATGAAGTTAGCTGCATGAGAGCTGAAATGCCTCCCCTTCTCGCCAAATTCGGATTATCTGCTGAACAGAATTTAAGAATAAGGGGTAAGCCATTTAGAACGGAGACGAGGAAACACTTTTTCACACAGAGAGTTGTGAGTCTGGAATTCTGTGCCTCAGTGGGCGGTGGAGGCCGGTTCTCTGGATGCTTTCAAGACAGAGCTAGACAGGGCTCTTAAAGATAGCGGAGTCAGGGGATATGGGGAGAAGGCAGGAACGGGGTGCTGATTGGGGATGATTAGCCATGATCACATTGAATGGCGGTGCTGGCTGGAAGATGCAGGAAAAATGTTCCCAATGTTGGGCCAGTCCAGAATGTTGGGCCACAGTCTTAGAATAAAAGGGAGGTCATTTAAGACTGAAGTGAGGAAAAACTTTCTCACCCAGAGAGTTGTGATTTTATGGAATTCTCTGCCACAGAGGGCAGTGGAGGCCAAATCACTGGATGGATTTAAGAGAGAGTTGGATAGAGCTCTAAGGGCTAGTGGAGTCAAGGGATATGGGGAGAAGGCAGGCACGGGTTATTGATAGCGGACGATCAGCCATGATCATAATGAAGGGCCGAATGGCCTACTCCTGCACCTATTTTCAATGTTTCTATGTTTCTATGAAGGGCCGAATGGCCTACTCCTGCACCTATTGTCTGTTGTCTAATGTCTATTGAGACTTTTTCAGGCATTTTAGCCATTGTCCTACACAGAAGGAATGGCGATTTTCTGTTGTGTGTTGATGGGACAGCAGAAGGCCTCTTCGTTTAGCTTTGTTTAGAGATATAGCGTGAAAACTAGATCTGTGTTATCCCACTTTCTTGCTGTGCACACCAGGGGAATCTTTACTGAGGCCTTTTGAACTACAAACCAGCACGCCTTTGGAATGTGGGAGGAAACCGGGGCACCCGAAGAAAACCCATGTGGTCCACGGGGAGAAGATACAGGCAACCCCCGAGGTCAGGATCGAACCGCAGTTTGTGGCGTGGCGAGGTGGCGGCTCCACCGCTTGCGATGAAACAAGTCTAACGCTGGAACAAACCCTTCATGGAAGACCGACACAAAATGCTGGAGTAACTCAGCGGGTCAGGCAGCATCTCTGGGGAGTGGGGGAATGGGCGACGTTTGCGGGTCAGCACTGAGAGTCGGGGGAGAGGGAGACGAGAGGCCTCCTTCACGGAGGTCTGCAGCCATCGAATTTCCAGCAGAGCGGATCGTAAGTCATTTTCTGACGGACGTTGGCAGGTCAGCTCGTGCTGTCAGTCTGAGGGATCCAATCCAAGACTAACAGGGCAAATTGGCGGAGTGGGGAAAGGAAGATGCCAGACTCCTTCGTGACTATCTATTCAACCACAAGCTGTTCACGCCACTGAGGCAACGACAACGAGAATGCTGAGCAAAACATCCATAAATCACTGGCCAGTTGTCACATGGAGGATAACATCAGATCGGGAGAACCTTATTCAATGCAGACTTTGGAGACGGCCAGTTATCAACGGGAATGTCTGAGAGATAAGCAGTAGCATGGAGAGTTACCTAGTCATGGTGATACAGCATGGAAACAGGCCCTTCGGCCCAACGTGCTCACACAGGCTACCATGTCCCAGCTTAACTAGTCCCACCTGCCTGCATTTGGTCCATATCCCTCCAAACCAGTCCCATCCATGTACCTGTCTAACTGTTGGTTTTAGTTCCCGCCTCAACTTTCTCCTCTGGCAGCTCGTTCCATACACCCACCACCCTTTGTGTGAAAAAAGTTATCCCTCAGATTCCTAGTAAATCTTTTCCCCTTCGCATTAAACCTTTGTCCTCTGGTCCTCGATCCCCCTACTCTGGGCAAGAGACTCTGTGCATCTGCCCTGTGGTGTCAGCTGATAGACAGACCACTTATGGTCGAACCCTCGTCAGTGGTTACGAGGGCTGTCACTCTGAGGGGAGTGTCCTGCTACATAAGCAGATCTTATAGCGACGCCTGCTGGCGCCCGCATGTATCGAACCCGGCGTTCGGAAGCCGCGGTCACGTGACTCGGGAGGGGCTGCTCTTTTTGCGCAGTTTTGCTTTCGCGCCAGCGTTGTGTTGCTCACCACCGTTGTGGTCAGACGTGTTTGCGGAGACCTGTAAGCCAACGAGCTATTGACTTAATAACTAAGAGAATTCCACAGACTTACCACTCTCTGTGAGAAAAAGTGTTTCCTCGTCTCCGTTCTAAATGGCTTACCCCTTACTCTTAAACTGTGGCCCCTGGTTCTGGACTCCCCCAACATTGGGAATATGTTTCCTGCCTCTGAGGCAGAGAATTCCACAGGCTCACCACTCTCTGTGAGAAAAAGTGTTTCCTCGTCACCGTTCTAAATGGCTTACTCCTTATTCTTAAACTGTGGCCCCTGGTTCTGTTCTCCCCCAACATCGGGAACATGTTTCCTGCCTCTAGCATGTCCAAACCCTTAACAATCTTATGTGTTTAAATGAGATATCTTCTCATCCTTCTAAACTCCAGAGTGTACAAGCCCAGCTGCTCCATTCTCTCAGCATATGACAGTCCCGCCATCCCGGGAATTAACCTTGTAAACCTACGCTGCACTCCCTCAATAGCAAGAATGTCCTTCCTCAAATTAGGTGACCAAAACTACACACAATACTCCAGGTGTGGTCTCACTAGGGCTCTGTACAACTGCAGAAGAACTTCCTTGCTCCTATATTCGATTCCTCTTGTTATAAAGGCCAACATGCCATTTGCTTTCTTCGCTGCCTGCTGTACCTGCATACTTACTTTCATAGACTGATGTACAAGGACCCCCAGATCTCGTTGTACTTCCCCTTTTCCTTTTCCTTTTCTTTCTAAATGTAAGAGGATTGGGCGTGAGAAAGTGGGATAATGTAGAACCAGTGTGAACGGGTTGGCATGGACTCGGTGGGTTAAAGAGTCTGCTTCCATGCTGCGCCTCCAAAATTAGAAATCTAATTTCATCAAAACAAACGCGGTCACGGGGAGGATGAACAAACTCCCGTCGTTTAGTTTAGAGATACAGCACGGGAACAGGCCCTTCGGCCCCACCGAGTCCGCGGCGACCAGCGATCCCCGCACGTAAGCACGCCAGGGACAATTGACAATGACATCAAGCCGATTAACCTACACGCCTGTGACGTGTGGGGGGAAACCGAAGATCTCGGAGAAAACCCACGCAGGTCACAGAGAGAACGTACAAACTCCGTACAGACAGCACCCGCAGTCGGGTTCGAACCCGGGCATCCGGGGCTGGAGGGCAGCAGCTCTGCCGCTGCGCCACCGTGCGGCCGTCAATGACAATGACAAACAAGTTGTCTGTGGCGTGATGCCCTTGCTACATCTAGCAACTGGAAGGCAGGCACTTTGGTCTGGCCAACTTTCCCCTTCTTCTAAGCCGGTAGAAGAGGATCTACGCAGGCAAGTTTCCTCCAGACAAGATGCGTCTTCAGTCATCCGCGGGAAGGCTGGCTGGCACATATTTCAGAGACTGTCTATTGCTGTGTTCTTTATTACATTATTTACAGAGCCGCATTGAAGGGAAGATGAAGACTTTGATCTGCGGAACAGTGTTTTAGAGAAGGGGAATTATGT
Source organism: Raja brachyura (assembly GCA_963514005.1). The sequence continues at coordinate 5,002,215 of OY740792.1, read as the reverse complement.
GGTTAGATGTCTCAGTTGCCAACATACAGCAGCATATCCTAAAAGTGCTATCAGATGGCCCTACACATTTGCCAGTGTTAGTTTAGACGCCATCGTTCCCTGCCCAATATTCCTCTTCAGTTCATTTCTATTATTGGAGCGTGATATTTGAATCCAACATCTCGGAGCAGGTCAAACTTGATAACTGTTTTAATATACGACTCCAGAAATATACAGTCAGATGGGCTCGCCAAGATGAAAGATTCATAGAGTCATAGAGTGATACAGTGTGGAAACAGGCCCTTCGGCCCAACGTGCCCACACTGGCCGACATGTCCCAGCTACACTAGTCCCAACTGCCTGCGTTTGGTCCATATCCCTCCAAACCTGGCCTATCCATGTACCTTTCTAACTGTTTCTTAAACGTTGGGATAGTCCCAGCCTCAACTATCTCCTCTGGCAGCTTGTTCCATACACCCACCACTCCTTGTGTGAAAAAGTGACAACTATTGGATTCCTAGTAAATCTTTTGCCCTTCACCTTGAACCTATGTCCTCTGGTCTTCGATTCCCCTATTGTGGGCAAGAGATTCTGTGCATCTACACGATCTATTCCTCTCATGATTTTATACACTTGAGAATTTAGGATGTTAGATCTGTTGGACCCAGAAATGTTAGTGTAAGACGTTGGTGAGACCACATCTGGAGTTTTGTGTTCAGGTTTGGCCGCCTTGCTGTGGGAAAGATGTGGTTAAGTTGTAAGGAGTGCCGAGAAAATTTAAGAGCATTCAGGTCCGGAAGGCCTGAGCTATCGGGAGAGGTTGATCGAGGCAGGACTTTATTCCTTGGAGCGCAGGAGGATGAGGGGTGATCTTATAGAGGTGTATCTATAATATCAAGAGGGGAAAAGATAGAGCAGATGCATAATGTTTTTTCCAGAAGGAAAATCAAGGACCAGAGGACATAGGTTTAAGGTGAGAAGGGAAAGATTCGGAGTCATAGAGTAACACAGCCCCCTTCGGTCCACATTGCCCACATTGGTCAACATGTCCCATCTACACTTGTCCCACCTGCCTTTGTTTTGGCCCATCATATCATCATATCTATATACTTTTAAAACTCTGTGTGTTTGTCAAAACTCTGCCGATCTTTGCCTTCAGCCTGCGTGAAAGAACCGGCGCGTCAACGGCCTGTCGCCCCGCAGCCGCATGGAGGGCATACGCAATATCTCGATGGCCGTACGCAACATCTCGATGTCGTACGCCGTCAAGACGCTGCATCCACCGAGACGCTGCGTACGACGTCGAGACGCTACGTACGCCCGTCTTGACGGGGGGCGCCTGGCCCGCAGCCTCACTCGGCATCACGCCCGCCCACTCCACCCTCCCCCACCCCCTCCCTCCTCTCCCCCCTCCCTCCCCCTCCATCCATCTCCCTCCCTCCCTCTCCCCCCCTCCCCTCGCTCCCTCTCCCCCCTCCCACCATCTCCCCCCTCCCTCCCTCTCCTCCCCTCTCCCCCCTCCCTCTGCCCTCCCTCACCCCCCCCCCTCACCTCCCCCCCTCCCTCTCCTCCCTCCCTCTCTCCCCCTCCTTCCCTCACTCCCCCTTCCTCCCTCTCTCCCCTTCCTCCCTCTCCCCCCTCCCTCCCCTCCCTCCCTCTCCCCCTCTCCCTCCCTCTCCCCCCCCTCCCTCCCTCTCTCCCCCCTCCCTCCCTCTTCCCCCCCTCAACCTCACATTCAGGCACCTGGTCTAATACCTATTAAAAGTCTGATCTTGGACGTGTGTGTGTTTGTTCGCGTGTGTATTTGTTTGTTCGTGTGTAATCACATCTTCACAAAAAAACAATGCGGTAACAGTAAAATGTTTACATATTCCGGTAGAGATTTTTCCCCTTGGAGTCCAAAACCTACTTATCTGAAGATTTCAGGCTTTATTTCTCAACATTGCTGAAAATGTTTAAAAATTCTTTGAATTTAAAATGTTTTTTACTTTAAAATCATTCCTCGCAGCTTCCAACACACTTTGATACAAAGGTGCAAGACAGGAACACAGGAAGACTGGCAGCAACACTCTGAACTTTTCAGTTCAATGGCATCTCACAGCAAGTGCACATTTGCAACATAGTTGCCGTCATAGCTCCTGGCAGGACAGGAGGGGGAGGGTCAATTGGCATTGCAATTTGGGATTGGGATTTTATTTTTTAACTCCAGTGCCAGCAGAGGCTCACGAGCTATGATCTTTGTTGAGGAGTGCTCTAATCTTACCTTCAGCAATGGGTTGAGTTGGAGGACCACGCCTCCCGTGGGGGCTATGGGTAGGGGACGGGTGCGTTGGGGGACCAGACCCAATGGGTCTGCACTTGGTCTAGTATCCCTCTAAATCAGTCACATCCATGTACCTGTCCAAATGTTTCTGAAATGTTGCGATAGTACCTGCCTCAACTACCTCCTCCGGCAGCTTTTTCCATATGCCCACCAACCTTTTCGTGCCTAAGTTAGTCCCCAGCCTCTTACTAAATCTTTACCCCCTCACCTTAAACCTATGTCCACTGATTCCCGATTAATAGGAATCTGAGGGGTAACGTTTTCACACAGAAGGTGGTGGGTGTAAGGAATGAGGCGTCAGAGGAGGTATTTGAGGCAGGTAATATAACAACATGTTTTGAAAGGAATTTGGACTGGTGCCTGGATAAGAAAAGTTGAGAGGGATATGCGCCAAACGTTGGCAGGTGGGACTGGTGTAGAAGGGGCATGTTGTTCGGCATGTGCAAGTTGGGCAGAAGGGCCTGTTTCGGTTCTGTACTAATCTCTGACTCGAACAATATTAAACAAATGGTAAGAAACAGATGGAATATATTGTGAATATAAATGAAGAACTGCAGATGCCATTTTATACCAAAGATAGACATAAACTGCTGGAGCTAACGGCCTGTCCCACTGTAGGAGGTAATTCAGGAGTTCCCCCGAGTTCTCCCCTGATTCGAGCTCGTGTAATGTACATAGCAGGTACGTAGCGGCTCGTACGAGTAAAACGTAACAATTTTTTTCATCACGAGTATATTTTCACAGTGTTAAAAAAACGTCACCAGTTTACCGGATTTCCCGAGTACCTACCGTTGCTGGCACGAGCCGCTACGTGATGGAGGTCATGGAGTCGGGTAGCCCTACAGACGTCCACATCCGCGCCAGGTGCGTCGAGATGGGGCTCCGAAAGGAGTGTGTTAGGAACCTGGAGCAGCAGCTCGATGACCTCCGTCTGGTCAGGGAGAGCGAAGAGGTCATAGGGAGGAGTTACGGGGAGGTGGTCACTCCAAAACCACAGGAGGCAGACACGTGGGTCGCGGTTAGGAGAGGCAAGGGGCAGTGGCAGGGACTAGAGAGTACCCCGGTGGCTGTACACCTTGAAGATAAGTACTCCTGGTTGAGTACTGTTGGGGGGACAGCCTACCTGGGGGTAGCAACAGCGACCTGGCCTGCGGTACAGACACCGGCCCTGTTGCTCAGAGGGTCAGGAAAAGAAGAGGAGGGCAATAGTAATAGGGGACTCTATACTTAGGGATTCTGTGCACGCAGTCCGGAGACCCGGATGGTAGTTTGCATCCCTGGTGCCAGGGTCTCGGATGTAACCATATAACCATATAACCATATAACAATTACAGCACGGAAACAGGTCATCTCGGCCCTTCCAGTCCGTGCCGAACAACTTTTTTCCCTTAGTCCCATCTGCCTGCACTCATACCATAACCCTCCATACCCTTCTCATCCATATGCCTATCCAATTTATTTTTAAATGATACCAACGAACTTGCCGCCACCACTTCCACTGGAAGCTCATTCCACACCGCTACCACTCTCTGAGTAAAGAAGTTCCCCCTCATGTTACCCCTAAACCTCTGTCCCTTAATTCTAAAGTCATGTCCTCTTGTTTGAATCTTCCCTATTCTCAAAGGGAAAAGCTTGTCCACATCAACTCTGTCTATCCCTCTCATCATTTTAAAGACCTCTATCAAGTCCCCCCTTAACGTGTCTGAACGTGTCCAATATATCCTGAAATGGGAGGGAGAGGAGCCTGAGGTCGTGGTACATATTGGTACCAATGACATAGGTAAAACAAGAGAAGAGGTCCTGAAAGGAGAATTTAGGGAGTTAGGAAGAGAGTTAAGGAAAAGGACCGCAAAGATAACAATCTCATGACTACTGCCTGTGTCACGCGACAGTGAGAGTAGGAATGGGGAAAGGTGGAGGATAAATGCCTGGCTGAAGGACTGGTGCAGAGGGCAGGGATTCAAGTTCCTGGATCAGTGGAACCTCTTTTGGGGAAGGAGTGACCTGCACAAAAAGGACGGCTTGCACTTGAACTCGAAGGGGACCAGTATCCAGGCGGGGAAATTTGCAAAGGCTACTGGGGGGACTTTAAACTAGAACGGTTGGGGGGAGGGACTCAAATAGAGAAAGCTAGTGGACAGGGTCTGTGGCAGAGAAGGGAAGCACTCAGACCCAACATGTAGGGGGGTAAGAAGAAAAAAATAATAAACAGAGAATAAGAGGTGGTGGGTTTCTTAAATGTGTGAGCAGAGAGAAAGAGGGGTATAAAATAGGGTAGAAGCAATCGGTAGCAAGGTGAAAATTAATAGTGGCAGGCAGACAAATCCAGGGCAAAAATCAAAAGGGGCCACTTGTCAACATAATTGTATAAGAAGTAAGAGTGTCGTAAAAACAAGCCTGAAGGCTTTGTGTCTCAATGCGAGGAGCATTTGTAATAAGGTGGATGAGTTGAAGGTGCAGATAGCTATTAATGACTATGCTATAGTTGGGATCACGGGGACATGGTTCCAGGGTGACCAAGGCTGGGAGCTGAACATCCAGGGATATTCAATATTTAGGAGGGATAGACAGAAAGGAAAAGGAGGTGGGGTAACGTTGCTGGTGAGAGAGGAGATTAATGCAATAGAAAGGAAGGACATTAGCTTGGAGGATATGGAATCGATATGGGTAGAGCTGCGAAACACTAAGGGGCAGAAAACGCTAGTGGGAGTTGTGTACAGGCCACCTAACAGTAATATTGGAGTTGGGGATGGCATCAAACAGGATATTAGAAATGCGTGCAACAAGGGTAAAACAGTTATAATGGATGACTTCAATCTACATATAGAGTGGGTGAATCAAATTGGCAGGGGTACTGAGGAAGAGGATTTCTTGGAATGTATGCGGGATAGTTTTCTAAACCAACATGTAGAGGAACCAACAAGAGAGCAGGCTATTGTAGACTGGATATTGAGTAATGAGGAAGGGTTAGTTAGCAGTCTTGTTGTACTTGGCCCCTTGGGCAAGAGTGACCATAATATGATTGAGTTCTTCATTAGGATGGAGAGTGACATAATTAAGTCAGAAACAAGGGTTCTGGACTTAAACAAAGGTAACTTTGAGGGTATGAGCCATGAATTGGCCAAGATAGACTGGCAAGTGATTCTTAAAGGGTTGACAGTGGATGTGCAATGGAAGGTATTTAAAGACTGCATGGATAAACTACAACAATTGTTCATCCCAGTTTGGCAAAAGAATAAATCAGGGAAGGTGGTGCATCCATGGATAACAAGGGAAATCAGGGATAGTATAAAAACAAAAGATGAAGCATAAAAAGTTAGCCAGAAAAAGCAGCCTACCAGAGGACTGGGAGAAATTCAGAATCCAGCAGAGGAGAACAAAGGGCTTAATTAGGAAAGGGAAAATAACTGAAAGAAAACTGGCAGGGAACATAAAAACTGACTGCAAACATTTTTATAGATATGTGAAGAGAAAGAGATTAGTTAAAACAAATGTAGGTCCCTTGCAGTCAGAAACAGGTGAATTGATCATGGGGAACAAGGACATGGCAGACCAATTGAATAACTACTTTGGTTCTGTCTTCACTAAGGAAGACATAAATAATCTGCCGGAAATAGCAGGGGACCGGGGATCAAATATGATGGAGGAGCTGAGTGATATCCAGGTTAGCCGGAAAGTGGTGTTGGGTAAATTGAACAGATTAAAGGCCAATAAATCCCCAGGGCCAGATAGTCTGCATCCCAGAGTACTCAAGCAAGTAGCCACAGAAATAGTGGATGCATTAGTGATAATTTTTCAAAACTCATTAGATTCTGGAGTAGTTCCTGTGGATGGAGGGTAGCTAATGTAACCCCACTTTTTAAAAAAGGAGGGAGAGAGAAAACGGGGAATTACAGACCAGTTAGTCTAACATCGGTAGTGGGGAAACTGCTAGAGTCAGTTATTAAAGATGGGATAGCAGCACATTTGGAAAGTGGTGAAATCATTGGACAAAATCAGCATGGATTTACGAAAGGTAAATCATGTCTGACGAATCTTATAGAATTTTTCCAGGATGTAACTAGTAGAGTGGATAAGGGAGAACCAGTGGATGTGTTATATCTAGACTTTCAGAAGGCTTTCGACAAGAAAGGTCGCACATAAGAGATTAGTATACAAACTTAAAGCACACGGTATTGGGGGTTCAGTATTGATGTGGATAGAGAACTGGCTGGCAAACAGGAAGCGAAGAGTAGGAGTAAACGGGTCCTTTTCAGAATGGCAGGCAGTGACTAGTGGGGTACCGCAAGGCTCAGTGCTTGGACCCCAGCAACATATATTAATGATTTGGATGAGGGAATTGAATGCAACATCTCCAAGTTTGCGGATGACACTAAACTGGGGGGTAGTGTTAGGTGTGAGGAGGATGCTAGGAGGCTGCAAGGTGAATTGGATAGGCTGGGTGAGTGAGCAAATGCATGGCAGATGCAATATAATGTGGATAAATGTAAGGTTATCCACTTTGGTGGCAAAAGCAGGAGGGTAGACTATTATCTAAATGGTGGCAAATTAGGAAAAGGGGAGATGCCACGAGACCTGGGTGTCATGGTACACCAATCATTGAAAGTAGGCATGCAGGTGCAGCAGGCAGTGAAGAAAGCAAATGGTATGTTAACATTCATAACAAAAGGATTTGAGTATAGGAGCAGGGAGGTTCTACTACAGTTGTACAGGGTTTCGGTGAGACCACACCTGGAGTATTGCGTACAGTTTGGTCTCCAAATCTGAGGAAAGACATTCTTGCCATAGAGGGGGTACAGAGAAGGTTCACCAGACTGATTCCTGTGATGTCAGGACTTTCATATGAGGAAAGACTGGATAGACTCGGCTTGTACTCGCTAAAATTTAGAAGACTGAGGGGGGATCTTATAGAAACTTACAAAATTCTTAAGGGGTTGGACAAGCTAGATGCAGGAAGATTGTTCCCGATGTTGGGGAGGTCCAGAACAAGGGGTCACAGTCTAAGGATAAGGGGGGAATTCCTTTAGGACCGAGATGAGGAAAACATTTTTCACACAGAGAGTGGTGAGTCTCTGGAATTTCATTTCGGAGTCACGTGAGTGACTTCGTGAAGAGCCCGCCGGCGCGCATGCTCGACATATCGTCGTAACGCGTTGCTGCGACGGCTGGCGGTGGAGCGCGCTCCTCGCCAGCCCTTCATAAGGGGCCACGGAGGTGAGTATTCCACCTTTAGTTGGTGGTCCTTGTTGTCTGATTATGTCTTGCAGGACGAGTTCGCCGGTCAACAGTTCCGGGGCCTTTACCATCGGCAGTACCTGCAGCGCAGGCCGGGACTCAGGCGGAGATGTGGGTAAGCCCTGTGTTCACAGGTCCAGATCCGCCAGCACACCACAGCTCGGAGGAGTTCGATGAGGAGGAGTGTGGTGTGCCGCCAGAGCAGGGGGACCCTGCCATGGCAGTCAGGTCGTCAGCGGGCTCGCTGGCGACCTCGAGCAGGGCACGTGCCGTTGCACGGCCTGTTCCACTCAGCCCTCCGAGAAGGGGGAGGGCAGGAGCCCAGAAGCCTAACCCTGTTAGGGCTAAGGCATTGCCTGTCGCGGAGGAGCGGTCAGGTTCCAGGGCGAGACCCGGGGCGGCTGTGAGGTCCAGCCGGCACACCCCGACTCTCGACGCCGGGACGGGTCGGTCGAGTCGGGTCTCGTCACGGTCGTCGAGCCCCCCATGGATGGGTGGGCGAGACCATGCGTCGGCAACGTCCACGATGTGGGCAGCCGGCAAGACTGCGCGGGCCCCAGGCAGCCATGCTTCGGCTGGTGCCGACACCTCGCCGCGAGTGCCCTTAGTGGCAGCGGCTTCAGCTCTCGCTAAACGGAGGCGATTGAACACGCCCGCGCAGGAATCGCGCAGTTTCGCCTCGGCGGCTGTTAGCGACAACTACCGGCACCGGCAGGGCCTCGACGAGGTGCGGGCCAATGACAGGAGCCCGGTTTTCTTTTCAGAGCCGGAGGACTCCGACCACCTGAGTGTTCAGGGTGAAGGGCGTATTGACCGTATGGAGCGGCTGCTGGAGCTCCTGCTTCAACGTCAACAACAGCAGGGCAGCAACAGGCACAGGGCGTCTTCACCAACATCTACTATCAGCCTGGAGCAGCAGGAGGAGGAGGTTCTGGTGGATCCCGTACCACCTCCGTTGGAGGTGCCAGCGGAGGAACTCTTGGATGTGGCGACCAAATTCGCGGCCCCACATACGGCTGGTCTTCCTCTAAATACAAAGCTGGCAGCCACAGTGGACTTTCTTAATAATCAGGTGCTGCAGGAAGAAGTCCTCATCCAGGCTATGAGCCGTCACAAGGCTCCATCAAACTGCAACTCCCTCAACGTGCCTGTGGTCAATACGCCAATATGGGGCAACATCAGTGCGGCTATCCGTCAACAAGAGCTAAAATTGCAGCGGATCCTGAAACTCCTCACGGCCGGTATTACCGCCTTTGCGCGGTCGGTGGACGGGGACGAACTGAATTTGGACCAGGAAGATGCTCTGGCCTTATTGTGCGCGACCCAGCACGAAATCAACGGGTTTCGTAAAAACAGCATCCGCCCAGCACTCAACCCAAAGTTTGCAGGATTGTGCAAACCACCGCCGCCGCCGCCGCCCCGTCAGCTCTTTGGTGAGGACCTCTCGAAGAGAGTCAAAGAGCTTGACGAACAAGCCAAAACGGTGGGGATCATGCGCTCTAAGAGTGCCCCCACACCGTCCGGCTCAAAAGCTCCATACATTCGCTCACGAGGGTCGGCCAGTGCCTCGACGAGGACTCACCCTCTAGCTCCACAACGACAACAGCACCAGAACCAGCACCAAGGGTCTTTTTTAGGACAGGGTTGGCAGAGACCTTTGTGGAAATCGAAGACGCCGCGCCCTCAAGCCAACCCAGCACCTCCACGGCCACCCACACGTGTCAAGGACCGCCGGTAACCACGGAGGTGAGGGGGTCTGGTTCTCTTTTTTCTCTCTGTTTAACTTCCCATGTTGGTGGTCGTTTACGGTTGTTTTTGGATGCATGGGGTAATTTTACTGGTGATGAGTATGTGTTGCGGAATATCCAGGGGCATAAAATTGAGTTTATTAATGGCGACATTCCTCCATCCCAGCACATGCCTGGTCGTACGTTCAAATTGTCTGCTGCAGAACAGGCAGCAGGTTATAAGGAAATTTTAAGTCTGGAACAGAAGGGTGTGATTGAGAAAACGGTGCATGAGCCAATTGAATTTGTTTCGAACATATTTACTAGACCTAAGAAGGATGGAGGCTGTCGTGTCATTATTGATCTAACCCGTTTGAATACGTTTGTAACATATACTCATTTTAAAATGGATACGTTTGAAACAGCCAAATCATTGATTTCTCATGGCTGCTTTATGGCATGCATTGATTTAAGGGATGCATATTATTCAGTATCCATCCAGAAATATGATAGAAGGTTTTTGAAATTTATCTGGATGGGGCAACTTTGGCAGTATAAGGCTTTGCCTAATGGGCTCACTACAGCCCCTAGATTGTTCACTAAATTGGTGAAGCCAATCATGGCTTATTTGAGACAACGACATCATATAGTTATGGCCTATTTAGATGATGTCTTTATTGTGGGCCACACCCTGCAATTGGCTGAACAGGGTGTTGCAGCTGCTGTCAATATATTTCAACAATTAGGATTCATTGTCCATCCAGAGAAATCGAAGTTCTGCCCTGCCCAGGTAATTAATTACCTAGGGTTCACGGTGAACTCAATGAGCATGAGGATAACTATACCAATTAACAAAATTGAGGAAGTCACTAAGGTGTGCAGAGATTTAATTGGCACCAATATACCATCGATTCGGCATACAGCCACAGTAATTGGCAAGCTAGTGGCTTTGTTTCCGGCAGCACGATATGGACCTTTGCATTATCAGAATTTGCAAAGAGCTAAAATTATTGCGTTAAAATGGAACGCTGGTCATTACGATCGATCAATGCAGCTGCCGTCCGAAGCGATAACTGAGTTGCAATGGTGGGTGTGTCACATTAGCAACTCATTTAAGCCTGTCAGGGAGGCTAATCCGGTGGTATATTTACAGACTGATGCAAGCTCCAATGGCTGGGGAGCTACTGATAATTGCTCTAGTTGTGGGGGCAGATGGGACACCCTTGAGGCATCGATGTTGTTGACTCAAGGGATTAACTATTTGGAGTTGCTGGCAGCATTCCACGGACTTCGTGCATATTGTTCCAAGCTTGTTGGAGCACACGTCCGTCTCCAAATAGACAACACCACAGCTGTGGCATATTTAAACCATATGGGTGGTACCAGGTCAGTTTCGTGTGACAAATTGGCTAACTCAATTTGGCTCTGGTGTGTTCAAAGAGACATTTGGATTTCAGCTACCTATTTGCCAGGTGAGCTTAATACTGTGGCGGACACCAGGTCACGCAAATTTAATGACAACATTGAATGGATGTTGCATCCTGAGATTTTTTCTAAAGTCACAGCCAAATTTGGTAAACCGGACATTGACCTTTTTGCGTCACGGTTAAACCATCAGGTACCAGCCTACGTTTCATGGGAACCAGATCCTGGGGCAATAGCGCTAGATGCATTCTCGCTGGACTGGGGGAATTGGTTTTTCTATGCCTTCCCTCCGTTTTGCCTCATCAGTCGGGTATTGCGAAAGATTCAGGCAGATGCTGCCAAGGGCATCCTTATTATACCCGACTGGCCCACACAGCCTTGGTATCCGGTGATCTTTGACATGCTCAACGAACCTTGGGTCCTTTTGAAGGGTTGCCCGCAATTGGTTACTCACCCTGTCTCAGGGGAGCCACATCCCTGCCATGGCTATTTAAATTTGTTGGCTTGCAGGTTCTGAACAGGCCGTTAGTCCAATACGGCCTCTCGGCTCGGACCATGGATACCATCGGGGCGTCGTGTCGAGAGTCCACAAGGCGAAGATACCGCTCGCATATTAAGAAGTGGGAAGCCTACTGCAGCCGCTCTCGCATCACGTACGATGACGTGACAATAACCGACGTCCTGGAATTCCTCGCGGGGTTGCACCATGATGAACACTTAAGTTACAGTGCCATCAACAGCGCCAGAAGTGCACTATCATTCTACCTCAAGATTGGGGTAGGATCCAACAGGCTAGTGTCCAGACTCATGCGGGGTATATTCAATATGAATCCGCCTACACCACGCTATAATATCACCTGGGATGTCAGGGACGTATTAACCCTGCTCAGGACGTGGTCTCCCATGGAAGGGCTCCAACTGGACCAACTCACCATGAAGCTGGTGATGTTACTAGCGCTGACTTCAGCTCAGAGGGTACAGACACTACACAAACGTCGTGTCGACAGAATGACATCTACCCCTACAGAAGTAGTCTTTTTCATTGACGAGCTACTAAAGCAGCATAGACCTGGGTGCACAGGGCTGCAGCTGAAGTTCCCGGCATACCCCGCAGATGCTAGGCTATGTTTAGCCTCACATATCCGCCACTATGTCAAGGTGACGGCACGCATCAGAGGAATGGAGAGATACCTGCTTGTCACTCATAAGAGACCTCATCATCGAGTGACAGTCCAGACGATATCCAGGTGGCTTCGAGTCGTCTTGGGTAAGTCAGATATCGACACTAATGTGTTCAAGTCTCATTCCACCAGGGCTGCATCGACGTCAGCGGCGAGGGTCATGGAGGTGCCCATGGACCAAATTCTCGCCACAGCAGGATGGGCGAATGAAGCTGTGTTCCAGCGTTTTTATAACAAGCCTGTTGCTGCTCCTCTACAGTTCGCAGAAGCCGTGCTGAATGCAGGTCAAGAACGTGGAGATGTCCCCGCATGAGGGGTTTTTGATTTGTTATTAATAAATATGCTCTTGTTTTGCAGTATGAGCTATTGAGCCAGTTTGTCCTCCCATCCATCCCTGGTAGTGGTGTGTCAGCATGGACGTGGTCCAGGGCGTGTAATCACAGAAGCTTTGAAGTCTTCACGAAGTCACTCACGTGACTCCGAAATGAAATAGTAAGATTGAACGAGAACTTACCAGTTCGAAGGTTGATCTTTATTTTATGAGGAGTCGAAGTGAGGGATTTCGTGCCCTCCTCGCCCAACCCTCAATCACCTTCATCTGGTAATCTTAGTCAATTCAATCATACTATGCAAAGTCATTTCTATTGTTGGTTCTGTGATTCCACGCCGCTACTTTGAAGTATGTCGAGCATGCGCGCCGGCGGGCTCTTCACGAAATCCCTCACTTCGACTCCTCATAAAATAAAGATCAACCTTCGAACTGGTAAGTTCTCGTTCAATCTTACTATTCTCTGCCATAGAAGGTAGTTGAGGCCAGTTCATTGGCTATATTCAAGAGGGAGGTAAATGTGGCCCTTGTGGCTAAAGGGATCATGGGGTATGGAGAGAAGGCAGGTACGGGATACTGAGTTGGATGATCAGCCATGATCATATTGAATGACGGTGCAGACTCGAAGGGCCGAATGGCCTACTCCTGCACCTATTTGCTACGTTTCTATGTGACATCCATGAGCTCCTACGTACCCGCTGCGTACATTAGGTTCGATCCCGGCTATGGGTGCTTGTCTGTGCAGAGTTTGTACGTTCTCCCCGTGACCTGCGTGGGTTTTCTCTGAGATCATCGGTTTCCCCCCATATTCAGGTGTCTAGGTTAATTGGCATGGTTTAGGATACGACACGATATAACTTTATTTACCCCAGGAGGGAAATTGATCTGCCAACAGTCATGGAAACACAAGACAGATGAAATATGCATAAATGTAAATTGTCCCAAGTGTGTGTAGGATAGGGTTAGCATGTGCGGGGATCGCTGGTTGGCGCAGACTCGGTGGGCCGAGGGGTCCGATTCCGCGCCGTATCACTAAACAAAATAAAAAGATGCGATACCCAACCCCCACCGAGATCATGAAAATAACATCTGAGACACCAGCTTATTCCAGCAGCGTTACATTCGGTAAACATCACAGCAAGAAACAGGAGACAAGAATGTATTCTTCGTCACGGCATGTTCTTTTTAAGTGATTTTGGTGTTGCATTCGGACCAAGGCTGTCATGATGATGGATGTGAGGCTGTCTCACCCTTGCCTCTATCATCCCCTCCTGCACTGGCCTTCGTCGCTTCCAACATAACCACTGAGGTGCTTGTTTCTCCTTGGCGAATACAAACTTTAAGGACTCGTGCAAAGTGAAATGGTGTGAGCGTGTGTGTGTGTGCCGTTTCTTTGTTGATTTATGGTGGTGTGATCTTATTGAAACATAGAAGATTATTAAGGGTTTGGACACGCTAGAGGCAGGAAACATGTTCCCGATGCTGGGGGAGTCCACAACCAGGGGCCACAGTTTAAGAATAAAATAGAGAGAGTGCAGAGGAGATTTACTAGAATGTTGCCTGGCTTCCAGCAACTAAGTTACACAGAAAGGTTGAACAAGTTAGGTCTTTATTGGTTGGAGTGCAGCAGGTTAAGGGGGAACTTGATTGAGGTCTTTAAAATGATGAAAAGGATAGACAGAGTTGACGTGTATAAGCTTTTCCCATTGAGGGTAGGGAAGATTCAAACAAGAGGGCATGACATGAGAATTAAGGGACAGAAGTTTAGGGGTAACATGAGGGGGAACTTCTTTACTCAGAGAGTGGTGGCTATGTGGAATGATCTTCCAGCAGAAGTGGTGGAGGCAGGATCGATTTTAACATTTGAAAATAAAGTGGATAGGTATATGGACGGGAAGGGAATGGAGGGGTATGGTCTGAGTGCAGGTAGATGGGACTAGGGGAAAATAAATGGTCGGCACGGACTGGAAGGGCCGAGAAGGCCTGTTTCCGTGCTGTAATTGTTATATGGTTATATGGTTAATAAGGGGTAAGCCATTTAGAACGGAGACGAGGAAACACTTTTTCTCACAGAGAGTGGTGAGTGTGTGGAATTCTCTGCCTCAGAGGCAGGAAACATGTTCCCAATGTTGTGGGAGTCCAGAAACAGAGGCCACAGTTTAAGAATAAGGGGGTTAGCCATTTAGAACAGAGACGAGGAAGCAATTTTTCTCACAGAGAGTTGTGAGTCTGTGGAATTTTCTGCCTCAGAGGGCGGTGGAGGCCGGTTCTCTGGATGCTTTCAAGAGAGAGCTAGATAGGGCTCTTAAAGATAGCGGAGTCAGGGGATATGGGGAGAAGGCAGGAACGGGGTACTGATTGGGGATGATCAGCCATGATCACATTGAATGGCGGTATTGGTTCGGAGAGCCGAATGGCCTACTCCTGCACCTATTGTCTATTGTCTATTGTCTATTGGGACTTATACTGGAGAGTTAAGTAGTTGTTTTTCATGTCTTTGTATCGAGGAAATGTTGACCATTTCTGCCAATAAAATTCTGCCAATTCTGCCACAAAAAAAAACCCACTGGGCATTTTCATGTTGAACGCGGGCATTTGAGAAGGATGATGGAACGGAGCACTCGTGCAGTATGTGACACATTCCCAGGAGCCAGAGTTCACACTGTTCTAACATTGTTATCTGACATCGAGCACATTATGAGACAGGACGAGCTGTAATTCTCCCTCTGTGCATTGTGCCATCATTCATCAGACTGTGTTATGTATTGCTGCTTTGCTTAATGAGATGTGTACTCCTTGTGTTCCACTTGTCTCCCCCAGCCGGAGGTACACTCTGTGGAGCATTGAAGATCAGAAGGGAACTTAATACTTGACATTGATGTTCATACGTGGTAGGACCACAATTAGGCCATTCGGCCCATCATGCCTACTCTGCCATTGAATCATGGCTGATCTATCTTTCCCTCTCAACAACATTTTCCTGCCTTCTCCCCATAACCCCTGACACCCGTACAAATCCAGAATCTGTCAATCTCTGCCTTAATAATGTCATAAGGGTTAGGGGTAGAATTTGGCCATTTGGCACATCAAGTACTCCGCCTTTCAATCGCGGCTGATCTATCTTTCCCTCTCAACCCCATTCTCCTGCCTTCTCCCCATAACCCCTGACACCCGTACTAATGAAGAATCTGTCTTAAAAATATCCACTGACCTGGCCTCCACAGCCTTCTGTGGCAACAAATCCCACAGATCCACCACCCTCTGACTAAAGAAATTCCTCCTCATCTCCTTCCTAAAGGTACGTCCTTTTATTTTGAGGCTATGGCCGGTGATCCTAGACTCTCTCACTAGTGGAAGTATGCTCTCCACATCCACTCTATCCAGGCCTTTCACTATTCGGTACGTTTCAATGAGGTCCTCCCCTTCATCCTAAACTCCAGCGAGTACAGGCCTTAAAACGCTCATCATGAGTTAATTCCTGGGGCCATTCTCGTAAGCAAGGACTTTGCAATGATACGTATAAACACACACAGTGCTCTGAGTCTTCCTTACTATATTGAGTCTCGCCCTAATGCTCTTCAGCTTGGATTGGTGACAAACCGTTTGGAAGTCAACAAGTTCTGAATGCTCTAAGTGATAATATACTGAACATCCTGTCTGGGATAAGAATGAAGAGCTGTCCAGTTCTGTTTCCAGACAATGTGCTCCAGGTCATTCATACTTAAACAACTTCCCCAAACAAATGAAATAAGTCAAGTCGAGCCAATTTTATTTCTATAGCACATTTAAAAACAACTCTCGTTGACCAAAGTGCTTCACATCAGTGCAGGTACTAGCGTGCTACATACAGTGGTACGTAGATCTAATAATACATACATAAATACATACATACAGCGCTCCCTCAGAGGACATCAAGAAACGAGTTTTAAGTCTAGACTTAAAAGAGTTGATGGAGGGGGCAGTTCTGATGGGAAGAGGGATGCTGTTCCACAGTCTAGGTGCAGTGCATTCGCCCTTGAGCTTATACCTGGACCACGGGATAGTCATTAACCCCAAGTCGGCCGACCTGAGGGATCTGGAGGTAGAACGGTGGGTTAGCAGATTTTTTGATGTAGGTGGGGGCAAGCCCGTTAAGAATTGGAATTGGTTCTTGAAATTGAAATTGCCATGGTAACCCATCAACCACAGAGTGGAAGATAGACACAAAATGGTGGAGCAGCTCAGCGGGACAGGCAGCATCTCTGGAGAGGAGGAACCTGAGTTACGCCAGCATTTTGTGTCGTCCCGCTGAGTTACTCCAGTATTTTGTGTCACCCATTCCTTCTCTCCCGAAATGCTTCCTGTCCCGCGGAGTTGCTCCAGCATTCTGCGTCTATCTTCGGTGTAAACCAGCATCCGCAGTTCCTTCCTACACAACAGAGTGGTTCTTGTCCACAAAGACTTAATTCGTCCAGAGAGGTCTAATTGATCTGCAAAATGATTTCACCTGCAGTAACTGTGGACGCCTTCGTCATGCAGTAAAGGGCCCGTCCCACCAGCATGCGATTGCATGCGTCTAGCGCGACCAAATGTGGTCGCTTGAGGCGTACGGCCTCGCGGGGCCGGTCCCAATTCGAACCGCGGAGGCGTATGGAGTTGTGCGGGGCTGGTCCCGACATCATACTCACCAATCAGCTGGGCAGGAGGCGGGCCGACTGAATTTGGACGTCACACGGCATCGGGCGGTGACGTCATCACGCAACGGCATGCCGGGCGGTGATGTCATCGCACAACACTACACGCTAGGCGTATGCCGTCAAGACGCTGCGTACGACGTCAAGACACTGCGTACGCCCGTTGAGACGCTGCGGGCCGACAGGCCGTTGGCGCGCGGGATTTCCGGACAGTGCAAGATTTTTGGAGCCCCGCGCGATGTCCGGACCAGCCCCGCACAACTCCATACACCTCTACCGATCGAAGTGGGACCGTACGCCTCAAGCGACCACGTTTGGTCACGCTAGGCGCCTGCAATCGCATGTTGGTGGGACAGGCCCTTAAGAACCAATTCTTGTTTCAACATTGACCATGGAATCTTACCAACTTTCAGTCCTGGGCAGGTCTTGCCACTCAATAGCCTTGCGGAAAAAACGCTGGTAATCTCCGACAGAAAGGCGGCATCTGAGTAAAATGAAATGGCTACTTACCAATTTGCAATTTACCAAAGCCAATTAAACTGCAAACCTACACGTCTTTGGAGCGTTGGAGGAAACTGGAGCACCAGCACCAGAGACCCAGAAGTACTGGTGCTGTCTGTACGGAGTTTGTACGTTCTCCCTGCGACCACGTGGGTTTTGAAAAATCTTTATTATAATTTTCCCGAGTACTTACATACCCAGAGGAAACGAAAAAGCTTTGCTCAACCAGTGTCCATTCAGTGTGCGGTAAAAAAAATATATAGAAATAAAAATAAAAATACATACACCATCATGAGTTCCAATCGGCAGCGGCACGATAATGGCTCTGCTTCAGTGGGTCCAGGTTGGTGGTTGGTGCGCGATACTTTGGCAGGGGACAAAGTCCGTTTATCAGCCTTATAGCCTGCGGGAAGAAGCTGAGGAGCATCCTGCTGGTTTTGCAGCTGATGCTCCTGTACCTCTTCCCAGATGGCAGGATGGAGAATATGTGAGAATATGTGATGCGATGGGTGGTAGGGGCCTTTGATGATGGAGATGGCTCTGTTGATACATCTCTTCCTGTATATGTCCAGCAGGAAAGGGAGTGGAGCACCAATAATCCTGCTGGCGGTCTTCACAATCCTGTCTAGTTGGTGCCGTTCGTACGCTTTGCAGCTCCCGAACCGGGAAGTGATGCCGTAGGTTAATGTGCTCTCGATTGTCCCCCGATAAAAAGTTCGTAGGTGTGCAGTGGGGAGACCTGCTTTCCGTAGTCTTCGGAGAGGGTGTAGTCGCTGCTGGGCTCTCTTGACCAGTGCTGTGGAGTTGGTCGTGGACGTCAGGTCATCTGACAGGTGGAGTCCTGGGAACTTCACACTGCTGACCCTTTCCGCATCAGCTCCATCGATGTGCAGAGGTGCATGGCGTTGTTTTCCCGCCCTCCTGAAGTCGACCACCATCTCCTTCGTTTTTCCCACGTTGAGAATGAGGTTGTGGGATTTGCACCAGCCTGTGAGCAGCTCCACCTCCATCCTGTACGCCGACTCATCATTGTCACTGATGAGACCCACCACTGTTGTGTCATCAGCGAACTTGCTGATGAAGTTGTTGTTGAGTCTAGCAGTACAGTCGTGTGTAAGCAGACTAAACAGCAGGGGGCTTGGGACACAGCCTAAGCACCCTGCCCCTTAAGCACCCATTTCACTGGGTGCTCCTGTTTCCTCCCACGCTCCAAAGACATGCAGGTTTGTAGGTTAATTGGTTTGGTAAATTGTTCCTAGTGTGTAGGATAGTGCTAGTGTATGGGGTGATTGTTGGTCGGCACGGACTCGTTGGGCCGAAGGGACTGTTTCCACTCTGTACATCTGAAGTACCCATGATGAGGATTGGACCCGGGCCTCTGATACTCTAAGGCAGCAACTTTCCCGCTGCGCCACCGTGACGCTGCTGTCTGTGCGGAGTTTGTACGTTCCCCCTGTGACCGCGTGGGTTTTCTCCAGGTGCACCAGTGCCACCTCTCAACGGAACTCCAGTTACTCCGGCACTTTGTGATTTCTCTGTAAGGCTTGGATAGAGTGGATATGGAGAGGACGTTTCCACTAGTGGGAGCGTCATAATCACAATCACAATCATACGTTGTTAGCCAAGTATGTTTTGCAACACACGTGGAATTTTGTTTGCCAAGTTCCGTTAAAAGTCAAATAAAAAGCAGTGGAACACACGAAACATAATTTAACATAAACATCCACCACAGTGACCCCTCCACATTCCCCACTGTGATGGAAGGCAAAAAAAAGTTCAATTTCTTCCCTTTGCTCTCCTGCGGTCGGGGGCCTCGAACCCTCCGTTGATGGGACGATTTTGACTCCCTTAGCCGGCGGTTGGGCCCTACGCATCGAGGCGATCAGACCCTGCATCAGGGGGATGTCAGCTCCCCCGCGCCGGGCGGTCGAACCCCGCGTCGGGGCTGGACGAACCTTCTGCATCATTGGAGCTTCGCGACCCAGCCTCTCCCGAGACTGCGAGCCCTTGGTGGTAAGTCCGCAGGCTGCGGTTGGAGCGATCCCAGGCAAGGGATTGGCTCCGATATAAGCCCACGTCCCGCGGTGGGGCCCAAGGTCAGTCCGAGGAGGCCTCCAGCTCCATCGATGGCAGGCCGCAGAGCGACCGGAGAATGCGATCCGGAAAATACTCGCATCTCCTGTGAGGTAAGAAACGGAATAAAAATGTTTCCCCCGTTCACCACCCCCACCCCACACAGAAAACAAACCGGAGAACATTTGCACAAACTTTTAACACACGCTCAAAATTAAAAAGTGAGAGAGTCTAGATCATAACTTCAGAGTTAAAGGACATTCTTTTAAGGAAGGAGATGAGAAGGAATTTCTTTAGTCAGAGGGCGGTGAATCTTAGTAATTCTTTGCCACAGAAGGCTGTGGAGGCCAAGGCAGTGGATATAGTTAAGGCAAAGATAAGGCATGACATGAGAATTATGGGACAGGAGTTTAGGGGTAACATGAGGGGGAACTTCTTTACTCAGAGAGTGGTGGCTGTGTGGAATGATCTTCCAGCAGAAGTGGTGGAGGCAGGATCGATTTTAACATTTGAAAGTAAAGTGGATAGGTATATGGACGGGAAGGGAATGGAGGGGTATGGTCTGAGTGCAGGAAGATGGGACTAGGGGAAAATAAATGGTCGGCACGGACTGGAAGGGCCGAAAAGGCCTGTTTCCGTGCTGTAATTGTTATATGGTTATATGGTTAAAGATAGATAGATTCTAGATTAGTTCGAGGTCATCGGGAGAAGGCGGGAGAATGGGGTCAGGAGAGAGAGATAGATCAGCCATGATTAAATGGCGGAGTAGACTTGATGGGCCGAATGGCCTAGTTCTACTCCTATCACTTATGACCTTACGATCTAAACCAGCGGTCGGTATATACAACTCGATTAATCTCGCTGAGAATACTTCACCTGACCCACTGGCAGTGGGACTACTCTGTGAGGGCCAAGACACTTCATTAACTTCTCAGTTTGCAGGTTTCATATGCAATTAGACACCGCAGCTGTCGTGGTGATCTGCATGGATCGATTAAGGATAAGTGGAAACATATTCCCCACGGAATCATTCCTGCTCCCCACTGCATCCCCCTTTCCTGGTAGTCCTGATCCAGTTGAATCAGTTCCCACTGCCCTTTCATGGTATGCGATTCAGATCATACCAATTTGCTTAGATATGCTTGAAAATCTAAAACACAGGTCGCCTGGTTATTGCCTAGAACGAGGTATTCCTTAAATAATTAACTCCGACGCCTGCAGGAGGAATCGCTGT
The DNA here is from genome assembly GCA_963514005.1 of Raja brachyura. Next base: position 4,981,536 of record OY740792.1, on the reverse strand, counting down.
CAAATCTACCCGCAGCCTGTCGTAGTGGAAGCACAGCGAGTGAACGTAGTAACCAGGTTTAGTCCCAGGCTGCTGCCTATGTGGAGTTTGCATGTTCTCACTGTGACTGCATGGGGTTCCTCCGGGTTGCAAGGTTAAAAGGACATACCTTTAGAAAGGAGACGGGGAGGAATTTCTTTAGTCAGTGGGTTGGTGAATCTGTGGAACTCATTGCCACAGATGGCTGTGGAGGCCAAGTCTATGCATGTTTTTGAGGCGGAGATAGGCAGATTATAGGTATATTATAGGTATAGATGGATAGGTATATGGACGGGAAGGGAATGGAGGGGTATGGTCTGAGTGCAGGTAGATGGGACTAGGGGAAAATAAATGGTTGGCACGGACTGGAAGGGCCGAGAAGGCCTGTTTCCGTGCTGTAATTGTTATATGGTTAATACGATAGGTTACGATAGAACTTTATTCACCCCCAGAGGGAAGTTGGTTTGCCGACAGTCACAACACACGAGGTACACGAGAATTTGAAATTGAAAGTGAAAAGAAAACGAACGAGACAAGCGACTGTTGGTTGTCTGGCTGCCGTGTGCACAGCGCCTTCACCGGCACAAATGAACAAACAAACAAACAAACACAGACTTATCCCCCGGGCAGAGGGGGATACAACTGTCATACAACTGTGTGTCCTGTCTAAGTCTTGGCTGGGCTCCTGCGAGTCCCCGCCACATCATGTTGATAAGTTCGTTAGTGATTGGAGCAGAATTAGGCCATTCGTCCAAGCAAAGAGTAGGAGTAAACGGGTTCTTTTCACAATGGCAGGCAGTGACTAGTGGGGTTCCGCAAGGCTCAGTGCTGGGACCACAGCTATTTACCATATACATTAATGATCTGGATGAGGGAATTGAAGGCAATATCTCCATGTTTGCGGATGACACTAAGCTGGGGGGCAGTGTTAGCTGTGAGGAGGATGCTAGGAGACTGCAAGGTGACTTGGATAGACTGGGTGAGTGGGCAAATGTTTGGCAGATGCAGTATAATGTGGATAAATGTGAGGTTATCCGCTTTGGTGGCAAAAACAGGAAAGAAGACTATTATCTAAATGGTGGCCGATTAGGAAAAGGGGAGATGCAGCGAGACCTGGGTGTCATGGTACACCAGTCATTGAAAGTAGGCATGCAGGTGCAGCAGGCAGTGAAGAAAGCGAATGGTATGTTAGCTTTCATAGCAAAAGGATTTGAGTATAGGAGCAGGGAGGTTCTACTTCAGTTGTATAGGGTCTTGGTGAGACCACACCTGGGGTATTGCGTACAGTTCTGGTCTCCAAATCTGAGGAAGGACATTATTGCCATAGAGGGAGTGCAGAGAAGGTTCACCAGACTGATTCCTGGGATGTCAGGACTGTCTTATGAAGAAAGACTGGATAGACTCGGTTTATACTCCCTAGAATTTAGGAGATTGAGAGGGGATCTTATAGAAATGTACAAAATTCTTAAGGGGTTGGACAGGTTAGATGCAGGAAGATTGTTCCTGATGTTGGGGAGGTCCAGGACGAGGGGTCACGGCTTAAGGATAAGGGGGAAATCCTTTAGGACCGAGATGAGAAGGACTTATTTCACACAGAGAGTGGTGGGTCTCTGGAACTCTCTGCCACAGAGGATAGTTGAGGCCAGTTCATTGGCTATATTTAAGAGGGAGTTAGATGTGGCCCTTGTGGCTAAGGGGATCAGAGGGTATGGAGATAAGGCAGGTACGGGATGCTGAGTTGGATGTCAGCCATGATCATATTGAATGGCGGTGCAGGCTCGAAGGGCCGAATGGCCTACTCCTGCACCTAATTTCTACGTTTCTATGTTTCTAAATCCTCCTCATCTGCTTCCTTTAAGGATCATCCTTTAATTCTGAGGCTAATACCTCTGGTCCTAGACTCTACCAACTCTCTGTGACACATAAAGCACAATTGAACCAGTGAACCATAAAGCACCATTGAAAAAATGGTTGGCATGGATTCAATGGGCAGAATGGCCTGTTTTTGTGTTGTATCTCTCTGTGGCCCCAAACATATCTGCGGTTGATCCAGTCTCTCGATGATGTTGCCAGGACTAGAGGGTCTGAGCTGCAGGGAGAGGTTGAGTAGGCTGGGTCTCTATTCCTTGGAGTGCAGGAGGATGAGGGGTGAACTACCGCTGTCTTATAGAGGTGCATCTTCTTCTTGTGTATGGCGTGCACGCCCTGTAGTTGTCGGACAACGCGTTCTATTTGATCTTGTTTGATTGTGCACGTCAGGTTAATTGCATTCGTTGAAACAGGGCGGACCACGAGAAGGTTGCAATCGCCCAACCCATAGAGGTGTATAAAATCATGGGAGGAATAGATTGGGTAGATGCACAGAGTCTCTTGCCCAGAGCAGGGGAATCGAGGACAAGAGGACGTAGGTTTAAGGTGAAGAGGAAAAGATTTAATAGGAATCTGAGCGATACCTTTTTCACACAAAGATGTGGTGGGTGTATGGAACGAGCTGCCAGAGGAGTTTGTTGAGGCTGGGTCTATCCCAGCATTTAAGAAGTAGTTAGACAAGTTTGGAGGGATATGGACCAAACGCAGACAAGTGGGCATAGTGTAGCTGGGACATGTTGACATGTGTGGGTAAATTTGGCCGAAGGGCCTGTTTCCGCACTGTATCACTCTATGACTCTAACATTTCATCGATCTTGGCGAGCTCACCGGAGATGTTTTTGGAGTTGTTATCAAGTTTGACTTCTGCTCCGAGATGTTGGATTCAAATATCACGCTCCAATAATAGAAATGAACTGAAGAGGAATATTGGGCAGGGAACGATGGCGTCTAAACTAACACTGGCAAATGTGTAGGGCCATCTGATAGCACTTTTAGGATATGCTGCTGTATGTTGGCAACTGAGACATCTAACCACATAATTCCGCTTCTCTAAAACACTGTTCCGCAGATCAAAGTCTTCATCTTCCCTTCAATGCTGCTCTGTAAATAATGTAATAAAGAACACAGCAATAGACAGTCTCTGAAATATGAGCCAGCCAGCCTTCCCGCTGATGACTGAAGACGCATCTTGTCTGGAGGAAACTTGCCTGCGTAGATCCTCTTCTACCGGCTAGAAGAAGGGGAAAGTTGGCCAGACCAAAGTGCCTGCCTTCCAGTTGCTAGATGTAGCAAGGGCATCACGCCACAGACAACTTGTTTGTCATTGTCATTGACGGCCGCACGGTGGCGCAGCGGCAGAGCTGCTGCCACACAGCCCCGGATGCCCGGGTTCGAACCCGACTACGGGCGCTGTCTGTACGGAGTTTGTACGTTCTCTCCGTGACCTGCGTGGGTTTTCTCCGAGATCTTCGGTTTCCTCCCACACATCGCAGGCGTGTACGTTAATCGGCTTGGTGTCATTGTCAATTGTCCCTGGCGTGCTTATGTGCGGGGATCGCTGGTCGCCGCGGACTCGGTGGGGCCGAAGGGCCTGTTCCCGTGCTGTATCTCTAAACTAAACGACGGGAGTTTGTTCATCCTCCCCGTGACCGCGTTTGTTTTGATGAAATTAGATTTTTAATTTAAGAGGCGCAGCATGGAAGCAGACTCTTTAACCCACCGAGTCCATGCCGACCCGTTCACACTGGTTCTACGTTATCCCACTTTCTCACGCCCAATCCTCTTACATTTAGAAAGAAAAGGCACTGCTGTGGTTTCTTTGTGGAATAATTTCATAGTTGCCGCTTGATCAATGGAATATTTCTAATCACCTGATTTTATTTCGGGTTTCCTGCATCTGCTTCTGAGGATATACAACCCTATGGGTTAGTGGTGGAGAAAGTCAACAAGTTCAAGTTCTTGGGCAACATTTGATGCCCATCAACACCACTACTTCCTGTTGGACAGTCGGCGACTTCCTGATCAGCATCTTGAACAAACCAACACACTTCCTGAGAAGATTGAGGAGATTCGGTATGGTATAAGTTCATAATCTATCGTTCCCACTCAACCCCATTCTCCTGCCTTCTCCCCATACACCCTGAAACCCGTACTAACCAATGTCGACAAACGCTCTCTTGAACGTCTACAGATGTATTGACTGGTCACATCACGGCCTGGTTCGGCAACTCGAACGCCCAGGAAGGAAGAAGATGATAAAAGTGGTGAACACTGCCCGGTCCATCGCGGTTACTGACCTGCCCACCATCGATAGAGATCCGTAGTGGGTGCTGCCTCAAAAAACCACCCACACCACTCTGGCCACGCTCTCACTTCTCTCCCGCCATCAAGAAGAATAAAACATACTTGACTCTTCTTCAATCCTTCCTCCCTTTATCCTGCTCAGTGGCGAAAGTTTAGTTTAGTTTAGTTTGGAGATACAGCGTGGAAACAGGCCCTTCGGCCCACTGGGTCCGCGCCGATCCAGCGATCCCCGCACATTAATGGGCCTGTCCCACTTGCGCGATTTTTTCGGCGACTTGCCGGCATCCGTCATAGGTTGCAGCAGTTCGCCGAAAATGTTCAACATGTTGAAAATTCAGCGGCGACCAGAACAAGGTATGACTCTTTGGGCGACTACTCACGACCATACAGGCTTCATTAACATGTCGTCAGGGTGTCGCCCGTATGGTTGTGAGTCGTCTCCTCAGTCGCCCAAAGAGTAGCGTGTTGCTGGTCTTCGCTGGATTTTCAACATGTTGAATATTTTCACCGACCTGCAACGACCTATGCCGGGTGCCGGCGGTTGCCAAAAAACTCGCGTAAGAGGGACACGCCCTTAACACTACCCTGCACACACTGGGGACGATTTTTACATGTACACCAAGCCAGTTAACCTGCAAACCTGTACGTCTTTGGGAGTGTGGGAGGAAACTGGCCCTTGTGGCTAAGGGGATCAGGGGGTATGGAGAGAAGGCAGGTACGGGATACTGAGTTGGATGATCAGCCATGATCATATTGAATGGCGGTGCAGGCTCGAAGGGCCGAATGGCCTACGCCCGCACCTAATTTCTATGTTTCTATGTTTCTATGTCGGAGAAAACCCACGCAGGTCACGGGGAGAACGTACAAACTCCGTACAGACAGCATCGGTAGGCAGATTCGAACCCGGGTCTCTGGCGCTGTAAAAGGCAAGCAACTCTACCGCTGCCCTAGTGAAGTGGAACTTGATCCATGTTTTAAGAGCATCTGTATCAGTTTATGCTTAATAACATGACCTTGGAATTGAACTACATGTCGGCTGGAAAAATAACCCGAGATGGTATGGAACTAATCTATGTAGAGAAAAAGTAAATGAACTAGAGTCTGGGGATTATTGTTGGCTATACAGTAAATTGGAACAGAAACACATTCTGTAAAATTGTAAACTGCGATTGAAGTGTTACTAACGCTATGAGCTTTAACGTTGCCAGAAATCTAAGGGGCAAAGCAACTCGAATGTTCCTCTGTTGTTTTTAGATGAGTAAACAACTTATTATTCGAAAGCAGTCACATTTTAGAGGAAAGTTCAAGAATTCACAGGGTTCTGGATCTCACTGTGTGTGAATGAAAAGCACGTGCAGACTTAAAATGCCTCGTGACAGGCACGCCACAGAAAGCACACTGTCGGGATGCATCGCAGATTGGTTCGGGAAGCAGCCCGACCCGAGAGCGCATGAAGTTGCAGAGAGCTGCAGACGGGGCCCAGTCTCATCACACAGACCAGACTTCACACCATCCACACTCCATCGACACTTCACTCTGCCTTAGGGAAGCAGCCAACACAATCAAAGACTTAAGGGCCTGTCCTACACGCATGCAACTCTATGCGATGAACGCGATCAAACTAGAAGCGGGGGCCGCGCGGAGGTCGGGTGATCCCCTGTACAGGGCCGTTCCCACCAGCATGCGCCTGCATGCGGCAAGCGCGACCAAACCGGCAGCAGGGGCCGCGCGGAAGTCGGGTGAGTGGCGCAACGCGGCGCAAAGTGAGGCGAACTTGGAGCGAAGTCTAAGGTAAGTTCGCCAGGACAAAGAGGGACACACAGAGAGGGGCACAGAGGCACACACACAGGGGGCCACGGAGCCACACACATAGAGGGTCACGGAGGCACCTACAGAGAGGGTCACGGAGGCACGATGTCGGGGCGGTGTGTAATGCGTCGAGGCGACTGCGAGCCGACAAGCCGTTGCCGCGCGGAGTTTTGGACATAGTCAGTTTTTCGGAGCCCCGCGCGATGTCGGGACGAACTCCGCACAATTCCGCACGGCTCCGGCGATCGAAGTGGGACCGGCCCCGCGACGCCGGACGGCTCAAGCGACCACGTTAGGGCCTGTCCCACCAGCATGCAACTCTATGCGATGAGTGCGACCTATTCTTTTTCTCTAGTGATGCTGGCCAGTTGAGTTACTCCAGCATTTTATGTCTATGTCAACCTGCACCAGTTCCTTCCTACGTTTAATCTGCAGAAGGTGCAAGAGATGGCAACAACAGCTAGAGATTCAGAGCATCAGTTTGCATAACAATCCATAAATCCAGGACCCATTTCTCTTTCAGTTGTACTGCTTCTCAATTGCACACAACTTATTGTCCGGATATTATTGCACATAACTTTTTAGTGTATCGAGGTACAGTGTAAAGCTTTTGTTGCATTTGTGACCAATACATGGGCTCTTAAAGATAGCGGAGTCAGGGGATATGGGGAGAAGGCAGGAACGGGGTACTGATTGGGGATGATCAGCCATGATCACATTGAATGGCGGTGCTGGCTCGAAGGGCCGAATGGCCTACTCCTGCACCTATTGTCTATTGTCTATTGTCTATTGGTTACAATCGAGCCATTTCACAGCACACAGATACATGGTAAAGGGAATAACATGATAAAGAACATGATAAAGTCTAGTAAAGTCCGAACATGGATAGCGCGAGAGTCTCTGATGAGGTAGATGGGAGCTCAGGATTGCTCCCGAGTTGTACCAGTATTAGGACAAAAAGCCCAAAGTTCTTAGAACAACCAAGGAAGTTCATAGTTCACAGTTTAGATCATAAGTGACAGGAGTAGAATTCGGCCATTGGGCCCATCAGGTCCACCCCACCATTCATTCAAGGCTGACCTATCTCTCCCTCCTAACCCCATACGCCCTACTTCTCCCCATATCCCTTGACACCCATAGTAATCACGCATCTATCTCTGCATTGGGTCAGCTGGGTGGCGCAGCGGTAGGGCTGCTGCCCACACGGCGCCAGGGACCCGGGTTCGATCCTGACTACGGACTCTGCCTGTGTGGGCTTTGTACGTTCTCCCCGTGACCTGCGTGGGTTTCCTCCGAGATCTTTGGTTTCCTCCCACACTCCAAAGATGTACAGGTTTGTACTGTTGGTTAATTGGCCTGTTGGAAATCGTCCCTAGTGTGTGTAGGATAGCGTTAATGTGCAGGGACCGCTGGTCGGTGCGGACTCGGTGGGCCGAAGGGCCTGTTTCCATGCTGTATATCTAAACTAAATTAAACTAAAGGGTGGTGGGTGCATGGAACGAGCTGCCGGGGGAGGTAGTTGCGGCAGGTACAATAACAGCATTTAAAAGAGCATTCAGACAGTTACATGGTAAGGAAAGATTTATAGGGATATGGACCAAAGGCAGACAGGTGGGACTGGTGTAGATGGGGCACCTTGGTCGGCATGGGCAAGTTGGGCCGAAGGGCCTGTTACTGTGCTGTGTGACACTATCGACCCGAAACGTCACCTATTCCTTCGCTCCATAGATGCTGCCTCACCCGCTGAGTTTCTCCAGCATTTTTGTCTACATCCGAGATGATATGTACATCCAGGTTCTCCGTTGCTCAAATGTTCTCCCAAACATTTCGACTGCCTCCTGTTGTTATTGTAAATTGCTGACGCGAAGCTGTCCAAATTTGATCTTGCGCATGCTATCCCAGCAGATCACGGCATACAAGTGTATCGTCAAACCTCGCACAAGTACAACTTGCAGTGCAGAGAAAAAAAACATGAGGGTTCAGAATATAGTGTTACCACGTTATAGTGTTACGGTTGCAAAGCAAGTGCAGTTTTTTTTTTAAAGTGCAATGGGGGTAGGTTGGGAGATCAGGACCAGAACCTTAGCTGATGAGAGCAGTGTCCAGAGGTCTGATAACAGCGGGGAAGAAGTTGTTCCTGAATCTGGTGGTACATGCTGATCATTCCAATAGCCGTTCCTCACCATTTTTGTCTGCTTAATGGGGTCGAGCTCGTTGGTTGCCAAAAAAAAAACAGATTTTGATAATTTACAGTACTAAGGCCAAGACAAGCAATAAAAGGGATTTTATCAGCACTTTACATTAACAACTGGGGACCGGACTGAAATGTTTGGTAGTCTCTTCAAGCAACGAGCAAACAGGATTGTACATATCAACGCAACAACCAACAATGACTACAAGCTGGTTTTTGATTAAGGTTATAGACAATAGACAATACACAATAGACAATAGGTGCAGGAGTAGGCCATTCGGCCCTTCGAGCCAGCTCCGCCATTCAATGTGATCATAGCTGATCATCCCCAATCAGTACCCCGTTCCTGCCCTATCTAGCTCTCTCTTGAAAGCATCCAGAGAACCGGCCTCCACCGCTCTCTGAGCAGAGAATTCCACAAACTCACCACTCGCTGTGAGGAAAAGTGTTTCCTCGTCTCCGTACTAAATGGCTTACCCCTCATTCTTAAACTGTGGCCCCTGGTTCTGGACTCCCCCAACACCGGGAACATGTTTCCTGCCTCTAGCGTGTCCAAACCCTTAACAATCTTATGTGTTTCAATGTGTCCAAGCCCTTGACAATCTTTATAGTTACGAGATACAGCGCGGATACAAGCCCCTACGGCCCACCAAGTTTGCGCCGACCAGCGATCCCCGCACATTAACGCCATCCTGCGCACACTAGGGACAATTTGCAATTATGCCAAAGCCAATTAACCTACAAACCTGTACGTCTTTGGAGTGTGGGAGGAAACCGGAGCTCCCGGAGAAAACCCACGCTGGTCACGGGGAGAACGTACAAACTCCGTACAGACGACGCCAGTAGTCTGGATCGAACCCGGGTCTCCGGCGCAGTGAAGTAGCAATTATGCTGCTGCGCCACTGTGATCACGTTAAACTATGAACCATTTCCTGTTTCACAGTTCGCATCTTGTATCCCGCTTGTAATCACACCTTCTCCAGCCCACAATGGACCATTATGGGCTCCACCCATCCTGAGGTGATCTGTTGCCGGATCCAAATTGTTCCGGCCAGTTCATTTCCACATGCCTGCCCATACACCCGCCTCTACTTTCACTCCTTTTCTCCAGAGTTGCTGTCTGATCTGCTGAGTTACTCCAGCATTTTGTATTAATCGGGTATAAACCAGCATCTGCAGTTCTTTCCGACACATATGAACATCTGCATGTTGCTCAATAATGGGTCGGAGCACTTACTTGAGTAAGTTTATCCAGGTATCATTAATGGAAACCATCACGCTCTCTGAGAACCTGCACACATTATGGTAGACGGGCATTTGGACTTCATTCATCATATGATGAAAGAATGGGTCGACTGGGCTCGTATGCACTGGAATTTAGAAAGATGAGAGTGCATATTATAGAAACATATACAATTCTTAAAGGATTGGACAGGCTAGATGCAGGAAAAATGGTCCCGATGTTGGGATCCAAAACCAGGGGTCATTGTTTACGAGTAAGGGGTAGGCCATTTAGTACTGAGATAATGAAAAACTTTTTCATCCAGAGAGTTGTAAATCTGTGGAATTCTCTGCCACAGATGGTAGCGAAGGCCAATTCACTGGATGTTTTCAAGAGTGAGTTAGATTTAGCTCTTAGGGCTAAAGGAATCAAGGGATATGGGGAGAAAGCAGGAACGGGGTACTGATTTTGGATACCTTGAAGGAAACAGGCGATGTTTTGGGTCGAGACCCTTCTTCAGACTGATGTGGAGGAGGGGGGGGGGGGAAGAAGAAAGGAAGAGGCGGAGACAGTGGGCTGTGGGAGAGCTGGGAAGGGGAGGGGAAAGAGGGAGAAAGCAAGGACCACCTGAAATTGGAGAGGTCAAATGTTCATACCGCTGGGGTGTAAACATAAGGAAATAGGCAACGTTTCGGGTCGCTCCATTGATGCTGCTTCACCCGCTGAGTTTCTCCAGCATTTAAGAAGGAACTGCAGATGCTGAAAAATCGAAGGTAGACAAAAATGCTGGAGAAACTCAGCGGGTGAGGCAGCCTCTATGGAGCGAAAGAAATAGGCAATGTTTCGGGCTGAAACCCTTCTTCAGAGTTTCTCCAGCAATTTTATCTACCTATTGATTTTGGATGATCAGCCGTGAGCATATTGAATGGCGGTGCTGGCTCGAAAAGCCGAATGGCCTCCTCCTGCATCTATTTTCTATTCACACAATTGAATCTTATGAGGGTACACAAAAGGCTGGAGAAACTCAGCGGGTGCAGCAGCATCTAAGGAGCGAAGGAGATAGGCGACGTTTCAGGTCGAGACCCTTCTTCAGACTTCAGGGCTGGTCGATCCTTCTGGGACGTTGGAGCTTCCCGACTCGGCCTCTAACCGAGACTGCGAAGCCAACAAACCCGGACGTCTTTGGAGTGTCGGAGGGAACCGGGGCACCCAGCGGAAACCCACGCAGGTCAAGGGGAGAACGCACAAACTCAGTGCGGACAGCACCCGTAGTCAGGATCAAACCTGGGTCTCTGGTGCTGTGCCACCCGGCTATGGGATTTGGAATACAGTCAAGGACTATTGCGGCTGTCCTTATACTTGCATGTGATCTTCAGCCTTGCATTCTGTTGCAGGAACACAGGGCTCTTGAAGTTGGCATTCAGATGGTTTGACATCTTCACCTTGTAGCCTCTCCCACGGTCATCGAGAGACTCCTCACGGACAGTGTATTAGTGAAAGTGAAGAACAGTGAATAGTCTTGGATAGAGTGGATGTGGAGAGGATGTTTCCACTGGTGGGAGAGTCCAAGGACTAGAGGTCACAGCCTTAGAATTAAAGGACGTTCTATTTGGAAGGAGATGAGGAGAGATTTCTTTAGTCAGAGGGTGGTGAATCTGTGGAATTATTTAGTTTAGTTTATTGCATTGTGTACCGAGGTACAGTGAAAAGCTTTTGTTGCGTGCTATCCAGTCAGTGGAAAGACAATACATGGTTACAATCAAGCCATTTACAGTGGATAGATGCAAGATGCAAGATTCAAGATACATTTATTTGTCACATGTACCAGTTGGTCCAGTGAAATGTGTGGTCGACATACAGCCGTACGAACAATAAAGAGCGCAGAACACGATAGTCTTTAACACAGACATCCCCACACAGTGAGATCAAAGTTTCCCCACTGTGAGGGAAGGCTCCAAAACTCAGTCATCCTCCTCTGTTGTCCTCCTGTGGTCGGGGGGCAACCAAATCCCCCGCTGTTGCCACTACAATGTTCGGGTCCTCTCGCCAGGATGATGGAACTCCGACGTCGGAACGGGAGAACATTCTCAGTGGCTTGGACCTCCGAATCGGCCACTTCCTACCGGAGCCTGAGGCCGAGCTGGGCGGGCCCGCGGCAAAGGGATCCCAGGACTCCGCGATGTTGAAGCCAGCGCCGTCCGCGGCTGGAAGCTCCGCAAAAACCGCAGCTCCACGAGGTTAGAAACATAGAAACATAGAAATTAGGTGCAGGAGTAGGCCATTCGGCCCTTCGAGCCTGCACCGCCATTCAATATGATCATGGCTGATCATCCAACTCAGTATCCCGTACCTGCCTTCTCTCCATACCCCCTGATCCCCTTAGCCACAAGGGCCACATCTAACTCCCTCTTAAATATAGCCAATGAACTGGCCTCAACTACCCTCTGTGGCAGAGAGTTCCAGAGACTCACCACTCTCTGTGTGAAAAAAGTCCTTCTCATCTTGGTCCTAAAGGATTTCCCCCTTATCCTTCAGCTGTGACCCCTTGTCCTGGACCTCCCCAACATCGGGAACAATCTTCCTGCATCTAGCCTGTCCAACCCCTTAAGAATTTTGTAAGTTTCGATAAGATCCCCTCTCAATCTCCTAAATTCTAGAGAGTATAAACCGAGTCTATGTTGAAGCAGCAGGCCCAACAGTCCACGATGAATCCAGTGCTGGGCCGCTGCTGAAACTCAGGTCGGTCTCCGGCAGGAAAGTCCGCGCCAATCCAGTTGTGAGGCCTCGGGGGGGTGGGGGGGGGGGGGGGGTGAACATGCGAGTCGGGGAATAGTCGCATACTCGCCAGGAAGTGACTATCAACGGTTCCCCCGTTACCCAACCCACCTCCCCCACATACAAATACTAAGAAACCTCCAAAACATACTTTTTTAAAAAGAGACTAAAAATTTTAAAAAGTTGGAAAATCAGACAGACTGTCGGCAGAGGCTGCCATCAGGCGGCTGCCATCGTGCATGATATGGGAATAATGTTTCGTGCAAGGTAAAGCCAGCAACATCTGATCAAAGGTAGTCCAATGGTCACCGGTGAAGTATATTCGCTGAAGTGCCACGCTCACACACACACACGTGCGCGAGGTTTCGGAGGCTCAATCCAGCACTAAACGCGGCTCTGTCTCGCCATGTTAACTACAGCCCTGACTGGACAGATGGGACACCAGCGCTGCTTCTCCGCGATGCCCATATTCCCCGCAAGCCCAGGCAGGTTCATCTGGCGGGACAGGCCGAGTTGAGCTGGGTTTAGCGCTGTTTCTCTGCGCTGGCTGTGGGCCTGGGGGTAAAGATCGCGTCTGACACCCGACCTCTCTGGCCACCCGTGGGGGTGGGGTTACTCGGGTGGGGACGGGAGGGATCGATCCTAGACGTTGATTTGCCTGCTGTACACACCTGCACGTCTTTGGAGTGTGGGAGGAAACTGAAGATCTCGGAGAAAACCCACGCAAGTCACGGGGAGAACGTGCAAACTCCGCACAGACAGCACCGCAGTCGGGATCGAACCGGGATCTCCGGCGCTGCTTAGAGCTGTAAGGCAGCGACTCTCCCGCTGCGCCACCGTGCCGCTCACGCATTTGCAATTTCCACTCAGTTGCAACTCATTTGGTGGATGGTGACGGAGGCAGATATGACAGTGCTGCTTAAGAGGCTTTCAGATGCACACATGAATATGGGCACAGGAGTGGAGGGATACCGAACATGCGCAGAGAGAAGGGATTATGTTGGCTTCATGTTTGGCACAGACATGATGGGCCGAAGGGCCTGTTCTATGTCCTTCAGTCATGTGGCCTGGTTCCCTGCTGTATATCTCTGTACGGCCAGAATGGTTCTGCTAAAAGTACCTCTGTAATGAAACATGCGCCCAACACCCTTTTCCAATATATCTGACCAACTGGTATCGATATCGAGACTGGTTTATTAATGCAATGAGACACAGGGCAGAAATGTGGTTTATGCGCTGTCTAGTTCAAGTTCAGGTTCACATATGTTGTCTCATGCACCAATTGGTACAGCAAAATTTGAGTTACCATATAGCTATACAAATAAAATATAGACAACAGGTCGTGCAAAGGGAATGATGACTGGTGTGCAAAAACAGTGTTGCAGTTGATGAGAAAGTGCAGGTTAAAAAAATGCTCACGGGTCGCGATGAGGTAGGTTGGAAGATCGGGACTACACCCAAGCTAATGAGGCTTGATGCCCAGCTAATTTGGTACAATGCAGTCTTTCAAGCCCTGTCCCACTGTACGAGTTCATTCAAGAGCTCTCCCCAGAGTTTGCCCTGACTCGAACTCGGTGATTTACGGTAATGGCCGCTCGTCGGTACTCGGGGCTCTCGTGGACATTTTTCAACACGTTGAAAAATCTTCACGAGTCTTCCCGAGCTTACCCGCCATTAGCGAGTCTTCCCGAGTACTGCCGTTAGCGTTACGAGCCGCTAAGAGACGTCCCCGAGCTCCGAGTTCATTCTCCATGCTTACCACGAGTTTGATTTTTTTTTAAACTAGGGAGAGCTCTTGAATGAACTCATACAGTGGGACAGGGCCATTAGGCTTTAGACTTTAAGATTTAGAGATACAGTGTAGAAACGGGCCTCCCGAGTCCGTGCCGACCAGCGATCACCACTTTACAGGAGCACTATCCTGTGCACTAGGGAGAATTTACAATTTCACCGAAGCCAATTAACCTACAAACCTGCAGAAGCTCATGTCATAGGATCAGAATTAGGCCATTCAGCCCATCAAGTCTGCACAGCCTTCAGTGGCAATGAATTCCACAGATTCACCATCCTCTGACTAAAGGGGAGGTCATTTAAGACTGAGGTGAGAAAAAACTTTTTCACCCAGAGAGTTGTGAATTTGTGGAATTCCCTGCCACAGAGCGCAGTGGAGGCCAAGTCTCTGGATGGATTTAAGAGAGAGTTAGATAGAGCTCTAGGGGCTAGTGGAGTCAAGGGATATGGGGAGAAGGCAGGCACGGGTTATTGATTGGGGACGATCAGTCATGATCACAATGAATGGCGGTGCTGGCTCGAAGGGCCTCCTCCTGCACCTATTTTCTATGTTTCCATGTTTCTATGTGAAGAAATTCCTCCTTCCTAAAAGAACGCCTTTTAATTCTGAGGCTATGCCCTCTGGTCCGAGACTCTCCCACCAGTGAAAATATGTTCTCCACATCCACTCTATCCAAGCCTATCTGCATGAAAACTGAATAGAATTTTCTTGCCGAACCTCTTAGGCTGCAAAGCAGTCGGTCTCCAGGCGAGAAACTGCTGCGTTGGGGGAGTCCAGAACCAGGGGGCCACAGTTTGAGAATAAGGGGTCGGCCATTGAGAATGTAGATGGGGAAACACTTTTTCACCCAGAGAGTTGTGAATCTGTGGAATTCACTGCCTCAGAAGGCAGTGGAGGCCAATTCTCTAGATGCTTTCAAGAGAGAGTTGGATAGGGCTCTTAAAGATAGCGGAGTCAGGGGATATGGGGAGAAGGCAGGAACGGGGTACTGATTGGGGATGATCAGCCATGATCACAGTGAATGGCGGTGCTGGCTCGAAGGGCCGAATGGCCTACTCCTGCACCTATTGTCTATTGTACACTGGCAGGGGGAAAGAGGAGAAGAATAAAACACAGCACTGGTCCCCACATGTGAGCCCGCTCTCGGCCAGGGAGAGTGATCTCGATCGGAGCGAGCAGCAACTGCTTCCACTCAAGCCTGCAGGACCTCTCCCCGAGCCCACGGACCATGCACAGTGCAGGTGACGTCAATGAGACCCGCACGTGATGCGCCATTTGTCAAAGCTGTCAGGGCTCTTTCCCGCGATCATCCACGGACATCCAGGGAAATAAATCACCCGCAGAAAAACGGGTTGGGGGGGGAGGGGGGAGGGGGGAGGGGGCAGGAGCGATAACAAAAACAAAAATAAAAAAATGATGTTATCGAGAGGTTTTCACAGAGATGTAAAACTGTGGTTTGCGAGGGTGATTCTTGCATTGTATGCAAGTGTGTGTATGTGTGAGTGTGAGTGAATGTGCATACATCTGTGTGTGTGTGTGCGCATGCACCTGTGTGTGTGTGTGTGTGTATGCACATGCATCTGTGTGAGTGTGCGTGCATCTGTGTGTGTGTGTGCATGCATCTGTGTGTGTGTGTGCGTGCATCTGTGTGTGTGTGTGTGTGCATGCATCTGTGTGTGTGCATGCATCTCTGTGTGTGTGCATGCATCTGTGTGTGTGTGCATGCATCTGTGTGTGTGTGCGTGTGTGTGTGCATGCATCTGTGCTTGTGTGCGTATGCATCTGTGTGTGTGCATGCATCTGTGTGTGTGTGTGTGTGTGTGCATGCATCTGTGTGTGTGTGTGCATGCATCTGTGTGTGTGTGTGCCTGCATCTGTGTGTGTGTGTGTGCATGCACCTGTGTGTGTGTGTGTGCATGCATCTGTGCGTGTGTGCATGCATCTGTGTGTGTGTGTGCGCATGCATCTGTGTGTGTGTGTGTGTGCATGCATCTGTGTGTGTGCATGTGCATGCATCTCTGTGTGTGTGTGCGCATGCATCTGTGTGTGTGTGTGCATGCATCTGTCTGTGTGTGTGTGTGTGTGTGTGTGTGTGCATGCATCTGTGTGTGTGTGTGCATGCATCTGGGTGTGTGCATGCATCTGTGTGTGCGCATGGATCTCTGTGTGTGTGCATGCATCTGTGTGTGTGCATGTATCTGTGTGTGCGTGTGCGTGCATCTGTGTGTGTGTGTGTGTGCATGCATCTGTGTGTGTGTGTGCATGCATCTGTGTGTGTGTGTGTGTGTGCATGCATCTGTGTGTGTGTGTGCGTGCATCTGTGTGTGTGTGCATCTGTGTGTGTGTGTGTGCGCATGCAATTGTGTGTGTGTGTGCATGCATCAGTGTGTGTGTGTCTGCATGCATCTGTGTGTGTGTGTGCATGCATCTGTGTGTGTGTGCATACATCTGTGTGTGTGCATGCTTCTGTGTGTGTGTGCGTGTGCGTGCATCTGTGTGTTTGCATGCATCTGTGTGTGCATGCGTCTGTGTGTGTACATGCATCTGTGTGTGTGTACATGGGTGTGTATGTGGTTGTGTGTACATGCATGTGCATTAGTGTGTGAGTGGGGGAGGGAGGGTATCTGTACCGTGTTCCTTCTGCAGTTGTACAGGGCCCTAGTGAGACCACTCCTGGAGTATTATGTGCCGTTTTGGTCCCCTAATTTGAGGAAGGACATTCTTGCTATTGAGGGAGTGCAGTGTAGGTTTACAAGGTTAATTCCCGGGATGGCGGGACTGACATGTGCTGAGAGAATGGAGCGGCTGGGCTTGTACACTCTGGAATTTAGGTTCTCTGGATGCTTTCAAGAGAGAGCTAGATAGGGCTCTTAAAGATAGTGGAGTCAGGGGTTATGGGGAGAAGGCAGGAACGGGGTACTGATTGGGGATGATCAGCCATGATCACATTGAATGGCGGTGCTGGCTCGAAGGGCCGAATGGCCTACTCCTGCACCTATTGTCTATTGTCTATTGTCTATTACCCCTTGTGTGTGCATCTCCCATCACATGCAGATGGTCACAGCTGAGGGTGAGGGGGATGAGCTGTGTTTGTTTATTGTGCTGGCTCGGGTTCAGCTTGCGTTATCTGTGGTTTGAAGAAGAGACATGTTTAGGAACTAAAGACTGTAAGAACATCCTGTGACTGTCCGCAGTGCCAGGCACATGCTGTCATGAACTTCATAAAAACCTCCGTTTACGGTCAAAACCATCTGCACTCCGGTGACAAGCTCACTTCATTATTTATCTGCCATGAGTAGTCTGTTTAAATATTGAGACTAATAACTTAGCGTTTGACGGCACTGGGCCTCTACTTGCTGAGCTTTAGAAGGATGGGGAGGAGGGGGGTGATGAGGGGAGGGAGGGGGGGAGAGAGGGGAGACCTCATTTAAACTTATCGAATAGTGAAAGGTTATATGGAGTGGGTGTGGAGAGGATGTTTCCACTAGTGGGGGAGTCTAGGACTAGAGGCAAAAGACAATAGACAATAGGTGCAGGAGTAGGCCTTTCGGTCCTTCGAGCCAACACTGCCATTCAATGTGATCATGGCTGATCATCCCCAATCAGTACCCCGTTCCTGCCTTCTCCCTATATCCCCTGACTCCGCTATTTTTAAGAGCCCTATCTAGATCTTTCTTGAAAGAACCCGGAGAACCGGCCTCCACCGCCCTCTGAGGCAGAGAATTCCACAGACTCACAACTCTCTGTGAGAAACAGTGTTTCCTCGCCTCCGTTCTAAATGGCTTACCCCTTATTCTTAAACTGTGGCCCCAGGTTCTGGACTCCCCCAACATTGGGAACATGTTTCCTGCCTCTGAGGCAGAGAATTCCACAGACTCACAACTCTCTTTGAGAAACAGTGTTTCCTCGTCTCCGTTCTAAATGGCTTACCCCTTATTCTTAAACTGTGGCCCCAGGTTCTGGACTCCCCCAACATTGGGAACATGTTTCCTGCCTCTAGCGTGTCCAAACCCTTAACAATCTTATATGTTTCAATGAGGTCCCCTCTCATCCTTCTAAACTCCAAAGTATACAAGCCCAGCCGCTCCATTCTCTCAGCATATGACAGTCCCGTCATCCCGGGAATTAACCTTGTAAACCTACGCTGCACTCCCTCAATAGCAAGAATGTCCTTCCTCAAATTAGGGGACCAAAACTGCACACAATACTCCAGTTGTGGTCTCACTAGGGCCCTGCGCAACTGCAGAAGGACCTCTTTGCTCCTATACTCTTGATATAAAGGCCATAGCCCCAGAATGAAAGGACGTACTTTTAGAAAGGAAATTAGGTCGGAGGATGGTGAATCTGTGGAATCCATAACCTGCCAATATCCGCCTTGAAATTACACAATGGCTTTGCCTCCACAACCATCTTTAGCAATGAATTCCAAAGATTCACCACCCTCTGACTAAAGGAATTCCACCTCATCTCCTTTCTAAAGGAACGTCCTTTTATTCTGAGGTTGTGTCCTCTCGTCCTAGACTCTCCCTCGAGTGGAAACCCCCTTTCCCACATCCATTCTATCCAAGCCTTTCACTGTTAGGTAAGTTTCAATGAGGTCTCCCATTCATCCTTCTTAGCCCGAGCGGGTACAGGCCCAGTGCCGTCAAACACACAAGTGTGGCCTCACTAGATACTTGCATAACAAAATCATAACAACACAATGGCTTCTATACTCAACCCCCCTGACTATCCAAGGCCCCCAGTGCCTAAAGCCAAAGGCTCCTTCACCTCCATGTCTAATCGTGGTGCCACTTGCAGGGAACTATGTACTTGAACTCCTAGTCTCACTGTTCTCCAGCTTGTACTCGCTGGAATTTAGAAGATTGAGGGGGGATCTTATAGAAACTTACAAAATTCTTAAGGGGTTGGACAAGCTAGATGCTGGAAGATTGTTCCCGATGTTGGGGGAGTCCAGAACGAGGGGTCACAGTCTAAGGATAAGGGGGAATTCCTTTAGGACCGAGATGAGGAAAACATTCTTTACACAGAGAGTGGTGAGTCTCTGGAATTCTCTGCCACAGAAGGTAGTTGAGGCCAGTTAATTGGCTATATTTAAGAGGGAGTTAGATGTGGCCTTTGTGGCTAAAGGGATCAGGGGGTATGGAGAGAAGGCAGGTACGGGATACTGAGTTGGATGATCAGCCATGATCACATTGAATGGCGGTGCAGGCTCGAAGGGCCGAATGGCCTACTCCTGCACCTATTTTTCTATGTTTCTATGTTTCTATGTTTCTATGTTCTAAGCGTTCTCCAGGGCTCGACCCGACACGATTTCTGCATCTGTCAACCGCTGCACCACCAGCGGTAGAGTTACCACCCTACAGCGAATGCACGCCAGAGACCCAGGTTCGATCCCGACTACGGGTGCTGTCTGTACGGAGTTTGTACGTTCTCCCCGTGACCCGTGTTTTTTTTCTCCGACATCTTCGGTTTTCCTCCCACACTCCAAGGACGTGGAGGTTTGTAGGATAAATTAGCTTGGTAAATGGAAAAATTGGAAAAATTGTCCGCAGTGTGTGTTGGATAATGTTAATGTGTGGGGATCGCTGGTTGGCGCGGACTCGGTGGGCCGAAGGGCCTGTTTCCGCACTGTATCTCCAAACTCTAAACATAAGCACATTCACATTTCTGTTGGATTCGGTTGGAACAAGGTGACTCGAGCTCTATGAATGTTGCTTAGTAATAGCAATCTTTTTCGTCCACTTCTCTGGAATTATTTCTGTAAAGTTGCTTCCAGCTTTTGTTACCATTGCCCGACCTGACTTAAGATAGACACAAAATGCTGGAGTAACTCAGCGGGTCGGGCAGCATCTCTGGAGAGAAGGAATGGGTGACGTTTCGGGTCGAGACCCTTATTCAGACTGATGTCAGTGGTGGGGGAGATATGTAGATAAGGTAGGATGAGGTGTGAAAACAGGACAAAGGGGATAGAGATCAAGGAACATGTAGAGTAGATCGTGGATAGCTGGGAGAAGGTGACAACAAAGCAAACAGAGATAAAATGTAGTCGGAGACAGTAATAGCCCTGTCCCACGGTACGAGTTCATTCCAAGAGCTCTCCCGAGTTTAAAAAAAAAGCAAATTCGTGATAAGCACGGAGAATGAACGTAGCGGGTACGTCGGAGCTCGGGGACGTCTGTTAGCGCTAACGGCAGGTACTCGGGAAGACTCGCTAACGGCAGGCAAGCACGGGAAGACTCGTGAAGATTTTTCAACACGTTGAAAAATGTCCACGAGAGCCCCGAGTACCGGCGAGCGGCCATTACCGTAAATCTCCGAGTTGGAATCGGGGCAAACTCTGGGAGAGCTCTTGGAATGAACTCGTACCGTGGGACAGGGGTTTAAAACTGGTCGGAGAGCTGGGCATGGAGAGTGAGGGAAAGCAAGGGTTACATTGAAGTTAGAGAAGCCAATGTTCGTACTGATGGGGTGTGAGCTGCCCAAGTGCAATATGAGGTGCTGCACCCCTAATTTGTGTTGGGCATCACTCTGACAGTGGAGGAGGCCCAGGACAGAAAGGTCAGTGTGGGAATAGGAGCAGGGAGTTAAAGTGTTTAGTAACCGGGAGATCAAGTAGGTTTAGGCGGATTGATCCTTACTTGTTATAGCACAGAAGGAGGCCATTTCACCCATCAGGTCTGTGCTATCTCCAAGCCTTAAGTCCTATTGCCCCTCTCCTTATTTCCCTGCATTCTCCCTGGCATATCCAATACATCCGCCTGTGTGCAGCCCTGACCTCCCATCCAGCTCACTGGAGACCTCACCATCTCCACATCAATATTGCTTCTTCACCCAACTGGATAAGATGCTGCAAAACTGCAAAACACCCTCACGACGTCTTTACTCAGGGTGGTGGGAACAAATTCCCAGAAGATAGACACAAAAATGCTGGAGAAACTCAGCGGCTCAGGCAGCATCTCTGGAGGAAAGGAATAGGTGACGTTTCGGGTCGGGATCCTTCTTCAAATCTGGAGGAGATAGCTGAGGCAGGTACAACGAAGAAGGGTCTCCACCCAAAACGTCACCTATTCCTTCACTCCAAAGATGCTGCCTCACCCGCTGAGTTTCTCCAGCATTTTTGTCTACCAGCATTTTCCAGCATCTGCAGTTCCAGATACAATGACCACATTTAAGAGGCATTTGGACTGGTACATGGATTAGAAATGTTGAGAGGGATAGAGAGTCAGCGAGTCACGGAGTGATTCAGTGTGGAAACAGGTCCTTCGGCCCAACTCACCCACAACGGCCAACATGTCCCAACTACACAAGTCCCACCTGCCTGCGTTTGCCCCATATCCCTCCAAACCTGTCCTATCCATGTACCTGTCTAACTGTTTCTAAAACGTTGGGATAGTCCCAGCCTCAACTACCTCCTCTGGCATCTCGTTCCACACACCCACCAACCTCTGTGTGAAAAATGTCCCCGTCAAAGACTGCTATTAAATCTTTTCCCCCTACGCCATAAACCTATGTCCTCTGGTCCTCGATTCTCCTACTCTGGGCAAGAGACTCTGTGCGTCTACCCGATCTATTCCTCTCATGATTGTATACACCTCTATAAGAGCTACCCTCATGATCACGAGGAAACACTTTTTCTCACAGAGAGTGGTGAGTCTGTGGAATTCTCTGCCTCAGAGGGCGGTGGAGGCAGATTCTCTGGATGCTTTCAAGAGGGAGCTAGATAGGACTCTTAAAGATAGCGGAGTCAGGGGATATGGAGAGAAGGCAGGAACGGGGTACTGATTGTGGATGATCAGCCCTGATCTTATTGAATGGCTCGAAGTGCCGAATGGCCTGCTCCTGCACCTATTGTCTATTGTCTATTGTCTATCCTCCTGCGCTCCACGAAATAGAGTCCCAGCCTGCTCAACCTCTCCCTATAGCTCACACCCTCGTGTCCTGGCAACACAGATCTGGATCAAATGGGACTAGCTTAGATGGGGCATGTTGGTGAATGAGTTGGGGAGAAGGGACAGTTTCACTCTATAACTCTTGTAGGTTGAACCCTGCAGAAACAAAAGTGCAGAGAAACATATTTTCATACAAATCCTTCGGTCTTGTTCTTCGGGAGGCTGTCGGCTGTGCCCTGGCGTGGCTCCAGAGATGGGGCCCGCTCCAAACATTTGGCAACACAACATGCCTGCTCCCGTCCAAAGTTCTCCTCCTTCAAGGCCCGTGGAAATTCCTGCTGAGGTCAGAAGGAAAGGACATCAGAAAGATATTCGCATCCAGTGTCTCTGCCACTGACCGTAGTCAAGTAACGCTGACTGGAGCACAGTTGCATTATATCCGTCTCGCACAACTGTAAAACTTGCCACACAGTATCAAGGTAGATCCAAGTAATAGTGAACTGGAGATAGACACAAAAATGCTGGAGAAACTCAGCGGGTCAGACAGCGTCACTGGAAGGGAGGAGGAAGGGGGTGACGTTTTACAATAGACAATAGACAATAGGTGCAGGAGTAGGCCATTCGGCCCTTCGAGCCAGCGCCGCCATTCAATATAATCATCCCCAATCAGTACCCCGTTCCTGCCTTCTCCCCATATCCCCTGACTCCACTAACTTTAAGAGCCCTATCCAGCTCTCTCTCGAAAGCATCCAGAGAACCTGCCTCCACCGCCCTCTGAGGCAGAGAATTCCACAGACTCATATAACCATATAACCATATAACAATCACAGCACGGAAACAGGCCTTCTCGGCCCTTCCAGTCCGTGCCGACCATTTATTTTCCCCTAGTCCCATCTACCTGCACTCAGACCATACCCCTCCATTCCCTTCCCGTCCATATACCTATCCACTTTACTTTTAAATGTTAAAATCGATCCTGCCTCCACCACTTCTGCAGGAAGATCATTCCACACAGCCACCATTCTCTGAGTAAAGAAGTTCCCCCTCATGTTACCCCTAAACTTCTGTCCCTTAATTCTCATGTCATGCCCTCTTGTTTGAATCTTTCCTACCCTCAATGGGAGAAGCTTTCTCACAACTCTCTGTGAGCAAAAAGTGTTTCCTCGTCTCCGTTCTAAATGGCTTACCCCTTATTCTTAAACTGTGTGGCCCCTGCAGCATATCAAAAATAGCCTACCTGCCGACTTAGACCCACTGCAGTTTGCATACAGGGCCAACCGATCCACAGAGGATGCAGTCTCAACAACACTGAACCTCGTACTGCCACACATTGATCGGAAAAATACCTATGCCAGGATCCTCTTCATAGACTTCAGCTCTGCTTTTAACGCAATCATTCCGCAGCAGCTGGTGGAGAAGTTGGAGTTATTGGGGGTTGATGCTGGCACATGTAACTGGGTCCTGAACTTTCTATCGCAACGGCAGCAGACAGTCATGCTGGGCAGTAGGACATCAAAAACCATAGCTCGCCCCAAGGCTGTGTCCTAAGCCCCCTGCTGTTTCGTCTGCTTACACACGACTGTGCTGCTAGACTCAACAACAACTTCATCAGCAAGTTCGCTGATGACACAACAGTGGTGGGTCTCATCAGTGACAATGATGAGTTGGCGTACAGGATGGAGGTGGAGCTGCTCACAGGCTGGTGCAAATCCCACAACCTCATCGTGGGAAAAACGAAGGAGATGGTGGTCGACTTCAGGAGGGCGGGAAAACAACGCCATACACCTCTGCACATCGATGGAGCTGATGTGGAAAGGGTCAGCAGTGTGAAGTTCCTAGGACTCCACCTGTCAGATGAGCTGACGTCCACGACCAACACCACAGCACTGGTCAAGAGAGCCCAGCAGCGACTACACCCTCTCCGAAGACTACGGAAAGCAGGTCTCCCCACTGCACACCTACAAACGTTTTATAGGGGGACAATCGAGAGCACATTAACCTACGGCATCACTTCCCGGTTCGGGAGCTGCAAAGCGTACGAACGGCACCAACTAGACAGGATTGTGAAGACCGCCGGCAGGATTATTGGTGCTCCACTCCCTTTCCTGCTGGACATATACAGGAAGACATGTATCAACAGAGCCATCTCCATCATCAAAGACCCCTACCACCCATCGCATCACATATTCTCCATTTTGCCATCTGGGAAGAGGTACAGGAGCATCAGCTGCAAAACCAGCAGGATGCTCCTCAGCTTCTTCCCGCAGGCTATAAGACTGATAACCGGACTTTGCCCCCTGCCAAAGTATCGCGCACCAACCACCAACCTGGACCCACTGAAGCAGAGCCATTATCGTGCCGCTGCCGATTGGAACTCATGATGATATATTTGTATTTTTATTTTTATTTCTATTTATTTTTTAACCACACACTGAATGGACACTGGTTGAGCAAAGCTTTTTTGTTTCCTCTGGGTATGTAAGTAGGTAAGGTGAGACCAATTCTGGAGTATGGTGTACAATCTTGGTCGCCTAATTATAGGAAGGATGTCAACAAAATAGAGAGAGTACAGAGGAGATTTACTAGAATGTTGCCTGGGTTCCAGCAACTAAGTTACAGAGAAAGGTTGAACAAGTTAGGTCTTTATTCTTTGGAGCGCAGAAGGTTAAGGGGGGACTTGATTGAGGTCTTTAAAATGATGAAAGGGATAGACAGAGTTGACGTGGATAAGCTTTTCCCATCGAGGGTAGGGAAGATTCAAACAAGAAGGCATGACATGAGAATTAAGGGACAGAAGTTTAGGGGCAACATGAGGGGGAACTTCTTTACTCAGAGAGTGGTGGCTGTGTGGAATGATCTTCCAGCAGAAGTGGTGGAGGCAGGATCGATTTTAACATTTAAAAGTAAAGTGGATAGGTATATGGACGGGAAGGGAATGGAGGGGTATGCTCTGAGTGCAGGTAGATGGGACTAGGGGAAAATAAATGGTCGGCATGGACTGGAAGGGCCGAGAGGGCCTGTTTCCATGCTGTAATTGTTATATGGTTATATGGTTACTCGGGAAAATGATAATAAAGATTTTCAATTTTCAATTTTCAATTCAGGACTCCCCCAACATCAGGAACATGTTTCCTGCCTCCAGCATGTCCAAACCCTTAGCAGTCTTATATGTTTCAATAAGATCCCCTCTCATCCTTCTAAACTTTTGGGGCGAGACCCTTTCTTCAGACTGGAAGTCACGGGACAGGGAAACGGGAGATATAGACGGTGATGTGGAGAGATGAGTTACTCCAACTGTTTGTGTCCATCTTCAGTGAAAAACCAGCATCTGCAGCGCCTTCCCACACAACAGTAAACTGGAGACAGACACACAATGCTGGAGTAACTCAGCGGGACAGGCAGCATCTCTGGTGAGAAGGAATGGGAGCCATTTCGGGTCGAGACCCTTCTTCTGGCCCCGAAGTGTCTTTTTTTTTTTTAGCTTGTTCAGACACGCTGATCCGAACAGCTGTTGTCTATCACACCAAATAATGATACAAAATAGTATGTACTTGTCGGGCTGAAGGTCAGAGTTCCCGAACATTCTTTCTGTATTTCACTCTCACTTGTAAACCGTCCAATGATTTAATATAATGGTTTTACAATCAATTTTTCCCTTGACGGAAATCTACCATCACTCTCTCTACGGTAGTTTAGTTTAGTTCAGAGATACAGCGCAGAAACAGGCCCACCTTCGGCCCACCGAGTCCGCACCGACCATTAACACTACCCTGCACAAACACTCGGGACAATTTACAGTTTTACCAAGCCAATTAACCTACCGACCTGTACGTCTTTGGAGTGTGGGAGGAATCCAAAGGTCTCACAGAAAACCCACGCAGGTCACGGGGAAAACGTACAGACAGCGCCCATGGTCAGGATCGAACCCGGGGTGTCTGGCGCCGACTCTACCACTGCGCCTTTTTCACCACAGAGAGTGGTGAGTCTGTGGAATTCTCTGCCTCAGAGAGGGGTGGAGGCCGGTTCTCTGGATACTTTCAAGAGAGAGCTAGATAGGGCTCTTAAAGATAGCGGAGTCAGGGGATACGGGGAGAAGGCAGGAACGGGGTACTGATTGGGGATGTTCAGCCATGATCACATTGAATGGTGGTGCTGGCTCGAAGGGCCGAATGTCCTACTCCTGCTATTGTCTATTGTCTTTTGTGCCACCATGCTGCCGTGTAACAGAGAGTCTTTGAGGGATGATAGAGTTCCGGAACAGAGTCTGTGGACAAGATGTGGACAAAGCCTGTGGCCCTTATCTAAACTAGTCCCATTTGCCTGCATTTGGCCCTCATCCCTCTAAATATTTCCTATCCATGTACAAGTCCAAGTGTCTTTTAAATGCTGTTTTAGTACCTGCCTCAACTATCCCCTCTGGCACCTCGTTCCTTACACCCACCAGCTCATTCAATATACCCCCATCTTCTAAGTGAGTAAATTGCTCCTCAGGTTGCTATTAAATCTTGCCCCTCTCACCTTAAATCTATACTTAAGCTCGGGGCCTTGGGGGAGACCGAGTCGGGAAGCTCCAAAAGCCTCATGACGTTCGACTAGGCCCGACCCGGGGTCAGATTGCCCGGCACGGGGGAGCTGAGATCCCCCCCCGATGCAGGAGCTTAATCGCCTCGATGAGGCCCCCCGCCGGCTATGGGAGTAAGATCGTCCCGTCAACAGAAGGCTGGAGGCCCCCGACTGCTGGAGGACAAAGAAGGGAAGAAATTGAACTTTTTTCGCCTTCCATCACAGTGAGGAATGTGGAGGAGTCATTGTGGTGGATGTTTATGTTAAAATGTGTTTGGTGTGTCTTGTTGTTTTTTATTTGTCTGACTGTATGGCAAATCAAATTCCTCGTATATGACAAAACATACTTGGCTAATAAAGCATAAAGTATGATCGCCTCTGGTTTTTGGTTCCCCCACTCTGGGTAACACATTCCCCTTATCTATTCCCTTTATAATTTTATGTTTCTACAAGGTAGACAAAAATGCTGGAGAAACTCAGCGGGTGAGGCAGCATCTATGGAGCGAAGGAATGGGCGACGTTTCGGGTCGAGACCCTTCTTCAGACTGATGTGGTGGTGGGGTGGGGGGGGGGGGCGGGAAGAAGAAAGGAAGAGGCGGAGGCAGTGGACTGTGGGAGAGCTGGGAAGGGGAGGGGAATGAGGGAGAAAGCAAGGACTACCTGAAATTGGAGAAGTCAATGTTCGTACCGCTGGGGTGTAAACTACCCAAGCAAAATATGAGGTGCTGCTCCTCCAATTTGCGGTAGAACTAACTCTGGCCATGGAGGAGGCCCAGGACAGAAAGGTCGGATTCAGAATGGGAGGGGGAGTTGAAGTGCTGAGCCACCGGGAGAACAGGTTGGTTATTGCGAACTGAGCGGAGGTGTTGGGCGAAGCGATCGCCGAGCCTACAAGGCTTATGTTTCCACAAGGTCACGTCTAGGCCTCGTTCACTCCATGGAATAAAGTGCTAGCCTGCCCAACCTCTCCCTACAGCTCAGCCCCTCAAGTCCTGGCAACATCCTCATAAGATCTTCACACAGAGGATAGCAGGTATCTGGAATGAGCTTGCCAAAGGACGTAGTTGATGCAGGTACGAGAAAATGTTCCCAATGTTGGGTGAATATGTTCCCAATGTTGGGTGAGTCCAGAACCAGGGGCCACAGTCTTTGAATAAAGGGGAGGTCATTTAAGACTGAGCTGAGAAAAAACTTTTTTACCCAGAGAGTTGTGAATTTGTGGAATTCCCTGCCACACGGGGCGGTGGAGGCCAAATCACTGGATGTATTTAAGAGAGAGTTGGTTAGAGCTCTAGGGGCTAGTGGAATCAAGGGATATGGGGAGAAGGCAGGCACGGGTTATTGATAGCGGATGATCAGCCATGATCAAAATAAATGGCGGTGCTAGCTCGAAGGGCCGAATGGCCTCCTCCTGCACCTATTTTCTATGTTCTATAAAACATTTAAGAGACACTTGGATGGATACATGGATAGGAAACGTTTAGAGGGGTAAGGGTCAAACGTGGGCAGATGGAACTAGTGTAGATGGGACATCTTGGTCAGTGTGGGCATGTTGGGCTGACGGGACTGTTTCCATGCCGTATGATCCATTTACAAACAAGAGACGAGAGAGAGACCTAAAGAGCGTGGCATCTTGGCATTCGATCTGGTCAGGAGAAGACACAAAGTGCTGGAGTAACTCAGAATATCAGGAAGCATTCCTGAGAGAACATGGATTTGCGTTTAGAAACATAAAAACATAGAAAATAGGTGCAGGAGGAGGCCATTCGGCCCTTCGAGCCAGTACTGACATTTATTGTGATCATGGCTGATCGTCCCCAATCAATAACCCGTGCCTGCCTTCTCCCCATATCCCTTGATTCTACTAGCCCCTAGAGCTCTATCTAACTCTCTCTTAAATCCATCCAGTGATTTGGCCTCCACTGCCCTCTGTGGCAGGGAATTCCACAAATTCACAACTCTCTGGGTGAAAAGGGAAATGTAGATCTGAAGAAGGGTCTCAACCCGAAACCTCACCCATTCCTTCTCTCCAGAGATGCTGCCTGTCCCGCTGAGTTACTCTAGCAGTTTGTGTCTACCTTCGATTTAAATCAGCTTCTGCATTTCTTTCTTACACGATTGAATGGGCCAAATGGCCTAATTCTGCTCCTATCATTGATGACCCTATTGAAAGTTTCAGGTCGGAAACCCTTCTATAGACTCGTGGTCTGACTTGAACCTAGTCCTGAACCGAAACATCGCCTATCCATGTTCTCCAGGGATGCTGCCTGATCCCGTTGAATTACACCAGCACGTTGAGTCATCGTTTTGTGCGGCCCCTTGTTTCTACACTAGATCTGGTCACGTAAGTCCACATCCTCTCCGACAGCTGCAGTGTCAGTCTCACGGGCTCCCAATCTGCCCATGGCCCTTTGTTGACCTTTATCTCTCGCCGTTAAAACTCCAGCCGTTCCTCAAACGCTGGCCTTAAGGGCCTGTCCCACTTGCATGCGATTGCCCGCGTTTGGCGCGACCAAACGGAAGCGGAGTTCACGCCAAGTACGCGGCAAGTATGCGCGTGACGTCATTTGCGTCATACCTACCAATCAGCTGGGCAGGAGGCGGGCCGACCAAATTTGGGCGGCGATGTCATACGCTGTCAAGACGCTGCGTACGACCACAATGCGCCTGCGTGCCGACAGGCCGTTGGCCGCGAAGATTTCGGACACTGTCAGATTTTCAGAGCCCCGTGCGATGTCGGGACCAGCCCCGCACAACTCCATACGCCTCCATGTTTCGAAGTGGGACCGGCCCCGCGAGGCCCGTACACCTCAAGCGACCACGAGGTCACATAATTAGCGACCCAACGTGGGACAGGCCCGTTAGACTCTGCACCAACCACTCTCTGGGAAGCGCACTCTCCAATCTTGCCGTTCGGCGACGTGCAAGGAACATAATGGAATATGATGTTGGATTTGATTTCTGGTACGAACACTGTCTCTTCATTACTCATACTTAATAATGTAATATATCTTGGAGAGTGATGAGAACATTCAGTGATGTGGACTAACACAAAGCCACAAAGCTATCTTGCCAACTCTCTGTGGTGGATCTCCTGAGGATGGAGCAAGCGGTTCATACTGTTCCGGACTTGCATGGTTTTATTTGAAGGTGGATAGCTGCCACCGCTAAGCAATTTAACATTTTGTACATGTAAATCTCCTTAATTAAAACAATGGTTGCACCATGCAAGCAATCGATGCAGTCTACGATATAGACAATAGACAATAGGTGCAGGAGGAGGCCATTCAGCCCGTCAAGCCAGCACCGCCATTCAATGTGGTCATGGCTGATCATCCACAATCAGTACCCCGTTCCTGCCTTCTCCCCATATCCCCTGACTCCGCTATCTTTAAGAGCCCTATCTAGCTCTCTCTTGCAAGTATCCGGAGAACCGGCCTCCGCCATCCTCTGGGGCAGAGAATTCCACAGACTCACAACTCTCTGTGGGAAAAAGTGTTTCCTCGTCTCCGTTCTAAATGACTTACTCCTTATTCTTAAACTGTGGCCCCTGGTTCTGGACCCCCCCCCCCCCCCCCCAACATCGGGAACAAGTTTCCTGCCTCTACCATATCCAAACCCTTAAGAACCTGCCTCCATTGCCCTCTGAGGCAAGGAATTCCACAGACTCACAACTATCTGTGAGAAAAAGTGTTTCCTCGTCTCCGTTCTAAATGGCTTACCCCTTATTCTTAAAGGCAGGAACGAGGTACTGATTGTGGATGATGAGCCATGATCACAGTGAATGGCAGTACTGGCCGAATGGCCTACTCCTGCACCTATTGTCTATTGTCTCTTGTTATCTATTAATTTCATGTGTCTGTGTGGCAGAGGTTTGCATGGAGCTGTGTGGTCAACTTTGGTACATGGGACAATAAAATAAACGAAAGTTAACTGTGCCTGAAGGAATTCCCATGGGCTTCATATTGCACTGAATGTGGTTCCCTTTTTGGGCAAACAATTTTCTCGTGTTAACAGCAAACAGTCTCCAAGTTTACATGTTTACTAATTGTACTGCTTGGAACATTAACCTTTCAAACTGCATCCATTAAGCCTTGAGGTCTTGTCGCTATGAAACAGGGTGACCTTCAAAACCTCGAGTTCTCAGGAACTGGAGATTGACGAAGAACAAACACGAGCTTTGTTACTGGGGTTATTGCTCTGCGAAGGAGTCCGTTAAGGGGCTGTCCCACTTGGTGACCTAGTTGTTTAAGAAGGAACTGCAGATGCTGGAAAATCGATGGGTAGATCAAAGAACTGGAGAAACTCAGCGGGTGCAGCAGCATCTATGGAGCGAAGGAAATAGGCAACCCTTCTTCAGGCTCCTGGGCGACCCATTTGGCGAGTTTAGACAAGTTTAAAAAAATGTCATGTTGAAGACCTCCTTCGACTATGTAGAAGACCTCCTTCGACTATGTTGAAGACTAGCTTCAACTAGCTACAACTAACTTCGGGAAAATTGGACACCGAATAGTGGAGAGTGAAGACCTCCTTCGAACCTCCCTTCGACTATGATGAAGACTATCTACGACTACCTTCGACTACCCTCGATTACCTACGACTAACATGCCGACCTACAATGACTAAACCTATGAATAAAAAAAGTATCGATTTTTTTCCATGGCGACCTTTTTTTTACTCGCGGGCATTTTTTAACATGTTCAAAAAAACGCCGCGACCTAGCTGAGGCCTCGAGTACGCGGAGACCACTCTCGAGCATGAAGGAGAGTTACAAAGACCTCCTAGGACCTCGTGTCGACCATGCTGCGAGTGTGAGTCCAGAGCAAACTAGCCAGAACTTGCCCAAGTGGGACAGCCCCATTACATTTAAATGCAGCCCGTTCTACAAATGCCCCTGCAGTATGGCTAGACTGTTCTCTTTTACTTTACCTGACAAACCTGCACCAGCATTGTATCTCAGGTGACGAATGTTGGACGGCTCAGATTCCTATCAGTTAATTGTCAGATACACAAAGCGTGCAATTAAATTCCTTCTACGCACAAAAGTTTCATCATTGGACGTCTCATTTGGAAATAAAATGACAAAGGGCAGTGAATTTTTCACAGTGAACTGCGAAGTGTTTTACCTGACGAACCTGTCCATCACCTCTGTCTGAAGAAAATTCCCGACCCAAAACGTCACCTATTCCTTTTCCTCCAGGATGCTGCCTGACCCGCTAAGTTACTCCAGCTTTTTGTGTCTATCTACAGTATAAGCCAGTATCTGTAGTTCTTTCCAACACAAACCTGTCCATTGCCTCTGGCTCAATAGGCAATAGACAATAGACAATAGGTGCAGGAGTCGGCCATTTGGCCCTTCGAGTCAGCACCGCCATTCAATGTGATCATGGCTGATCATCCCCAATCAGTACCCCGTTCCTGCCTCCTCCCTATATCCCCTGACTCCGCTATTTTTAAGAGCCCTATCTAGCTCTCTCTTGAAAGCATCCAGAGAACCGCCCTCCACCGCCACCGAGGCAGAGAATTCCACAGACTCTATGAGAAAAAGTGTTTCCTCGTCTCCGTTCTAAATGGCTTATTCTTAAACTGTGGCCCCTGGTTCTGGACTCCCCCAACATCGGGAACATTTGTTAAATAAGGAACTGCAGATGCTGGAGAATCGAGGGTTACACAAAAAGGTGGAGAAACTCAGCGGGTGCAGCAGCATCTAAGGAGCGAAGGTCTCGACCCGAAACGTCGCCTATCTCCTTCGCTCCTTTGATGCTGCTGCACCCGCTGAGTTTCTCCACCTTTTTCTGTAACCATCGGGAACATGTTTCCTGCCTCTAGCGTGTCCAAACCCTTAACAATCCTATATGCTTCAATAAGATCCCCTCTCATCCTTCTAAACTCCAGAGTGTACAAGCCCAGCCGCTCCATTCTCTCAGCATATGACAGTCCCGCCATCCTGGGAATTAACCTTGTAAATCTACGCTGCACTCCCTCAATAGCAAGAATGTCCTTCCTCAAATTAGTGGACAAAAATGGCACACAATACTCCAGGGTCCCAACCTGAAAGGTCACGTATTGCTTCTATCCAGAGATGCTGCCTGTCCCGCTGAGTTACTCCGGCTTTTTGTGTCTATCCTTGGAGTAAACCAGCATGTGCTGATCCCTTCCTGCACAACAGGGTTAAAGGGTTGGGAATAGTTTTGGGTTGGAATCCTTCATCAAACCTGTTTTGCTGTTATGCTGCTGCAAGTAAGAATGAAGGGTCTCGACCAGAAACGTTACCTGTTCCTTTTCCTCCAGAGATACTGCCTGTCCTGCTGAGTTACTCCAGCATTTTGTGTCTATCTTCGGGCTATCATCTATTATTGAAACATATATAAACATATATAAACATATGTGAAACACATTGCCTAATTCTGCTTCTATCACTTATGACCATATGGGACTGTCATTTGCTGAGAGAATGGAGCGGCTGGGCTTGTATACTCAGTTTAGAAGGATGAGAGGGGGTCTTATTGAAACATATAAGATTATTAAGGGTTTGGACACGCTAGAGGCAGGAAACCTTTTCCCGATGTTGGGGGAGTCCAGAACCAGGGGCCACACAGTTTAAGAATAAGGGGTAAACCAGTTAGAACGGAGATGAGGAAACACTTTTTCACACAGAGAGTTGTGAGTCTGTGGAATTCTCTGCCTCAGAGGACGATGGAGGCGAACATGTCTTTATTCTTTGGAGCGCAGAAGGTTAAGGGGGGGACTTGATTGAGGTCTTTAAAATGATGAAAGGGATAGACAGAGTTGATGTGGATAAGCTTTTCCCATTGAGGGTAGGGAAGATTCAAACAAGAGGGCATGACATGAGAATTAAGGGACAGAAGTTTAGGGGTAACATGAGGGGGAACTTCTTTACTCAGAGAGTGGTGGCTGTGTGGAATGATCTTCCAGCAGAAGTTGTGGAGGCAGGATTGATTTTAACATTTAAAATTAAAGTGGATAGGTATATGGAGGGGAAGGGAATGGAGGGGTATGGTCTGAGTGCAGGTAGATGGGACTAGGGGAAAATAAATGGTCGGCATGGACTGGAAGGGCCGAGAAGGCCTGTTTCCGTGCTGTAATTGTTATATGGTTATATGGTTATGTGGCAACCGCATAGTCTCCTGCAGTCGCCTAAAAAGCAGCCCCTTACTGATTTGATAATGACACGATACAATACGATACGATAAAACTTTATACATCCGCAGAGGGAAATTGACGCACGACGCAGTCACGACGCACAAGGTACACGAAAACTTGAAATTAACAGTGAAAACAAAAAGGAACAAGAGAAAGAACTGTTGTCTGGCTGCCGAGTACACAGAGCCTTCACTGGAACAAACGAACAAACAAACACAGTGTGATGTTTGGTGTACCGTGTGAGGTGGGAGGACCTGTTGCTCCTCCCGTGCAGCAGGTGGCGCTGTGCCGGACAAAGGGAGATGTCTTGTACATAGTTTATCCTGTCTGTATGTGAGTGTTCCGTCAGATTCTGTATGTGCAGCCATTGTGAGTTGTCTTGCTGCCGACATTGAGTACTTCTGATGTACCTTCAAGACTCTCAAGTGCTTGTGCGGACCTAGAAGACGAACATGAGAACATGAAACACATTCATCCCCTGGGCAGACCATTCGAAACGAGCGTGTGTCCCCCCCACCGTATGGCCATTATGATAAACTTAAGATCGAGTTTGTTTAGTTTCTTGTCGCTTGTACCTTCCTACAGTGAAAAGCTTTAGTTGCGTGCTAACCATTCAGCGGAAAGACACCACCTGATTGCATTCGAGCCGTCCACAGTGTACAGATACATGATAAAGAGAATAACATGGATAAAGTTTTGTGCAAGATAAAGCCAGTAAAGCCCGCTCAAGGGTCTCCAATGAGGTAGATGGTAGCTCAGGACTGCTCTCTAGTTATTGTTAGGATGGTTCAGTTGCCTGATAACAGCCGGGAAGAAACTGTACCTGGATCTGGAGGTGTCCGTTTTCTCACTTGTGAAACTTTTTGCCCGATGGGAGAGGGGTGAAGGGGGAGTAACTGGGCTGAGACTCATCATTGATTATACTGCTGGCCTTGCCCGAGGCCACAAATTAATTTGGGCAATATGGAGCAAGTATTGGTTTGCACTGTGGTTGAAAAAGCATGTTTAGAAATTCTTTAGAAGCCAAAAAAATAGTAACTCGATTTCATCTAGCCCACAGCTAATAATGGCCTGTTTCCTTAACCATCGTTATTTTTTTGCATATCTTTCATTCATTTGTCCTATATCTCTCGACATCACCGTCTATACTTCTCATTTCCCATTCCACTGACTCTCAGCTGAAGAAGGGCCTCGAACCGAAACATCACCTATTCCTTTTCTCCAGAGATGCTGCCTGTCCCCGCTGAGTTACTCCAGCGTTTAGTTCAGTGTCTATCTTCAAAGTGGTTGCTGGTTTTGTCCCAAGGTAAATTTCAGTAGCTTGATGAAGGCATGGTCAGTTCATGCCATGGCACCATGCCACCGCAGCGTAATGTACACAACACAGTTTCATCTCCTTACTGTAGATCGCAACCACCTTAATATCGGTGTCATCTCCAATTAATCTTTTTAGCCGTCACGGGAACCTGGCCGCTAGAGTGGAATTTTAAATTACGCAAGCACCAGTGAAACCTGGTCACATCCCAACATCGACTTGGTTCCAACCAAGTGGAGTTGGAGGAGTTTCTGGTTACAATCACTATTCGAGAAATTAATTTTTAATCTAGGCTACAAGTATAACAGAAAGCAGAAGTGAAGTAAGCATTAATGTCTTATAGGTTTAAGGCCAGTGATTTATTAGTGACAGTAAACAAAGCTTTAGACAATATACAATAGACAATAGGTTCAGGAGTAGGCCATTCGGCCCGTCGAGCCAGCACCACCATTTAATATGATCATGGCTGATCATCCCCAATCAGTACCCCGTTCCTGCCTTCTCCCCATATCCCCTGACTCCATTATCTTTAAGAGCCCTATCTAGCACTCTCTTGAAAGTATCCAGAGATCCGGCCTCCACCGCCTTCTGAGGCTGAGAATTCCACAGACTCACAACTCTTTGTGTGAAAAAGGGTTTCCTCATCTCCGTTCTAAATGGCCTACCCCTTATTCTTAAACTGTGGCCCCAGGTTCTGGACTCCCCCAACATCGGGAACATGTTTCCTGCCTCTAGCATGTTTCCTGCCTCTATGCAAACCCTTAATAATGGTATATGTTTCAATAAGAACCCCTCTCATCCTTCTAAATTCCAGCTAGACACAAGATGCTGGAGTAACTCAGCGGGTCAGGCAGCATCTCTGGAGAGAAGGTATAGTGATGTTTCGGGTTGAGATCCTTCTTACCTGTGGAATTAAATTCCATGTTCACACAAATCTACATTGTTGGCCTCTTCAATTGGGAGTAAGATGACAAAAGGCCATGAATTTTTCACCGTGCAGGGCCAGGGGGAGAGTTGTAGAGCAGAGGGATCTATGTGTACAGGTATAGGTGACACATAGCTCATCCTCAGTTCGCCTATTCCTTCGCTCCACAGATGTGTTAATATTGATCAAATTAAAGACACCATAAAATGGAGGATCCCTGCATTTGTCAGAATTGCTTAACCCTTGTTAGTGGAAATTTACAGGCTTTGGATGGCGCCAGTCAGTCTAAGCTTAGATTGATATGCAGGATGGTGAAGGATCCAGGTGTTCTTCTAGTTCCTCCTAATTGATAAAATATATAACACTTCGGCAAACGAAACTTAAATGCATCACTTTGATTGGATCGATGCAAGGGGACTGTAAATATTGTAAATAATGTTACGAAACAGTTATCCCGCTGTTTGTTGATTGGTTGAAATGTTAAGCCTTGGAGGAATTGTTTTAATTCCAGGGTAAATGTTGCATTATTCATGTATGGTGGCTTCCTTCCGGAAGCTTCTTCCAGATACAATGTATTTGAGACTATGCTATTGGGTTGGGGAACTGTCAATAATGTATTGTAATTATTGTTTGATTGTATTGTAAGGAGACCACCCCTAGGTAGTTTGTTCCCACCGGGATTGGGGATTTATAAAAGGTAGCACCCATGAGGTCCTTTGTCGATCTTTTGGAAGAGCGCTTGGGACTGCGTGACTCTTTGGAGTGTTTCTGCTTGCATGAGGCAAAAACAAGGATCAAACCCGCGGTGGCTTAGGTATCGTATAGGGGAATTTGCTGTTCTATGCAAAAATAAAGATTAGTTGGTCCAGTGCTTGACTCAATGGGTTTTGATTGAACTAGACTTGTGGGGGGGGGGGGGAGGGGGGTAAGATTTAGAAGGTTGATTAAGGGTGTTAAGCTGTTCCTGATTGCAAGTGCAGAGATCGGCACCACTATCGGTTTTCGCTTCGATTTCCGTCACTTCGCTAGTGGGAGCAGATCGATCATTCGCGGGCTTGGGAAAGGATCCCAACGAGATTGTAGAACAGTCTGGCAAGCACTGGGGGCAAAAGTGCCTTTGTGGTTAGATCCCCTACTAGGATTGGGTTAAAGGCCCTCTCCTCTTTGTTAAAGTCCCATAAAACCTGGTCGTAGATGGTAGCTGCAGCTTCTGGCAAAAAACAAAAAACTATTCCGTACAAATAAAACTAGAGGATTGAGGCCCTATCCAGATCGGATATCCAATTGAGTAGTTATTTCAAGACGGTCTGGGTGTAACGGTGCTAAGCGCCTAAGCACTGCATCGTTGCTGAGGGCGCAGATTGGAAAGGCACGCTCCGAAAGTCGGCATCGACTGCCAGCGTGAAGAGGTTACGCGCTGACACCTGGTTCCAAGCAGGTGGAAAAGAAGAGGCCTTTTTGACAGAGTGAGCCTATGTTGGTTAAATTCCATGCCTGTGTGTGGTATCTGGATCTCTGAAAAGACGGGGGAGGACCCTCGTAAAGGCATCGGGCACTCGGTGGCTCGAGTATAGATTGGTTGAGAATACTCTAATCCATTCGATAGTTCATTATTCGAACAAATTTGAATTTGAATATTGCGTTGAGTTACGCACGTTGAGTTACGCACCAAAAAGCTGATCGGTCCGATCAGAGCGAACTGGAATTTTTCTAATTAAAGTATCTAAATACAGAATCTCATATTGAGATTCTGGACAATTTAAATTGTGGACATATTATTCGGAATTCTGTGTATTATAAAAAGTTTGTTCCGAATAGCGGCTGATCAACCAGGAGTGTGTACCCCCTCTGATCGATTGTTGATTAGTACCTGATAGCGAAGAGTAACTGAGAGAAGGGAAACTAATTTTTTAGCAAAGAGTAACCGGACGGGAAAAAGTACCCCTAAGCCCGAGAGTGGAGGGAGGGGTCCCCCAATGAAAGCCTGAGCACTTAGTGAGAGGAAAAGCATCTGAAGGTAAAGAGTAGCTAATTAAGAAGCAGTACCCCTCAGCGAAGAGTACCCTAGCATGGGGAAAGTCTTCTGTATTGGAGGGAGAGGTTCACTGGTTAATAGCAACATGACGCAGAATTGAAATCTTGGTGATTTGTTTGTGGAATTGTATATTAAAGATTGCTGTGTTTATCGTGTATTGTATTCCTCTGCTAGTCTAGTAAATTTCAAATGTATATATATATTTCCTTCGGATCAGAATTGTGTATAAATATTCTGTTGGGTGTAAAAGATATTTGGAGTGTGTTCAGATTGTGAATTGTTATATTGTACCGATTGTGTATATTTTAAGAATTTTGAGTGTTAGAAAACTGGGGTTATAGTGGGTTAAAGTGAATATATATATATATGAATTTGGTTTGGTAGGTATTGTATTAGTATTGAAACTCAGCGGGTGCAACAGCATCTAAGGAGCGAAGGAGATAGGCGACGTTTCGGGTCGAGACCCTTCTCTCGACCCGAAACGTCGCCTATCTCCTTCGCTCCGTAGATGCTGCTGCACCCGCTGAGTTTCTCCAGCCTTTTGTGTACCCTCGATTCTCCAGAATCTGCAGTTCCTTCTTTAACACGTATTAGTATTGAAGTCCGATCCGTGGTTGTTCGATCCGGGGTTTGTATCCTTCCGATCGCTGTGTCGGCGGAGGGATCGTTCCGTTGACCGAGCATTACATGAGGATGGATTAAAATATACTGTGATTTATTTTTGAAACTGTACGGTCAACAAATGCGATATTCGACGAATGCTTATGGTTTATACAGGAATGTGGTTGGGGTGGAAGATTGCAACCTTCATGTGGTCCACCCTGTTTCGACTAATGCAATCAACTTGACGTGCACAAACGGAAGATCAAATAGAACAAGTTGTCCAACAACTTTGGGCGGTGAACGTCACACGGAAGAAGAAGAAGATGGAATGTGGTTGGGTATAATAATAAGAAGTGATATAATTTATTTTCTGTATACGATTTTGCTTGTGTGTTTGGAGCTCATTTGCATGTGTTTAGATGGAGGTGGCTTTGGGTATAGGAAACGGGCTGCAGGAACGTGGGCTGTGGTTGATTGTTCCCTGGAGCACCTTAATTTTTGGATGATTGAGGACTGTAAAGGGCCTGTCCCACCAGCATGCAACTCTATGCGATTAGCGCGACCTAGCGTGGTCGCTTGAGCCATCCGGCGTCGCGGGGCCGGTCCCACTTCGATCGCACAGAGTGGAGCGGAATTGTGCGGAGTTCGTACCAACATCGCGCGGAGCTCCGAAAAACTGACTATGTTCAAAAATTCCGCGCGGCAACGGCTGGTCGGCTCGCAGTCGCCTCGACGCATTACACACCGCCTCGACATCGTGCCTCCGTGAACCTCTCTGTAGGTGCCTCCGTGACCCTCTCTGTGTGTGGCTCCATGGCCCTCTGTGTGTGTGCCTCTGTGCCCCTCTCTGTGTGCCCCTCTCTGTCCTGGCGAACTTACCTTAGACTTCGCTCCAAGTTCGCCTCACTTTGCGCCGCGTTGCGCCACTCACCCGACCTCCGCGCGGCCCTCGCTGCCGGTTTGGTCGCGCTCGCCGCATGCAAATGCATGCTGGTGGGAACGGCCCTGTACAGGGGATCACCCGACCTCCGCACGGCCCCCGCTTCTAGTTTGATCGCGTTCATCGCATGGAGTCGGATGCTGGTAGGACAGGCCCTTAAGAATTGTAGAGCGGGCGTTGTGTGAATTTGTGAGAGACAAGAGAAGAATTTAAATAGTAGATTTTATTTTATTTGATTTTATTACTTGTGATTCGAACCTCAGAGAGGCTCGAACGAAACTCCGTTTCTACAAGCCATACAAACAGAACAATATTAAAAAAAACGCACAACAATTCAATTCACACAAACATCCATCACAGTGAATCTCCTCCTCACTGTGATGGAAGGCAAAGTCTTCTCTCTCCCCCACACCAATTCTCTCCCGAGGTCGAAGCCCCAGGCGGGCGGTGATAAGTCCCACGGCCATTGAGGCCGTGCCGGGCGATGTACGGCCCCGCTCTAGGCCCAAAGTCGGAAGTATTGATTGTGGAATTGCGTGAAAGAGGTGTGAGACTATTAGCGCTTCGGCGCCTTTGGCCATTGTTCGGGAGCGATCTTGGTCGTCTTGGAGATTGAAAGGGAGGAGTGAATTGAATTGAATAGATAAGGAGGTGTGAGCGGCTTGGGAAGTTGCTTCCATTGTCCAAAAGAATGGGGAATGACATGGACGAGGATATGACAGCCCACTCTGAAAGTCCGTTACAAAGAATTATGCAGCGAGTTTCCCCAGAGAGCTGAACGTATGAGAAATCTTTCCGGGGTGTTAAATAAAGAATTAGGGAGTGAATTATGGCCCGAGGGTGGCATTGGTACAATGATGGGATTGAAGTACGGTGAGAAAATTGTCTGGCAGTGTAGCGATAGTGAAGAGGAAAGAGAATTAATTGGATTGGGGAAAGATTATTATGAGGAACGGAAAGCAAGTAGAGCGGCTGAAAGAATGGCTAGTTGGGAGGAAGCAACTCTGAAGCGGGGCGTAGAATTGAAGGATAACATAGAAACATAGAAACATAGAAATTAGGTGCAGGAGTAGGCCATTCGGCCCTTCGAGCCTGCACCGCCATTCAATATGATCATGGCTGATCATCCAACTCAGTATCCCGTACCTGCCTTCTCTCCATACCCTCTGATCCCCTTAGCCACAAGGGCCACATCTAACTCCCTCTTAAATATAGCCAATGAACTGGCCTCAACTACCCTCTGTGGCAGAGAATTCCAGAGACCCGCCTCTCTCTGTGTCAAAAAAGTCCTTCTCGTCTCGGTCCTAAAGGATTTCCCCCTTATCCTTAAGCCGTGACCCCTTGTCCTGGACCTCCCCAACATCGGGAACAATCTTCCTGCATCTAGCCTGTCCAACCCCTTAAGAATTTTGTAAGTTTCTATAAGATCCCCTCTCAATCTCCTAAATTCTAGAGAGTATAAACCGAGTCTATGCCGTCTTTGGTCATAAGACAGTCCTGACATCGCAGGAATCAGTCTGGTGAACCTTCTCTGCACTCCCTCTATGGCAATAATGTTCTTCCGAAGCATTCGAACCTCCAGGCAGCTTAAGAAAGGAGCCTGAGAGTATTAAAGATAAGGGGGGAAGAAAATCTTCCACAGGGAAACGGGCATCAATATGTTTCAAGCGTGAGGATCCGATGGTTGACGTTAGTTTTGAGAGGGATGGTGATGAATATTTAGAAGATTGGGAAAGTGTTAGAAGTAGAGATCCACGTCCACCATCTTATTCATCTTACGATCCCCAGGCCTCAGATACGCATTGTGCAGCTTGTGAATGGAATAGACAATCAGATTCTATTGCACAGGATTCCTGGTCAAGCCTCTGCATCCATCGGAGCTCCCGACCAGCCTCTCCCGAGACTGCGAGTCCTTGATGGTAAAGTCCGCACAGGCCGCGGTTGGAGCGATCCCAGGCAAGGGATATTAAGTCCGTGCCCTGCGGTGGGGCCCAAGGTCAGTCCGAGGAGGCCCCCAGATCCATCGATGGTAGGCCGCAGAGCGACCGGAGATGCCACTCGGAAACACCGCGTTTCCGGCAAGGTAAGAAACTGATCCGACCCCCCCCCCCCCCACATAAAACAAACTGGAGAACATTTACACAAACTTATAAAAGGCACAAACATTTTTTTAAAAGACGAAAAAACAAACAGACTGTTGGCGGGGCTGCCAATCGTCCGACGTCCCTGGTTGTATGTCACTTCTTTATTGTATATAGTCTTTTTTACACTCCCAAAGTGAGAGGGATTGGAGAGGGAACACGTGGTGTCCACAGGGACTGTGGGGGCCTTCTGTGAGCGCTGGTCACCGCAGGGGGTGGAATGTTTTATTGATGAAAATGTTAATGTTTTAATTTGAAATTTCTTTGTAAGATGCCAGTTTAGGCATTCTTTGATTGTGTTTGTAATTGTATTTGTTTGTTTGATTAAAACATTTTGTAAAAAAAAAAAAAAAAAAAAGTGAGAGGGATATCTCCAGAACATCCAAACTATTGAGATGCAAGGAACTGTCGATACGGGAAACATGAGCAGAGCACAAAGTGTTGGAGGAACTTGGCAGGCAGCATCTGTGCAATGTTTTGGGTCGTGGTTCTAATTCTTCAGGGTGTCATCCTACGAATTAATGGGCTGCCGGATAAAGTGGACCTGATCACCACATCAAAGCAAAACGCACTAGGCAGGTTGTGTTAAGTCGGCAAGGTGGCGCAGCGGTAAAGTCGCTGCCTTGCAGCGCTTACAGCGCCAGAGACCCGGGTTCAATCCCCACTACGGGTGCTTGTCTGTACGGAGTTTGTACGTTCTCCCCGTGACTTGCGTGGGTTGTCTCCAATATCTTCGGTTTCCTCCCACACTCCAAAGGTACAGGTTTGTAAGTTAAATGGCTTGGTATAAATGTAAATTGCCCCCTAGTTTGTGTAGGATAGTGTTAGTGTGCGGGGATCGACGGTGGGTGCGGAATCGGTTGGCCGAAGTGCCTGTTTATGCGCTGTATAGTCATAGAGTGATACAGCGTGGAAACAAGCCCTTCGGCCCAACTTGTCCACACCGGCCAACATATCCCAGCTACACCAGTTCCACCTGCCTGCATTTGGTCCATATCCCTCCAAACATGTCCTATCCATGTACATGTCTAACTTTTTCTTAAACGTTGGGATAGTCCCTGCCTACACTACCTCCTCTGGCAGCTTATTCCATGCACCCACCACCGTTTGTGTGAAAAAGTTACCCCTCAGATTCCTATTAAATCTTTTCCCCTTCACGTTAAGCCACTGTCCTCTGGTCCTCGATTCCCCTACTCAGGGCAAGAGACTCTGTGTACCTCTAAACTAAACTAAACTACACTAAAATGTCCTTGCCAGTTAGCACAAGGAGATGGCTAATGTTTATGTAAACGTGCTTGCAAAATGCCACCTGGTGAAGGATTAAACCAGAGGGCCACTGCTTTATGGAGCCTGGAGAACAAACATTAATTTTGGAGAAAAAAAAAACTTAGCTCGCCTCATTAATTAATGAGAAATGCTCCCGAAACTCAAGTTACCACCCTGAAGTTTTTTCACAGTCTAATATTTGGGCTGTTTCCATTATTTCACTACTCTAGGCATGACTCAGTGCAATAAAAAAAAACACTGCCTCATTGCAAACGCCAAGAATCACTTTCTTAATCTCAA
The DNA here is from genome assembly GCA_963514005.1 of Raja brachyura. The sequence continues at coordinate 4,938,412 of OY740792.1, read as the reverse complement.
CACTTCTCGCAATTCAAAAAATCTTAGTCGGTAATGAGCTGCAGGTGATATTCGGATATGGCAGTTTTTATGAAAAGATTTCTATCGTTGGTGTTATTGCCATCTAAGTTAAGTTGTGTTGCTTAATGCTGCTTCTCCACGGGTCTTAATTCTTGTTACGGTAATGTGTGCGTGCGGTAACGGTCTTTCGGGGCTAGTTTAATATTGACAGGTATTACCAGGAAACATTCCTTTCCGGTCCTGGGCTGTTAGGTTCCAATATAAAAGGCAATGATGTGAAGCCAAGTATTAAGTATCAGTCTGATATTTCCTGCCTGCTACCAAGGTGAAGAATTGTATTAGAAAGTGGTGGGTATATGCAACGAGCTGGCAGATTAGGTCGTTTACTATAACAACGCCTAAAAGATTCTCGGTCAGGGTAGAAACAAATAACTGCAGATGCTGGTTCAAACCAAAGATAGATACAAAGTGCTGGAGTAACTTGTGCAGAGTAGGACAATCAAGAACAAGAGGGCATAGGTTAAAAGTGAGGAGAGAAAGATTTAATAAGAACCTGAGGGGTAACTTTTTATAGAAACATGGAAACATAGAAATTAGGTGCAGGAGTAGGCCCTTCGGCCCTTCGAGCCTGCACCGCCATTCAATATGATCATGGCTGATCATCCAACTCAGTATCCCGTACCTGCCTTCTCTCCATACCCTCTGATCCCCTTGGCCACACGGGCCACATCTAACTCCCTCTTTTTCATGCAAGGGGGTTAGGTGTGTGGAACGAGCTGCCGGAGGAGGTAGTTGAGGCAGCATTTAAGAAACATTAGACAGGTACATGGCTAGGACAGGTTTGGAGGGATATGGGCCAGATGCAGGCATTTGGGACGAGTGCAGCTGGGACATGTTGGCTGGTGATGGCAAGTTGGGCTGAAGGGCCTGTTTCCACGCTGTATCACTCGATAGCTCCAAAACCTAGCGGGTCAGGCAGCATCTGCGGAGAAAGATGCTGCCTGCAGTTCCAGCTCCAGTTTAAATTCCAGTTGGAATATTTTGGAGGACCAAGTAACCAAGAACCAAAAGGGATGGGTGGACATTTTGGGTTGGAACACTTGTTGGGTAGGAATGGTCGAGGTGTGGCATAGACGGGGCATCTTGTCGTATAAGGATCATACTTCATTCACTAATCTCTTTCTTATAAATACATTTTTTTCTTTTGTGGGTCAGGTGACTCCACGCACTGAAATGGGCGGCACAGGGGGCAGCGGTAGAGTTGCTGCCTAGTAGACCCAGAGACCCAGTTTGGTCCCAGCCCACAGAACGAAAGAGGGAAAAGGAACGGGTGGTGTTAGTGGTACAAGATGCAAGGTACATTTATTTGTCACGTGTGCCAGTTGGCACAGTGAAATGTGTGATCACCATTCCGCCACACAATAAAATAAAGAACACAACACACGATAGAGTCCAACGTAAAACATCCCCACACAGCGGAGTCAAAGTTTCCCACTGTGAGGGAAGGCACCAAAGTTCAGTCATCTTCCTCTGATGTACTTGATGTTCACCCATGGTCGGGGCCTCCCGAGCCCTCCGCAGTCGCCGCTACGGGCGGCCCGATACTCAGGCCCGCTCCCCGGGGTTATGGAACTCCGACATCGGAACGGGAGGACAACCTCCGCGGCTTGGACCTCCGAATCGGCCACTTCCTACCGGAGTCCGCGGCTCCCGAAGTCCACAGGCCGCGCTGGGCGGAGATTGGCGGAGGGGGTGGGTGACCAGATCTGAGGAAAGGGCCTGTCCCGCTTTGCGATTTCATTGGCGACGACGGGCGTCGCCTAAAAACCGTCAAGTAGTACGACACAGCCGCGTCACAGCCGCATCAAGGTACGACACTCCGCATCACCATGCGCCACCAATTTCCATGCGTTACCATAGGACAGACACGCATCACCATGCGTCATCATCGGACAGCATACGACAGCATAGAACAGCACGTGTGACGTCACAGCCGTCAAGCGCCGTCAATGTACGTCCACCCGCGACACGATACGGCGAGACACGACAGGTTGCGTCATCTGGGGCAACATCGCGATGCATTATGGATGCATCTTTGTCGCATGGTGGCGCACGATAACGCACAATAAATTAACATAGGCAATGACCGAACGTCACCATGCGTCACCCATACGTCATCGTGCGAGCGGGCGCACGACAAGATTAGACACGCAGATGTGGCGCGAGGATTTTCAACATTCCAAAATCCTGGGATGGCAGGGAGACACCGTGCATCACCCGCGTGTCGCTACGTGTGTCACCACGTGTCAAGACGCGACAAACTCTTTTCAGGCTGTCGCCTAAAATGTCGTTCAAGTGTGACAGGCCCTGAAGGATCTCGAACGCAAACATTGCCTGTCCATCCCCTCCACAGATGCTGCCTGAGCCTCTGAGTTCCTCCACCAGTTTGCATTTTGCTCAACATATTTCAACTTTCGACTTTGGTGATGCAGCGCGGAAACAGGCCCTTCGGCCCACCGCGTGGACCAGCCATCCCTGCAACACTGTAAAATTCGAGATAGAAGCAATGGTTCGATCCCGACTACGGGCGCTGTCTGTAGAGAGTTTGAACATTCTCCCACGTGGGTTTTCTCCGAGATCTTCGGTTTCCTCCCACACTCCGTAGATGTGCACGTTTTGTAGGTTGATTGGCTTGGTATAAGTGTAAGTTGTCCCTAGTTCTGTAAATGTGTGGGGATCGCTGGCCGGTGGGTCGAAGGGCATGTTACCACGCTGAATCTCAAAGCTAAAACTAACACACACTAGGGACAACTTACCATTTTTCCTGAAGCCAATTAACCTACAAACCTGGACGTCTTTGGAGTGTGGGAGGAAACCGGAGATCCCGGGGAAAACCCACACGGTCACGTGGAGAACGAACAAACTCCGTACAGACAACAACCGTGGTCGGGATCGAACCTGGGTCTCTGGCGCTGTGAGGCAGCAACTCTGGTTTAATGGAAGGGTCTGATTCAGGTCCAAGACTCTTATCCTCCTGCTACAGTTTAGTTTATTGTCGCGTGTACCGAGGTACAGTGAAGAGCTTTTGTTGCGTGCTATCCAGTCAGCAGAAAGACAATACATAATGACAATCGAGCCATTTACAGTGTACAGATACATGATGAGGGAATAATGTTCAGTGCAAGGTAAAGCCAGCAAAGCCCAAATAAGGATAGTCCGAGGGTCACCAATGAGGTAGATTGTAGTTCAGCACTGCTCTCTGGTTGTGGTAGGATGGTTCAGTTGCCTGATAACAGCTGGGAAGAAACTGTCCCTGAATCTGGAGGTGTGCGTTCGTTTTCACACTTCTGTACCTTTTGCCCGACGGGAGAGGGGAGCAGAGGGAGTGGCCAGGGGTGCGACTCATCCTTGAATCTTGTTATTGTAGGTTTACGAGGTTAATTTCAGGGATGGCTGGACTGTCATATGCTGAGAGAATGGAGCGGCTGGGCTTGTACACTCTGGAGTTTGGAAAGATGAGAGGGGATCTTATTGAAACATCTCAGATTATTAAGGGTTTGGACACGCTAGAGGCAGGAAACATGTTCCCGATGTTGGGGGAGTCCAGAACCAGGGGGCCATAGTTTAAGAATTAGGAGTAAGCCATTTAGAACGGTGATGAGGAAACACTTTTTCACACAGAGAATTGTGAGTCTGTGGAATTCTCTGCCTCAGAGGGCGGTGGAGGCCGGTTCTCTGGATACTTTGAAGAGAGAGCTAGATAGGGCTCTTAAAGATAGCGGAGTCAGGGGATATGGGGAGAAGGCAGGAAGGGGGTACTGATTGGGGATGATCAGCCATGATCACATTGAATGGCGGTGCTGGCTCGAAGGGCCGAATGGCCTACTCCTGCACCGATTGTCTATTGTCTATTGTCTATTATGCTGCTGGCCTTGCCGAGGCAGCGTGAGGTATAAATGTAGTCAATGGAAGAGAGGTCGGTTTGTGTGATGGTCTTACTCCAGCACTTTGTGTCTTGTAAATGGTGCGTTTGTTACAGTCAGATGTTGGGAGGACTTCGGGTGCCAGGATTTGGGAGGATGTTGTGTACACTTCTGGGGCTTGGAAAACCTATAGCAGTTTCTCTCCCGCTGGGCCAGAGGACATGCTTTAGGCAGAAGTTATTTCTGTAAATGAACTAAGGCTCCTCGATGAATGTGGTGAATACATTAATGTCCCGATGGGGATTGGGATTCTGGTAGGTCTGGGCTCTCGTTCATCTGGCTCACAGGTCTGCACAGTCTCAATACTCCACGCTTGACGGGAAGAGACATTTGTGGCACCTTCTGAAGTACCCGCATGCATCGTGCAGTCTACCTTAATCTTCACGCCGTGTCAATGGGTGATCCAAGGTCAACATGGACTCGGTGGGCCGAATGACCTGTTGCATCAGTCTGAAGAAGGGGTTCGGCCCGAAACGTTGCCAATCTCCTTCACTCCATAGATGCTGCTGCACCCGCTGAGTTTCTCCAGCATTTTGTGTACCCCCGCATAAATTCATAAGTGATAGGAGCAGAATTAGGCCATTCGGCCCATCATGGCTAGTCTGCAATTTCAATCATGGCTAATCTATCTCTACCTAACCACATTCTCCTACCTTCTCCCCATAACCCCTTGACATGCATACCAATCAAGAAACTACCTATCTCTGTCTGAAAAAATATCCATTGACTTGGCCTCCACAGCCTTCCGTAGCAATGAATTCCACAGATTCACCACCCTCTGACTAAAGAAGTTCTTCCTCTTCTCTTTCCTAAAGGAATGTCCTTTAATTCTGAGGCTGTGACCTCTGGTCCTAGACTCTCCCACTCGGGGAGACATCCTCGCCACATCCACTCCATCCAGGCCTTTTTGCCATTGGGTAATTTTCAATGAGGTCTCACCTCCTCCTTCTAAACTCCATGCTGTTTCTCTGAAATCCAGACTGAAGTGCACATCTCAAATCGTGCCGAAGCGGATTAATATGTCAAGAAGTTGAATGAAACAACACTCGAGCTGTTTATAACCAAACCTGGAACTAGAATTTCCTCAGCCAATATGCGTAACATCATTTTGGAATCTGCCCGTGAAGGTGTGGTGTGTTTGGCATATTGTAAACATGGACTTCAGAACACGATTGGCAGACTACTAGCTCTAGTAGTTTGCCAATGTCAACACAAAATCTCGAACTTCAAGTAACCCTTGCATCCCCTACCTCTCCATCCCTCCGCACCCTTTGCACTAGCTTCAGTCACCCTGTTGAGTTTCATTGTCTGTACCCCTGTTTTCACCTAGCCCACTGCTAACAATGGCCTGTTTCATTTATCATCGTTACTTTTTTCGCATGTCTTTCATTCATTTGTTCTATATATTTAGAAACATAGAAAATAGGTGCAGGAGTAGGCCATTCGGCCCTTCGAGCCTGCACCGTCATTCAATACGATCATGGCTGATCATTTGTTTTATCATCAATGGTGTTTTATCATTAATGTTTTATTAGTATTAATGTTCAGTGTTTTCTGAGTCATTTGTAACTGTCACTGTATGTCATGTTGTTACTTGCGGGTGGAGCACCAAGGCAAATTCCTTGTATGTGAATACTTGGCCAATAAACTTACTTACTTACTTATCTCACTCCATATCACCATCTATATCTCTCGTTTCCCTCACCTCCCGACTCCAAGTCTGAAGAGGGGTCTCGACCTGAAATGTCACCATTTCCTTTTCTCCAGAGATGCTATCTGACCCGTTGAGTTACTCCAGCTTTCCGCGTCTTTCCAGGGATCCAGTTGGGATACTGCAGGAAAGCATGGACTGGGAGCACCATGAATGATTAACTTCATGAAACCAGTTTTATTACCCCCAGTGCAAGAACACAAAATGGTGTTGGTTTGCCAAGCGTTAGTCATGGGGCGATGTTAGATAGGCTGAGCTTCCTTGCCCTCGAGTGAAAGGGACTGAGGGGTGATGAGGGAAGCTTAAGAGAGGCATGGACAACGTAGATGGGGAATCAGAAACAAGAGGGCAGGGGTTAAAATGAAAGAAAGGAGTGTTAAAGGATGTTAATCTGTTAAAGGAGGTCACCTCTATCTTTCATCTTGAAGAAGGGTCTCGACCCGAAATGCCACCAGAGATGCTGCCTGACCCACTGAGTTGCTCCAGCATTTTGTGACTATCTCCGAGAAGCGTTATTAGTTTTGTTCAGATAATTTATTGGTTTATTAATAATGCCACGTGTGTTCTGGGGGTACAGTGAAAAGCTTCTTTGTGTCCTGCTTTCCAGTCAACGGATAGACGCACATGATTACAGTTGAGCCGTCCACAGTGTACAGATACACGAGCAAGATAAAGACCAGTAAAGTCCAATGAAAGGTAGTTTGAAGGTCTCCGAAAAAATGTCAACATTGAAAATCCAGCATCGACCAGAAAGATGCTACGACTCTCTGGGAGACTTAGGAGACGACTCGCGGTAGATGGGAGGTCAAGTTAGTGTTAAGGGCCTGTCCCACAGGCAATTTTTTAGGCAACTACAGGCAACTAGGCTATCGCCACATGGTTGCCGGGGTGTCGTCTGTATGGTCGTGAGTCGTCTCCTCAGTCGCCCAAAGAGACGTAGCGTCTTTCTGGTTGCCGCTGAATTTTCAACATGTTGAAAAATTTTCGGGGACGGTCGGCAGCAGTGGGTTTGATGGCAATGAGCGTAGCTTGACTTCTTCTGACGTAGGTGCTGTCGTAGTTGTGGCCAGGTTAACGCAGGTTGTCGCCAGGTGCCGACTTCGGGGTTTTTTTTTTGTTGTTAAAGTAATGAATCTATTTTACGTCAAAAGGGGGGGTCCAGTTGTCGGTTTTTCGGCGACCTGCTACGACTATGCTGCGGTTGAAATAACGATTTTAAAGAGTGGAGCGATTGTAACGGATGATGGCAGATCCACTTCTGGGACCATCGTGCATCGGGATTTGGCCAACATAATCGAAGACTTGACCCACCCCTATCATTCCCTCTTCTTGCTCTCATCGCCAGTATATACAGAAGCTTGGAAGCGGGTACCACCAGACTCAGGAACTGCTTATTCTCCACTGTTAACAGGCTTCTGAACGGTTTTTCCACCATTCAAGACCATTGAATATAGGAGTAGGGAAGTAATGTTAAAATTGTACAAGGCATTGTTGAGACCAATTCTGGAGTATGGTGTACAATTTTGGTTGCCCAATTATAGGAAGGATGTCAACAAAATAGAGAGAGTACAGAGGAGATTTACTAGAATGTTGCCTGGGTTCCAGCAACTAAGTTACAGAGAAAGGTTGAACAAGTTAGGTCTTTATTCTTTGGAGTGCAGAAGGTTAAGGGGGGACTTGATTGAGGTCTTTAAAATGATGAAAGGGATAGACAGAGTTGACGTGGATAAGCTTTTCCCATTGAGAGTAGGGAAGATTCAAACAAGAGGGCATGACATGAGAATTAAGGGACAGACGTTTAGGGGTAACATGAGGGGTAACTTCTTTACTCAGAGAATGGTGGCTGTGTGGAATGAGCTTCCAGCAGAAGTGGTGGAGGCAGGATCGATTTTAACATTTAAAAGTAAAGTGGATAGGTATATGGACGGGAAGGGAATGGATGGGTATGGTCTGAGTGCAGGCAGATGGGACTAGGGGAAAATAAATGGTCGGCATGGACTGGAAGCGCCGAGAGGGCCGAGAGGGCCTGTTTCCGTGCTGTAATTGTTATATGGTTATATGTTATTTGGTTATAAGACAGGGTACTCACCTCCGCCCCATTGCGGACATTGTCTCTGGAACTGATGTGCTACAATGCTAAGAACTGTTTTATGCTCTCTTCCCCTTTGCTCTACCTGTTGTAGACTTATGACTTTAAACTTTTGAGACACAGCATGGAAGCAGGCCCTTTGGCCCACCGAGTCTGCACCGCCAACCGCCAACCCTTGCATTAAAGGGCCTGTCCCACTTGGCGATTTTGTCAGGCAACTGCCGGGGTCATATCAGTGTCGCCAAAATATTTTGAACATTTCAAAATCCAGTGGCGAGAAAAAAAATGTTGCGACACTTGAAAAAACACCGCGCGTCATACGCTGTCACCGCCGCATCACGCCGTGAATTTTCCGGTGACCTGATACGTCAGTCGATGATGCCGGCAGTCGCCGAAAGAATCGGCAAGTGGGACAGGCCCCAAACACTATCCTACACCCGCTAGGGACAATTTACATTTTTTTCTGAAGCTGATTAACCTACAAACGTGTAAAGGGCCTGTCCCACCAGCATCCGACTCCATGCGATGAACGCGATCAAACTAGAAACGGGGGCCGCGTGGAGGTCGGGTGATCCCCTGTACAGGGCCGTTCCCACCAGCATGCACCTGCATGCGGCAAGCGCGACCAAACCGGCAGCGAGGGCCGCACGGAGGTCAGGTGAGTGGCGCAACGCGGCGAAAAGTGAGGCGAACTTGGAGCGAAGTCTTAAAGGTAAGTTCGCCAGGACAGAGAGAGGCACACAGAGAGGGGCACAGAGGCACACACAGAGGGCCATGGAGCCACACACAGAGAGGGTCACGGAGGCACCTACAGAGAGGGTCACGGAGGCACGACGTCGAGACGGTGTGTAATGCGTCGAGGCGACTGCGAGCCGACAAGCCGTTGCCGCGCGGAATTTTTGAACATAGTCAGTTTTTCGGAGCCCCGCGCGATGTCGGGACGAACTCCGCATAATTCCGCACGGCTCCGGCGATCGAAGTGGGACCGGCCCCGCGACGCCGGACAGCTCAAGCGACCACGTTAGGTCGCGCTCATCGCATAGAGTTGCATGCTGGTGGGACAGGCCCTTTAGTCTTTGGAGTGTGGGAGGAAACTTGAGCACCCAGAGAAAACCCACATGGTCACAGGGGGAATGTACAAACTCCAAACAGACAGAAATATAGAAATATAGAATAATGGTGCAGGAGTAGGCCATTCAGCCCTTCGAACCAGCACTGCCATTCAATATGATCATGGCTGATCATCTAAAAACAGTACCCTGTTCCTGGTTTTCCCCCATATCCCTCGATTCTATTAGCCCTAAGAGTTAAATCTAACTCTTGAAAACATCTAGTGAATTGGCCTCCACTGCCTTCTTTGGCAGAGAATTCCACAGATTCACAACTCTCCGGGTGAAAAAGTTTTTCTCATTTAGTCCTAAATGGCCTACCTCTTATTCTTAAACGGTGACCCCCCTGGTTCTGGATTCCCCCAACATCGGGAACATTTTTCCTGCATTTAGCCTGTCCAATCCCTCAATAATTTTGTATGTTTCTATAAGATCCAAATGATCAGAGAACTGTTTACTGTCAAGTGGACCAATTAAGGTACAGTGAAACTTTAACCCTCTCATCCTTCTAAATTCCAATGAATAATAGCCCAATCGACCCATCCTTTCAACATATGTCAGTCCCGCCATCCCGGGAATCAACTTGGTGAACCTACGCAGCTCCCGTAGTCAGGATCGAACCTGTGTCTCGACCGCTGCACCACTGTATTGTCCCTTGAGGTTGACTCTGATTACATTTATGCAATTATTATCTGGTATTATATGGTCTCTTTGGTAAGCGTGCAAGCTAGCTTGGATAGCAGTTCTTCTGCAGTTGTATAGGGCTCTGGTAAGACCACATCTGGAGTATTGTGTGCAGTTTTGGTCTCCTAATTTGAGGAAGGGCATCCTTGTTATTGAGGCAGTGCAGCATAGGTTCACCATATTGATCCCTGGGATGGCAGGGACTGTCATATGAGGAAAGATTGAAAAGACTAGGCTTGTATTCACTGGAGTTTAGAAGGATGAGGGGGGTTCTTATAGAAACATATAAAATTATAAAAGGACTGGACAAGCTAGATGCAGGAAAAATGTTCCCAATGTTGGGCAAGTCCAGAACCAGGGGCCACAGTCTTAGAAAAAAGGGAGGCCATTTAAGACCGAGGTGAGAAAAAAACATTTTCACCCAGAGAGTTGTGAATTTGTGGAATTCCCTGCCACAGAGGGCAGTGGAGGTCATATCACTGGATGGATTTAAGAGAGAGTTAGATAGAGCTCTAGGGACTGGTGGAATCAATGGATATGGGGAGAAGGCAGGCACGGGTTATTGATTGGGGATGATCAGCCATGATCACAATGAATGGCGGTGCTGGCTCGAAGGGCTGAATGGCCTCCTCCTGCACCTATTGTCTATGTTTCTATGTTTCTAAAACGAAGCTCTTCGCTGCTCCTTGGTGAACATGACAATAATAAACCTGAACCTAATCTAACCCACTTTCAATTGCTATTCAATAGCTGAATTCTTTTCATTGGAGAATTTAGGATGTTCTGCAATGTTTAAGACATAGTCGACTGCCCTACTGATAGAGTATCATCGTTCACAGACCTTCCCCTATAAAGCTGTTATCAGGCAACTGAACCATCCTACCACAACCAGAGAGCAGTGCTGAACTACTATCTACCTCTTTGGTGACCCTCGGACTATTCTTGATCGGACTTTGCTAACTTTACCTTGCACTAAACGTTATTCCCTTATCAAGTACCTATACAGTGTAAATGGATCGATTGTAATCATGTATTGTCTTTCTGCTAGCTGGATGGCACGCAACAAAAGCTTTTCACTGTACAGGGCCTGTCCCACCAGCATGCAACTGTATGCGATGAGCGCGACCTAACGTGGTCGCTTGAGCCGTCCGGCGTCGCGGGGCTGGTCCCACTTCGATCGCTGGAGCCGTGCGGAATTGTGCGGAGTTCGTCCCGACACCGCGCGGGGCTCCGAAAAACTGACAATGTCCAAAAATTCCACGCGGCAACGGCTTGTTGGCTCGCAGTCGCCTCGACATTTACACACCGCCCGGACATTGTGCCTCCATGAACCTATTTGTAAGTGCCTCCGTGACCCTCTATGTGTGTGGTTCCGTGGCCCTGTGTGTGTGTGTGCCTCTGTGCCCCTCTCTGTGTGCCCCTCTCTGTCCTGGCGAACTTACCTTAGACTTCGCTCCAAGTTCGCCTCACTTTGCGCCGCGTTGCGCTACTCACCCGACCTCCGCGCGGCCCCGACTGCCGGTTTGGTTGTGCTTGCCGCATGCAGGCGCATGCTGGTGGGAACGGCCCTGTACAGGGATCACCCGACCTTCACGCGGCCCCCGCTTCTAGTTTGATCGCGTTCATCGCATAGAGTTGCATGCTGCTGGGACAGGCCCTTACCTCGGTGCACGTGACAATAAACTAAACTAAACTGAACTAAAGAACGTGCAGGAAGGAACTGCAGATGCTGGTTGAAACCAAAGATAGTCATAAAATGCTGGAGTAACTCAGCGGGACAGGCAGCATCTCCGGAGAGAAGGAATGGGTGATGTTTCGGGTCGAGACCCTTCTTCAGACTGAAGACCCAAGACGTCGCCCTTCAGACTGAAGAAGGGTCTCGACCCGTTCCTTCTCTCTGGGGATGCTGCCTGTCCCGCTGAGTTACTCCAGCATTTTGTAAACTAAACAATGGTCGGGTTCCTGGTTACCAGTGAGTTTGTTTTTCTGCGAGATTTTCTCGGAGAGCTTTACTGTCATTAAATGAAAACGTCGGTTGCCTGCCAGAAATGGAAAGTGCTTCAACAGATTGCCATTTTCCTGGCCATCATCTCTCCAATACCATACAATTCTGCCAAGCCTCGATCCCAGCACAAGCCAAGCACAGTAAGCTTTGAGTCACTTATGGAAAAATAAATCACACATTTTTAAGCAAAATGCAGCTCCTATAAAATCAAAGCTGATTATTTCCTCTGGGTTTAGTTTAGTTTTGAGATGCTTAGAGATAGACAATAGACAATAGGTGCAGGAGTAGGCCATTCGGCCCTTCGAGCCAGCACCGCCATTCAATGTGATCATGGCTGATCATCCACAATCCACAATCAGTACCCCGTTCCTGCCTTCTCCCCATATCCCCTGACTCCGCTATCTTTAAGAGCCCTATCTAGCTCTCTCTTGAAAGCATCCAGAGAACCTGCCTCCACCGCCCTCTGAGGCAGAGAATTCCACACTCACCACTCTCTGTGTGAAAAAGTGGTTCAGATGAAAAGCTAGCGTGGTAAACCTGGGCAGCTCACAAAAAGTGACTGGTTTAGAGTTTAGTTTAGAGATATAGCGTGGAAACAGGCCCTTCGGCCCACCGGGTCCGCGCTGACCAGCGATCCCCGCACATTAACACTATCCTACACACACTGGGGACAACTTACACTTACACCAAGCCAATTTGTCTACAGAGCTGTACCTCAGAGGCCTCCATTTCAACCCTGCAGCTTCCGGCTGGTCGTGATATTGACAGCGGTTCCGGAAGGGGCGTTTTTTAACGGTTTTTAAACCTTCATAACTTTTGTACTATTTCAGCAATCGGAACAAAACTTATTTGACGCAGCAGAGGAGAATGGTCAGTAAAGTGGTGAAAAACTGTAGCGCTGTGAGGTATCGCTTTTGCGCAAATTTAAAAACAACGCAGACCGGAAGTGGTCAAGATGAGAGTTTTAGTAATAGTGTAGATGTTGTCATAGAAACATAGAAACATAGAAATTAGGTGCAGGAGTAGGCCATTGGGCCCTACGAGCCTGCACCGCCATTCAATATGATCATGGCTGATCATCCAACTCAGTATCCTGTACCTGCCTTCTCTCCATACCCCCTGATCCCTTTAGCCACAAGGGCCACATCTAACTCCCTCTTAAATATAGCCAATGAACTGGCCTCAACTACCCTCTGTGGCAGAGAGTTCCAGAGACCCACCACTCTCTGTGTGAAAAAAATTCTTCTCATCTCGGTCCTAAAGGATTTCCCCCTTATCCTTAAGCTGTGACCCCTTGTCCTGGACCTCCCCAACATCGGGAACAATCTTCCTGCATCTAGCCTGTCCAACCCCTTAAGAATCTTGTAAGTTTCTATAAGATCCCCTCTCAATCTCCTAAATTCTAGAGAGTATAAACCGAGTCTATGCAGTCTTTGTTGATAAGACAGTCCTGACATCCCAGGAATCAGTCTGGTGAACCTTCTCTGCACTCCCTCTATGGCAATAATGTCCTTCCTCAGATTTGGAGACCAGAACTGTACGCAATACTCCAGGTGTGGCCTCACCAAGACCCTATACAACTGAAGTAGAACCTCCCTGCTCCTATACTCAAATCCTTTTGCTATGAAAAAGCTGGAAAGGTTGCAGAAAAGATTTCTGAGGATGTTGCCAGGTCTAGAGGGTGTGAGCTATAGGGAGAGGTTGAGTAGGCTGGGTCTTTATTTCTTGGAGTGCAATAGGATGAGGGGTGATCTTATAAAGTATCCTTTATGGTCATTCAGACCTTTCGGTCTGAACGAAATCTCGTTGCCTCGCAGTCATACATTTAATAAAATAACAAAACACACAATAAACACAAATTAACATCCACCACAGTGAGTTCACCAGGCACCTCCTCACTGTAATGGAAGGCAAAAGTCCCTCCTTGTTCTCCCTCTGTGCTGAGGCGATCCAGGCCTCCGATGTTGTGACCCCACCGGGTGTTGGTAAGACCCGTGGCTGAATCCGTGCTTCCCGAACGTGCCGGTTCAAACTCCGCGGCCCGGGGCGGTCGAAGCTGCCGAAGCTGCCGCCCTCCAGTCCAGCGGACGCAGCTGTTGCCGCGGGAGCTCCGGAAAAAACAGGCCACCAACCTGTGACCTGCGAGCTCCGGACGATGTCATCCACTGGGCCCACGGCTGAACCTCCGACTTCGGGCCGTCACCGCCGGGACACCTCCTCTGTCCCGCGTTTGGGCCATCCCTGCCACCGGAACTCGCCACAGCCCCGAAGTCGGCCAGCCTCGCGCTGGATGGCTCTGCCCCCGGAGCCTCGGGTCGGTCGCAGTTGGAGGCCGCCAGCTCCGCCATTAGGCCTCAGTGCAGACAGAGACGGGGGATACAACAAGAAAAGTCGCACCCCCCCCGAAGGAAGAGACCTAGACACGTTTCTCCCACCTCCCCCCCCCCCCCCCCCCCCCCCCCCCCCCCTCCCCTAATAACTCAAATTAACTAGCTTAAACAGGACAAGGACAACAACAAGGAGAAAAAACAGACGGAGCTGCTAGGGCAGCACTGCCACTTCCGGAAGAGGTTATAGAGGTGTACAAGATCTTGAGAGGTAAAGATCGGGTAGATGCACAGAGTCTCTTGCCCAGAGTAGGTGAACCGAGGACCAGAGGGCATAGGTTTAAGGTGAAGATTTAATAGGAATCTGAGGGGTAAATATTTAACACAAAGGGTGGTGGGTGTATGGAACGAGCTGCCAGAGCAGGTAGTTGAGGCTGGGACTATCCGCAACATTTAAGAAACAGTTAGACAGGTACATGGATAGGACAGGTTTGGAGGGATATGGGCCAAATGCTGGCAGGTGGGACAAGTATAGATGGGACATGTTGGTTTGTGTGGGCAAGTTGGGCCGCAGGGCCTGTTTCCACACTGTATCACTCTATGACTGCGTAACTCAGAGAGTCAGGCAGCATCTCTGGAGTAGATAACGTCTACGTCGGAACACTTCTTCAGAATGATTTCAGGAAGGTTCCCGACCTGGAACATCACCTATTCCTTTTCTCCAGAGTTGCTGCCTGACCCGCTGAGTTACTCCAGCATTTTGTGTCTTCAAGCATCTGCAGTTCCTTCCTACACATTAAAAGCAATGGCTGCTGCTGACACTTGCCAAATTTTACCAAGAGATCGCACAGATTTCAGCTGACAGGTCTGTTAATAAAAGGCACATATATTAATGGGCATTTCTGCGCTTTTATGCAAATGTTCCAAATTTTAAGCCTCGGTGAGGCTGACTGAAAGAACTAGCTTGGAAACAGGCCCTTTGACCCATTGAGTCTCGACCAGAAACGTCACCCATTCCTTCACTCCATAGATGCTGCCTCATCCGCTGAGTTTCTCCAGCTTTTTGTCTACCTTCTGAGTACGGGTGCTGCCTGTACGGAGTTTGCACGTTCTCCCTGTGACCGCGTGGATTTTCACCGGATGCTCCGGTTTCTTCCCACACTCCAAAGACGTGCAGGTTCGCAGGTTAATTGGCTTCGGTAAAAT
The DNA here is from genome assembly GCA_963514005.1 of Raja brachyura. Next base: position 4,923,298 of record OY740792.1, on the reverse strand, counting down.
GGTAAATTTGTCCCTAGTTTGTGTAGGATAGTGCTGGTGTAATGGGTGATGGCTGGTCGGCGGGGACCCGGTGGGCCGACGAGCCTGGTTCCGCGATGTATTTATAAAGTCTAAAAGAAACTACTACTGTGGCTGCGGGCAAGAGCGGAACTCGCTATAAAAACATGGAGGGGACGGGGGACACAAATTTTTGACGGCCGCACGCACATGCGCGCACTCACCCCACACATGTCCCGCCCCCATTGCCTGCTGACCGACGTCTCTCTCGTCCAATCGGCGCCCTCGATCAGCAGTCCCACCTCCACTGTCTCGCGGAAAGCGGAGATTTTAAAATCCGGATTACAAAAACTTGGGGGGGGGGATGTCCCCCACGTCTCAAAACATGGAAGGGACGTGTCCCCTTTGCCCCCCTCCGGGTTTTCCGCCCCTGGCTGCGGGCGTCCAGCTGGATTTAAAACACCGCAGATCCTGGGATCCGAGATCGCCAGAGTCGGAGCTCCAACCAGCGCGGCCCGAGGACTGCGGGCGCCGCGGTCTCCAGAGAGGAAGTGGCCGTTGCAGACATTTCCAAGCCCCTGAGGACTATTCACCCGACGCCGATGTTCCATCTTCCCGGCAGGAGGGCCTACAACATCGGGCCGTCGTTGTGGCAACAGGCTGCGGAGGCCTCAAATAGGCCCCGACCTCAGGTGGACTAGGAGGAGGAGGAGGACTGGACTTTTTGGTGCCTTCCCTCACAGTGGAAAGTGTGGATTCTGCTGTTGGGGGGATGTCCATGTTGAATCCTATAGTATATTGTGGCTTTTTTTCTCTTCTCTTTTTATTTTATATGGAAGTATGGTCATCTATTTTTTTTTTCTCTGTAATGCACTTTGGCTTCAACATGATTTGATTTAAAAGTGCTATATAAATAAAAATTACTTACTTACTGGTGAACAACAAGGAAAGCAAACTTCCTTGACCAGCAAATTTACAACGTTATGTCCGCTGCTCAGTCTCTAAGTGCTGCTGCAGTCATTCGATTACAAGCTGCCAGTTATCATTCGCAAGACTTGGAAAGTCTCCTCCTAATGGGGCCCTGTCCCACTGTACGAGCTAATTCAAGAGTTCTCCCCAGTTTCCCCGGATTCGAACTCGGAGAATTACGGTAATGGCCGCTCGTAGGTACTCGGGGCTCTCGTGGACATTTTTCAAGATGTTGAAAAATCTTCACGAGTCTTCCCGAGCTTACCGCTTTTTCTGAGTACCTGCCGTTAGCGTTACGAGCCGCTAAGAGACGTCCCCGAGCTCCGACGTACCCGCTACGTACATTCTGCGTGCTTACCACGAGTTTGATTTTTTTTTAAACTCGGGAGAGCTCTTAGAATGAACTCATACCGTGGGTCAGGGCTTTTACTCAGTGGGTCAGGCAGAGTCTCTATGGAAAAGGAATAGGTGCCGTTTTGGGTCGAGACGCTTCTTCAGCTGAAGAACTTTAATGGGGATGGTTTAGTTCAGAGATACAGCGCATGACCCCTGACACCCTCACTATTTTAACTTGGGAGAGTTCTTTAATTATCTTGTACAGTGGGACAGCCACTTTGGAACAAGCCAGGTTCTGATTATTATTATTACTGTCACGTGTACCGAGGTACAGTGAAAGGCTTTTTGTTGCGTGCTAACCAGTCAGCAGAAAGACAATACATGATTACAATCGAGCCATTCACGGAGTACAGATACATGATAAGAGCACAGTATTTAGTGCAAGATAAAGCCAGCAAAGTCCGATCAAAGATAGGTCATCGATGAGGTAGATAGTAGTTCAGGACTGCTCTCTGGTTGTGGTAGGATTCGGCCCATCTGCCAGTCGAGCATGGCTGATCTATCTCCCCCTCCCAACCCCATTCTCCGGCCTTCTCCCCATGACCCCTGACACCCTCACTAATCAAAATTGGTCTTGGGCCAAGGTACCCCAATACCAGTGAAGACATTACACGTCTGAAGAAGGGTTTCGGCCCGAAACGTTGCCTATCTCCTTCGCTCCTTAGATGCTGCTGCACCCGCTGAGTTTCTCCAGCTTTTTGTGTAACCCTCGATTTTCCAGCATCTGCAGTTCCTTCTTTAACACAAGACATTACACTTTTTTATTTCGGGCTTTGATCATTTCCTAGATTAATTCCCGCTATTAGCTCTGTTATCTCTCACTGTGATCGAGCTAGGGACAAAGTGACTGGCTCCGGAGTCCAGTGCTAGACAAAGATTGCGGACCCTATGCCAATGAATTCCACAGATTCACCACCTCTGGCTAAGGGCTTTATAGACAACAGGCAACAGACAGGTGCAGGAGTAGGTCATACGCCCCTTCAAGCCAGCACCGCCATTTAATGTGATCATGGCTGATCATCCCCAATCAGTACCCCGTTCCTGCCTTCTCCCCATATCCCCTTCTCCCCATTCTCCCCATATCCGCTATCTCCAAGAGCCCTATCTAGCTCTCTCTTGAAAGCATCCAGAGAACCGGCCTCCACCGCCCTCTGAGGCAGAGAATTCCACAGACTCACAACTCTCTGTGTGAAAACGTGTTTCCTTGTCTCCGTTCTAAATGGCTTATCCCTTATTCTTAAAATGTTGCCCCTGGTTCTGGACTCCCCCAACATCTTTTTATTTCTTACAAAATACTTTTATTCAGAACAAACAAATACAAAGTAGTAACACGATCAGAGAATGCCTATATTGGCATTTTAGAAAGAAAGTTATCAAATTAAAATATTAACATTTTGATCAATAATATATTCGACCTCCTGCGGTGACCAGCGTTCAGGGAAAGCCTCCACAGTCCATGTGGACACCGTGTGTTCCCTCTCCAGGGAACTCCCCCAACATCGGGAGCATGCTTCCTGCCTCTAGCGTGTCCAAACCCTTAATAATCTTATATCTTTCAATAAGATCCCCTCTCATCCTTCTAAATTCCAGAGTATACAATCCCAAATGCTACATTCTCTCAGCATATGACAGTCCCGCCATCCCAGGAAATAACCTTATGATCCTACGCTGCACTCCCTCAATAGCAAGAATGTCCTTCCTCAAATTTGGAGACCAAAACTGCACACAACTGCACAGATGTGGTCTCTGGAGTATTAGGGCCCTGTACGACGGCAGAAGGGCCTCTTTGCTCCTATACTCAAGTCCTCTTGTTATAAAGGTCAACATTCCATTCGCTTTCTTCACTGCCTGCTGTACCCACATGCTTACTTTCATTGACTGATGAACAAGGACCCCCAGATCCCATCGTACTTCCCATTTTCCCAACTTGACACCATTTAGATAGTCATCTGCCTTCCTGTTTTTTCTACCAAAGTGGATAACCTCACATTTATCCACATTAAACTGCATCTGCCATGCATCTGCCCACTCACCCAACCTGTCCAAGTCACCCTGCATTCTCATAGCATCCTCCTCACAGTTCACACTGCCAACCAGCTTTGTGTCATCTGAAAATTTGTTAATGTTACTTGTAATCCCTTCATCTAAATCATTGATGTATATTGTAAATAGCTGCGGACCCAGCACCGAACCTTGCGGTACCCCACTAGTCACTGCCTGCCATTCTGAAAGGGACCCGTTAATCCCTTCTCTTTGTTTCCTGTCTGCCAACCAATTTTCTACCCATGTCAGCACTCTACCCCCAATACCATGTGCCCTAATTTTGCCCACTGATCTCCAATGTGGAACCTTATCAAATGCTTTCTGAAAGTCCAGGTACACTACATCCACTGGCTCTCCCTTCTCCATTTTCCTAGTTTCATCCTCAAAAAATTCCAGTAGATTAGTCAAGCATGATTTCCCCTTCGTAAATCCATGCTGACTCAGACCGATCCTGTTACTGCTATCCAAATGTGCCACTATTTCAACTTTTATAATTGACTCCAGCATCTTCCCCACCACCGATGTCAGGCTAACTGCTCTATAATTCCCCGTTTTCTCTCTCCCGCCTTTCTTAAACAGTGGGATACCCTCCAATCCACAGGAACTGATCCTGAATCTATAGAACATTGGAAAATGATCACCAATGCATCCACGATTTTTAGAGCTACTTCCTTAAATACCCTGGGATGCAGACCATCAGGCCCTGGGGATTTATCAGCCTTCAGTCCCATCAGTCTACCCAACACCATTTCCTGCCTAATGTGGATTCCCTTCAGTTCCTCTGTCACCCCAGATCCTCTGGCCACTACTACATCAGGAAGATTGTTTGTGTCCTCCTCAGTGAAGACGGATCCAAAGTACCTGTTCAACTCATCTGCCATTTCCTTGTTCCCCATAATAAATTCACCCTTTTCAGTCTTCAAGGGTCCAACTTTGATCTTAACTATTTTGTTCCTCTTCACATACCTAAGGAAGCTTTCACTATCCTCCTTTATATTCTTGGCCAGCTTACCTTCGTACCTCATCTTTTCTCCCCATATTGTGTTTTTAGTTATCTTCTGTTGCTCTTTAAACATTACCCAATCCTCTTGCTTCCCGCTCATCTTTGCTACGTTGTACTTCTTCTCCTTTAGTTTTATACTGTCCCTGACGTCCCTTGTCAGCCACGGTCGCCCCTTACTCCCCTTGGAATCTTTCTTCCTCTTTGGAATGAACTGATCCTGCACCTTCTGTATTATTCCCAGAAACACCTGCCATCGTTGTTCCACTGTCATCCCTGCTAGAGTCATTTTCCAGTCAACTTTGGCCAGCTCCTCCCTCATGGTCCCATAGTCCCCTTTCTTCAACTGTAATACTAACACCTCCAATTTACCCTTCTCCCTCTCCAATTGTAGATTAAAACTTATCATATTATGGTCACTGCCTCCTAATGGCTCCTTTACCTCAAGTTCCCTTATCAAATCCGGTTCATCATACAACATTACACAAATCCCTCCCCATCTCCATTCTGAAAGTACGTCCTTTAATAGTAAGGTTAAACGAGAACTCACCAGTTATCTCTCTTCGTAACTCCTCATAAAATAAAGATCAAACTTCAAACTGGTAAGATCTCATTTAATCTTACTATTTTATTTCGGAGTCACGCGAGTGACTACGTGAAGATTTCAAAGCTCTGTGATTTCATGCCGTGCTCACACACTGCCATAATAACCAATGGAGGAAGTATGTTAACGTATTTCAGACATGAATCAGTTGCTGAAAAACAATGATGTATTTATTAACAAATAATAATAATAACCCCTACTTCCCGGGAAAATTATAATACAGCTCAAAATTGTGTCTGCAAATGTCTCAGGTGTGGCAACGGTTTATTATAAAAACGCTGGAAGGTTCTTTCATTAGACCATCCCGCCATTGCAAGGATGTGGTCCATACGAAATTCCATCATCCTTGCTGCTGATGTAGCTGCAGCCCTGGTGGAATGAGATTTAAAAACATCAGTGTCCACCCCCGCTGCACCTAATACCACCCTAAGCCATCTTGAGATGGTCTGCGCGGTTACTCTTTTATGAGGACGTTTATGACTTATTAATAGAGCCATTTCCGTGCCCCTGAGACTTTTGGCGTCCTCCAGGTAATGTGGAAGGTGGGTCACTATACATAGGCGAATATCTATGGGGTAAGCCAGGAACTCCAATTTGAGGCCAGATGCTCTGTCCTGTTTAAGTAACTCATATATGTGGAAGGTTACCTTAATTTTGGATGTTACCATGGCGTCCCGTCTCAAGGGCCTGTCCCACCAGCATGCAACTCCATGCGATGAGCGCAACCTAACGTGGTCGCTTTAGCCATCCGGCGTCGCGGGGCCGGTCCCACTTCGATCGCCGGAGCCATGCGGAATTGTGCGGAGTTTGTCCCAACATCGCGCGGGGCTCCGAAAAACTGACCATGATCAAAAATTCCGTGCGGCAACGGATTGTCGGCTCCCTGTCGCCTCGACGCATGACACGCCGCTTCGACGTCGTGCCTCCGTGAACCTATCTGTAGGTGCCTCCATGACCCTCTATGTGTGTGGCTCCGTGGCCCTCTGTGTGTGTGCCTCTGTGCCCCTCTCTGTGTGTCCCTCTCTGTCCTGGCGAACTTACCTTTAAGACTTAGCTCCAAGTTCGCCTCACTTTGCGCCGCGTTGCGCCACTCACCCGACCTCCGCGCGGCCCTCACTACCGGTTTGGTCGCACTTGCCGCATGCAGGCGCATGCTGGTGGGAATGGCCCTGTACAGTGGATCACCCAACCTCCGCGCGGCCCCCGCTGCCGGTTTGGTTGCGCTCACCGCATGGAATCGCATGCTGGTGGGACAGGCCCTTTAGTTTGTGCAGACTAAAGCACAAACTAAAGGGACCTGCTGTGCCGTTACGAGTGCCATCAGCATCACCATTTTATACGTCAGTTTTGTTAGTGTAAGGGACGTAGCTGGTGCCCAATCCCTGAGCAGGGTTAACACAATACCAATATCCCAGGTGTGGGAATACCTAAGCCTGGGGGGGATTAGAGTTGAAAATACCCTTCATAGGTTTCGACACTACAGGGTGAGATCCGACCCCATGGTGTTCTAACCCCTGTCCCAGATATGACGATAGGGCACTCCTGGCACAGTTGATGGCACTGTAACTCAAGCCTTGATCAAAATGTAGGCTCGCCAAGAATTCCAGCACATCCGTAATAGTGGCTGTGTGGTAAGTGGTGTTTGCCCTGGTACAGAATACCTCCCATTTTTTAATACATGTGAGGTACTGTTTCCTGGTGAACTCTCTGCATGATGCCATGATGATGTTCATACTTCGGTCCGACAGTCCAAATTCCAGGAGTGGTCTTTTCAAATCCGGCAAATCAACAGGTTTATTCTGTCATGGCATGGGTGACTCTCTCCTGTCACAGGATGTACCAGCAAACTCGGGCGTTTAGAGATTGGAATACATAGTTCCGAGACCATGTCGAGTACCACAGGAAACCATGGTTGAGTAGGCCAGTCGGGTACAACCAGAATACCCGATGTGGAGTCTTGTTAAATTTTCTGCAAGACCCAACTGATGAGGCAGAAGAGGGGAAATGCATAGAAAAACAAATCCCCCCAGTGTAGCGAGAAAGCGTCCATCGCTACTGCCCCAGGGTCTGGTTCCCATGCAACATGTGTTGGTATCTGGTGATTAAGTCTGGATGCAAAAAGGTTGATATCTGGCGTTCCATACTGAGCTACAATGTCAGTAAATACCTGGTGGTCCAACATCCATTGAATTTGCGTGACCTGGTGTCCGCCACTGTATTGAGCTTACCCGGAAGATAAGTAGCTGATATCCACTTGAGGAAAGACATTCTTGCTATAGAGGGAGTACAGAGAAGGTTCACCAGACTGATTCCTGGGATGTCAGGACTTTCATATGAGGAAAGACTGGATAGACTCGGCTTGTACTCGCTAGAATTTAGGAGATTGAGGGGGGATCTTATAGAGACTTACAAAATTCTTAAGGTGTTGGACAGGCTAGATGCAGGAAGATTGTTCCCAATGTTGGGGAGGTCTAGAACAAGATTGGATTAGATTAGATTAGATTTTATTACTTGTCATTCGAACCTCAGAGGGGCTCAAACGAAACTCCGTTGCTACAGCCATACAAACAAAACAATTCCCACGAAACATACAAACAATTCAATTTACACAAACATTCATCACAGTGAATCTCCTCCTCACTGTGATGGAAGGCAAAGTCTTCTCTCTCCCCCGCACCATTTCTCTCCCGATGTTGAAGCCCCAGGGGTCACAGGGGGTCACAGGGGGTCACAACATGGGGTCACAGTTTAAGGATAAGGGGGAAGTCTTTTAGGACCAAGATGAGAGAAACATTTTTCACACAGAGAGTGGTAAATCTGTGGAATTCTCTGCCACAGAAGGTAGTTGAGGCCAGTTCAGTGGCTATATTTAAGAGGGAGTCAGATGTGGCCCTTGTGGCGAAAGGGATCAGGGGGTATGGAGAGAAGGCAGGTACAGGATACTGAGTTGCATGATCAGCCATGATCATATTGAAAGGCGGTGCAGGCTCAAAGGGCCGAATGGCCTACTCCTGCACCTATTTTCTATGTTTCTATGTTTCCTTCTATGCACCAGTGCCTGATTGTATTGGCCAATTCATCACAAGATGTCAACTTAATTCCACCCATATGATTAATGTATGCCACCGCGGTGGTATTATCAATTTGTAGGCGAACAAGCAGATGGTGCCTATCTAAACAGTAAGCCCGAAGTCCGTGGAATGCTCCCAACATCTCCAGATGGTTGATACCCAGTGTCTGAAGTAAGGTTAACTCGTGTGCATTCCATCTACCACCGCAACTGGAGGTGGTATTGGTTGCTCCCCAGCCGTGAGCGCTGGCATCAGTTTGAAGGGTTTGTGACTATGATGGGATTAGAGCAATGTTGAGCATTGTTAATCCACCATTGCAATTCCAATTATGCTTTGGCTGGTAACTGTATTGGCCTGTCAAAGTGGCCAGCATGGTGTTTGAGTGCTACAATTTAGGCCCTCTGTAGATTTTGGTAATGTAAGGGTCCAAATTGTGTGGCTGGGAAGGCAGCCACGAGCTTCCCAATTACCCTGGCTACTTGTCAAATAGATGGTTCACTGACGCAAACAAGGCTGTTGCATGCCTCTATCAAGTCTGTTGCTTTGTCCTTTGGCAAAGTGACAGACATGTGAACAGAGTCAATCATGAACCCCAAGTAGTCCATTGTCATAGAAGGCGTTAACTTGGATTTATCTGGATGGATGATAAACCCCAACTTTTGAAATAGGAGCTTGGTGGCTGAGACAGCCAATTTGGCCAACTCCAGGGTTTTCCCCACAATTAAGATGTCATCCAGATATGCCATGACAATATGCTTTTGTTTCCAGAGAAACGCCAAGGCTGGTTTCAATATTTTAGTAAACAGTCTGGGGGCTGATGTTAATCCATTAGACAGCACTTTATACTGCCAGAGCTGCCCCGTCCAGATAAATGTCAGATATCTGTGGTGATCGTTCTCTTTTGGTACTGAATAGTATGCATCTTTTAAGTCGATGCAAGCCATGACTTGGAAACTAGTTGTTTGGCAGTAACAAAAGTTTCCATTTTGAAGTGGGTGTACTGCACGAAAGTATTCAGTTGTGTCAAATCAATGATGATGCGGCATCCGCCATCTTTTTTGTTTTATGTGAAGATGTTTGACACAAACTCAAGAGATTCGTGTTTGGTTTTCTCAATTACTCCTTTTGTATGTAGTCTTAACAGTTCCGCATGACCTTCCAATTTTTCTTTTTGTGAAAGCACGAACTTTCGGCTAGGTGCATGCTGAACCGGAGGGAGGGGTTTGTGAACAAATTCAATTTTGTATCCCTGAATACTTTGCAGTATGAAAGGATCAGAAGTTATGGAACTCCATGCATTTCTAAACAAGTGTAGCCTTCCCCCCAATCTGTGAAGAAGTTACACATGCTATGTTCCGGAAGCAACCAGACCCACCTACCTCCATGGTTGCCGGTGGTGCTGTGTTGGTTTCTTCCGTCCTTGTTTCTTGGGAGGTGGAGGTGTTGGGGTGTGGGGTTGGCGCATCTTCCACGAAGGCCGGTCTGGGCCATGGTCTAAAAAAGACCTTTGTCCTGGTCGTATGACCTTCGGCCTTCGCTGTAGTAACACGGTCTGCTGTTGGATGCGAAGGGGTGCTGCCGCCGAGGATACAAGGACCTGGTAGTGGATGGCACTTTCATCATGCCGACAGCCTTTGCCTTCTCGTCGAGGTCTTCGGCAGGTTGTCCCCGAACAGTAAAGTAGGCGGCTGCTCGCTGCTGGTTTTGCACAACCCCGTGAACGGGGTGTAGTGCAGGTCGGATGACACTCTTCCTAAAACAGTTAATCTCGAACTATGCATTACAGAAGAGTGACAGGGCGTCTTGTTGCTCTTCCGACATATCCTTCCCATCCACCGACCTGGCAAATGCTGTCATTCCAGAGGCCAGTAGTTTCAGGATCTTTTGCATTTTTACTTCCTGGTTCCTGATGCCAGGACTGATGTTTCCCCAGATGGGGTTGTTCACCGCAGGCACGTTGAGGGAGACACAGTCCTCCGGAGCTAAATATTTAGCTGCTGTGTCGTTCATGGCCTGTTCCTGCCGTTGGTTGGTGGTGAGGTAGTTGATGCTGGCTGCCAGCTGCGACTGCAACGGCAGTCCCTTTTGCGAAGGCATCACGAACTTGGACACCATGCTGAGTAGCTCTTGTTCCTGCACCCCTAGCATGCTGGACGATTCTTCGGCCAAATCCCCCTGTTCAGAGTCAGCCCAGATCTGACTCCTTATGTCCCGAGGAGGGGGAGACATTTGGCAGCCCTGTGCGGGGCTGGTCCCGACATCATACTCACCAATCAGCTGGGCAGGAGGCGGGCCGACTGAATTTGGACGTCGCATGGCGTTGGGCAGTGACATCATCGCGCAACGGCATGCCGGGCGGTGACGTCATCGCGCGCCGCCACACGCTAGGCGTACGCCGCCATGACGCTACGTACGCCATCAATGCTCCTGCGGGCCAACAGGCCGTTGGCGCGCGGAATTTTCGAACAGTGCAGGATTTTCCGAGCCCCGCGCAATGTCGGGACCAGCCCCGCACAACCCGATATGCCTCCGCGCTTGAAAGCAGGACCGGCCCCGCGCGGCAGGTTTGGTCGCGCTAGACGCATGCAATCGCATGCTGGTGGGACGGGCCCTTTAGGCCATTGAGGACTGAGATGATGAAAAACGTTTTCACCCAGAGAGTTGGGAATCTGTGGAATTCTCTGCCACAGAAGGCAGTGGTGGCCAATTCACGGGATGTTTCCAAGTGAGAGTTAGATTTATCTCTTTGGACTAACGGAATCAAGGGATATGGAGAGAAAGCAGGAACGGGGTACTGATTTTGGATGATCAGCCATGAAGGGCCGAATGGCCTACTCCTGCACCTATTTTCTAAGTTTCTACCTGCGACATCCCTGGAGAGAAGGTACTGGATGGGAGAGGGTTCCTTTCCATTGAGACTCTTCTTCAGACAGAGAGTCAGGGGAGAAGGCGACACAGAGATAAGGAAGGGTGAGATGTGGAAACAAGGGAGCAAAGGGGACAAAGTTCAAGGAAAATGTAGAATTGTTAGCTAGGGGAAGTTGGCAACGCGGCACACAAAGATAAAATGTAACCAGGAGGATTATATTTAATAGGAATCTGAGGAGTAACTTTTTCACAAAAAGGGTGGTGGGTGCATGGAAGAAGCTGCCAGAGGAGGTAGTTGAGGCTGGGACTATCCCAATGTTAGACGGGTACATGGATAGGACAGGTTTGGAGGGATATGGGCCAAACGCCGGCAGGTGTGACTAGTGTATCTGGGACATGTTGCTGGTGGTGGCAAGTTGGACTGAAGGGCCTGTTTCCACACTGTAGCACTCTGTGACTCTATGACTCTTTGAGGACTATCAGACTGGTTGGAGAACTAGGATGGGGGAGGGATGGACAGAGAGAGGGAAAGCAAGGGTTAATTGAAGACTGAAGGAGGGTCTCGACCCGAAGGTCACCTATTTCTCACAGAGAGTTGTGAGTCTGTGGAATTCTCTGCCTCAGAGAGCGGTGGAGGCCGGTTCTCTGGATACTTTCAAGAGAGAGCTAGATAGGGCTCTTAAAGATAGCGGAGTCAGGGGATATGGGGAGAAGGCAGGAACGGGGTACTGATTGGGGATGATCAGCCATGATCACATTGAATGGTTCGAAGGGCCGAATGGTCTCCTCCTGCACCTATTGTCTATTGTCTATTGTCTATTCCTTTTATCCAGAGATGCTATCTGACCCGCTGAGTTACTCCATTTTTTTGTGTCCATCTTCAAGTGCTGTTCTTCCAATGTGCGTTGGGTGGCACCCTATTCACGAGTGCAGTCGCACGCATCTGAAAAGAGCGAAACGATTTTTAAGAATCTTTTTCCGGGACGACCCGCAAAGAGTCGCTACGTTTTTTCTGCAGACTGTAGGTATGTTACAATACCTACCTTTAGCAGCACTGAAGTTCTGCCGCTCCCCGTGTGCGCGACTTTGGCGCCTTTCAGAGGGGGGCGGGTTTAAAATGCCGATTTTTTTCTAGACAGCCCAAATCGATCAATGTCGGGCGATTTCGTCGCTAAAGAGAAATCGCTCCGACATTTCATTCATGAAGGTATTTTTAAACTACGCTAGATTATTTATTAACTAGAGTAGTTTAAAAATCATCTTCTAAAGCTCTGAACGGTGACAGCGGAACGGACCTAAGGTAGGCGATAAAAGAAGCTACACAGTTTATTTTTACATAAAAACTTGGTTTTTAGGAAGGCTTTAATCAAATTTTCATGTTGCGAAAAGGGGCCAAAAAAGAAAGTATGAACCGGTTGTATTTTTAATACTGACTTCACCGCAAACCGCAACGTTCTAATCCACCGCGTTCCACTAAAACCCACTCGCTAGTTGATTTAAATGGCCATTAATTTACAGGCATTAAACACTAAATTCCTTCCATTTGGCCTATAAATTCATGAAAATGAGATTTAAAAATTATGTTCTATTGTGGATTATTGTGTGAATGTTATTTGGACACTTAGGCAATTTAAAAAAAGTTTATTTTTTCTTAAGAAATGGATAGATGTTCAGATCTACTCATTGAATTGTGTAATTAGCTACAATTAGATAACTAGCTAATTATATGCTTTAATTTCAGGTCATCCAAGTAAGCTTGTTTCATATTTGTTTCAGAATGCTTCAATCTATAATAACTGAAAATTTCATTGAGTTCTCTTAATTTTTAAGAAAGTTATGGGCTTTTGACTATTCTGGATCACAGCTTTTGAGTTAAGTCAATTGAAAGGCAATGGGGAACAAGATGCTAATTTCCGAGAATGAAAATGGTCATAACTTTCTTAATACTGAAGATATGAAAGTGAATTAGGTGTCAAATTAAACTTCTTTTTATGCTTTATCTGATGGCATAAATTGCAGACTTGATTTTTAAAATCTCAAAATGTTGTAACATTGCTACAGACTGTCCCACAGAGCAGCTGTGAGACACCCACCGGCTGTGATTAGTCTGGAGTTCGCAAGGGCTGCAAGTGGGGGAATGAGCTCGGGGTGTTTGTGTGGAGAGCCAGTGTAAACATAATCATCTCGGCTCTCTTCTGCTCCTCGCTGTTCCGCTGCATTCAGGCGTTGGCAAGCGAACTGAAGAATAAATATGGAGCCAAAATAAACAACGGAGTCACAAAGGATGAGGTAAAAGAGTTGACGGAGGAAAGAGAAGCGGTGATTGATGACTTTTGTGGCGGCACGGTGGCCCAGCGGGTGGAGTCGCTGCCTCACCACGCCAGAGACCCGGGTTCGATCCTGACTTCGGGTGCTGCCTGTACTGAGTTAGTATGTTCTCCACGTGGGTTTTCTCCGGGTGTTCAATAGACTATAGGCGAAGACAATAGATGAAGATTGCGGACCCTATGTCAATGTATTCCACAGATTCACCACCTCTCGATAAGGACATTATAGACAACAGACAATAGACAAAAGGTGCAGGAGTAGGCCATTCGGCCCTTCCAGCCAGCACCGCCATTCAATGTCATCATGGCTGATCATCCACAATCAGTACCCCGTTCCTGCCTTCTCCCCATATCCCCTGACTCCGCTAACTTTAAGAGCCCTATCTAGCTCTCTCTTGAAAGCATCCAGAGAACCGGCCTCCACCGCCCTCTGAGGCAGAGAATTCCACAGACTCACAACTCTCCGTGTGAAAAAGTGTTTCCTCATCTCCGTTCTAAATGGCTTACCCCTTATTCTTAAACTGTTAAGCCCCTGGTTCTGGACTCCCCCAACATCGGGAACATGTTTCCTGCCTCTAGCATGTCCAAACCCTTAACAATCTTATATGTTTCAATGAGAAATCCTCTCATCCTTCTAAACTCCAGAGTGTACAAGCCCTCCCACCCTCCAAAGACATACAGGTTTGCAGGTTAATTGTCGTCTGTAATTTGCAAGTTGTCCCCAGTATGTAGGATAGTGCTAGTGTACGGGGTGATCGCTGGAGGGCGCGGCCTTGGTAGGCCGCAGGCTCTTTTCTCACTCTGTGTTTCTAAACTCTAAAATGTAAAGTCACCTGATAACACTAAACTAAACTAAACTAATTTGCATTGCGTGGCATTCACAAGAAGAGCAAAGAGTTTTATCAGCATGTAACTGTTTCATGTGAAACATAAATAAATTGGTGAATCAGAGTGTGTGTGTACATCTTGCTGGTATGTAGGTTCATTGGCTTCTGTAGATTTTGCCCAGTGTGTGTAGGGTAGGAAGAGTGTACGGTGATCGCTGGTCAGAGCAGGCTCGGTGGGCCGAAGGGCCTGTTTCCACGCTGTATCTCCGAGCCACACAGAACTAAACATGCAAACTCCACCCAGAAAGCGCCGGAGGTCAGGTTCGAACCGGGGTTTCCTGCTTCTGCAAGACAGAGGCTCCAGCTGTTTTGGGGAAGGAGACTTGGTAACAGAGGCCTGCAGACAGGATGCAGAAGGTGCCGGCCATTTCACCAGGGACTGCAGGTCAGACTGAGATGGGGAGTGACGCGGATTAGACTACAAAACCTTGTGAAGACTGCCCGGCCCATCACTGGCTCTGACCTCCCCACCGTCGAAGGGATTTACAGGAGTCGCTGCCTCAAAATTGCAGCCAGCATCGTCAGAGACCCACACCACCCTGGCCACACGCTCATCAAACACCATTGCCATCGGGAAGAAGGTACAGGAGCCTGAAAACTGTAACGTCCAGGTTCAGGAACAGCTTCTTCCCCACAGCCATCAGGCTATTATACACTACAAACCTCAAATACGCTCTGAACTACAATAGACTATTATTGTTATTATTGCCCTATTATAGTTAATTTGTTATGTGTGTGTCTATATATATATATATATATATATATGTGATCTATATATATTATCCATGCATATATGTGTATGTGAGTGTGTATACACATATATATATATATATATATATATAGAAACATAGAAACATAGAAAATAGGAGCAGGAGGAGGCCATTCGGCCCTTCAAGCCAGCACCGCCATTCAATATGATCGTCCGCTATCAATAACCCGTGCCTGCCTTCTCCCCATATCCCTTGACT
This sequence comes from Raja brachyura, assembly GCA_963514005.1. The sequence continues at coordinate 4,908,168 of OY740792.1, read as the reverse complement.
CCACTAGCCCCTAGAGCTCTATCTAACTCTCTCTTAAATCCATCCAGTGACTTGGCCTCCACTGCCCTCTGTGGCAGGGAATTCCACAAATTGACAACTTTCTGGGTGAAAAAGTTTTTCCTCACCTCAGTCTTAAATGACCTCCCCTTTATTCTAAGACTGTGGCCCCTGGTTCTGGACTCGCCCAACATTGGGAACATTTTTCCTGCATCTAGCTTGTCCAGTCCTTTTATAATATTATATGTTTCTATAAGATCCCCCTCATCCTTCTAAACTCCGGAGAATATATATATATATATACACACTGAACCTTTTTTATTTCTTTATTATATTCTTCTTCTTCTTCTTCTTCTTCTTCTTGTGTATGACGTGCACAGCCTAAAGTTGTAGGTCAACTTGTTCTATTTGATCGTCTGTTTGTGCACGTCGGGTTGATTGCATTAGCCGAAACAGGGTGGACCAGGTGAAGGTTGCAACCTCCCACCCAGTTTATCATATTGTTTACAGTGTCCTGTGTTTACATATTCTGTTGTGCTGCTGTCTGTTAAGGGCCTGTCCTACCAGCATCCGACTCCATGCAATGAGCGCGATCAAACTAGAAGCGGGGGCCGCGTGGAGGTCGGGTGATCCCCGTACAGGGCCATTCCCACCAGCGTGCGCCTGCATGCGGCAAGCGCAACCAAACCGGCAGCGAGGGCCGCGCGGAGGTCGGGTGAGTGGCGCAACGCGGCGCAAAGTGAGGCGAACTTGGAGCGAAGTCTTAAAGGTAAGTTCGCCAGGACAGAGAGGGACACACAGAGAGCGGCACAGGGGCACGCACACAGAGGGCCATGGAACCGCACACATAGAGGGTCACGGAGGCACCTACAGAGGGTGTCACGGAGGCACGACGTTGAGACGGTGTGTAATGCGTCGAGGCGACTGCGAGCCGACAAGCCGTTGCCGCGCGGAATTTTTGAACATGGTCAGTTTCTCGGAACCCGGCGCGATGTCGGGACGAACTCCGCACAATTCCACACGGCTCCGGCGATCAAAGTGGGACCGGCCCCGCGACGCCGGACGGATCAAGCGACCACGTTAGGTCGCGCTCATCGCATGGAGTTGCATGCTTGTAGGACAGGCCCTTAAGAATTTCATTGCTCTGTCTGGGACACATGACAATAAAACGTTCTTGACTCTTGACACTAGTTTAATTTAGTTTAGAGATACAGCCCAGAAACAGGCGCTTCAGACCGCCGAGTCGGCGCCGACCAGGGATCCCCGCACATTAACACTATCCAACACAACTTGGACAATTTACAATCTTTACCAAAGCCAACAAACTAATAGCCCTGTCCCACGGTACGAGTTTTATTCCAAGAGCTCTCCCGAGTTTAAAAAAAATCAAACTCGTGGTAAGCACGGACAATGAATGTAGCGGGTATGTCGGAGCTCGGGGACGTCTCTTAGGGGCTCGTAACGCTAACGGTAGGTACTCGGGAAGTCTCGCTAACGGCAGGTAAGCACGGGAAGATTTTTCAACATGTTGAAAAATGTCCACGAGAGCCCCGAGTATTACCGTGGCCATTACCGTAAATCTCCGCGTTTGAATCAGGGCAAACTCGGGAGAACTCTTGGAATGAACTCGTACCGTGGGACAGGGCTTTCAGTGGGGCGAAGGGCCTGTTTTCGCGCTGTCTCTCTAAATTAAAATAAACTAAACAGTAGGGACAATTTACAGAAGCCAATTAACCTACAAACTTGCACGTCTTTGGAAACCGGAGCACCCGGAGAAAACCCACGCAGTCACAGGGAAAAGGTAGGAATTCCATCCAGAAAGTACCCGTAGTCAGGATCGAACCCCGGTCACTGGCGCTGTGAGGCAGCAACTCTACCGCTGCGCCACCATGCTGCCCTTTCCTTCAGGAGCGTGGCAGGGCGTTCAGCACTCAGCCCGCTCCGGTTTTATCAGCCGATCTCAAACCAAAACAAGTGGATATGGTGACGTCCGTGAGGAACAGCTGAGCCATCGGAGATGGCTGCTGAGAAGGTCTGTGTTACTCTTGGAGCGGAGCCAAGGCGTTGAAAGCAAGATTATAAACATTGTGCTAAATAGTTTGTGGAAAGCAGAAGGGTTTATCTGAGGCCGATCTCTTCAAATGGTCGAGTGCGGCCACAGTGTAAACCTCACATCGCTCAGCCCAGGACAGAGATCTAGTCCATCAGATAGAGGTCAGCGTGACGTCTGCATCTCAATCATTGACGTCCTTCAAGAAGACTGAGATTTTATAGCAAACCCACAGATTATAGCGGAGGGGATTCATTCAGAATTAAAGGACCTTCTCAGAATTAAAGGACGTTGTTTTCGGAAGGAGGTGAGGAGAAATTTCTCTAGTCAGAGGGTGGTGAATCTCTGGAGGCCAAGTCAGTAGATATTTTTAATAGAAACAAAGAAAGCATAGAAAACAGGTGCAGGAGTAGGCCATTCGGCCCTTCGAGCCTGCACAGCCATTCAATATGATCATGGCTGATCATCCAACTCAGTATCCCGTACCTGCCATCTCTCCATACCCTCTGATCCCTTTAGCCACAAGGGCCCCATCTAACTCCCTCTTAAATATAGCCAATGAACTGGCCTCAACTACCTTCTGTGGCAGAGAATTCCAGAGATTCACCACTCTCTGTGTGAAAAATGTTTTACTCATCTCGGTCCTAAATGACTTCCCCCTTATTCTTAAACTGCGACCCCTTGTTCTGGACATCCCCAACATTGGGAACAATCTTCCTGTATCTAGCCTGTCCAACCCCTTAAGAATTTTTTTTTTTTTTTAATATATTTTTATTAGAGGCCATACGTATTACAAATAATATGATAATTTTTTCAGATATACATATTACATCTTTCCAAAATTATATAAATATTACCAAGCCATACATATAGGCCTCAATTTTTTTAATAGTGTGAAGAAGAAAAAAAAGAGTAAAGAAAGAATAGAGATTAATTTAAAGAGTGTGATTATAATTTTGATTAGAAGAGAAAAAGAGAGAGAAACAAAAACCATATAACTAATAAACAATTATTATACTTAAAGATTTAAAAAAAAAACAGTATACATCTTAACAATGAATGGAACAATTTCTGATAATATATATATATAGAGACACAAGTATATAAATCTCAGATTAAACATTTTTGTTTAATCTTACCACCGGGTACTTGTTGAGTTTCAATGCTGAGCCCAGCTACCCCTTCATATAATCAGTGAATGGAGACCATATTTGTTCAAAAAGCTCGTGTTTATCCATTAGGATAAACCTAATTCTCTCCAATTGCAACGTCTCCAACATTTCCACTGTCCACATTTTAATTGTCGGGGATAATGGTCCCTTCCAAAGTTTTAATATCAATTTTTTTCCAATTATTAAACAATAATCCAGAAAGTTTCTTTGATTTGCTGTTAATGTTTGATTTGAATCTGAAACACCAAATATTATTAATTTTGGGTCAGGAATTAATGTGATCTTAAGAACTATGGTAATAATTTTGAAAATCTCAGTCCAATAACTATTAAGGTTTGTACATATTACAAAACTATGAGTTAAATCAGCTTCTATCTGCTGACATTTATCACACAATGGTGATATATTAGGAAACATTCTATTTAATTTCTTTTTTGAATAATGTAATCTGTGTAATACTTTGAATTGTATCAAAGTATGTCTGGCATTTAACAAACAGCTATATATTCGTTGTAAGCTTTCTTCCCAAAAATCTTCTAATATCGGTAAACCCCTTAAGAATGTTGTACGTTTCTATAAGACCCCCCCTCAAAGGCAGAAATAGATAGATTCTTGATTAGTACGGGTGTCAGGGCTTATGGGGAGAAGGCAGGAGAATGGGGTTAGGAGGGAGAGATGGATCAGCCATAATAGACAATAGACAATAGGTGCAGGAGTAGGCCATTTGGCCCTTCGAGCCAGTACCGCCATTCAATGTGATCATGGCTGATCATCCCCAATCAGTACCTCCAATGATTGAATGACAGAATAGACATGATGGGCTGAATGGCCTAATTTTACTCCTATTCATTATGAACTTATGACCTTTCGAAGGAAGGATGCTGGTTTGCACCGAAGATAGACACAAAATGCTAGAGTAACCCAGGACAGGCAGCATCTATGCATTTAAAGAATGTGTGACGGTTTGGGTCGAGATCCTTCTTAAGACAGTCATGGGAGAAGGAGACACAGAGATAAACATAGTAACACAGAAACATAGACGATACTTGCAGGAGTAGGCCATTCGACCCTTTGAGCCAGCACCGCCATTGAATATGATCACGGCTGATCATCCAAACTCAGTACCCCATTCCTGATTTTTTCCCCATGTCCCTTGATTCCTTGAACCCTAAGAGCTAAATCTAACTCTCTCTTGAAAACATCCAGTGAATCGGCCTCCACTGCCTTCTGTGTTCAGAGAATTACACAGATTCACAACTCTCTGGGTGAAGAGGTTTTTCCTCATCTCAGTCCTAAATTGGCTACCCCTTATTCTTAAACTGTCCAATCCATGTACCTGTCTAATTGCTTCTTAAACATTGCGATAGTCCAGCCTCAACTACCTCTTCAGGCAACTTGTTCCATACATCCACCACCCTTTGTGTGGAAAAGTTACCCCTCAGATTCCGATAAAATCTTCCCCCTTTCACCTTAAACCTATGCCCTCTGGTTCTTACATAGAAACAGAAAAATAGGTGCAGGAGTAGGCCATTCGGCCCTTCGAGCCTGCACCGCCATTCAATATGATCATGGCTGATCATCCAACTCAGTATCCTGTACCTGCCTTCTTTCCATACCCCCTGATCCCTTTAGCCACAAGGGCCACATCAAGCTCCCTCTTGAATATAGCCAATCAACTGGCCTCAATGACCTTCTGTGGCAGAGAATTCCAGAGACTCACCACTCTCTGTGTAAATAATGTTTTCCTTATCCCGGTCCTAAAGGAATTCCCCCTTATCCTTAGACTGTGACCCCTTGTTCTGGACTCCCCCAACATCGGGAACAATCTTCCTGCATCTAGCTTGTCCAACCCCTTAAGAATTTTGTAAGTTTCTAAACTGTCTTGATCCCCCTACTCTGGGCAAGAGACAATGTGTGACTATCCGATCTATTCCTTGCTTGCGTTAGATCCTTCCCATATCCCTTGATTCCGTTTACGTAAGGAAGAGTAAGCGAAGGTAGACACAAAATGCTGGAGTAACTCAGTGGGACAGGCAGCATCCCTGGAGACCAGGAATGGGTGACGTTTCGGGTTGAGACCCTTCTTCAGACTGGGTAGCTGAGCCTTTCTCAGTGATCATTCCTCCCAAATACTTCAATAGCCGACAACAGCATCATCTTACCACAGATTTGGAAAACATCAAGCTTCTGTTTCAGCAGTTAAAGTCTTGTCTTGACGTCTCAGAATCCTGATAGCACAACACTGAAATTAGTCAACCATCTAGCCCAAATCCAGATGCCTGCAACGCATTCAACAACATGGTGGGACCTCTGGATCATCTCTTCCATGGCTAATTGAAAGATAAAAGCTCTTCTGTTCTCCAGGAAGAGTATAAAATGAGGATTCATGTTCGGTGGAGAATGAGAGATGATCTTATAGAGGTGTGCAAAATCCTGAGAGGAATAGTTTGGGTAGACGGTCTCTTGCCCAGAGTAGGGGAATCGAGAACCAAAGGACATAGGTTTAAGGTGAGGGGGGAAAGATTTAATTGGAAGCTGACAATAGACAATAGACAACAGGTGCAGGATTAGGCCATTCGGCCCTTCGAACCAGCACCGCCATTCAATGTGATCATGGCTGATCATCCCCAATCAGTACCCCATTCCTGCCTTCTCCCCATATCCCCTGACTCCGCTATCTTTAAGAGCCCTATCCAGCTCTCTCCTGAAAGCATCCGGGTTCGATCCTGACCACGGGTGCTGCCTGTGCGGAGTTTGCACGTTCTCCCCGCGACCGGGTGGGCTTTCTCCAGGACCTCCGGATTCCTCCCACACTCCAAAGACATACAGGTTTGTAGTTTGTAGTGCTGCCTGTACGGAGTTTGCACGTTCTCCCCGTGACCTGCGTTAGTCTTCTCCGGGCTCTCCGATTTCCTCCCAGACTCCAACGGCGTACAGGTTTGTAGGTTAATTGGCTTTGGTAAAATAGTAAATTGATAGACGGCAAAGTCTTATCTCTCCCCTGCTCTCCCCATTCTCCTCCCGGCGGGCGATGGTAAATAAGTCCCGCGGCCATTAAGGCCGCGCCGGGCAATGAAGGATAGTGTGAGATTGCGTGAATCGCTGGTCGGCCCGGACTTGGTGGGCTGAAGGGCCTGTTTCTGCGCTGTTTCGCTAAGCTAAGCTAAATTACGATATCACAGCATTAGCTACACATTGTCCTCCATTTGGCAATGAAGGTCATCATCTGGGAGTCAATTTGACCTTCATTAATTCTGCAAAAGCATAGAAGCATAGAAACATAGAAAATAGGGGCAGGAGGAGGCTATTCGGCCCTTCGAGCCAGCACCGCCATTCATTGCGATCATGGCTGATCGTCCCCAATCAATAACCCGTGCCTGCCTTCTCCCCATATCCCTTGACTCCACTAGCCCTTAGAGCTCTATCTAACTCTCTCTTAAATCCATCCAGTGAATCAGCCTCCACTGACCTCTGTGGAAGGGAATTCCACAAATTCACAACTCTCTGGGTGAACAAGTTTTTTCTCAACTCAGTCTTAAATGACCTCCCCTTTATTCTAAGACTGTGACCCCTGGTTCTGGACTCGCCCAACATTGGGAACATTTTTCCTGCATCTTGGACCATTCATGGAAATCCACGATCGACAGCTCTTGCTGTAAACCAGAAGTCATTTCCCAGTGAAAACGAGAGAATTGTATGAAAATGATCACCAGAGATATGAACCCTTATCACTGAAATTGCAGTTGGCCATCTAGAATTGGGAAATTATTAATGACCTGGAAATTAGTCTCCAGCTGCCTTAGATGTGGAATGTAAGTTCTTGCATTGGGGCGCAGCGGTAGAGTTGCTGCCTCACAGCGCCAGAGACCCGGGTTCGATCCTGACTGCGGCTGCTGTCTGTACGGAGTTTGCACATTCTCCCTGTGACCTGCGTGGGTTTTCTCCGGGTGCTCCAGTTTCCTGACACACTCCAAAAACATGCAGGTTTGTAGGTTAATTGTCTTCTGTAATTTGCCCCCAGTGTTTAGTTTAGTTTCGTTGAGAGACACAGCGTGGAAACAGGCCCTTCGGCCCATCAGATCCGCGTTGAGCAGCGATCCCCGCACATTAGCACTATCCTATACGTGTAAGAAAGAATTTAAATCGAAGGTTAGACACAAAATGCTGGAGTAACAGCGAGTGAGGCAGCATCTCTGGAGAGAAGGAATGGGTGATGTTTCGGGTCTCTATCGATAAAAATAACTATATTTTGTTACAAAGAATAAAACAAAGGCCAAAAACAGTCAGAATTAAAGGACACGCCTTTAGAAACGAGATGAGGAGGAATTTCTTTAGTCAGAGGGCGGTGAATCTGCGGAATTCAATACCACAGAAAGGCTGTGGTGGCCATTCTATTTGGGTATTTTTAAAGGAGAGATTGATTAGTACGGGTGTCAGGGGTTAGGGGGAGAAGGCAGGAGAATGGGGTTGAATGGGGAAGGTAGATCAGCTATGATTTGATGGTGGCATTGGCTTGATGGGCCGAATGGCCTAATTCCCCTCCTATGACATAAACAAAGTCGGTTGTGTGCCCAATGTCCCTGGTGCATATTATCCATGAGTATTTAATTTGCAGGCCTGTTATACAGGTGCAAGTAGGGATGTTGTTGCTCCTTTGTCAGTAGAATAGATGCTCTTGAGTCTTGGGTGTACATTAACAAAATTCACCAAAGTGCACAAACCCTTGAATAACGACTGATTAGTGAGCATTGTGCGTGTCCCAAACAGCCTTGGGTTTCTCCAGAGCTGCTGCCTGACCCGCTGAGTTACTCCAGCTTTTTGTGGTCTTTCAACGGGACTTAGCAGTGTTCGCGTTACGCGTGTGTGATGTTCTCATCTGGCGATCTCTCGTCCACAACCCTCCTGCCCGCCCCCCCCCCACCCCCCCCCCCCCCCCCCCCCCCCCCCCCACGTCCACCCTCGCTCCGAGGAAGGACATCCTTGTGATTCAGGCAGTGCAGCGTAGGTTCACGAGATTGATCCCTGGGATGGTGGGGCCGTCAAATGAGGAAAGATTGAAAAGACTAGGCTTGTATTCACTGGAGTTTAGAAGGATGAGGGGGGTTCTTATAGAAACATATACAATTATAAAAGGACTGCACAAGCTAGATGCAGGAAAAATGTTCCCAATGTTGGGCGAGTCCAGAACCAGGGGCCACAGTCCTAGAATAAAGGGGAGGCCATTTAAGACTGAGGTGAGAAAAAACGTTTTCACCCAGAGAGTTGTGAATTTGTGGAATTCCCTGCCACAGAGGGCAGTGGAGGCCAAATCACTGGGTGGATTTGAGAGAGAGTTAGATAGAGCTCTAGGGGCCAGTGGAATCAAGGGGTATGGGGAGAAGGCAGGCACGGGTTATTGATTGGGGACGATCAGCCATGATCACAATGAATGGCGGTGCTGGCTCGATGGGCCGAATGACAATGACCTGAGTCTGAAGAAGGGTCTCGACCCGAAACGTCGCCTATCTCCTTCGCTCCTTTGATGCTGCTGCACCCGCTGAGTTTCTCCAGCTATTTGTGTAACCCCCGACCTCCTCCTGCACCTATTTTCTATGCTTCTGTGGTTCTATGTCTGTACGCCCCCCATCCCCAAATCTCAATGCCAAGTGAGGGCTCTTTGTTACTTGACTGGATAATCTAATCCAAAACTTCAGACCATACCAGAGACTCTAATCGCCTCTCGTGATATCATCGACATCTCGTTTACCTTTGCTGCCCTGCCAGGCGCGTTTTCTCTTGAAGTTCCGCTCGACTGAGATCGGCCCAGATAACTTGATCGAGTTGTGTCAGAACTTTTCTAATCAGGGACTTTTATGCCCTGCTGCTGCTGCTGCGGCCTAGGCCTGGGCCTGGTGCCAACCGCTCGAGGTCTGCCATCACCAGACATCTGTTTGCTGTTTATCTCTGAGATAGTGAGGAGCAGCGTTGTTGAGGGGGGGGCCCACGGAGAGACCGCTCTGGGGACTGAGATAACGCGCGGCGAGCCTTCCCGTGACATGTAGCCTGCCTCCGAACGGCGTCAGAGCTGAGCAGCAAAAGAGGAAATCAAAGCAGCACACATCTTTGGAGAAGGTTAAGGGGGGACTTGATAGAGGTCTTTAAAATGATGTGAGGGATAGACAGAGTTGATGTGGACAAGCTTTTCCCTTTGAGAATAGGGAAGATTCAAACAAGAGGACATGACTTTAGAATTAAGGGACAGAAGTTTAGGGGTAACATGAGGGGGAACTTCTTTACTCAGAGAGTGGTGGCTTTGTGGAATGAGCTTCCAGTGGAAGTGGTGGCGGCAGGTTCGTTGGTATCATTTAAAAATGAATTGGATCGGCCTATGGATGAGAAGGGTATGGAGGGTTTTGTGGTATGAGTGCAGGCAGGTGGGACTAAGGGGAAAAAGTTGTTCGGCACGGACTTGAAGGACCGAGATGGCCTGTTTCCGTGCTGTAATTGTTATATGGTTATGTGGTTATATCTGCGCAGACAAAAAATGCTGGAGAAACTCTGCGGGTGAGGCAGCATCTGTGGAGCGAAGGAAATAGGCGACGTTTCGGCCCGAAACGTCGCCTATTTCCAAAGGTAAACTCAGCCTCGGCCGCTGAGTTTCTCCAGCGTTTTTGTCTACCTTCGATTTTCCAGCATCTGCAGTTCCTTCTCAAACACACATCTATCTGTGCGTTAGAATATGTAGGGAGGAACTGCTACAAAACGCTGCTACAAAACACAAAATGCTGGAGTAACTCGGCGGGACAAGGCAGCATCTCTGGAGAGAAGGAATGGGTGACGTTTCGAGTGGGGACCCTTCTTCGGACAGCATCTCTGGATAGAAGGGATGGGTGACGTTTCGGGTGGGGACCCTCCTTCAGACTGAAGAAGAGTCTGAAAAAATAGGTCTCGACCCGAAACGTCGCCCATTCCTTCTCTCCAGCGATGCTGCCTGTCCCGCTGAGTTACTCCGGCATTTTGTGTCTATTGTCTGTGCGTTTGGAATGGGCAATGGAGGTTGTTGAGAACACGCGGCAGATCTGACCGCATTCCATGAATGAAAATGGTGGGTTAGAAACATAGAAAACAGGTGCAGGAGTAGGCCATTCGGCCCTTCGAGCCAGCACCGCCATTCAATATGATCATGGCTGATCATCCAACTCAGTATCCCTTACCTGCCTTCTCTCCATAGCCCCTGATCCCTTTAGCCACAAGGGCCACATCTAACTCCCTCTTAAATATAGCCAATGAACCGGCCTCAACTACCCTCTGTGACAGAGAATTCTCTGTGCGAAAAATGATTTTCTCATCTTGGTCCTAAAAGACTTCCCTCTTATCCTTAAACTGTGACCCCTTGTCCCAGACTTCCCCAACATCGGGAACAATCTTCCAGCATCGAGCCTGTCCAACCCCTTAAGAATTTTGTAAGTTTCTAGAAGATCCCCCCTCAATCTTCTAAATTCTAGCGAGTCCAAGCCGAGTCTATCCAGTTAATCCTGCTAATCCAGGGTTAGCGGCTTAGCGGCACAGAAGCCGACGAGGAAGGACTTGCAGCCTGAAGCTAATGCACGTAACACAAGGCACAAAGTGCTGGAGTAACGCAGCACTCCAGGGGTGGAAGATTGCAACCTTCACGTGGTCCGCCCTGTTTCGACTAATGCAATCAACTCGACGTGCACAAACCCCAAAACCCGCACGTCTTTGGGACGTAGGAGGAAACCCGCGCGGCCACAGGGCGAACGTGCAAACCCCTGCACAGACAGCACCCGAGGTCAGGATGGAACCCGGATCTCTGGTGCTGCGAGACAGCAACTCTACCTCTGCGCCACCGTGCTGATGTCTAGTTCTCTTCCAATGTCTTATCTCATGACGTGGGCAACTGCAAACACACAGACGATTATTGGGAATCAATAGACAATAGGCGTCTGAGAAGTCAAGAGTCAAGTCTAGTCAAGACAGACTTTGTGCCCCAGATAGGACAATGACATTCTTGCTTGCTGCAGCATGACACAATATAGTAGGCATTAATACAGAGCAGATCAGTGTGTCTATATGGCATAGACCATGTATAGACACATAAACAAACAGATAACGTGCAAAAGGCTGTTAAAGTTCAGAGTTAGCACTGAAGATAGTCTGAAGAAGGGTCTGATCAGTCTGAAGAAGGGTTTCGGCCCGAAACGTTGACTATCTCCTTCGCTGCTGCTGCACCCGCTGAGTTTCTCCAGCATTTTGTGTACCCCTCGATTTTCCAAGCATCTGCAGTTCCTTCTTTAACACAAAGTTCAGAGTTTAGAACATAGAAACATAGAAAAATAGGTGCAGGAGTAGGCCATTCGGCCCTTCGAGCCTGCACCGCCATTCAATGTGATCTTGGCTGATCATCCAACTCAGTATCCCGTACCTGCCTTCTCTCCATACCCCCTGATCCCTTTAGCCACAAGGGCCACATCTAACGCCCTCTTAAATATAGCCAATGAACTGGCCTCAACTACCTTCTGTGGCAGAGAATTCCAGAGACTCACCACTCTCTGTGTAAAGAATGTTTTCCTCATCTCGGTCCTAAAGGAATTCCCCCTTATCCTTAGACTGTGACCCCTTGTTCTGGACTTCCCCAACATCGGGAACAATCTTCCAGCATCTAGCTTGTCCAACCCCTTAAGAATTTTGTAAGTTTCTATAAGATCCCCCCTCAATCTTCTAAATTCCAGCGAGTACAAGCCGAGCCTATCCAGTCTTTCCTCATATGAAAGTCCTGACATCCCAGGACTCAGTCTGGTGAATCTTCTCTGTACCCCCTCTATGGCAAGAATGTCTTTCCTCAGATTTGGAGACCAAAACTGTACGCGATACTCCAGGTGTGGCCTCACCAAAACCCTGTACAACTGCAGTTTGTTTGAGGGCGAGTTTAAAAGCCTGACATGTTCCTAGAATTAAGATGTTGGTCTCCAGTCAGGAGTTAAGGGCTAGTTTAGTTTAGTTTAGTTTAGTTTCGTTAGTTTAGTTCATCATTATCACGTGTACTGAGGTACAGTGAAAAGCTGTATCAAGACAGCAAAATGACTAGAAACATAGAAATTAGGTGCAGGAGTAGGCTATTCGGCCCTTCGAGCCTGCACCGCCATTCAATATGATCATGGCTGATCATCCAACTCAGTATCCCGTACCTGCCTTCTCTCCATACCCCCTGATCCCTTTAGCCACAAGGGCCACATCTAACTCCCTCTTAAATATAGCCAATGAACTGGCCTCAACTACCCTCTGTGGCAGAGAGTTCCAGAGACCCACCACTCTCTGTGTAAAGAAAAAAAAAAAAAAAAAACATGTACACATGGTTACGATCAAACTGTCCACAGTGCACAGATGTAGGATAATGGGAATAACGTTTAATGCAAGATAAAGTCCAGTAAAGATAGCCCTAGGGTCTCCAATGAGGTGGATGGGGAGGTCAGGACCGCTCTCTAGTTGGTGGTAGGATGGTTCAGTTGCCTGATAACAGCTGGGAAGAAACTGTCCCTGAATCTGGAGGTGTGCGTTTTTCACACTTCTGTACCTCTTGGAGAGGGGAGAAGAGGGAGTGGCCGGGGGTGAGGCTGGTCCTTGATTATGCTGCTGGCCTTGCCCAGGCAGCGTGAGGTGTAGATGGAGTCAACGGAAGGGAGGTTGTGCGTTTTCACACTTCTGTACCTCTTGCCCGATGGGAGCAGCCCGAGATTTTCACACAGAGAGTTGTGAGTCTGCGGAATTCTCCGCCTCAGAGGGCGGTGGAGGCCGATTCTCTGGATGCTTTCAATGGAGAGCGAGATAGGGCTCTTAAAGATAGCGGAGGCAGGAATGGGGGTACTGATTGGGGATGATCAGCCATGATCACATTGAATGGCGGTGCTGGCTCGAAGGGCCGAATGGCCTACTCCTGCACCTCTGGTCTATTGTCGACTGTCTATTGTCTATTTCTAAAAGGTTTCCGATGCATTGACGAGGCACACTTGGTTTCATTTTCCTGGCCTGCCCCCTCAGCTGTGTTTTTGCTGTCTAGTTCTTGTGCTTCTGTGGCTGAGGAACATAAGAGTTTGGATAACCTCAGGAGCAGCTGGGCTGTAACCTAAGGAATCCTGAGAGGGAAACAAACACTGTCCGCAGCTCTTGATCTGTGTTGCCGTAAACACAGCTTTATCTCATCTGCTCTGTGAGTCTGATGTCTCTCTCTTTAAGTCTCATCAAAGGGTTGTGGCATTAATCTGTTCTGGGACTTGAGCTGCCATCTTTAACAAGAGATCTTAAATGAGTGTTTTCCTGTAACTCCTGAAGGGTCTCGCCTTTGGGCGAGGCTTTTTTTAAAATATACATATAATTCAGGAGATTGGTGTTCACAGATACAGTGTGGAAACAGGCCTTCGGCCTAACGAGCCCAGGCTGACCAGCGAGGTTGATTCCCGGGATGGCGGGACCGTCATATGCTGAGAGAATGGAGCGGCTGGGCTTGTACACTCTGGAGTTTAGAAGGATGAGAGGAAATCTTATTGAAATATAAAAAGATTATTAAGGGCTTGGACACTCTGGAGGCAGGAAACATGTTCCTGATGTTGGGGGAGTCCAGAACCACAGTTTAATAATAAGGGGTAAGCCATTTACATAGAAACATAGAAACATAGAAAATAGGAGCAGGAGTAGGCCATTCGGCCCTTCGAGCCTGCACTGCCATTCAATATGATCATGGCTGATCATCCAACTCAGTATCCTGTACCTGCCTTCTCTCCATACCCCCTGATCCCTTTAGCCACAAGGACCACATCTAACTCCCTCTTAAATATAGCCATTGAACTGGCCTCGGAGGGGAGAACGGAGATGAGGAAACACTTCTTCACACAGGGAGTTGTGAGTCTGTGGAATTCTCTGCCTCAGAGGGCGGTGGAGGCCGGTTCTCTGGATACTTTCAAGAGAGAGCTAGATAGGGCTCTTGAAGATAGCGGAGTCAGGGGATATGGGGAGAAGGCAGGAACGGGGTACTGATTGGGGATGATCAGCCATGATCACATTGAATGGCGGTGGTGGCTCGAAGGGCCGAATGGCCTACTCCTGCACCTATTGTCTATTGTCTATTGTCACCCGTACACTAGTTCTATGTTTTGCATCCTACACACACTCGGGACAATTAACGAAAGTTGATTAACCTGCAATCCTGCACGTCTTTGGATTGTAGGTGGAAACCCGGGGCACCCGAAGAAACCCACGCAGGTCACACAGGGGAGAACGTGCAAATTCCGTACAAACAGCACCCGCTGTCAGGATCGAACCCGGGTCTCTGGCGCTGTGAGGCAGCAACTCTACTGCCGCGCCACCGTGCTGTCTATGTGGTTACAAACCGCAGTAACAAAATATCTCGCAAGCCAGGTAGAGGGACGGAGGTATTGGCATTGAGTGCAAAGTATCTTGGCCAGAATTTTGAGCACATTTTCACAATACATCAGCACAGTGGTGCCTCACAGCGCTGGAGGGTTCGATCCTGGTCCGATCCAGGTACCTTCCCGACCTCGGCTGCTATCTGTGCGGAGTTTGCACGTTCTCTCTGTGACAGCACGGTTTCCCACCCACATCCCAAAGACGGTTTGTAGGATAATTGGCCTGTGTATATTGCTCCTAAGTGTGACAAAACCAATTCCTATGTAGTCTGAGGTCGACAAAAATGCTGGAGAAACTCAGCGGGTGGGGCAGCATGTAGGGAGCGAAGGAATAGGTGACGTTTCGGGTCGAGACCCTTCTTCAGACTGATGTGGAGATGGGGGGGGGGGGGCGGGAAGAAACATAGAAACATAGAAATTAGGTGCAGGAGTAGGCCATTCGGCCCTTCGAGCCTGCACCGCCATTCAATATGATCATGGCTGATCATCCAACTCTGTATCCCGTACCTGCCTTCTCTCCATACCCTCTGATCCCCTTAGCCACAAGGGCCACTTCTAACTCCCTCTTAAATATAGCCAATGAACTGGCCTCAACTACCCTCTGTGGCAGAGAGTTCCAGAGACCCACCACTCTCTGTGTGAAAAAAGTCCTTCTCATCTCGGTCCTAAAGGATTTCCCCCTTATCCTTAAGCTGTGACCCCTTGTCCTGGACCTCCCCAACATCGGGAACAATCTTCCTGCATCTAGCCTGTCCAACCCCTTAAGAATTTTGTAAGTTTCATAAGATCTCCTCTCAATCTCCTAAATTCTAGAGAGTATAAACCGAGTCTATGCAGTCTTTGTTCATAAGACAGTCCTGACATCCCAGGAATCAGTCTGGTGAACCTTCTCTGCACTCCCTCTATGGCAATAATGTCCTTCCTCAGAAGAAAGGAAGAGGCGGAGACAGTGGGCTGTGAAGGAGCTGGGAAGGGGAGGGTACGGATGGAGAAAGCAAGGACTGCCTAAGATTAGAGGCCAATGTTCATACCGCTGGGGTGTAAACTGCGCAAGCGAACTACGAGGTGCTGCTCCTCCAATTTACGGTGGAACTCACTCTGGCCATGGAGGAGGCCCAGGCCAGAAAGGTCGGATTCGGAATGGGAGGCGGGTGTAGTCCATGTAGTTCGGAGCTTATTTGAAGACTGCAGTGTTTAATAGCCTGATGGCTGTTGGGAAAAAGTTGTTTTGAACCTGGACGTCACAGTTTCCAGCCTCCTGCACCTTCTTTATATTAATGTTTAGTTGCCTTTCTGGTTGATATGTTGAAAGAATGGGCCGACTGGGCTTGTATTCACCAGAATTTAGTAGACAGGGGATCTTATAGAAACATATAAAATTCTTAAGGGATTGGACAGGCTAGATGCAGGAAAAATGTTCCTGATGTTGGGGGAGTCCAGAACCATGGGTCACAGTTTAATGAATAAGGGGTAATCCATTTAGACAGTAGACTATAGACAATAGACAATCGCCAATTGCCAATTGTCCTTCAAGCCAGCACCGCCATTCAATGTGATCATGGCTGATCATTTAGGACGAAGATGAGGAAAAACCTTTTCACCCAGAGAGTTGTGAATCTGTGGAATTCTCTGCCACAGAAGGCAGTGGAGGCCAATTCACTGGATGTTTTCACGAGAGAGTTAGATATAGTTCTTAGGGCTGACGGAATCAAGGGATATGGGGGAAAAAGCAGGAACGGGGTACCGATTCTGGATGATCAGCCGTGATCACATCGAATGACAGGTGCTGCCTCGAAGGGCCGAATGGTCTAGTCCTGCACCTATTTTCTATGTTTCTATGTTTCCATGATACATGACAGGATATCTTTGTTTTACAAGTAAGTAAGTTTATTGGCCAAGTATTCACATACAAGGAATTTGCCTTGGTGCTCCGCCCACAAGTAACAACATGACACACAGTGCAAACACCATTGATCAAGCGTGTGAACCAATAAAAAACCAGATCAAAGGGAGGCTACAGATTTTTGGCTGTTGAGTAGAGCAACTACTCGTGGATAAAAACTGTTTTTGTGTCTGGCTGTGGCAGCTTTGACAGTCCGGAGTCGCCTTCTGGAGGGAAGTAATTCAAAGTGCTTGTGGCCAGGGTGAGAGGGGTCAGAGATGATCTTGCCCGCTCGCTTCCTGGCCCTTGCAGTGTACAGTTCATCAATGGGGGGAAGGTTGCAGCCAATAACCTTCTCAGCTGATCGGACGATTCGCTGCAGCCTCCGGATGTCGTGCTCGGTGGCTGAGCCAAACCAGACCACGATGGAGAAGGTGAGGACAGACTCCACAATGGCCGTGTAGAATTGGACCATCGGTGCCTGTGGCAATGTCACACGGCTGCATAAACAGGCCATGAATATAAGCCGCCTTGTGGGACAGGAAGGAATAGCCTTGCGATAAAGCTTCGACCTCAGCTGTGAAGGTGAGGATATATCCATATAACCATATAACCATATAACAATTACAGCACGGAAACAGGCCATCTCGGCCCTTCAAGCCCGTGCCGAACAACTTTTTTCCCTTAGTCCCACCTGCCTGCACTAATACCATAACCCTCCATACCCTTCTCATCCATATGCCTATCCAATTTATTTTTAAATGATACCAACAAACCTGCCGCCACCACTTCCACTGGAAGCTCATTCCACACCGCTACCACTCTCTGAGTAAAGAAGTTCCCCCTCATGTTACCCCTAAACTTCTGTCCCTTAATTCTAAAGTCATGTCCTCTTGTTTGAATCTTCCCTATTCTCAACGGGAAAAGCTTGTCCACATTAACTCTGTTTATCCCTCTCATCATTTTAAAGACCTCTATCAAGTCCCCCCTTAACCTTCTGAAATCCCCTGTCCTGACATCACCTAGAGTTGTTGGCACTGGCGGAAATGTTTGCAGCTACTCTCCAGGTCCGTCTAGTGGCGGATCAGTATTCACTAATTCGTTGGCAGCTAATAAACTCTTAAACTTCCAGTAAACGTTGGAGCTGGTGCCAATGGAGTTACGATTGGAGGCTTCTAGTGGTGTATTACGATTTCCAATAGACCCTGATACTAATCCCTGCAGAGCACAGCTCTCTTGTGTTCTTGGCGGCGACTTCATAAGGTAACTTAATCTAGATAACACAAGCTTGAAGCGGCAGCTCAGACAACTTCACTGGGCCCCCCGACAAAATCCACACATCCTCCAGTACTTCTTGGAACCAGCCGCCCCCTTCCCGAAAGGATTTGGGACTATGGGGTACGGCACTGGGGGAAGGGGGGATAGAGTCTCCTGAGAGCCACACATGGAATTCAAGGAGCAGAATTAGTGACTCCTGAAGTCCTGGAATCATTTGCACAGGATGTGTGACTAACGCAGAAATCTTAGAAGAGTTTGAGACCATATAACCATATAACCATATAACAATTACAGCACGGAAACAGGCCTTCACAGCCCTTCCAGTCCGTGCCGACCATTTATTTTCCCCTAGTCCCATCTACCTGCACTCAGACCATACCCCTCCATTCCCTTCCCGTCCATATACCTATCCACTTTACTTTTAAATGTTAAAATCGATCCTGCCTCCACCACTTCCGCAGGAAGATGGAGGAGACGGTCGGCAAATGTCGCGACTCGGTACTGAAGAGGATTTTTTAGTGTCCTGGGTCATAAGCATCAGGAGGGGAATTAACGCCAATCGGCCCATCAGGTCTACTCCGCCATTCAATCAATAGACAATAGACAATAGGTGCAGGAGTAGGCCATTCGGCCCTTCGAGCCAGCACCGCTATTCAATGTGATCATGGCTGATCATCCCCAATCAGTACCCCGTTCCTGCCTTCTATAACACGGCTGATCTATCTTTCCCTCTTAACCCCATTATTCATAAGTGACAGGAACAGAATTAGGCCATTCGGCCCATCAAGTCTACTCCGCCATTCAATCGCAGCTGATCTATCTCTCCCTCCGAACCCCATTCTCCTGCCTTCTCCCCATAACCCCTGACACCCGTACTAATCAATAATCTATCTATCTCTGCCATTAAAATATCCATGACTCCACAGCCTTCTGTGGTAATGTATTCCACAGATTCACCACCCTCTGATTGAAGAAATTCCTCCTCACCTCCTTCCTAAAGGATCGTTCTTTAATTCTGAGGCTATGAGGACCTCTGGTCCTAGCAGGGGCGGATATTGCTTTTAGAAAATATGATCATGACTGGGGGGAGGGGAGTGGGGGACACAATAAGGCCGAACATCTAGGACAGGGGCCGGGAACCTACGGCCCAGGGGCCGGCAACCTGCGGCCCAGGGGCCGGCAACCTGCGGCCCAGGGGCCGGCAACCTACGGCCCAGGGGCCGGCAACCTACGGCCCAGGGGCCGGATGCGGCCCACAACCTGAAATTATCCGGCCCGCAGGCATTTTTTTTTTTTTCAATTGGTTTTCACAGTCCCAGGCTGCTAGATCCTCGGAGCTGGCGTCCTACAACTGGAATCGACCTTGGGAGCTCTGGTCGCAGAGCCTGTTGACCTACTGTCACGGGACTGGCTGACTTTGGCGGCTGTGGTGGCGCTGCGGCTGCGACTCGACTTCGGAGGCTTCGGTTTTTGCTGCAACATGTTTCACAAAACATTGGGCGGGGAATCATCCCCCACCTCTCAAAACAGGCCCCCCCCTCCCCCCAGGATTTCCGCCCATGTCTAGACTCTCCCACAAGTGGAAAAATTCTCTCCACATCCGCTTTATCCAGGCCTTTCACTATTTGGCAAGTTTCAATGAGGTCCCCCCTCATCCTTTTAAACTCCAGCGATTGCAGGCCCAGTGCCGACAAACGCTCATCCTATAGTCTCCTGCCCACTCCCCATAACCCCTGACCCCCGCACCCACACTGTGTGACGTATCTGGAGTGTGCACGGTGGCGCAGCGGTAGAGTTGCTGCCTCACAGCGCCAGAGTCCCGGGTTCGATCCCGACTACGGGTGCTTGTCTGTACGGAGTTTGTACGTTCTCCCCGTGACCGCGTGGGCTTTCTCCGGGTGCTGCGGTTTCCTCCCACACCCTATAGCGTGTAGGATAGAACTAGTGTCCGGGTGACTAATCTTGTCCAGAGTTTTCTGACTTTCGAATACTCTAGGCTGCAGAAATGATGAGCCACAATGCTGGGAACTATATTCTACACTCTGTATCTTCCCCTTTGCTCCACCCATTGTACTTGAGTTAGACCTGAGCGTATTTATGTGTATTAGTTTAGGTTATCATTGTCACGGGATAGACTCGGCTTGTACTCGCTAGGATTTAGAAGATTGAGGGGGGATCTTATAGAAACTTACAAAATTCTTAAGGGATTGGACAGGCTAGATGCAGGAAGATTGTTCCCGATGTTGGGGAAGTCCAGGACAAGGGGTCACAGTTTAAGGATAAGGGGGAAATCTTTTAGGAGCGAGATGAGAAAAACATTTTTCACACAGAGAGTGGTGAATCTCTGGAATCCTCTGCCACAGAAGGTAGTTGAGGCCAGTTCATTAAGAGGGCGTTAGATGTGGCCCTTGTGGCTAAAAGGATCAGGGGGTATGGAGAGAAGGCAGGTACGGGATACTGAGTTGGATGATCAGCCATGATCATATTGAATGGCGGTGCAGGCTCGAAGGGCCGAATGGCCTACTCCTGCACCTATTGTCTATGTTTCTATGTTTCTATGTCACGTCTACTGAGCTACAGTGAAATGCTATAAAAAAACAAACTGCAGATGCTGGTTTTTACCAAAGACAGACACAAAATTCTGGAGTAACTCAGTGGGTCCTTCTCACCATCTCTGGAGAGAAGAGGCGACTTTTTGGGTTGGGACCCGAAATGTCACCCATTCCTTTTCACCAGAGATGCTGCCTGACCCGCTGAGATAATCCACTACTTTGTGTCTGTCTACATCTGATTGGGGATGATCAGCCGTGATCACATTGAATGGCGGTGCTGACCCGAGGGGCCGAATGGCCTACTCCTGCACCTAGTTTCCGTTTCCATGTTATTATGAACCACCAACCAATCCAAGGTCAAAGCTTGTGTAGGCAGGAACTGTAGATGCTAGCAACCGCAAGGGATGCTACACTTGTCCCTTCACCTCCCCCCTCCACTCCTTTCAGGGACCCAAGCAGTCCTTCCAGGTCCGACAGAGGTTCACCTGCGCCTCCTCCAACCTCATCTACTGCATCCGTTGCTCCAGATGCCAGCTGATCTACATCGGTGAGACCAAGCGGAGGCTGGGCGATCGTTTCGCCGAACACCTCCGCTCGGTCCGCAATAACCAACCCGACCTCCCAGTTGCTCAGCACTTCAACTCCCCCTCCCATTCTGTATTCGACCTCTCGGTCCTGGGCCTCCTCCACGGCCAGAGTGAGCAACACCGCAAGTTGGAGGAACAGCACCTCATATTCCGCTTGGGGAGTCTGCATCCTCTGGGCTTAAACATTGAATTTTCTCAATTCTGTTAACCCTTGCTGTCTCCTCCCCTTCCCACCTCACCCTCAGCCCTCAGGCCCTGGCATTCCTTTTCTCTCTATCTCTTCCCCACCCCAGTCGCACTAGCTTCTCATTTTCACACTACAAACAGCTTACAATGGCCTGTTTCCTTTATCATCGATACTTTTTTGCATATCTTTCATTCATTGTTCTTTATCTCTCCACATCACCGTCTATATCTCTCGTTTCCCTGATCCCTGACCAGTCTGAAGAAGGGTCTCGACCCGAAACGTCGCCTATCCCCTTCGCTCCTTAGATGCTGCTGCACCCGCTGAGTTTCTCCAGCTTTTTGTGTAACCCTCGATTCTCCAGCATCTGCAGTTCCTTCTTTAACACAGGAACTGTAGATGCTGGTTAATACCGAAGATAGGCGTAATGTTTTTTGTAAATTGCTGTTTTTTGCCTTTTTCATTCCTCCTACGAATATGTAATGTGTGAATATCTGTTCGATTCTGTTTGTAGTTTGTTTGTTTGTTTGTTTGTGTGTTTTTTGCACAAAGTCCGCGAGCATTGGCCACTTTTCATTTCACTGCACATCTCGTATGTGTATGTGACAAATTGACTTGACTTGGCTTGAAAATGCCGGAGTAACTCAGCGGGACAGGCAGCATCTCTGGAGGGAAGGGATGGGTGATGTTTTGGGTCCAGACCCTTCTTCAAACCCTTCTCCAGGTCGAAGCTCGTCGGGTTTATGCTAATTGTTGTCGCGTTTACCGAGGTACAGTTGCCAGCTTTGTTTGGCTTTCCATCCAAATAGATCAGATAATACATGAGGTACAGAAGTGTGCAAACGCACACCTCCAGATTCAGATACAGTTTCTTCCCAGCTGTTATCAGGCAACTGAACCGGCCTCTCACCATCCGGAGAGCGGTTCTGACCTCCCACCTACCTCATTGGAGACCCTCAGACTATCTTTAACCAGTCTTTACTAGATTTTACCTGCCATTAAACGTGATTCCCTTTATCCTGTATCTGTACGGTTTGATGGACGGTTTGATTGTCATCAACTATAGTTTTTTTGCTGACTGGATAGCAGGCAACAAACAGCTTTTCACTGTACCTCAGTACACGGTTAACTAGATGGCACACAAAAAAAATATTTTTTCTTTGTAGATGGACGTAAAGTGATATATCTAACTATCTCTTGAAAACATCCAGTGTATTGGCCTCCACTGCCTTCTGTGGCAGAGAATTCCACAGATTCACAACTCACTGGGTGAAAAAGTTTTTCCTCATCTCAGTCCTGAATGGCTTGCCCCTTATTCTTAAACTCTGACCCCTGGTTCTGGACTCCCCCCAACATCGGGAACATTTTCCTGCCTCTAGCGTGTCCAGTCCCTTGATAATTTTGTATGTTTCGGTAAGATCCATAGGTTCAAAGGTCAGTTTATTGTCACGTGGACCAATTAAGGTACAGTGAAACCCAAACCCTCTCATCCTTCTAAATCCCAATCGACCCATTCTTTCATCATACGTCAGTCCCGCAATCCCGGGAGTTAACCTGGTGAGCCTACGCTGCACTCCCTCAATAGCAAGAATGTCCTTCCTCAAACTAGGAGACCAGAACTGCACACAACACTGCAGCAGGGGCCTGTACAACTGCAGTAGGACCTCCTTGCTCCTATACGCAAATCTTCTCGCTATGAAGGGGATTGTGTGTTCGAACTAAAGTGTAGGAAAGAACTGCAGATGTTGGTTTAAATCGAAGGTAGGCACAAAATGCTGGAGTAACTCAGCGGGGACAGGCAGCATCTCTGGAGGGAAGGAATGGTGACGTTTCGGGTCGAGACCCTTCTTCAGACTGAAGTTCAATCTTCAGTCTGAAGAAGGGTCTCGACCCGAAACGTCCCGCATTTGAACTATAGTCCTCGGCTTGGCGTGCTGGTGCGCAGACACGCTGCCTGATGCACGGACCGCCTGCCTATCAGATGGGCTCCCTGTTTCAGTGAGCCTGCAGATATTTCCCCAATCAAGTCCAACTCTCAGTACGATGGAGCAATACCACCACCTAGAGTCAGCATGGTGCATGTACAATGCCCTTCCCCACCTCTCCTTCAGTTAACCCTTTCTTCGCCTTGGGCAACATGGTTCAAATATTCAACACTTCAATGGCACTTCAATGTCACATCTTTGAATGTGAAAATTTTTGTTTAGTAAAAATAAAGATCTGCAGATGCTGGTATATACTGAGAGTTAGATTTAGCTCTTAGGGCTAACGGAACCAAGGAATATGGGGATAAAGCAGGAACGAGGTACTGGTTTTGGATGATCAGCCATGATCACATTGAATGGCGGTGCTGGCTCGAAGGGCCGAATGGCCTACTCCTGCACCTATTTTCTATGTTTCCATACCAAAGGGCTGGAGCTACTCAACTGGACAGACAACATATCTGGAGGAAGATGAGCGGTGACATTTCGGGTCGGGACCCTTCTCTCGACTGAAAAAAGGAATTTGTTGATGGTGGGGGGGGGGGGGGGGGGGGGGGGGGGGGGGGGGGGGGTGTGGGGAGGTGAAGAGGTGTTGGCAAGAAAAGACCAGGACCCAATGCTGGTTCGCACCAAAGATGAACACAAAGTGCTGGAGTAATTCAGAGGGACAGGCAGCGTAGACAATACACATTAGGTGCAGGAGCCAGCACCGCCATTCAATGTGATCATGGCTGATCATCCAGGCAGCATCTCTGGAAAAAATGAATAGGTGATGGTTCGGGTCATTCGGGAAGAAGTCTCAACCCGATACCAAATCCATAATTCTCTGAAACTTGGTCTCCAGGGCCTTCTGTGGCAGAGAATTCCACAGATTCTCAACTCTCTGGGTGAAAACGGTTTTCCTCATCTCAGTCCTAAATGGCGGACCCCTTATTCTTAAACTGTGGCCCCTGGCTCTGGACTCCCCCAACATCGGGAACATTTTTCCCTGCATACACCTTCTCCCAGCTAACAATTACCTGTTCTACATTTCCCTTGATCTCCATTCCATTTGCCCTGTTTTCACGCCTTACTCTTCCTTATCTATGTGCCTCCCATTCCCCTGACATCAGTCTGTAGAAGGGTCTCGACCTGAAACGTCACCCATTCCTTCCCCCCAGTGATGCTGCCTGTCCCGCTGAGCTGACTTCATTCCTTGGAGTGCAGGACGATGTCATTGTAGGTGTATAAGCTCATGAATCTCCTGTTTCATCCCACATTCCAAACACAATACTGTACCGTTTATTTGTCATTTGAAGTTCAAACGAAATTTGGTTTCTGCAGTCATACAACAAGAAAAGAACCAAGACACACACCAACACAATTCACACAAACATCCATCACTGTGAATCTCCTCCTCACTGTGATGGAAGGCAAAATCTTGTTTCAACCCTGTTCACCATTTCTCTCCGGTTGTCAAAGTCAAAGCCCCCGGCGGGCGCTAGCAAGTCCCGCGGCCATTTAAAGCCGTGCCGGGCAATGTAAGGCCCTGCTCCGGGTCTTGATGTTAGAGCCCCCGGGCGAGCGCTAGCAAGTCCCGTGGCTGTTTAGGCCGTGCCTGGCGATATAAGGCCCTTCTCCAGGTCACGTTCAACCCCGCGGGAGAAGTTGCTGTTGCGGGAGCTCCGAAAAGCGGTCTCCCACCAGGGACCCGCGAGCTCCCGATGTCACCGTTCGCCGGGCCTGCAGCTGGAGGTTCTGAGTTCCGAAGTTGGGCCGCACAGCTCTCCACGCAAAAAAAAGCCGGCCAGCTCCACGACGGTGAGTCCGCAGCTCCGCCGGCTCCGCGACTGGAGCCCCCAGGACCTTCCGGTTGGAGGCCGCTCCACGGTGCTGGGCCCCAACGACAACGGAGTCCCGACAGGGAAAGGGTCAAGTCCCCCGTACAGGGAAGAGATTTAAAAGTTCCCCCCCCACCCCCCGCCCCCCAACGCATACACAGTTAAAAACCCACTACAAACTAGACCCGCAACGGGACAAAAAAAGAAAGACGGGTAGGTTTGTAGGCGATTGGCTTCCGTAAAGTGCGTGGGATAGAACTAGTGTACAAGTGACAGTTGGTCGGCATGGACTCGGTGGGCCGAAGGGCCTTTATCCACTCCATTTCTCTAAGCTAATTCACAGGTCAGTGGGATATCATTGATGTGAATCAGCACGGGATCAATGGGCCAAATGGCCTGCTGCTGAACTGACATAGATCTGTGGTTCTACGGCTCGCTGATGTTTCATCTGCCAACACTTGGTTTCACTTTAACCATCTGAACCTTGTTAGTTCTCCTCCTCCTTCATCGAGCCAGAGTCGGATACAAGCCGGCGGGGAAATACAATCATCTTGGATGAAGCACCAAGTGAAATTCACAGAAAGACATCAACAAGTGCATGGCATTATAAAATATGCATAGCCTAGAAATAGATCAGTCTTCCAATAGATCGGAGATGACCTTAGTACTCCACGTCATCCCTCTTCCACCCCTCTCCACCTTCTTTAAATTAGTTTAGGGATGCAGTGCGGAAACAGGCTCTTCGGCCCAGCGAGTCCGCGCTGGCCAGCGATCCCCGCACATTAACACTATCCCACACACACCAGGGGCACTGTTTTATATTTGCACCGAGCCAATTGACCTACAAACCTGCACGTCTTTGGAGCGTGGGAGGAAGCCAATGTTCTCGGAGAAAACCCACGCAGGTCACGGGGAGAACGTACAAACTCCGATGGGCAACAGCCGTAGTCAGGATCAAACCCGGGTCACTGGCGCTGTAAGGACCGCGTCATTCGGCCCTTTGAGCCAGCACCGCCATTCATTAGACAATATACAATAGGTGCAGGAGTAGGTCATTCGGCCCTGCGAGCCAGCACCGCCATTCAATGTGATCATGGCTGATCATCCCCAATCAGTACCCCGTTCCTGCCTTCTCCCCATATCCCCTGACTCCACTATCTTTAAGAGCCCTATCTAGCTCTCTCTTGAAAGTATCCAGAGAACCGGCCTCCACCGCCCTCTGAGGCAGAGAATTCCACAGACTCACAACTCGTCGCATGTACCGAGGGTACGTCTATGGCGCTTAACAGAAAACCCGCGCGGGTCACTGGGAGAACGTGCAAACTCCGTACAGACAGCACCCGTAGTCAGGATTGAACCTGGCGCTGCAAGCTCTGGAAGGCAGCTACTCTACCACTTCGCCACCGTGACACCCCCGTTGATGTCTTCGAAAGGCTTCCGTTGGGTTGATGGAGAGGCCCTGTTGATCATAATACTCAGGACAGCACAGCACAGGAACAGGCCCTTTGGCCCACAATGCCCATGCTGAACATGATGCCAAGTTAAATTAATCGGCCTACTCCTGCACCTATTGTCTATTGTCTGTTGATAATAAACTAAACTAAATTTAAACAATCCAAAGAGCATCTTTGTGCGTCTCCGCTTCATCCTCGTCCCTATTTTGTTTGGGTCGGTGTCCACACATGAACCCAGTGCCTTAAAGAACGTGGTCCAAAAGAGCGAGATACTAAGACAATCCCAACACTCAGACTCCACAGCAAGACAAATCACAGCTGCCTTGTGTTAAACCTCCCTTGCAACCTCCCAGCCCCCGTTTCTTGTTCCCGGCCTCTGCGTTTTGGAAAGGTTTCTATCAAGTTTCACAAGATCAGAAGCAAAGCATTTTATTCCCCCCCCCCCTCTGCCTCCCCACTCTCCGCTATCCCGTTGCCTAACGTACTGTTAGAAAGGTAGTAAAAATCCCTGCCCGTGATTGATGGCGGACATGTGCACAATACGCCTCTTGCCAAGCCTTTGACGTCAGCACTCGAGAGCCCCGAGTCAAAACACAGCAACAATCGGCAAGCAGCGAGCTGTAACTCTCTGGAGTTTTCTGCAGTTAAAAAAGATGTACATGTCGGATTTGAAACATAGACAGTAGGTGCAGGAGTAGGCCATTCGACCCTTCGAGCCTGGACCTTTCAATATGATCATGGCTGACAATACACAATCAGTACCCCGTTCCTGCTCACCCCCCCCCCCCCCCAACCCCCCCCCCCCCCATCCCTTGATGCCATTAGTCCTAAGAGCTAAATCTAACTCTCTCTTGAAACCATCCAGTGAATTGGCATCCACTGCCTTCTGTGGCAGAGAATTCCGCAGATTCACAACTCTCTGGTAGAAAAGGGGTTTTTCCTCATCTCAGTCCCAACTGGCCGACCCCTTATTCTTAAACTGGGCATTTGGAACATTCAAGGGCAGGACAAATCAAAATAGGATGTACATGGTAAATGGTAGGGACTTGAGGAATGCTGTGGAAAAGAGGGATCTAGGAATAACTGTGCATAGTTCCCTGAAGGTGGAATCGCATGTAGATAGGGTGGTAAAGAAAGCTTTTGGTGTGCTGGCCTTTATAAATCAGAGCATTCAATATAGGAGTAGGGAAGTAATGTTAAAATTGTACAAGGCATTGGTGAGACCAATTCTGGAGTATGGTGTACAATTTTGGTCGCCTAATTATAGGAAGGTTGTCAACAAAATAGAGTACAGAGGAGATTTACTAGAATGTTGCCTGGGTTCCGGCAACTAAGTTACTGAGAAAGGTTGAACAAGTTAGGTCTTTATTCTTTGGAGCGCAGAAGGTTAAGGGGGGACTTGATTGAGGTCTTTAAAATGATGAAAGGGATAGACAGAGTTGACGTGGATAAGCTTTTCCTATTGAGGGTAGGGAAGATTCAAACAAGAGGGCATGACATGAGAATTAAGGGACAGAAGTTTAGGGGTAACATGAGGGGGAACTTCTTTACTCAGAGAGTGGTGGCTGTGTGGAATGATCTTCCAGCAGATGTGGTGGAGGCAGGATCGATTTTAACATTTAAAAGTAAAGTGGATAGGTATATGGACGGGAAGGGAATGGAGGGGTATGGTCTGAGTGCAGGTAGATGGGACTAGGGGAAAATAAATGGTCGGCACGGACTGGAAGGGCCGAGAGGGCCTGTTTCCGTGCTGTAATTGTTATATGGTTATATTTGGGATATTGTGAGCAATTCTGGGCGCCATATCTGAGGAAGGACGTGCCGGCTCTGGAGAGGGTCCAGAGGAGGTTTACAAGAACGATCCCAGGAATGAGCGGGTTAACCTATGGTGAGCGTTTGTCGGCACTGGGCCTGTACTCGCTGGAGTTTAGAAGGGTGAGGGGGGGACCTCATTGAAACGTACAGAATAGTGAAAGGCTTGGATAGAGTGGATGAGGAGAGGATGTTTCCACTAGTGGGTGAGTCTAGGACTAGAGGTCGTAGCCTCAGAATTAAAGGTCGTTTTTTAGGAAGGAGATGAGGCGGAATTTCCTTTAGTCAGAGGGTGGTGAATCTGTAGAACTCGTTGACACAGAGGGCTGTGGAGGCCAAGTCAGTGGGTATTTTCAAGGCAGAGACAGACATGATCTTGATTAGTACGGGTGCCAAGCGTTATGGGGAGAAGGCAGGAAAATGGGATTGGGAGGCAGAGATCAGCCTTGTGTGAATGGCGGAGTGGACTCGATGGGCCGAATGGCCTTATTCTACTCCAGAAACGTGAACTTGTGAAACATAAAAATGACTTTCTGCACATTGTTAAGATGTTATCAATTAATATTTAACTTCCCAACACTTTCAGTCAAAGGTTAAGATGGTTAGAAAGTTGTAGAGTTTGGCCACATTGGGCTCTGAATCAACTGGCTATAAGCGGAGCCGATCTGATTACATCTCATAGAGTCATTGAGCGATACAGTGTGGAATCAGGCCCTTCGGCCCAACTTGCCCATGCCAGCCCCAACACATCCCAGCTACACTAGTCCCACCTACCCGTGTTTGGTCCATATCCCTCCAAACCTGTCCTATCCATGTACCTGTCTAACTGTACCTTGCCTCAACTAAATCCTCTGGCAGCTTGTTCCATACACCCACCACCCTTTGTGTGAATCCAATTCATCCAAATGTTTGTTGAGAATATGAATCCCAGACAAAAAAAGGCCAGAATTTAGTTTAGTTTAATTTAGAGATACAGCGCGGAAACAGGCCCTTCGGCCCACCCAGTCCGTGCCGACCAGCGATCACCGCACACTAATGCTATCCTACACGCATTGGAGACAATTTAGCAAATTAACCTACAAACCTGTACGTCTTTGGAGTGTGGGAGGAAACAGGAGCGTCGGTTTAAGGTGAAGGGCAAAAGATTTAATAGGAATCTGAGGGGTAACTTTTTCACACAAACATAGAAACATAGAAACATAGAAATTAGGTGCAGGAGTAGGCCATTCGGCCCTTCGAGCCTGCACCGCCATTCAATATGATCATGGCTGATCATCCGACTCAGTATCCCGTACCTGCCTTCTCTCCATACCCTCTGATCCCCTTAGCCACAAGGGCCACATCTAACTCTCTCTTAAATATAGCCAATTAACTGGCCTCAACTACCCTCTGTGGCAGAGAGTTCCAGAGACCCACCACTCTGTGTGTGAAAAAAGTCCTTCTCATCTCGGTCCTGAAGGATTTCCCCCTTATCCTTAAGCTGTGACCCCTTGTCCTGGACCTCCCCAACATCGGGAACAATCTTCCTGCATCTAGCCTGTCCAACCCCTTAAGAATTTTGTAAGTTTCTATAAGATCCCCTCTCAATCTCCTAAATTCTAGAGAGTATAAACTGAGTCTATGCAGTCTTTCTTCATAAGACAGTCCTGACATCCCAGGAATCAATCTGGTGAACCTTCTCTGCACCTTCTATGGCAATAATGTCCTTCCTCAGATTTGGAGACCAGAACTGTACGCAATACTCCAGGTGTGGTCTCAACAAGACCCTATACAACTGAAGTAGAACCTCCCTGCTCCTATACACAAATCCTTTTGCTATGAAAAGGGTGGTGGGTGCTTGGAACAAATTTTCTCGAGGAGGTGGGACAGGCCCATAACATTATCCTACTCACGCTAGGGACAATTTACAATTTTACCGAACCAATGAACCTGCAAACCCGCTTAGGAAGGAACTGCAAGTGCTGGTTGAAACCGAAGATAGACACAAAATGCTGGAATGGCTCTGCGGGGCAGGCAGCATCTCTGGAGAGAAGGAATGGGTGACGTTTCGGGTCTGAGGAAGGGTCTCGACTCGAAACGTCACCCGTTCCTTCTCTCCAGAGATGCTGCCTGTCCCGCCGAGTTACTCCAGAATTCTCTGCCTCAGAGGGCGGTGGAGGCCAGTTCTCTGGATACTTTCAAGAAAGAGCTAGATAGGGCTCTTAAAGATAGCGGAGTCAGGGGATATGGGGAGAAGGCAGGAACGGGGTACTGATTGGGGATGTGATCAGCCATGATCACATTGAATGGCGGTGCTGGCTCGAAGGGCCGAATGGCCTACTCCTGCACCTATTGTCTATTGTCCATTGTGTGTCTAACCTGCCGAGCTGTGCTTCTTTGGATCAAACCTGGCTCCGTGAGGCAGCAGCTCCATCAGCTATATTTGTGATGTATATAAGCTGTGTTATACGCATGTGTGACTGGCACTGAAGCCCATGGCCCTCCCTTTACCAAATGAAAAACTGAAGCTAGTTGGAGGCAGAGCCCACTACTTAAGCCCACAGGTCAATGCTCACCGGAACTAGCCTTGTCAGTTTTACCAGCTGTGTTGAAACGAAACCCCCTTAATGACTTTCCCTGTCGACCGTGGGGGAGACCACCTTTCCAGCTGAGCAGAGATCTGCGGTGGTTCCCCTCTTCTTCCACAACCCCGCTTTCTGACCCTCTAGCCACAAGCCCGAGTCCATCGATTTTGGAAAAACCTTGAGTGTGTGGGTGGGGGGGTGGATACAACACAGGAGAGCAAAACCACACCCTGAGTGGAAACAAAAGCGCGGTGAATCCTAGGAAGTTGACACAGAATCATAGAGCGATACAGTGTGGAAACAGGCCCTTCGGCCCAACTTGCCCACACTGGTCAACAATGTCCCAGCTACACTAGTCCCACCTGCCTGCGCTTGGTCCATATCCCTCCGAACCTGTCCGATCCATGCACCTGTCAAACTGTTCCTTAAACGATGGGATAGTCCCAGCCTCAACTACCTCCTCTGGCAGCTTGTTCCATTCACCCACCGCCCTTTGTGTGAAAACATTACTCCTCGGATTCCTATTAAATCTTTTCCCCTTCACCTTAAACCTATGTCCTCTGGTCCTCGATTCCCCTACTCTGGGCAAGAGACTCTGTGCGTCTACCCAATCTGTTCATCTCATGATTTTATACACCTCTATAAGATCACCCCTCATCCTCCTGCACTCCATGGAATAGAGTCCCTACTCAACCTCTCCCTATAGCTCACACCCTCTAGTCCTGGCAATATCCCCGTACATCAAAGAGTGGATGTGGAGAGGACGTTTCCACGAGTGGGAGAGTCTAGGACCAGAGGTCACAGCCTCAGAATTAAAGGCCGTCCCTTTCGGAAGGAGATGAGGAGGAATTTCGTTAGCCAGAATGTGGTGAACCTGTGGAATTCATTGCCACAGAAGGCCATGGAGGCCAAGTCAGTGGATATTTTTAAGGCAGAGTTAGATAGATTCTTGATTAGGACAGGTGTCGGAGGTTATGGGGAGAAGGCAGGAGAATGGGGTTAGGAGGGAGAGATAGATCAGCCGTGATTAAATGGTGGAGTAGACCCGATGGGCCGAATGGCCTAATTCTGCTCCTATAATTTGTGAAAAAGTGGATGTAGATGGATGGTCGGTGTTTTTGTAGAAGGAGCTCAAGGTTTCAGTCCCAGGTGATATTGGAGCAGCAGCCATTAGGTCATAAGGTCATTCATGTCAAGTCAGGTCAAGTCAACATTATTTGTCACATACACAGACAAGATGTGCAGTGAAATGAAAGTGGCAATGCCTGCGGATTGTGCAAAAAAAACACAGAACAGAATAGAACAGAACCAATATTTACATGTTAGAAAAAAAAAATTCCCCACAGTGAAGATGTGGACCACAGAAATGACCCAGACACTACATCTAGACTTGACTGTCAAACCAGATCCATTTACAAAAATATGGTCGCCTTTTATTGAATTTCTTCAATACCCTAATGGTTGAACACAAACTCAAAAGCGACGCTAGGGTCGGGTGAGCGGGGGCGTAGGGAAGGGCAGTGGGATCAGAGGGTATGGAGAGAAGGCAGGAACAGGATACTGAGTTGGATGATCAGCCATGATCATATTGAATGGCGGTGCAGGCTCGAAGGGCCGAATGGCCTACTCCTGCACCTATTGTCTATGATTCTATGTTTAGAGGTGCAGCAGAGAACTAAGCCCTTTGACCCACCAGGTCCAGGCCAACTAGCCATCATCTATATTAGGGACAATTTTACAGAGACCTATTAACCTACAAACCTGGTGGGCATCTGGTGGAACTGCAGGTGCTGGTTTAAACCGAAAATAGACACAAAATGCTGGAGTAACACAGCGGGACAGGCAGCATCTCTGGAGGGAAGGAACGGGCGATGTTTTCAGGGCGAGACACTTCCTCATTCCTTCTCTGAGTCTGAAGAAGGGTCTCCACCCAAAACGTCGCTCATTCCTTCCCTCCTGAGATGCTGCCTGTCCCGCTGAGTTACTCCAGCATTTAGTGTCTGCCTTTCAATTATAACCAGCATCTGCAGTTCTTTCTCACTCAACCTACAAACCTGTATGCCGTTGGGATGTGGGAGAAAACCGGAGCACCCGGAGGAGACCCACACGGTCGCAGGGAGAATGTAGCAACTCTTTACAGACAAGCGTCCTTAAGGGCCTGTCCCACTTTCACGACCTAATTCACCACCTCTGCCGAGTTTGCCCTTGACTCATGCTCTCAGCATGGTCATCATGAGGTCGTAGGAGGTCGTAGGAGGTCATAGGTAGGCCGTGATGCTGGTCGTAGGTACTCGTGGCATCAAGTAGGTCGGGGAGTTTTTCTAGCCCGAAGAAAAATGTCCACCAGTAAAAAAAGGTCGTGAATTAGGTCGTGAAAGTGGGACAGGCCCTATAGTCAGGATTGAACCGGGGTCTCTGGCTCCGAGAGGCAGCAGCTCTACCGCTGCACCACCGTGCCGCCCCTTTCGGTGTTACCAGACGTTGCTACACACTCGAGCATTAAAATAAGTGTCTCCGTTCTGACCTGGCAACTTTGTCTCGTGACTTGAGGCGCTGGCTTTTGGAGGAGACACCTTGAGATTTACCATCTCACTTCATCAAAGGATCTTCATGTTTTAACGATGATTGATTGTTCAATTCCGGGAAGCAACCTCCCGAACCCTCTGTGAGCTCCCACCAATCTTTCCTCAACTCCGGAGGCTAAAAGTGTTTACACTGGTGCTGCCGATGTGGTCTCGCAGACGCCCGCACCAGCTGGCAAGGCTTCTGTGTGGGAAGGAACTGCAGATGTTGGCTCAAACCGAAGATCGACACAAAAAGCTGGAGCAACTCAGCGGGCCGAGAAAAAGAATAGGTGACCTTTTTGGACTGAGAGTCAGGGGAAAGGGAAAGTACAGGTTTAGACGGCGATATAGAGAGATGATGAACAAATGAATGAAAGATATGCAAAAAAACTAACGATGATAAAGGAAACAGGCCATTCTTAGCTGTGGGCTAGGTGAAAACGGATTACAGACAATGAGACTCAACAAGATAATTTTGAAGCTAGCAAGACTTGAATGAATGAATGAATGAATAAGTTTATTGGCCAAGTATTCACATACAAGGAATTTGTCTTGGTGCTCCACCCACAACATGGCATACAGTGACAGTTAAGAATGACACATAAAACATTAATAATGAAACATTATTGATCAAACATGTGAGTTACACAAAATACCAGAGCAAAAGGAGGCTACATATTTTTGGTTGTTGAGCAGAGCAAATACTCGTGGAAAAAAGCTGATTTTCTGTCTGGCCGTGGCAGCTTTGACAGTCCGGAGTCGCCTTCCAGAGGGTGGTGATTCAAAGAGTTTGTGGCCAGGGTGAGAGGGGTCAGAGATGATCTTACCCGCTGTTCTTTTATGTTCCATGTTCCTTGCAATAAGTGTAGGCTTTGGTTTAAATGTAGCTTTATTATTGTGACATATACTGAGTGAGGTACAGTGGAAAGCTTTCTTCTGCAGGGTGGTGAATCTGTGGAACTCATTGCCACAGAAGGTCATGGAGGCCAAGTCAGTGGATATTTTTAAGGCAGAGATAGATAGATTCTTGATTGGTACGGGTGTCGGGGTTTATGGGGAGAAGGCAGGAGAATGGGGTTAGGAGGGAGAGATTGATCAGCCCATGATTGTAGAGTAGACTTGATGGACCGAATGGCCTAATTCCACTGCTATCCCTTTTGATCTTATGACTTACATGCTGTACAAACAGTTGTGTTAAAGAAGGAACTGCAGATGCTGGAGAATCGAGGGTTACACAAAAAGCTGGAGATACTCAGCGGGTGCAGCAGCATCTAAGGAGCGAAGGAGATAGGCGACGTTTCGGGTCGAGAACCTTCTTCAGACTGTACAATCAGATTGGACAATACTGTACATAAATATAGCATGCGAGAGGGTAGGGGAGCTGGGGTCACTGGCTAAACCCTAATGAAGTAATGTGTTTAACATGCAAGGATAGACTGAGGTAACTCAGGGGGCCAGATAGCACCTCTGGAGAAAATAGATAGGTGATCTTTCTGGTCAGGACCCTTCTTCAAACTGTTCTTCAAAATCTGAAGAAGGGTCCCAACACGAAACGTCACCTTTCCATCTCTTGCCAGGTCATACCCTTCCATATCTCTATCTCCCCATCTCCTCAGACTCTCAGTATGAAGAAGGGCCTCGACCCGAAACGTCGCCCATTCCTTCTCTCCAGAGATGCTGCCTGTTCCGCTTAGTTACCGGGATGGCGGGACTGTCATAAGCTGAGAGATTTGAGCGGCTGGGCTTGTATACTCAGGAATTTAGAAGGATGAGAGGGGATCTTATTGAAACATATAAGATTATTAAGGGTTTGGACACGCTACGGGCAGGAAACATGTTCCCGATGTTGGGGGTCTCCAGAACCAGGGCCCACAGTTTAGGAATAAGGAGTAAGCCATTTAGAACTGAGATGAGAAAACACTTTTTCACACACAGAGTTGTGAGTCTGTGGAATTCTCTGCCTCGGAGGGCGGTGGAGGCTGGTTCTTTGGATACTTTCAAGAGAGAGCTAGATAGGGCTCTTAAAGATAGCAGAGTCAGGGGATATGGGGAGAAGGCAGGAACGGGGTACTGATTGTGGATGATCAGCCATGACCACATTGAATGGCGGCACTGGCCCGAAGGACCGAATGGCCTACTCCTGCACCTATTGTCTATTGTCTATAGTCCAGCATTTTGTGTCTATCTTCGGTTTAAGCCAGCATCTGCAGTTCCTGTTTAAAACGCATGGCAGATTACCCGAGGGCCTCAGGAACCAGTGCTTGATGGTCCATTGCTGCGGATGAGAGGATCTGAATTAATGGCGGCCCGTGGGAGCGATCTGGTGAGGACATTAGACCGGGAGGACGTGCAGGTTGGCACGTGGTGATCCTTGTGGAGCATCGGCTCCCGGAGCTCCTGATGGATTTTCAAGAAACCCTGTCAGAAATCATAGGAGGACGTATCTACAATCAAAAAGCTGAGCTCCCCCTCAGAGATAAGAGGCCCATTTAAATGTCCGTACATCTGTAGTGCTAATTAAACTATCGACACAAAAATAATACACACTAGCCCATCTATTCTGCACTCCACTGTGTGGCTTGTGTGATGTTGGCAGGCGATGAAGGCCTGCCCCAGTTGGGCGTCATTTGAGCGTCATTTACGTGACATCATTTACGTGCCATGACGCACGACGCACGCATTACGTGCGCCCCAGGATTTTAGGATGTACAAAATCTTTGCGTGCCACCTGCCCTACGCGCAAATGACTCCCAAGTGGGACAGGCCCTTAACCCACGCTCAAGGACCAGTCGCACCTCGGTCACTCCCTCTTCTCCCCTCTCCCACCAGGCAAAAGTGTGAAAACACACACCTCCACATTCAGGGACAGTTTCTTCCCAGCTGTTATCAGGCAACTGAACCATCTTACCACAACCAGAGAGCAGTCCTGAACTACTATCTACCTCATTGGTGACCCTCGGACTATCCGTGATCGAACTTTACTGGCATAACCTTGCACTAAACGTTAGAGGTCGGTCCCACTTTGCGTTTTTTTTCTCGGCGACTGCGAGCATCAGTGACTGACGCCCTTAATCACCCTAAAAAGGGCTACGACTCTTCGCATCACCTGCCTTCACAACACAATCCTGGCTAAATTGGAGAGGCTAGGACTTCAAAATGGGGTAAAGTTTCAGGGTTGCTGGGAGATTTGGTCAATTTGGAGTTGCTCTCTGCAGAGCTGGGACAAGTTGCGGAGAGGTGCCAGAGTGTCTGGAGCTTAGGTACAAGTTGCAAGGAAAGAATGGGATTATCTGCAGACCCTGTCAATTAGGTGCAAAATGCACAGAATGGATTGGATGGCTGCAAACCAGACATACACCTTGTAAATAATTGCAAATAATGTTGCAGAGTTACACTTTGCCGAGTGTTGATTGGATGAGGTGTTGAGCCTTGACTGGGTTTTCTGTAAATCGGGGTAAATGTTTCCAAGTTGACTTCTTCTCGAAGTCCGTTTGAATACAATGTATTGAGCTGTTGTAACTTTGGGGAATACCTGTTATGTACAGGGTTGATTGATATCTGTAATTGGGTTATTAAGAGACCACCCCCACGTGGTTCGGCCCCTCGAGGTCCGGGACAATAAAAGTCCGCTATCACGAGGCTCAGCGTCGATCTTCTGAGAGAGCGCTTGGGACTGTGTGACCTTCTGGAGTGTCTCTGTCTGCGCGAGGCCTAGAGGGCTTGGACAGGCAGACACGAGGATCGAACCCGCGGTGGGATAGGTACAGTGCGTGAACTGTGACGCGCTTTTTGTAAAATAAAATTCCGTTGTTTCAAGTGCTTGGTTCAGTGCTTTTACTGAAACTAGACTGGGGGGGAAGCTGAGAAACGAGCAATTATCAGTTACACTGAAGTATTATAATCACATTGGAAATGAACTGATCGCCAATAAATCTAAGGACCAATAACCTTTTAAGAAATAAATTGTTTATTTAACGTCAGCTTAAAAATAACATCATATTGAAAAACGACAATTTGTTCAACAAGAAAGGTTTTAGCTTCAACAATAGGAACTATAAATTTAACGGGATATTTCAAAGAACATCATACTGAAGCAAAAATGTCATTCATCAACAGTCAGGTCAGGCAATAACATTCCAATTAACGTCAACACCAAAGAACTTCAACTTTTACCACATTATAAAGAACATCATTTCAGATGTTCTTAATAATGTACTTGGTACACTTATGTATTTTTGTACATTTCATTCTTTACGGGCACTTTTCCCCTGGCGATCTTCAGCCAAATAATGGAAAACGTTTTGAAAGTCGGCGCTTTATATGCCGGGCGTCACCCGCAGGACAGCGTACGTCAGCGTGTGACAGGGCGCACGACACAATAAGACACCCAGATGTCGCCTGAAGATTTTGAACGTTCCAAAAATCCAGGGGCGACGGGGAGACACCGCGCGTCACTACGTGCGTCGCCCCCTGTGCGATCACGCCGCAATCACGCCGCGACAACCTCTTTTCAGGCTGTCGCCGAAAATGTCGCCCAACGGGGACAGGCCCTTTATTCCCTTATCATGTATCTGTACACTGTGAACGGCTCGGTTGTAATCATGTATTGTCTTTCCGCTGACTGGTTAGCACGCAACGAAAGCTTTTCACTGTACCTCGGTACACGCGACAATAAACTAAACTGAAGTGAACTAAATATTATTTTTTTCTATGTTTCTATGTTTCCATAATACGCACTGGCTGATCTTTCTGCAGTCTGCTGTGTTCCTTGTTGGGTCTTGGCAGGCCGATTCATGAGACTAAATCTTGTTTGGAATACAATATAGAACACAACGCACGTACAAGCTTTTCAGCTCACGTTTAAAAGACGTTTGGACAGGTACATGGATAGGTTGGGTTCTGAGGGATATGGGCCAAATGCAGGCAAATGGGGCCCAGCTTAGATAAGGCATCTTGGTTGGTTGGTATTTTGTTGGTTCACATGCTTGATCAATGGTGTTTTATCAGAAATGTTTTATTATTATTAATGTTTAGTGTTTTCTGAGTCATTCGTAACTGCCACTGACTGTCATGTTGTTACTTGTGGGTGGAGCACCAAGGCAAATTCCTTGTATGTGAATACTTGGCCAATAAACTTACTTACTAACTTACTTCACGGACATCATGGACTGCTCACTCTGCTGCCCTCGGGCAAAAGATATCGTAGCATAAGGAGCAGAACATCAAGGTTCTGCAACAGCTTCTTCCCACGAGCCATCAGACTCCTGAATGCCATGTAATGGGCTGCCACCATTGTCTATTTATCCTTTTATCCATTTTATCCACGTTTATCTTTCTGTTAATTATCGTGTTGCACAGGGAGCCAAATGCAACGGAATTTTGTTTGGAACTGCATGTATCGATGTATTTCTAAATGACAATAAAGTTTGTTTGACTTTTGACTTTGACTTTGACTTGACTTGGTTGGCATGGACAAGTTGGGCCCAATGGCCTGTGTCCATGCTGTCTATGACTCTAAAACTCCAGGAATTTAAGTAAGAATTTTATTGCTCTGGTCCTGGCGGCTATAACAATTAAACACTCTTTGTAATGTTCCATAGAGATGCAATGCAGAAACAGGCCCTTCGGCCCATCGAGTCCTTGTGAGCTTGCAGAAAAATGGGATTTTTACATTTTGGGGAAGTCCTACACAGGGGCAGGACCTACACAGCGAATGGTAGGGTTCTGGGGAGTGTTGTAGAGCAGAGGGATCTAAGAGTGCAGGCGCACAGTTCCCTGATGGTGGAGTCGCAGGTACATTGGGGGGGGGGGCACGGGAGAACGCACAAACTGCGCGCAGACAGCACCCGTAGTCAGGATCGAACCGGGGTCTCTGACGCTGTAAGGCAGCACGCCATGTGCCCTTGACCTCTTGCCTCATGTTTGTATTCCTTTAGCACGTTTGTCTACATGATATTTTTATGTAAGAGGAGAACTTGGAACTTCTTAATATTCAAGGGGCTTCCGCTCAGAAGGTTAATGGTAGCAGGTGTTGGGTGATGGGTACTACATGTATGCTGTTTCATTTCCTGGTGAGAGTTCTTTCCCTGTTCCCAGAATTTTGTTTCAGGCATCCAACGCTAATTAAGTGATTCAATATTCCTGGCAGGTTGTACAGCTATCGCTGCAACTATGAATAGAATGACAATGGATTCGGATAACAGCTCCGGGCTATTCACCAAACCGGTCTAAATCCACATTGATGCGCACCACATCAGGGCATGGTGGCAGCAGTGGTTGAGTCGCTGCCTCACAGCGCCAGGGACCCAGGTTCGATCCCGACTACGGGCGCTGTCTGTACAAGTTTGTCCCTTCTCCCCCTCACCTGCGTGGGTTTTCTCCGGGCGCTCCGGTTTCCCCCCACGCTCCAAAGACGTTCAGGTTTGGAGGTTAATTGGCTTTGGTTCAGTTTGGCATATTGACATGCGTACCGGGGCACGGTGAAAAGCGTTTGTTGTGGGCTACCAATTCGGTGGAAAGACGATACACGGCAAAGGGCCTGTCCCAACTTGGTCCTCATTTGCACATTACACAGATGGCCCGCAGAGATTTTGTACATCACAAAATCCTGCGACGCCGCGCGCGTCACTAACTGTGTCGTCACGCACCATGCGTGCGTCATGCGTGGTGACGCGTAAATGATGTCGCGGAAATTACGCGCAAATGGCGGTCAAGTGGGACAGGCCCTTTAGGGAAGTTGACAAAAAATGCTGGAGAAACTCAGCGGGTGAGGCAGCATCCATGGAGAAAAGGAGTAGGTGATGTTTCGGGTCGAGACCCTTCTTCAGACTGATGTCTGAACTATTTTATAACCAAGTTCGCTCAAACCACATAACAGGATGACTCCGTAAAACAACGTTGTTTTTCAAATACAATTTGCCTCTTTAACAGCTTAAAAATGTATTTTTGTCGCTGCAAACTGAAAATGCTAAAGGCTGCTTGTCACATTGTTCGATAGAGTTTCATCGCACAACTAATTGGAGCAATTGCTTGTCAATGTCAATGGCCTCCCGCAGCGTGACTCGCGACCTGTGCCACAAGTTTGGAGTTTAAGAAGGAACCGCAGGAAATGCTGGAAAATCGAAGGTAGACAAAAATGCTTGAGGAACTCATCGGGTGAGGCAGCATCTATGGAGCGAAGGAAATAGACAACGTTTCGGGTCGAAATGCTTCTTCAGACTGCATTTGTTTGGAGATGTTTCGAGAATAGCTTTTATAGTTTAGTTTAGTTTATTGTTATTAAACTAATGGGAATCAATATACAATAGACAATAGGTGCAGGAGCAGGAATCAAATCCGTTTCTTAGAATTGAGATGTTGGTCTCGAGTCAGGTTTTAAGGGCTAGTT
Source organism: Raja brachyura (assembly GCA_963514005.1). Next base: position 4,867,466 of record OY740792.1, on the reverse strand, counting down.
TAGTTTAGTTTAGTTCATTATTATCACGTGTTCCAAGGTACAGTACGAGTTTTTTTGCTGCATGGTATCCAGTCAGTGGAAAGACAATACATGGTTACAATCGAGCTGTCCACAGTGCACAGATACAGGATAAAGGGAATAGAAACATAGAAACATAGAAACATTGTTCTGGACTTCCCCAACATCGGGAACAATCTTCCTGCATCTAGCTTGTCAAACCCCTTAAGTAGAATAGCGTTCAGTGCAAGACAAAGTCCAGAAAGGTCAGATTAAAGATAGTCCGAGGGTCTCCAATGAGGTGGATAGTAGTTCAGGACCACTCTCTAGTTGGTGGTGGGATGATTCAGTTGCCTGATAACATCTGGGAACAAACTGTCCCTGAATGTGGAGGTGTGCGTTTTCACACCTCTTGCCTGATGGGAGAGGGGGAGAAGAGGGAGCATCCGGGGTGAGACTGGTCCTTGATTATGCTGGTGGCCTTGTCGAGGAAGCATGAAGTGTAAAGGGAGTCAGTGAAAGGGAGGTGGGTTTGCGTGATAGTCTGGGCTGCGCCCACAATTCTCTGCAGTTTCTTGGGGAAGGACATTGCGACTGTCTACCTGTTGAGTTTTGCTCTCTGTATAATTCGGTATCACCTACTACACAGCCAGCAATGGACCATTGTGGGCTCCACCTTTCCTGGTGGCTTTTTGCATATCTACCATCTATATCTCTCGCTCCCCTGTCTCCCAGTCTGAAGAAGGGCCTCGAGCCAAAAATCTTCACCGATTCCTTTTTGCCAGAGATGCTGCCTGACCCGTTGAGTTACGCCAGCTTTTTGTGTCCATCTTCGGTGCAAACCATCATCAGCATTTCCTTCGTGCCGAGGCGATGTCTATAGTGGAGACGGGAAGTCATCTCTTCATTTTCCTCCACAGATGCAGAGGTTACCAGGACTTAGAAACATAGAAACATAGAAATTAGGTGCAGGAGTAGGCCATTCGGGCCTTCGAGCTTGCACCGCCATTCAATATGATCATGGCTGATCATCCAACTCAGTATCCCGTACCTGCCTTCTCTCCATACCCTCTGATCCCCTTAGCCACAAGGGCCACATCTAACTCCCTCTTAAATATAGCCAATGAACTGGCCTCAACTACCCTCTGTGGCAGAGAGTTCCAGAGACCCACCACTCTCTGTGTGAAAAAAAGTCCTTCTCATCTCGGTCCTAAAGGATTTCCCCCTTATCCTTAAGCTGTGACCCCTTGTCCTGGACCTCCCCAACATCGGGAACAATCTTCCTGCATCTAGCCTGTCCAACCCCTTAAGAATTTTGTTAGTTTTTGTAAGGGGCTGAACGACAGAAAGAGATTGAGGAAGCTAGGACTTTATTCCTTGGAGCGCAAGGGGATGAGGGGCGAACTTCTCGAGCAGTATCAGGAGCCAGGAGAGTTTTATTGTCATGTGTCCCAGATAGGACAATGAAATTCTTGCTTGCTGCAGCACGACAGAATATGTAAGCATAGTACATAACGGGGAAATAAAGGTTCAGTGTGAATATATACACATGCACAGATACTCAATAAATAAACATATATAGTGCAATAATAAAAATAGTCTGTTGTAGTTCAGAGCTTATTCATTGTAGTGTTTAATAGCCAGATGGCTGTGGGGAAGTAGCTGTTCCTGAATCTGGACGTTACAGTTTTCAGGCTCCTGTACCTTCTTCCCGATGGCAATGGTGAAACGAGGATGGTGCGGGTCTTTGATGACGTTGGCTTCGATAGATCCCTTCGATGGTGGGGAGGTCAGAGCCGGTGATGGACTGGGCAGTGGTCACAATCATAGAAACATAGAAACATAGAAACATAGAACAATAGGTGCAGGAGTGGGCCATTCGGCCCTTCGAGCCTGCGCCGCCATTCAATGTGATCATGGCTGATCATCCAACTCAGTATCCCGTACCTGCCTTCTCTCCCATACCCCCTGATCCCTTGAGCCACAAGTGCCACATCTAACGCCCTCTTAAATATAGCCAATGAACTGGCCTCAACTACCTTCTGTGGCAGAGAGTTCCAGAGACTCACCACTCTCTGTGTAAAGAATGTTTTCCTCATCTCGGTCCTAAAGGAATTCCCCCTTATCCTTAGACTGTGACCCCTTGTTCTGGACTCCCCCAACATCGGGAACAATCTTCCAGCATCTAGCTCTTCCAACCCCTTAAGAATTTTGTAAGTTTCTATAAGATCCCCCCTCAATCTTCTAAATTCCAGCGAGTATAAGCCGAGTCTATCCAGTCTTTCCTCATATGAAAGTCCTGACATCCCAGGAATCAGAATGGTGAATCTTCTCTGTACCCCCTCTATGGCAAGAATGTCTTTCCTCAGATTTGGAGACCAAATCTGTACGCAATACTCCAGGTGTGGCCTCACCAAAACCCTGTACAACTGCAGTAGAACCTCCCTGCTCCTATACTCAAATCCTTTCGCTATGAATGATAACATGCCATTTGCTTTCTTCACTGTCTGCTGCACCTGCATGCCTACTTTCAATGACTGGTTTCAAATACTACTTTCAATGACTGGAATTGATATGCAGAGTAGGAGAATCGAGATCCAGACGACACAGGTTTAAAGTGAGAGGAGAAAGATGTAACAGGAGCCTGAGGGGCAACTTTTTCACGCAGGGGGTGGTGGGTGCATCTAGGGTTGCCGACTGTCCCGTATGAGCCGGGACATCCCGTATATTGGGCTAAATTGGTTTGTCCCGTACAGGACCGCCCTTGTCCCGTATCTGACCGCTACTACTCGGGTCGAGGGGACTGTCGGGTCAGAGCGCCGCGTCCGGCCCCGCCTCACCCGTCCTGACGTAGTGCAGCCCATGGAGTGCAGCAGCAGCAGCAGCAGCAGCGCCTCGCCCGTGGCCCCGTCGTTTGGTCGGCAGCCCGGCCAGCTGTCTGACCTTCGGACCTTCGCTGACCGCCAACACCACCACCCCCCCTCCTTCTCACGGCCGATCATCGGTCCATGCGTTGGACGGGGCGCCGGACTTTGCGCGCGGCCCCCGGGGCAAAACTCCTCAGCTGGCCCGCCGGCTGGGCTTTGTGTGCAGTCCAGCACCCGGGCCCAACTCATCATCCACCCAGCCACGGCCGAGTCGGTCAACGGATTTCCGTCGGGAATATTTCCCGTATTTGACCTTTTGTCCCTTATTTGGGAGTGAGAAAGTCGGCGACCCTAGGTGTAAGGAACGCAAAGAATTGGGTAGGAAGTGTGACTGTGACACGGACAATGTTATACAGACAGTGAGACTCAACAGGACGACAATCAAAATGTCATTTCACAAGAAACTGCAGAGAGTTGTGGACGCAGCCCAGACCATCGTTCGATCGTTCCCTCGTGTGTCTGACAATGTAGCTCCCTGTTGGCATCAGTCGTCATCTGTACAAGGCCCTAGTGAGACCACACCTGGAGTATTGTGTGCAGTTTTGGTCCCCTCATTTGTGGAAGGACATTCTTGCTATTGAGGGAGTGCAGCGTAGGTTTACAAGGTTAATTCCCCGAACGGCAGGACCGTCATATGCTGAGAGAATGGAGCGGCTGGGCTTGTACACTCTGGAGTTTAGAAGGATGAGAGGGGATCTTATTGAAACATATAAGATTATTAAAGGTTTGGACACGCTAGAGGCAGGAAACATGTTCCCGATGTTGGGGGAGTCCAGAACCAGGGGCCACAGTTTAAGAATAAGGGGTAAGCCATTTAAAACAGAGACGAGGAAAAACTTTTTCTCACAGGGCGTTGTGAGTCTGTGGAGCAGTGAAAGTCGGTTCTCTGGATACTTTCAAGAGAGAGCTAGATAGGGCTCTTAAAGATAGCGGATATGGGGAGAAGGCAGGAATGGGGTACTGATTGGGGATGATCAGCCATGATCACATTGAATGGCGGTGCGGTTGTCGAAGGGCCGAATGGCCTCTACTCCTGCACCTTTGGTCTTTTGTTTTATTGTCTAAATATGTTGACAGAACTGTCGCCCGACGGGTCGCAGAGTTCATCGCGCCGTCGCTTCCGGGGATCGCCACGAGGAGGCTTCTGTCATGATCCCAGCCCGGACCATCACGCAAACCCACCTCCCTTTCGCTGGCTCCATCTACGATTCAGGCTGCCCCGGAAAAGCCAGCAGCATCATCAATGCTTTTCGAGGAGGTGAGAGAGAGAGGTGAGAGAGAGAGAGAAGAGGAATTCTGCTACCGGCAGATGGTCCGGCCTGCCCGATTTATTCAGCGGAAGAATGAAAAGACCACCCAAGAACTTAAACAGCAGGCCCTCCGACAAAATGGGAAGGGCTGCTCACTGTACATCTGTCTAAGAGGCAAGGAGCGCAGTTTAAAGGGGAAACGATCGCCTGGGGAGAACAGGAAACAGGAAGCGAGAGGTCACTCATCCCAGCTTCTGTTATTGGGGAATTCAAGTGGAATTTGCTATTAAGCAGTAACAAGGCAAATGGAAAAAAAATCAACATACAACCTAGCATAGTGAATACAGCTTAATGAAGGGGAAAAAATGGTTCACCAACACGGCGGCACGGTGGCGCAGCGGTAGAGCTGCTGCCTCACAGCGCCTGAGACCCGGGTTCGATCACGGATGCTGCCTGTACGGAGTTTGTACGTTCTCCCCGTGACCTGCGTGGGTTTTCTCTGAGATCTTCGGTTACCTCCCACACTACAAAGACGTGCAGGTTTGTAGGTTAATTGGCTTCGGTAAATGTAAAAATTGTCCCTAGTGGGTGTAGGATAGTGTTAATGTGCGGGGATCGCTGGTCGGCGCGGACCCGGTGGGCCGAAGGGCCTGTTTCCGGCGCTGTATCCCTAAACTAAACTAGACCCTAATCTTACCTCGCCAAGGGAACACTTACCTCAACCCGGGTTCGATCCTGACTACGGGTGCTGCCTGTACGGAGTTTGCACGTTCTCCCCGTGACCTGCGTGGATTTTCTCCGGATGCTCCGGTTTTCTCCAACACTCCAAAGACTTACAGGATTGCAGGTTGATTGGCTTTGGTAAAATTGTAAATGTTTCCTAGTGTGTGTAGGACAGTGGTAGTGAGCGGAGACTTGCATGGACTTGGTGGGCCGGAGAGCCTGTTCCTGCGCTGTATCGCTCGACTAAACTAAATCTTAACAGGCAATGAAAACCATCTAATCAGCATTCTCTCTTGTATGCCACTGTGCTGCCCTTTGTTGAAAGGGTCATGGAGGCCAAGTCATTGGGTATTTGTAGATGGATAGGTTCTTGATTAGGAAGGATGTCAAAGGCTACGGGAAGAAGGCAGGAGAATTGGATTGAGAGGGAAAGATAGATTAGCTGTGAAGGAAAGCTACTGGTGGGCATGACAATAAAGGGTCCTTGAAAATTGAATGGCGAGGTCATAGAAACATAGAAACATAGAAATTAGGTGCAGGAGTAGGCCATTCGGCCCTTCGAGCCTGCACCGCCATTCAATATGATCATGGCTGATCATCCAACTCAGTATCCCGTACCTGCCTTCTCTCCATACCCTCTGATCCCCTTAGCCACAAGGGCCACATCTAACTCCCTCTTAAATATAGCCAATGAACTGGCCTCAACTACCCTCTGTAACAGAGAGTTCCAGAGACCCACCACTCTCTGTGTGAAAAAATTCCTTCTCATCTCTGTCCTAAAGGATTTCCCCCTTATCCTTAAGCTGTGACCCCTTGTCCTGGACCTCCCCAACATCGGGAACAATCTTCCTGCATCTAGCCTGTCCAATTTTGTAAGTTTCTAAAAGATTCCCTCTCAATCTCCTAAATTCTAGAGAGTCTAAACCGAGTCGATCCAGTCTTTCTTCATAAGACAGTCCTGACATCCCAGGAATCAGTCTGGTGAACCTTCTCTGCACTCCCTCTATGGCAATAATGTCCTTCCTCGGATTTGGAGACCAGAACTGCATGCAATACTCCAGGTGTGGTCTCACCAAGACCCTGTACAACTGAAGTAGAACCTCCCTGCTCCTATAGGTCGACTCAATAAGCTGAATTGCATAATTCTGCTGCTATGTCATGGTCTTATGTTTATGGATCCTTTTAGACAATAGACAATAGACAATAGGAGCAGGAGGAGGCCATTCGGCCCTTCGAGCCAGCACCACCATTCAATGTGATCATGGCTGATCATCCCCAATCAGTACCCCGTTCCTGCCTCCTGCCCATATCCCCTGACTCCGTTATCTTTAAGAGCCCTATCTAGCCCTCTCTTGAAAGCATCCAGAGAACCGGCCTCCACTGCCCTCTGAGGCAGAGAATTCCACAGACTCACCACTCTCTGTGTGAAAAGGTTTCGGTGGATCAAAATCCAAGGAGCATGGTTACGGGGAGAAGGCAGGAGAATGGGGTTGAGAGGGTGGCACGGTGGCGCAGCGGTAGAGTTGCTGCCTCACAGCGACAGAGACCCAGGTTCGATCCCAACCACGGGTGCTGCCTGTACGGAGTTTGTACGTTCTCCCCGTGACCTGCGTGGGTTTTCTCCGAGATCTTCAGTTTCCTCCCGCACTACAAAGACGTGCAGGTCTGTAGGTTAATTGGCTTGGTACAAGAGTTTAAAAAAATTGTCCCTAGTGCGTGTAGAATGGTGTCAGTGTGCGGGAATCACAGGTAGATGCAGACTCGGCGGGCCGAAGGGCTGTTTCCGCGCTGTATGTCTAAGTTAAACTAAAGTAAAAATAGATCGGCCACGATATGAATGGTGGAGGAGACTCGATGGGCTGAACGGCCTAAAGGGCCTGTCCCACTGTCCGAGCTAATTCAAAGGATCTCCCGAGTTTCCCCTGATTCAAACTAGGAGAATTACGGTAATAGCCGCTCGGTGCTCTCCTGGACATTTTTCAACATGTTGAAAAATCATCACGAGTCTTCACGAGCTTACCGCGTTTCCAGAGTACCTGCCGTTAGCGTTACGAGCCGCTAAGAGACGTCCCCGAGCTCCGACGTACCCGCTACGTTCATTCTACGTGCTTACCACGAGTTTGATTTTCTTTTAAACTCGGGAGGGCTCTTGAATGAGCTCGTACAGTGGGACAGGGTCTTAATTCTGCTCCTGATGCCTTAAGATCCAACAGTCTTACGGTCTTGTAGTCCACATCTCTAATTACTCTACAAAATACTTTTAAATTGTGGTCTTTGACTATTTCTAAGTCTGTTCATTAAAAGAACTCTGGTGGAATGCCATCTCGGATGAGTTCCAAAGGCCGACCTCGATGACTGTTTCATTGCCAAGCCAACTGGGCTGCTGAGACTTACACTGGTTCCACCTTCCTTTCAAACAAAGTATCCTTGTCTCTCAGTAATTATCTGCTCTTTCGCTCAATGGCAAGCCCACACATCAAGTCTCCGTCCACTGATGACTCAAGCTTCAGGGCTTTGTCAGGAAAGCTCCCCGCTGTTACCTCAAACGGTTTACCTGGTAAACTTGTCCAACTCGCCATCGTGTCAATAGACAATAGACAATAGGTGCAGGAGTAGGCCATTTGGCCCTTCGAGCCAGCACTGCCATTCAATGTGATCATGGCTGATCATCCCCAATCAGTATTTTATCATTAATGTTTTATTATTATTAATGTTTAGTGTTTTCTGAGTCATTTGTAACTGTCACTGTATGTCATGTTGTTACTTGTGGGCGGAGCACCAAGGCAAATTCCTTGTATGTGAATACTTGGCCAATAACCCTACTTACTTACCCCGTTCCTGCCTTCTCCCCATATCCCCTGACTCCGCTATTTTTAAGAGCCCTGTCCAGCTCTCTCTTGAAAGTATCCAGAGAACCGGCCTCTGAGGCAGTGAATTCCACAGACTCACCACTCTCAGTGAGAAAAAGTGTTTCGTACAGAGTCGTAGAGTCACAGAGCGATACAGCGCGGAAACAGGCCCTTCGTCCCAACTCGCCCACACCGGCCAACAGAGTGTTTAAGAAAGAACTGCAGATGCTTGTAAAATCGAAGGTAGACACAAAATGCTGGAGTAACTCAGCGGGTGAGGCAGCATCTCTGGAGAGAAGGAATGGGCGACTTTTTGGGTGGAGCAGTCTGAAGAAGGGTCTCGACCCGAAACGTCGCCAGTTCCTTCTCTCCATAGATGCTGCCTCACCCGCTGAGTTACACCAGCGTTTTGTGTCTATCGGCCAACAGAGTCATGAAGTCATAGCGTTATAGATTTGTGGAGTCATCGTGTTTTAGAGTCACAGAGTGATACAGTGTGGAAACAGGTCCTTCGGCCCAACTCACCCACGCGAACTTCATTATATCGACGTGCCTGAGACTCTGAACAAGATATTGAGTTGCAAGATCATACAAACAGCAGCTGATCATATTTTATTGGGTCATAGAGTCTTACGCCCTTCAGCCCAACTTGCCCACACCGGCCAACATGTCCCAGCTACATTAGTCCCACCTGCCCGCATTTGGTCCATATCCGTGTTTAAGAAGGAATTGCAAATGCTGGAACAATGAAGGTAGACAAAAGTGCTGGAGAAACTCAGCGGGTGAGGCAGCATCAATGGAGCGAAGGAAATAGTCAACGTTTCGGGCCGAAATCCTTCTTCAGACCTACCAGCAATCCCCGCACACTGACACCATCCTACACACACTGGGGACTTCTTCAGACTCTCACATCAGTCTGAAGAAGAGTTTCGGCCCGAAACGTTGCCTATTTCCTTCGCTCCATAGATGCTGCTGCGCCCGCTGAGTTTCTCCAGCACTTTTGTCTACCTTTGGTCCATATCCCTCCAAACCTGTCCTATCCATGTATCAGTTTATTTAAATGGTGGGATAGTCCCAGCCTCAACTACCTCCTCTGGCAGCTCACTGCATACACCCACCACCCTTTGTGTGGAAAAAGTTACCCCTTGGATTCCTATTAAATCTTTTCACCTTCACCTTAAACCTATGTCCTCTGGTCCTTAATTCACCTACTCTGGGCAAGAGACTCTGTGCATCTACCCGATCTATTCCTCTCATGGTTTTATACACCTGTGTAAGATCGCCCCTCATCCTCCTGTAAACGGCTCGATTGTAATCATGTATTGTCTTTCCGCTGACTGGTTAGCTCACAACGAAAGCTTTTCACTGTACCTCGGTACACGTGACAGTAAACGAAACTCAGGAAACACCTGCTAAATCGAAAAGGAAAGAAAGTTTGTCATGGAGTCACAGAGTGATACAGTGTGGAAACAGGCCCTTCGTCCCAACTTGCCAACATGTCCCAGCTACACTAGTCCCACCTGGCCACGTTTGGCCCAGATCCATCGAAAACCTGTCCTATCCATGTACCTGTCAGAAGAAAATTGTGTGAAATCTTGTGGGTTACACAAAAAGCTGGAGAAACTCAGCGGGTGCAGCAGCATCTGAGGAGCGAAGGAGATAGGCGACGTTTCGGGTCGAGACCCTTCTTCAGACTGGTCAGGGATCAGGGAAACGAGAGATATAAGCAGTGATGTGGAGAGATAAAGAACAATGAATGAAAGATATGCAAAAAAGTATTGATGATAAAGGAGACAGGCCATTGTAAGCTGTTTGTGGTGTGAAAATGAGAAGCTAGTGCGACTGGGGTGGGGGGAGGGGGGAGATGGAGAAGGAATGTCAGGGCCCGAGGGCTGAGGGAGAGGTGGGGAGGGGAGGGGGCAGTCTGGGTTAACAGAATTGAGAAAATTCAATGTTTAAGCCCAGAGGATGCAGACTCCCCAAGCGGAATATGAAGTGCTGTTCCTCCAACTTGCGGTGTTGCTCACTCTGGCCGTGGAGGAGGCCCAGGACCGAGAGGTCGGATACGGAATGGGAGGGGGAGTTGAAGTGCTGAGCCACCGGGAGGTAGGGTTGGTTATTGCGGACCGAGCGGAGGTGTTCGGCGAAACGATCGCCCAGCCTCCGCTTGGTCTCACCGATGTAGATCAGCTGGCATCTGGAGCAACGGATGCAGTAGATGAGGTTGGAGGAGGTGCAGGTGAACCTCTGTCGGACTTGGAATGACTGCTTGGGTCCCTGAAAGGAGTGGATGGGGGAGGTGAAGGGACAAGTGTAGACAGGGGGGGAGATGGGAAGATGTGGCGAGTTGGAGGGGTTACGTTGGAGGTGGCGAAACTGGCGGAGGACTATCTGTTGTATGCGCTGGCTGGTGGGGTGAAAGGTGAGGACTAGGGGGACTCGGCCCTTGTTGTGAGTGGGGGAATGGGGAGAGAGGGCAGTGTTGCGGGGTATGGAGGAGACCCTGGTGCGAGCCTCATCTATAGTTAGTTGCGGAGGGAGCGTTGTGGTGCTTACTAGTTTAGTTGAGTTTAGTTCATTGTCACGTGTACCGAGGTACAGTCAAACTGTGTTTTTATTGCGTGCTATCCAGCCAGCGGAAAGTCTGTACATGATCCCTATCACCATCCACAGTGTGGAGATCTGAGATAGAGGGAATAACGTTGAGATAAATCCAGTAAAGTCCATGTAAAAGGTCCGAGATAGATGAGAGATGGTACAGACAGATACTGGTGAGGTGGATGGTCGGGCAGGAATGTTCTCTGTTGCAGGAAGGAACTGCAGATGCTGGGTTAAACTGAAGATAGACACAAAATGCTGGAGTAACTCAGCGGGACAGGCAGCGTCTCTGGAGAGAAGGGATGGGTGACGTTTCGGGTCCAGACCCTTCTTCAGACTGTGACGCTGCCTGTCCCGCTGAGTTACCCCAGCATTTTGTGTCAACTGTACCCCAGGAACCGGTACGGGTGTCAGGGGTTACGGGGAGAAGGCAGGAGAATGGGGTCAGGAGGGAGAGATCGATCAGCCATGATTGAATGGCGGAATAGACTTGATGGGCCGAATGGAATAATTCTGCTCCTATCACTTATGACCTTATGACCTTATCTCTGGCTGGCACTTGGCATGCAGAAGAATCTGGCCAGAAGAACATTGTGGGATCTGCATGGACGTAAAGTAATTGAGAAGTAAGGGCAGCACGGTGGCGCAGCGGTAGAGTTGCCGCCTCACAGCGCCTGAGACCCGGGTTCGATCCTGACGACGGGTGCTGTCCATACGGAGTTTGCACGTTCACCCCGTGACCTGCGTGGGCTTTCTCCATGGTGCTCCAGTTTCCTCCCACATTCCAAAGACGTATAGATTTGTAGGTTGAACCTACAAACTCCATACTAACAGCACCCCCGTAGTCAGGATCGAACCTGGGTCTCTGGCACTGCTATAGCCCTGTCCCACGGTAAAGGTTCATCCCAAGAGCTCTTCCGAGTTTTAAAAAAAGCACGGAGAATGAACGTAGTGGGTACGTCGGAGCTCGGGGACGTCTCTTAGCGCTAACGGCAGGTACTCGGGAAGACTCGCTAACGGCAGGTAAGCACGGGAAGACTCGTGAAGATTTTTCAACACGTTGAAAAATGTCCACGAGAGCCCCGAGTACCGACGAGCGGCCATTACCGTAAATCTCCGAGTTCGAATCAGGGCAAACTCGGGAGAGAGAGCTCTTGGAATGAACTCGTACCGTGGGACAGGGCTTTAAGGCAGCAACAACACTGCTGCGCCACCGTGCCGTCCCTGTGTCAACCGGCTATGTTCTCCACAGATGCCGCCTGAACTGCCGAGTTACTCCTCAGTTTCAGTTTCAGCTTCAGTTTAGTTTATTGTCACGTGTCCCAAGGTACAGTGAAAAGCTTTTCGTTGCGTGCTATCCAGTCAGCAGAAAGACAATACATGATTACAATCGAACCGTCCACAGTGTACAGATACATGATTAAAAATAATAAAATTTAATGCAAGGTAAAGCCAGCAAAGTCTGATCAAGGATAGTTCGAGGGTCACCAATGAGGTAGATAGTAGTTCAGCACTGCTCTCTGGTTGTGGTAGGATGGTCCAGTTGCCTGATAACAGCTGGGAAGAAACTGTCCCTGAATCTGGAGGTGTGCGTTTTCAAACTTCTGTACTTCCTGCCCGATGGGAGAGGGGAGAAGAGGGAGTGGCCGGGGGTGAGACTGGTCCTTGATGATGCTGCTGGCCTTGCCGAGGCAGCGCGAGGTGTAGATGGGGTCAATGGAAGGGAGGTTGGTCTGTGCGATGGTCTGGGCTGCGTCCACAATTCTCTGCAATTTCTTGCGGGTCTTGGACGGAGCTGTTCCCAAACCATACAGTGGTGCATCCCGATAAAATGCTTTCCACGGCGCATCTGTAGAAGTCGGGGAGGGTTGTATGGGGACATGCCGAACTTCCGCAGCCTTCTAAGGAACTAGAGGCGTTGGCGTGCCTTCTTGGTCGTTGCTTCAATATGGGTGGTCCAGGAGAAGCTGTTGGTGATATTTGAAGATTTCAACCCTCTCTACTTCGGCAACATCAATGACAACTGAGCTATGTGTGTACCGCTTCACTTCCTGAAGTCGATCACTATCTCCTTTGTCTCGCTGACATAGAAACACAGAAACATAGGAAAAAAGTGCAGGAGTAGGCCATTCGGCACTTCTAGCCAGCACCGCCATTCAAAATCATCATGGCTGATCATCCAAAATCAGTACCCCGTCCTTGCTTTTTCCCCATATCCCTTGATTCCGTTAGCCCTGAGAGCAAACTCTAACTCTCTCTTGAAAACATCCAGTGGATATTGGGAGACATTGAGTATTCCAGCACTTTGTGTCCTTTTGGGTATTAACCTGCATCTGCAGTTCCCTGGTCTGAAGAAGGGTCTTGACCTGAAACGTCACCCATTCCTTCTCTCCAGAGATGCTGCCTGCCCCGCTGAGTTACTCCGGCTTTTTGTGTCTATCCCTGTTTCTATTCGGATCTATCTCTCACCTGTATAATGCGTGACCACCACCTGCGTTTCGGCCAACTACTCTAATGTCGTCACCAATTTCTGTAGATGGGATTGGCGCTGTTACTGATCCATAGTCACAGGTGGCAAAGCAATGCCTTCTTATTAATTCAATGATTGTGAGCAATTTTGGGCACCGTATATAAGGAAGGATGTGCTGGCTCTGGAGAGGGTCCAGAGGAGGTTTAGAGGATGCTTTACTGGATGCTTTCAAGAGAGAGCTAGATAGGGCTCTTAAAGATAGCGGAGTTAGGGGATATGGGGAGAAGGCAGGAACAGGGTACTGATTGGGGATGATCAGCCATGATCACAGTGAATGGCGGTGCAGGCTCGAAGAGCCGAATGGCCTACTCCTGCACCCATTGTCTATTGTCTATTGTCTATTGTCTAATGATCCCAGGAATCCCAAGAATTTGACATGAGAATTAAGGGACAGAAGTTTAGGGGTAACATGAGGGGGAACTTCTTTACTCAGAGAGTGGTGGGTGTGTGGAATGATCTTCCAGCAGAAGTGGTGGAGGCAGGATCGATTTTAACATTTAAAAGTAAAGTGGATAGGTATATGGACGGGAAGGGAATGGAGGGGTATGGTCTGAGTGCAGGTAGATGGGACTAGGGGAAAATAAATGGTCGGCACGGACTGGAAGGGCTGAGAAGGCCTGTTTCCGTGCTGTAATTGTTATATGGTTATATGGTTATGTGGAATGAGTGGGTTAACCTGTATGATGAGCGTTTGTCGGCACTGGGCCTGTACTCGCTGGAGTTTAGAAGGATGAGGGGGGACCTCATTGAAATGCACAGAATAGTGAAGGGCTTTGACAGAGTGGATGATGAGAGGATGTTTCCACTAGTGGGAGAGTCCAGGACTAGTGGTCATGGCCTCAGTATTGATGGACGTTCTTTAAGGAAGGATCTGAGGAGGAATCTCTTTAGTCAGAGGGTGGTGAATCTGAAGAATTATTACCCACAGAAGGCTGTGGATTCCATGTCAGTGGATATATTTAAGGCAGAGTTAGATAGATTCTTGATTAGTACGGGTGTCAGAGGTTATGGGGAGAAGGCAGGAGAATGGGGTTAGGAGGGAGAGATAGATCAGCCATGATTGAATGGCGGAGTAGACTTGATGGGCAGAATGGAATAATTCTGCTCCTATCACTTATGACCTTATGACCTTATGACCTTATGGCCGCATGATTCAAGGGAATCTTGTTGTCACATGTTCTGAGGTACGGTGAAACGCTTCGTTTTGCTCACAACCTGGTAAAATCATGTAGCCGACGTCACCTAGGCCATGCACAAAGAGTCTCCACATGCCGGACACAAAATGCTGGAGTAACTCAGCGGGTCGGGCAACACCTGTGGGGAAGTGGCATTTCAGGTCCGACGAAGGGTCTCGACCCGAAACGTCACCCATTCCTTCTCTCCAGAGATGCTGCCTGACCCGCTGAGTTACTCCAGCATTTTTGTGTCTGCCTTTGTTTTTAAACCAGCGTCTGCAGTTCCTCCCCACATATGAGGTGCCAAGTTTAGGCACCGACAAGGTTCACTGCACATTCCTCTTCCATGCCTGGCAAAGACTTCTTCACAAAAGGACAAAGAGAATCTTTTTGCAGCAAACTGGCATTGTAAAGTTATTTACGTGATTATCGGCACGGTGGCGCAGCGGTAGATTCGCTGCCTCGCAACGCCACAGACACGGGTTCGGACCTGACTACGGGCGCTGACTGTACAGAGTTTGCGCGTTCTGCTTGTGAACTGCGTGGGTTTTCTCCGAGATCTTCGGTTTCCTCCCACACTCCAAAGACGTACAGGTTTGTAGGTTAAAGAAAGAACTGCAGATGCTGGAGAATCGAGGGTTACACAAAAAGCTGGAGAAACTCAGCGGGTGCGACTGCATCTAAGGAGCGAAGGAGATAGGCGACGTTTTGGGTCGACACCCTTCTTCAGACTGGTTTGTAGGTTAGTTGGCTTGGGCATGAATGTAAATTGGCCCCTAGTGTGTGTGTGGGACGGTGCTAGTGTGTGGGCATCGTGGTCGGCGCGGGCGCGGTGGGCCGAAGGGGCCTGTTTCCACGCTGTGTCGCCAAACTAAACTAAAAAAAACTGACAGGGGGACGGGGAGGTGAGAACAGGCTGAGGAATAATTTGCAGCAGGAATTGCCTGTTTACAGAGACGGGCGCCTCTTTGGAGCTGGGAGAGGCGGGACTGCTTGCCCACTTTCCAGGAACGGCGGGCCGAGCGGCCCTTCCCAGCGATGTGGGACTCCGTAACTTTACGATTCCATGAAATATCACCCCGTACGCTGGAAATCATAACAAGACGAATTCCTAGAAACCTGAGCTGACGAAATGAGTTTTGCAGAGACTGGGGTCAGGCAGTCAATGGCAGCCGCAGTAAGCATGGCTCCATTGCTGGCGTCCACACCGGTACAAATCGCCATCTCAGATGCTGTACAAAGCCCTTACGTGGAAGCCAATCTAAAAAGCATTTCCTCTCTTTCCTGCAGGAAGACTGCTAAACTGATCACTCTCCCTAATCGGTTTTGCATTTATGGGGCAAGTGAATGGGAAGGGGTTGGGGGGGTGGGGGGTGGGGGGGAATTTAGCTTAGTTTAGTTCCAGGTTGCGTAGGCTGTTCCCTGATCATGTATCTGTACACTGTAAACGGCTCGATTGTAATCATGTATTGTCTTTCCGCTGGCTGGTTAGCGCACGATAAAAGCTTTTCACTGTACCTCGGTACGCGTGATGTTAAACTGAACTCAAACATCGACCAAGGTACAGTGAAAAGCTTTTTTCGTTGCGTGCTATCCAGTCAGCGGAAAGACTATGCACGATTACAATCGAGCCGTCCACAGTGTACAGACACAGGATAAAGGGAATATCACTTTGTGCAAAGGATATAGGGACGTGACCAGTGGGACATAACGTTGTCAGGGAATATGGGGAGAAGGCAGGAACGGGGTACTGATTGGAGATGATCAGCCATGATCACATTGAATGGCGGTGCTGGCTCGAAAGGCCGAATGGCCTACTCCTGCACCTATTGTCTATTGTCTGGTGTCTATTGTCTCCAATGAGGTTGATGGTAGTGTGGGAAGAAACTGCAGAGCTGGTTTACACCAGAAGATAGACATCGAACTGGAGTAACTTAGTGGGCCAGGCAGCCTCTCTGGAGAAAAGGAACAGGTGACATTTCGAGTCAAGGCCCTTCTTCAGACTGTAGAATCTGAAGAAGGGTCTCGACCCGAAATGTCACCTATTCCTTTTCCCCTGAGATGCTACCCGACTTGATGAGTTGCTCCGGCATTTAAGTAAGTACGTTTATTGGCCAAGTATTCACATACAAGGAATTTGCCTTGGTGCTCCGCCCACAAGTAACAACATGACATACAGTGACAGCTACGAATGACTCAGAAAACACTAAACATTAATAATAATAGAACATTAAAGATAAAACACCATTGATCAAGCACGTGAACCAACAAAATACCAGATCAAAGGGAGGCTACAGATTTTTGGTTGTTGAGTAGAGCAACTACTCCCGGATAAAAACTGTTTTTATGTCTGGCTGTGGCAGCTTTGACAGTCCGGAGTCGCCTTCCAGAGGGAAGTGATTCAAAGAGTTTGTGGCCAGGGTGAGAGGGGTCAGAGGATCTTGCCCGCTCGCTTCCTGGCCCTTGCAGTGTACAGTTCATCAATGGAGGGAAGGTTGCAGCCAATAACCTTCTCTGCTGATCGGACGATTCGCTGCAGCCTCCGGGTGTCGTGCTTGGTGGCTGAGCCAAACCAGACCATGATGGAGAAGGTGAGGACAGACTCCATGATGGCCGTGTAGAATTGGACCATCATTGCCTGTGACAGATCGTGCTTCCTCAGTTGCTGCAGGAAGTACATCCTCTGTTGTGCCTTTTTGACTGTGGAGTCGATGGTAGCCCCCCACTTAAGGTCCTTGGAGATGACGGTTCCCAGGAACTTAAAAGACTCCACAGATGTGACTATGGTGTTGTTGGTGGTGAGTGGGGTGAGGGGAGGGTGAGCTCCCCTAAAGTCTACAATCAATTCCACTGTCTTGAGAGCATTGAGCTCTAGGTTGTTGCTACGGCAGCAGGACGCCAGCTGTGGCACATTTTGCGTCTATCTTCGAGGTAGATGGTCGCTCAGGACCCCTCTCTAGTCGTGGTAGGACTGTTCGGTTGCCTGATAACAGCTGGGAAGAATCTACGCAGGCGTGTGGTGGAGTTGGAATCCTTTCTTTACAAAGCAGTTATTTCTCACCCTGCCCACTTCAACTCTCCTGACACAGTCATAGGGCGATACAGAGTGGAAACAGGCCCTTCGGCCCACACCGGTCGACATGTCCCAGCTACACCCCCAGCTGGAATTTACAAGGATGATCGGGGATCTTATGGTAAACATATAAAATTATAAAAGGACTGGACAAGCTAGATGCAGGGAAAATGTTCCCAATGTTGGGCGAGTCCGGGACCAGGGGCCACAGTCTAAGAATAAAGGGGAGCCCATTTAAAATTGAGATGAGAAAAAACTTTTTCACCCAGAGAGTTGTGAATTTATGGAATTCCCTGCCACAGAGGGCAGTGGAGGCCAAGTCACTGGATGGTTTAAAAGAGAGTTCGATAGGGGCTAGTGGAGTCAAGGGATATGGGGAGAAGGCAGGCACGGGTTATTGGTTGTGGATGATCAGCCATGATCACAATGAATGGCGGTGCTGGCTCGACGGGCCGAATGGCCTCCTCCTGCACCTATTTTCTGCATCTAGTTTCTACGTGACACTAGTCCCACCTGCCTGCGGCTGAGGGCAGAGTTACCCGGCGGCATGCAACTCACATTTGTCACTCGCCCGGCCTGGTGCAAAGGGGCTGATATCTACCATGGGAAACATCAGCCAGCGCCTTGCTGTGAAACTCGACACTGTTTCCCACTCACTGATTGCTCCCAGAGCATAGAATTCAAGGCAGGTCCCCCTCTGCAGATGTTTACATTATAGTCCGACGGAAAATGACAATTCCATAACAGGAGTGGGCAGGAAACAATGTAGCGATTCTCCAGAATGGACAGATGTGCCACAAAGACCTGTGATAACAGGGGAACCTCTCAGAGACAGAGACAGAGAGAGAGAGAGAGAGAGAGGGACACAGAGAGATATGAGGACAAATAGTATGTTATGATTTGAAGATAGACACAAAGTGCTGGAGTTAACACAGCGGGTCTTTAAGTTGGGTTTAGTTTAAAGGTTGAACAAGTTGGGTCTTTATTCTTTGGAGCGCAGAAGGTTAAGGGGGGGGACTTGATTGAGGTCTTTAAAATGATGAAAGGGATAGACAGAGTTGACGTGGATAAGCTTTTCCCATTGAGGGTAGGGAAGATTCAAACAAGAGGGCATGACATGAGAATTAAGGGACACAAGTTTAGGGGTAACATGAGGGGGAACTTCTTTACTCAGAGAGTGGTGGCTGTGTGGAATGATCTTCCAGCAGAAGTGGTGGAGGCAGGATCGATTTTAACATTTAAAAGTAAAGTGGATAGGTATATGGACGGGAAGGGAATGGAGGGGTATGGTCTGAGTGCAGGTAGATGGGACTAGGGGAAAATAAATGGTCGGCACAGACTGGAAGGGCTGAGAAGGCTTGTTTCCGTGCTGTAATTGTTATATGGTTATATGGTTATATAAGATACAGGGCGGAAACTGGCCCTTTCGGCCCACCGTGTCCGCGCCGATCTGCAATCCCCGCACACTAACACTATCCTACACCCACTAGGGACAATCTTTACATTTATTGGTTATTGGCTGCAACCTTCCCTCCATTGATGAACTGTTCACTGCAAGGGCCAGGAAGCGAGCGGGCAAGATCATCTCCGACCCCTCTCACCCTGGCCACAAACTCTTTGAATCACTTCCCTCTGGAAGGCGACTCCGGACTGTCAAAGCCGCCACAGCCGGACATAAAAACAGATTTTATCCACGAGTAGTTGCTCTACTCAACAGCCAAAAATCTGTAGCCTCCCTTTGATCTGGTATTTTGTTGGTTCACATGCTTGATCAATGATGTTTTATCTTTAATGTTTTATTATTATTAATGTTTAGTGTTTTCCTAGTCAATCGTAACTGTCACTGTATGTCATGTTGTTACTTGTGGGCGGAGCACCAAGGCAAATTCCTTGTATGTGAATACTTGGTAAAATAAACGTACTTACTTACTTTACCAAGCCAATTAACCGGCAAACCTGTACGTCTTTGGAGTGTGGGAGAAAACCGGAGCACCCGGAGAAAACCCACGCAGGTCACAGGGAGAACATATGAAATCGGTACAGACAGCCCCGTAGTCGGGATCAAACCCGGGTCCCCGGCGCTGCATTCGCTGTAAAGCAGCAACACTACCGCTGCGCCACCATGCCACCAGGATCAGGATGGTGGGAATTTTGGGTGGGAACCCTCCTTCAGACTGAATCGCGATCGGGTCTCCAGCGCCGTGAGGCAGCGACTCCACCGCTGAGCCATCATGCTGCCCTGGCGGCCAGAGGTAACAGGACAAAAAGGATAGAAGAGAGGAAAATTGTGAAGCCAGAGGAATGAGGGGATGGGGGGGAAGGGGAGAAATGACAATAGACAATAGACAATAGGTGCAGGAGGAGGCCATTTGGTCCTTCAAGCCAGCACCGCCATTCATTGTGATCATGGCTGATCATCCACAATCAGTACCCCATTCCTGCCTTCTCCCCATACCCCCTGACTCCGCTATCTTTAAGACCCTATCTAACTCTCTGTTGAAAGTATCCAGCGAACCTGCTTCCACCGCCCTCTGAGGCAGAGAATTCCACAGACTCACCACTCTCTGTGAGAAAAAGTGTTTCCTCGTTTCCATTCTAAATGGCTTACCCCTTATTCTTAAACTGTGGCCCCTGGTTCTGGACTCCCCCAACATCGGGAACATGTTTCCTGCCTCTAGCGTGTCCAAACCCTTAACAATCTTATATGTTTCAATAAGATCCCCTCTCATCCTTCTAAACTCCAGAGTGTACAAGCCCAGCCGCTCCATTCTCTCAGCATATGACAGTCCCGCCATCCCGGGAATTAACCTTGTAAACCTACGCTGCACTCCCTCAATAGCAAGAATGTCCTTCCTCAAATTAGGGGGACCAATTAGGGCACACAATACTCCAGCTGTGGTCTCACTAGGGCTCTGTAGAACTGCAGAAGGACCTCTTTGCTCCTATATTCGATGGGAGCAGATCTAGTTGGGTCGCAGGGAAAAGAGGGGGAACAAAGAGGGCCATGGGGAAGGGGCCAGATTGCTTTTAGTTCAGTTACCTAAAATTGGCCATTTCAATGTTCATACCATTAGGTTGTAAACAATATGTTATATTCCATGGTGGCTCAATGATGCTGTAACGATGCTGCGTGTTAACCTGATGTCCAAAAGGAGCAAGGGTGCAAATGAAGAAGGGTCTCGACCTGAAACGTCACCTATTCCTTTTTTCCAGAGATGCTGCCTGACCCGCTGAGTTACTCCAGCTTCTTGTGCCTATGTTTGGAGCAACCCACCCTGTCAATCCTTGGCGATGTATTAAGTTGCAAATGGGCAGCGAAGAGGAGATACATTGCTGAGGCTCTCTACAAGGCGGTGGTCGGGCCACATTTGGAGTACTGTGAGCAATTTTGGGCACCGTATCTGAGGAAGGACGTTCCGGCTCTGGAGAGGGTCCGGAAGAGGTTTACAAGAATGATCCCAGGAATGAGTGGGTTAACATACGATGAGCGTTTGTCGGCTTTGGGCCTGTCCTCACTGGAGTTTGGATGGATGAAGGGGTGGGGGGGACCTCATTGAAACTTACACAATAGTGGAAAGGCTTGGATAGAGTAGATGTGGGGAGGATGTTTCCACTAGTGGGAGAGTCTAGGACTAGAGGTCGTAGCCTCAGAATTAAAGGACGTTATTTTAGGAAGGAAGGAGATGGGGAGAAATCTCTTTAGACAGAGTGTGGTGAATCTGTGGAATTCTTTGCCACAGACGGCTGTGGAGGCCAAGTCAGTGGGTATTTTTTAGGCAGAGATAGTTTCATTAGGCAAGGTAGTTTCTTGATTAGTACGGGTGCCAAAGGGTTATGGGGAGAAGGCAGGAGAATGGGATTGGGAGGGAGAGATAGATCAGCCATGATTGGATGGCGGAGTAGACTTGATGGGCCGAATGGCCTAATTCTGCTTCTATCACCTCCGAACTCATTAACTCAAGTCACGTGCAAAATAGGTGTTTGTTGTGGAATCGGTCACTTTTACCTTCGTTTTCTATCCCTCAATGGCCTCAGACAATGAATTACCGGCACTCGATTCTCTGCAATCTGTATACAGTGGTGGGCTCGCCCCAATAAACAAAGGCCCCAGCTGCTTGAACGACTTGAGCTACGTGAAAAAATATAACCAGAGGAAACTGTATGGAAAACTAACGTCCTGCAACATCAGTGAATCCGCTTGAATTTTAAAATGCATCAATGAGTGTAAAAACAATTTTCAAAAGGAACTTTCACATCTGTTTCTGCAGTTCTGATCTCTCAATTAGTCTTTCCCAACCACATTCTGGCGCCGCATATTCCTCCCCCACTGTCTCTCACACACTTGCTCTTTCCATATGTTCCCTCTCTCTCTCTCTCTCTCTCTCTACCCCCCTCTCTCTTTCTCTCTCCCCTCTCTCTCTCGCTCTCTCTCTCCCCCTCTCTCTCTCCCTCTCTCTCTCCCTCTCTCTCCCTCTCTCTCTTTCTCTCTCTCTCCCTCTCCCTCTCCCCTCTCTCTCCTTCTCCCCTCTTTCTCTCTCTCTCCCTCTCTCTCTCCCTCTCTCTCTCTATATATATATATATATATATCTCGCCCCTATCTCTTCCCCTCTCTCTCTCTCTCTCTCCCTCTCTCTCTCGCCCCTCTCTCTCTCCCCTCTCTCCCTCTTCCTCTCTCTCCCTCTCTCTCTCTCTTCATTCTCTCTTTCCACTTTAATTCTCTCTCGTTTTCCCCTGTCTTTCCTTTTTCTTTCTACTCCTATAACTCTCATTCTTTCTCTTTTCTCTTTCATTCTCTCCCTTTCACTCTCTCTCTCTCCCTCTCTCTCTCTCTCCCTCTCTCCCTCTCTCTCTTTCTCCCTCTCTCCCCTCTCCCTTTCAGAACTTTAAACTGCACCTCAGTACACATGCCAATAATAAACTAAACTGAATTAAACTAACTAAACTAAACCAGAGGCATATGGGCCAAATGCAGGCAAATGAGACGAGTTTAGATCTTGGTTGGCACGGATGAGATGGGCCAAAGGGCCTGTATCTATGCTGTTTAAATCTCTGACTATGAAACCAGAAAACACGTGGAAACATACACAGCCACAGAGGGAACGTGCAAACTCCACACAGACAGCACCAGCAGTCAGGATGGGCGCAGGGCAATGGAAATGGCTGGTCTCAATTCTATGAACTTCCTCACTTGAGATAACCTGATGCCGAGATTGATGGTCTAATGTAAGGCCTTCATGCTGCTTTATACCAAAGACAGACACAAAATGCTGGAGTAACTTAGCGGGACAAGCAGCGTCTCTGGAGAGAAGGAATAGGTGACGTTTTGGGTCGAGGCCCTTCTTCAGAGTTAGGTGGAGAGGGAGACAGAGGTAAGGGAGGGCATGGTGTGGAAAGGAGACATCAAAGGGGAACGATGTACAAGGAAAATGTAAAATAGATCATTGGTCGCTAGGAGAAGGTGACAACAAAGTATACAGAGATAACATTTCATCAGACTGGTGGGAGAACTGGGAAGGGGATGGAGAGAGAGGGAAAGCAAGGGCTACTTGAAGTCAGAGAAGTCAATGTTCACACTGCTGGCCCAAGCGAGGTATGAGGTGGTGAGGTGCTTTTGAACTGTCAGATGCAAGCTTTTACTTGGAGCATAGAGCAATGACCTTCCTAACCTCTAACCAAATAATGAAAGGCACAGATAGAGCGGATGTGGAGAGGATGCTTCCAGTAGTGGCTGACTCACAACTCTCTTCTTCTCACAGAGAGTGGTGAGTGTGGAATTCTCTGCCTCAGAGGGCGGTGGAGGCCGGTTCTCTGTCGCTGTGAGGCAGCAACTCAACCGCTGCGCCACCGTGCCACCCCCTCGACCCCATTCTCCTGCCTTCTCCCCGTAACCATACTCCTTGGATTTTGGTCCACTGAAACCTTCTCTCACAGAGAGTGGTGAGTCTGCCTCGGAGGGCGGTGGAGGCCGGTTCTCTGGATACTTTCAAGAGAGAGCTGGATAGGGCTCTTAAAAATAGCGGAGTCAGGGGATATGGGGAGAAGGCAGGAACGGGGTACTGATTGGGGATGATCAGCCATGATCACGTTGAATGGCAGTGCTGGTTCGAAGGGTTGAATGGCCTACTCCTGCACCTATTGTCTATTGTCTATTGTCGATTGAGAGTCTCGGTTCAGAAGGCACAGCCTCAGAAAGAAAGGACGCAGCTTTAGAAACTGATGAAACTGTGGAATTCATTGCCATAGACGGCTGTGGAGGCCAAGTCATTGGGTATGTCAATGCAGAGAACATAGGCTTTTGATTATGTTCATCAGTTCACTAGTGATAGGAGCAGAATTAGGTCATTCAGCCCATCGAGGCTACTCCGCCACTCAATCTGGGCTGATCTATCTCTCCCTCTCAACCCCATCCTCCCCTTAACCCTTGACACCCATACTGATCCAGAACCTGTCAATCTGCGCTTTAAAAATACCCAATGACTTGTCCTCCACTGCTGTCTGTGGCAATGAATTCCACAGATTCCCCGCCCTCCGACCAAAGAAATTCGATAAGAAAATAGGTTTAGGGGGAGAAGGCAGAATATTGGGGTTGAGAAGGGAAGATAAATCATGGCTGATCCAGATACACAGAAACATTGAAAAGTTGTGAGTCTGTGGAATTCTCTGCCTCAGAGGGCGGTGGAGGCCGGTTCTCTGGATACTTTCAAGAGAGAGCTAGATAGGGCTCTTAAAGATAGCGGAGTCAGGGGATACGGGGAGAAGGCAGGAACGGGGTACTGATTGGGGATGATCAGCCAAGATCACATTGCATGGCGGTGCTGGCTCGTAGGGCCGAATGGCCTATTCCGGCACCTATTGTCTATTGTCTATTGTCTAAACCGGAGCACCCAGTAAAAAACCCACACGGTCACAGGCAGAACGTGCAAACT
Organism: Raja brachyura; assembly: GCA_963514005.1. The sequence continues at coordinate 4,843,418 of OY740792.1, read as the reverse complement.
CCGTACAGACAGCACCCGTAATCAGGATCGAACCCGGGTCGCTGGCACTGTGAGGCAGCAACTCTACCGCTGTGCCACTGTGTCACCCCAAGGTGATACAATGGGCGGTGGCGGTGCTGGCTCGAAGAGTCGAATGGCCTACTCCTACACCTATTGTCTATTGTCTATTGTCTAAAATAGCTGCAGGAGTAGGCTATTCGGCCCTTCGAGCCAGCATCGCCATTCAATGTGATCATGATTGTGGATGAGTGGTGCTATCTCGAAGGGCTGAATGGACTACTGCTGCACCTATTTTCTATGTTTTTATGCTTCTATGTATCTAGATCAGCCATGATTGAATGGCGGAGCAGACTTGATGGGCCGAATGGCCTAATTCTGCTCCTTTGTCATGGTCCTATAGTGTCCTTCTGGTGTGCATTAATCTTCAGATCTGATTTGCATCAGTGGTGCAAAACTGCTTTGACTAACTTGTGCTTCTCATTTAAGAACCAGAGGGCATGGGTTCAAGGTGATGTTTCGATTTGGGACAAGAATGAGCGGAATAGGTCAGATAGACACACAGAGCCCAGCGTCGGGGAATCGAGAACCAGACGGCATAGGTTTAAGGTGAGGGGCGGGGGGGGGAGAGATTTAATAGCAACCTGATGGAGAACCTATGTTTCATTAGAATCCCCTCTCCAGAGTGTACAAGCCCAGCTGCTCCATTCTCTCAGCAGATGACAGTCCCGCCATCCTGGGAATTAACATAGAAACATAGAAATTAGGTGCAGGAGTAGGCCATTCGGCCCTTCGAGCCTGCACCGCCATTCAATATGATCATGGCTGATCATCCAACTCAGTATCCCCTACCTGCCTTCTCTCCATACCCTCTGATCCCCTTAGCCACAAGTGCCACATTTAACGCCCTCTTAAATATAGCCAATGAACTGGCCTCAACTACCCTCTGTGGCAGAGCATTCCAGAGACCCACCACTCTCTGTGTCAAAAAAGTCCTTCTCATCTCGGTCCTAAAGGATTTCCCCCTTATCCTTAAGCTGTGACCCCTTGTCCTGGACCTCCCCAACATCGGGAACAATCTCCCTGCATCTAGCCTGTCCAACCCCTTAAGAATTTTGTAAGTTTCTATAAGATCCGAGGTTCTATAACCTCGTAAACCTACGCTGCACCCCCTCAATAGCAGGAATTTCCTACCTCACATTAGGGGACCAAAACTGCACACAATACTGCACAATACAGGTGTGGTCTCACTAGTATCTGCCCTGTACAACTGCAGAAGGACCTCTTTGCTCCTGTTCTATAGGACAGGTTTAGAGGGATACGGGCCAAACGCAGGCAGGTGGGGCTAACGTAGATGGGGCATGTTGGCTGGTGTGGGCGAGTTGGGCCGAAGGGCCTGTTTCCACACTGTATGACTAAGAGGCGTGTAAAATCCGTGCACAATGCTCCTCAAACGTTCTTGGCGGACTGAAGGGTGGATTGTTTCTGGGTGTTGTGACTCCAGAGCTCTTGAAGCCACCAAGAGGTCACAGGAGTGGGAGGCAACCTCATCTCCATCACACAGCTACATCCCTTCACCAGTTAAAAGCTGTCCAGGGTCTGACCTCCCCAGAGGAGCATGGGTGAAGCTCAACAGACTTGGTACTGGAGTTGGGCGTTTCAATGCCAGCCTGTGGAGATGGGCCGAAGGGCCTGTTTCCGCACTGTGGGATTCTATGCAATAAGATCAGCTGCTGTTTTGTGCGATCTTGCGAGTCAAAAAACGTGTTCGGAGCCTGAGGCACATCAAGATAATGAAGACCAGCTTGTAACTCGAAGCAGCTGAGCAGACTGAAGGTCAAACAGACGTTCCAGCAAACCCGGCCAAGTTTGAGCAGAGCAAGTACATGTGGTTAGGGGCTGGGGCGTGGTGGGGGAAGGAGGCTTTTAGGTTAATATTGATTTTTCCATCACGCCTCCTGCCAGTAGATTTGGCAACCAGGAAACACCAATGTAAAGAAACGCATTTATCAAGGGCAAGTCTCCCCCGCCGCCACTCCCTCCTCTCCCCTCTCCCGGCATCAGGCATAGCGGCACGCAAGTGCGCAAACGCACGCCTCCAGATTCACCGACAGTTTCTGCCCATCTATTTGTGTGGGGCGGCACGGTGGCGCAGCGGTAGAGTTGCTGCCTCACGGCGCCAGAGACCCGAGTTTGACATGTATGTCAATGTATGTCTGTATGTCATGTTGTTACCTGTGGGCGGAGCACCAAGGCAAATTCCTTGTATGTGAATACTTGGCCAATAAACGTACTTACTTACTTTACCAAGCCAATTAACCGACAAACCTGTACGTCTTTGGAGTGTGGGAGGAAACCGGAGCACCCGGAGAAAACCCACGCGGGTTGCAGGGAGAACATATGAAATCCGTACAGACAGTGCCCGTAGTCAATAAATGTACTTTAGGACCGAAATCCTTTAGGACCGAGATGAGAAGGACTTTTTTCACACAGAGAGTGGTGGGTCTCTGGAACTCTCTGCCACAGAGCGTAGTTGAGGCCAGTTCATTGGCTATATTTAAGAGGGAGTTAGATGTGGCCCTTGTGGCTAAGGGGATCAGAGGGTATGGAGAGAAGGCAGGTACGGGATACTGAGTTGGATGATCAGCCATGATCATCCATATTGAATGGCGGTGCAGGCTCGAAGGGCCGAATGGCCTACTCCTGCACCTAATTTCTATGTTTCTATGTTTCTATGTTTCTATTTACTTACTTACTTGATCCTGACTACGGGCGCTTGTCTGTGCAGAGTCTGCACGTTCTCCTTGCGACTGCGTGGGTTTTCTCCGGGTGCTCCGGTTACCTCCCACATTCCAAAGACGTGCATGTTTGTGGGTGTAAATTGGCTCCCGTAAATTGTCCCTAATAGCGAGTAGGACAGTGATGGTGTACGGGCATCGCTGGTCGGTGCGGACTCAGCGGGCCGAATGGCCTGTTTTCACACCGTATCTCCAAACGGAACTAAAAAGCGAATATCTCTGGAGACTTTGAATTGGCTTTATCAGACTTCAACGTTCTATCTTTGCTCCAAACACTGTGCCCTTTGTCCTTTATCTGCGAACGGCTAGATTGCATTCAAGTGCAGTCTTTTCTCTGATGGATAGCAGGCAAACAAATGCATTTCATTGCTTAGTACACGTGACGTTATTAAACTACACTGAACGTGCAGGCAGTTTATCTTGGCCATGTGTTTGACACAGGCATTGCGGGCCGAAGAGTCTGTTCTTTAGTTTTCGGTTTTAGAGATACGGCGCGGAAACAGGCCCTTCGGCCCACCAGGTCCGCGCCGACCAGCGGTCCCCGCACGCTAACACTATCCTACGCACACTAGGAGCAATTTACATTCATACCAAGCCAATTAACCTTTACGCCTTTGGAGTGAGGGATGAAACCGGAGATCTCGGAGAAAACCCACGCGGGTCACGGGGAGAACGTACAAACACTGTGCAGCCCAACCCATCTATGTTGACCAAGATAGGTCAACCCCATCTAAGCTAGTTTGGAGAGCAGCGTAGGTTTACAAGGTTAATTCCCGGGATGGCGGGACTGTCATATGCTGAGAGAATGGAGCAGCTGGGCATGTACACTCTGGAGTTTAGAAGGATGAGAGGGGATCTTATTGAAACATATACGATTATTAAGGGTTTGGACACGCTAGAGGCAGGAAACATGTTCCCGATGTTGGGGGAGTCCAGAACCAGGGGCCACAGTTTAAGAATAAGGGGTAAGCCATTTAGAGCGGAGACGAGGAAACACTTTTTCTCACTGAGAGTGGTGAGTCTGTGGAATTCTCTGCCTCGGAGGGCAGTGGAGGCCGGTTCTCTGGATACTTTCAAGAGAGAGCTAGATAGGGCTCTTAAAGATAGCGGAGTCAGGGGATATGGGGAGAAGGCAGGAACGGGGTACTGGTTGTGGATGATCAGCCATGATCACATTGAATGGCGGTGCTGGCTCGAAGGGCCGAATGGCCTACTCCTGCACCTATTGTCTATTGTCTATGGTCTAAAGTCTAATGTTTTAGTCAGTCGGAGGAAGGGTTCTGACCCAAAACGTCACCTATTCCTTCTCTCCAGAGATGCTGCCTGACCCGCTGAGTTCCTCCTGTGTTTTGTGTCTATCTTAAGTATAATGTCGCAAAACCAGGGCTCGTGTGGGCAAGTTGGGCCGAAGGGCCTGTTTCCACACTGTATGACTAAGAGGCGTGTAAAATCCGTGCACAATGCTCCTCAAATGTTCTTGGTGGACTCAAGGGTGCAATGCAGGTCCACCACCCATTTTCCTGCAACTGGTGGTCCGGTACCTCCTTTAATCTGTACCAAAAGCACCTATTGTCTATTGAATTAAAATGAATACTTTATTGTTACATGTGACAAGTCACAGTGAAATTCTTTGTTTGCGTCCCCAAGGTATACAAATAGCTGCTCATAAAGGGCGCTTACAAAGCTACAAATTCCACTCCCCCCCCCTCCCCACCAGTTCCCCCTTTGTTCTTCCCCCCTCCCTCACGGCGGTCCCCCCCTTTGTTCCTTCCTTCCACAGCAGCTTACTCACATCCACGTGGTCCGTCCTCTTCCATTGGGCAGCTCCCTCGTCACCTATTGCGGCAGGGTCCTCTCCAGACGCCTCCGTGGCGCCGTTCCAGGCCCCGGCCGCCAGGCTCCGTCCAAAGAGAGCCTATTGGTGCATTTGGTCCATCTCCCCCTAAACCTTTCTTGTTCATCTACCAGTCCCATGAGTATCGTCCGATCAAAGATAGCCCAAGGGTCTCCAGATGAGGTGGATAGTAGCTCGGGACCGCTCTCTAGTGGTGGGATGGTTCAGTTGCTTGGCAACAGCTTCCAAGATGGTGCCCAACCCAGGTGACTATGAGGTGGATAGTGGCTCAGAACTGCTGAGGAATGCAAGGTAAAGCCAGAGGTCACGGTTAAAGTAAGAAATGCCTCTTAAATGTTGTTATAATATCTGCCTCAGCTGACTGGTCTGGGGACTGACCCACAACGCCACCTAACCCTTTTCTCCGGAGATGCTGCCTGGCCCACTGACTTACTCCAGCATTGTTATGTCTATCAACATTTCTGTTATTCTTTACAAATTCTTTACAAATTTCCTGTCAAGATCAACAATGTATTCGAGTAGACAGCACCAAGACGGTCTCAGATTATAATTTTGTTTCTGAGGTTGGAATTCACGTGACCAGGCTGCGGTTGAGTATGCATGAAAAGTAGGCAAGCATGGCGGATATATCCAGCTGATAAACTTTTTCCCCGCACTTAACCCAAAGCCCTGAAGAGACTGAGTCAGCGGAGATGTTTACGGCAGAGAGAGACAAATCCTTGATCAGTGCGGGTGTCAGAGGTTACGGGGAGAAGGCAGGAGAATGGGGTTAGAGGGGAGAGATAGATCAGCCGTGACAAGGGGTCACAGTTTAAGGATAAGCGGGGGAAGTCTTTTACGACCAACATGAGAAATTCATTTTTCACGCAGAGAGTGGTGGGTCTCTGGAATTCTCTGCCACAGAAGGTAGTTGAGGCCAGTTCATTGGCTATATTTAAGAGGGAGCTAGATGTGGCCCTTGTGGCTAAAGGGATCAGGGGGTATGGAGAGAAGGCAGGTACAGGATACCGAGTTGGATGATCAGCCATGATCATATTGAATGGCGGTGCAGGCTCGAAGGGCCGAATGGCCTACTCCTGCACCCAATTTCTATGTTTCTATGTTTCTATGATTGAATGGCACAGTAGACTGGATGGGCCGAATGGCCTAATTCTACTCCTGCAACTTGTGAACTTGTGAACCTGTGAGTCCCACTGCCAGGTGTGAAGCACTAGTCTCCAGCTACGGAGCATAACACAGTTCTTGCGTCACAGTCAGTGGGATCCTGCGTCAGGCCAGATGTTGGTGCAGTGTACTGCCTGTCATGTTAGGGATCACATTAAACACCTGGCTCCAAGCTCCGATCTCCAGCAACAGTTGGAAAATATTAGCTGCAACCTCCCCCCCGCTCTCCCCCCGATCTTTTACACAGAATGGTACAACATCTTCCCAGATCGGCTCAGTTTGGTTTATTGTCACGTGTACCAGGGTACAGTGAAAAGCTTCTGTTGCGTGCTATGCAGTCAGCGGACAACACATGATTACAATCGAGCCATTTGTAGTGTTCCGATACATAGAAACATAGAAAAATAGGTGCAGGAGTAGGCCATTCGGCCTTTCGAGCCTGCACCACCATTCAATGTGATCATGGCTGATCATCCAACTCAGTATCCCGTACCTGCCTTCTCCCCATACCCCCTGATCCCTTTAGCCACCAGTGCCACATCTAACGCCCTCTTAAATATAGCCAATCAACTGGCCTCAACTACCTTCTGTGGCAGAGAATTCCAGAGACTCACCACTCTCTGTGTAAAGAATGTTTTCCTCATCTCGGTCCTAAAGGAATTCCCCCTTATCCTTAGACTGTGACCCCTTGTTCTGGACTCCCCAACATCGGGAACAATCTTCCAGCATCTAGCCTGTCCAACCCCTTAAGAATTTTGTAAGTCTCTATAAGATCCCCCCTCAATCTTCTAAATTCCAGCGAGTACAAGCCGAGTCTATCCAGTCTTTCCTCATATGGAAGTCTTGACATCCCCGGAATCAGTCCAGAGGGAATAACATTCGGCGCAAGATAAAACCAGTAAAGTTCAATCAAAGATAATCTGAGGGTCTCCAAATGAGGGGGATATAGTAGCTCAGAACTGCTGAGGAGTGCAAGGTAAAGCTAGACTTCCAGAAGATCCAGGAGATACATATAAGATTGTTAAGGCCTTGGATATTGAAACGTATAAGATTGTTAAGGGCTTGGACACGCTAGAGGCAGGAAACATGTTCCCGATGTTGGGGGAGTCCAGAACCAGGGGCCACACACAGTTTAAGAATAAGGGGTAAGCCATTTAGAACGGTGATGAGGAAACACTTTTTCTCACATAGAGTTGTGAGTCTGTGGAATTCTCTGCCTCAGAGGGCGATGGAGACAGGTTCTCTGGATACTTTCAAGAGAGAGCTAGATAGGGCTCTTAAAGATAGCGGAGTCAGGGGATTATGGGGAGAAGGCAGGAACAGGGTACTGATTGTGGGTGATCAGCCATGATCACATTGAATGGTGGTGCTGGCTCAAAGGGCCGAATGGCCTACTCCTGCACCTATTATCTATTGTCTATAACACAGATATTGGTTGGGATTTTCCAAAGTGGTTCCCGCCAGTTTCCCTGAGCCTATTTTGGTGTGGTAGAGTCATAGAATCATGCAGTGCCCTCTGGTCCAGCTCAACCTACAATATACTAGGCGATCCATGGACCGCTTTGTGACAATAGACAATAGGTGCAGGAGTAGGCCATTCGGCCCTTCGAGCCAGCACCATCATTCAATGTGTTCATGGCTGATCATCCACAATCAGTACCCCGTTCCTGTCTTCTCCCCGTATCCCCTGACTCCGCTATCTTTAAGAGCCCTATCTAGCTCTCTCTTGAAAGCATCCATACATACTTTTGTCTACCTTCGATTTTCCAGCATCTGCAGTTTCTTCTTGAACATGAGACTTTTAGTCATGTATAGAAGACATACACATGCAGACACACTCACGCACACACACACGCACACTCACACACACACTCACACACACACTCACACTCACACACACTCACACTCACACACACTCACACACACTCACACACACACACTCACACACACACACACACACACACACACACACACACACACACACACACACACACACACACACACACACACACACACACACACACACACACACACACACACACACACACACACACACACACACACACACTCACACAGCCCACAAGTCTACGTAGTTTGGAACATATTGAGGTTATGTAGTTTAATAGCCTGATGGTTGCAGAGAATATTCATATTCTGCAAAACAAAAATCATTAAAGATTTTTAAAACCCACATTGATTTTCTGAATTCCCTTGAGTTTGTTTTCTATTGGTCTTTTTCAGAGTGACCAAACCATGACGAGATATAGACTTGGGAATGAAAGAAAGAATGCTGCCAGCATTAATATCGGGTCAAGCAGCATCAATGGAACGAGAAGCGGTGTCAGCGTATCAGGTCAATGAAATGTCATGATAACTGATGCTTCTGTCCAGTTTTTCTTCTGAACTACATTTTTCTCAATGCAATCCCTAATGCAGTACATCTCAAGGTAATAAAGATCTCCAGGTTCAAGGAGATGTGTGGGTTTTTTAATATAGAGTGTGGCAAGTGCCTGGAACACCCTGCCTTGAGCGGAGGTACTATGTTCTGTCGTGCTGAAGCAAAGCAAGCATTTCATTGTCCTGTCAGGGACACACGACAATAAACTCTCTTGAATCTCGTGAAGGCAGATGCAATAGTGGCATCTTAGAGGCTTTCAGATAGGCGCATGGATATAGAAACATGGAAACATAGAAAAATAGGTGCAGGAGTAGGCCATTCGGCCCTTCGAGCCTGCACCACCATTCAATGTGATCATGGCTGATCATCCAACTCAGTATCCCGTACCTGCCTTCTCCCCATACCCCCTGATCCCTTTAGCCACAAAGTGCCACATCTAACGCCCTCTTAAATATAGCCAATCAACTGGCCTCAACTACCTTCAGTGGCAGAGAATTCCAGAGACTCACCACTCTCTGTGTAAAGAATGTTTTCCTCATCTCGGTCCTAAAGGAATTCCTCCTTATCCTTAGACTGTGACCCCTTGTTCTGGACTCCCCCAACATTGGGAACAATCTTCCAGCATCTAGCTTGTCCAACCCCTTAAGAATTTTGTACGTTTCTATAAGATCTATAAGATCCCCCCTCATTCTTCTAAATTCCAGCGAGTACAAGCCGAGTCTATCCAGTCTTTCCTCATATGAAAGTCCTGACATCCCAGGAATCAGTCCAGAGGGAATAACATTCAGCGAAAGATAAAGCCAGTAAAGTCCAATCATAGATAGTCTGAGGGTCTCCAAATGAGGTGGATATAGTAGCTCAGAACTGCTGAGGAGTGCAAGGTAAAGCTAGACTTCCAGATGATCCAGAAGATACATATAAGATTGTTAAGGCCTTGGACATTGAAACGTATAAGATTGTTAAGGGCTTGGCCACGCTAGAGGCAGGATACATGTTCCCGATGTTGGGGGAGTCCAGAACCAGGGGCCACACACAGCTTAAGAATAAGGGGTAAGCCATTTAGAACGGTGACGAGGAAACACTTTTTCTCACAGAGAGTTGTGAGTCTGTGGAATTCTCTGCCTCAGAGGGCGGTGGAGACAGGTTCTCTGGATACTTTCAAGAGAGAGCTGGATAAGGCTCTTAAAGATAGCGGAGTCAGGGGATTATGGGGAGAAGGCAGGAACAGGGTACTGATTGTGGGTGATCAGCCATGATCACATTGAATGGTGGTGCTGGCTCAAAGGGCCGAATGGCCTACTCCTGCACCTATTATCTATTGTCTATAACACAGATATTGGTTGGGATTTTCCAAAGTGGTTCCCGCCAGTTTCCCTGAGCCTATTTTGGTGTGGTAGAGTCATAGAATCATGCAGTGCCCTCTGGTCCAGCTCAACCTACAATATACTAGGCGATCCATGGACCGCTTTGTGACAATAGACAATAGGTGCAGGAGTAGGCCATTTGGCCCTTCGAGCCAGCACCATCATTCAATGTGTTCATGGCTGATCATCCACAATCAGTACCCCGTTCCTGTCTTCTCCCCGTATCCCCTGACTCCGCTATCTTTAAGAGCCCTATCTAGCTCTCTCTTGAAAGCATCCATACATACTTTTGTCTACCTTCGATTTTCCAGCATCTGCAGTTTCTTCTTGAACATGAGACTTTTAGTCATGTATAGAAGATATGCACATGCGGACACACTCACGCACACACACACGCACACTCACACACACACTCACACACATACTCACACACACACACACTCACACTCACACACACTCACACACACACACACACACACACTCACACACACACTCACACACACACACACTCACACACACACACACACACACACTCACACACACACTCACACACACACACACTCACACTCACACACACTCACACACACACACACTCACACTCACACACACTCACACACACACACACACACACACTCACACACACACTCACACACACACACACTCACACTCACACACACTCACACACACACACACTCACACTCACACACACTCACACACACACACTCACACACACACACACACACACACACACACACACACACACACACACACACACACACACACACACACACACACACACACACACACACACACACACACACACACACACACTCACACAGCCCACAAGTCTACGTAGTTTGGAACATATTGAGGTTATGTAGTTTAATAGCCTGATGGTTGCAGAGAATATTCATATTCTGCAAAACAAAAATCATTAAAGATTTTTAAAACCCACATTGATTTTCTGAATTCCCTTGAGTTTGTTTTCTATTGGTCTTTTTCAGAGTGACCAAACCATGACGAGATATAGACTTGGGAATGAAAGAAAGAATGCTGCCAGCATTAATATCGGGTCAAGCAGCATCAATGGAACGAGAAGCGGTGTCAGCGTATCAGGTCAATGAAATGTCATGATAACTGATGCTTCTGTCCAGTTTTTCTTCTGAACTACATTTTTCTCAATGCAATCCCTAATGCAGTACATCTCAAGGTAATAAAGATCTCCAGGTTCAAGGAGATGTGTGGGTTTTTTAATATAGAGTGTGGCAAGTGCCTGGAACACCCTGCCTTGAGCGGAGGTACTATGTTCTGTCGTGCTGAAGCAAAGCAAGAATTTCATTGTCCTGTCAGGGACACACGACAATAAACTCTCTTGAATCTCGTGAAGGCAGATGCAATAGTGGCATCTTAGAGGCTTTCAGATAGGCGCATGGATATAGAAACATAGAAACATAGAAAAATAGGTGCAGGAGTAGGCCATTCAGCCCTTCGAGCCTGCACCGCCATTCAATGTGATCATGGCTGATCATCCAACTCAGTATCCCGTACCTGCCTTCTCTCCATACCCCCTGATCCCTTTAGCCACAAAGTGCCACATCTAACGCCCTCTTAAATATAGCCAATGAACTGGCCTCAACTACCTTCTGTGGCAGAGAATTCCAGAGACTCACGACTCTCTGTGTAAAGAATGTTTTCCTCATTTCGGTCCTAAAGGAATTCCTCCTTATCCTTAGACTGTGACCCCTTGTTCTGGACTTCCCCAACATCGGGAACAATCTTCCAGCATCTAGCTTGTCCAACCCCTTAAGAATTTTGTAAGTTTCTATAAGATCCCCCCTCAATCTTCTAAATTCCAGCGAGTACAAGCCGAGTCTATCCAATCTTTCCTCATATGAAAGTCCTGACATCCCAGGAATCAGTCTGGTGAATCTTCTCTGTACCCCCTCTATGGCAAGGATGTCTTTCCTCAGATTTGGAGACCAAAACGGTACGCAGTACTCCAGGTGTGGCCTCACCAAAACCCTGTACAACTGCAGTAGAACCTCCCTGCTCCTATACTCAAATCCTTTCGCTATGAATGCTAACATACCATTTGCTTTCTTCACTGCCTGCTGCACCTGCATGCCTACTTTCAATGACTGGTGTACCATGACACCCAGGTCTCGTTGCATGTCCCCTTTTCCTAATCTGCCACCATTCAAATAATAGTCTGCCCTCATGTTTTTGCCACCAAAGTGGATAACCTCACATTTATCCACATTATACTGCATCTGCCATGCATCTGCCCATTCGCTCAGCCTATCCAAATCACCCTGCAGCCTCCAAGCATCCTCCTCACACCTAACTATACCCCCCGGCTTGGTGTCATCTGCAAATTTGGAGATGTTGCATTGAATTCCCTCGTCCAAATCATTAATATATATTGTAAATAGCTGGGGTCCCAGCACTGAGCCTTGCTGTACCCCACTAGTCACTGCCTGCCATTCTGAAAAGGACCCATTTACTCCTACCCTTTGCCTCCTGTCTGCTAGCCAGTTCTCTATCCACATCAATACTGAACCCCCAATACCGTGTGCTTTAAGTTTGTATACTAATCTCTTATGCGGGATCTTGTCGAAAGCCTTCTGAAAGTCTAGATATAACACATCCACTGGTTCTTCCTTATCCACTCTACTAGTTACATCCTCGAAAAATTCTATCAGATTTGTCAGACATGATTTACCTTTCGTAAATCCATGCTGACTTTGTCCAATGATTTCACCACTTTCCAAATGTGCTGCTATCCCATCTTTAATAACTGACTCTAGCAGTTTCCCCACTACCGATGTTAGACTAACTGGTCTGTAATTCCCCGCTTTCTCTCTCCCTCCTTTTTTAAAAAGTGGGATTACATTAGCTACCTTCCAATCCTCAGGAACTACTCCAGAATCTAAGGAATTTTGAAATTTTGAAAAATTATCACTATGCAGGGAATGGAGGGATATGGATCACATGGAAGCAGATAGGAGTTGAAGGCGGCACGGTGGCGCAGCGGTGGAGTTGCTGCCTTACGGCGCCAGAGACCCGGATTCGATCCTGACCACGGGTGCTGTCTGTATGGCGTTTGTACGCTCTCCCGGTGACCACGTGGGTTTTCTCCGGGTGCTCCTATTTACTCCTACACTCCGGAGATGTACAGGAATGTTTGCAGATTAATTGGCTTTTGCAAATTCTCAATTGTCCCTATTGTGTAGGATACTGCTAGTGTAGTGGGCGATCGCTGGTCGGCGTGGACTCGATGGGCCAAAGAACCTGTTTCCACGCTAAGTCTAAAATCTGAGTTGTAAAACCCGAAGAAGGATTCGGACCTGAAACATCAGCCATCCTTTTTCTCCAGAGATTCTGCCTGGCCCGCTAAGTTAAGGGCCTGTCCTACCAGCATCCGACTCCATGCGATGAGCGTGATCAAACTAGAAGCGGGGGCCGCGCGGAGGTCGGGTGATCCCTGTACAGGGCCGTTCCCACAAGTATGCGCCTGAATGCGGCAAGCGCGACCAAACGGGCAGCGAGGGCCGCGTGGAGGTCGGGTGAGCGGCGCAACGCGGCGCAAAGTGAGGCGAACTTGGAGCGAAGTCTTAAAGGTAAGTTCGCCAGGACAGAGAGGGGCACACAGAGAGGGGCACAGAGGCACACACACAGAGAGGGCTACGGAGCCACACACATAAAGGGTCACGGAGGCACCTATAGAGAGGGCCACGGAGGCACGACGCCGATACGGTGTGTAATGCGTCGAGGCAACTGCGAGCCGACAAGCCGTTGCCGCGCGGAACTTTTGAACATAGTCAGTTTTTCAGAGCCCCGCGCGATGTCGGGACGAACTCCACACAATTCCGCACGGCTCCGGCGATCGAAGTGGGACCAGCCCCGCGACGCCGGACGGCTCAAGCGACCACGTTAGGTTGCGCTCATCCCATGGAGTTGCATGCTGGTGGGACAGGCCCTTCACTCCAGCAGTTTGTGTCAATCTAAACCCTACAGTTGGTCTAGGCATCACGCTCGCCACAGACATTGTGGGCTGAAGGGCCTGTTCCTATGCTGCACTCTTCTAGGTTCCATGTTAAGGGCCTGTCCCACTTTCCCTAGTTATTCACAAACTCTCCCGAGTTTTCAAACTAGCAGAATGTTGGTAGCGAGTCCGTAGGAGGCCGTAGGAGTCTGTGGATATATCAGGCTGGAAAAAACGTCCCGACTTTCCTGATGCCCCGAGTACCTACGGTTTGCATAACGAGCAGCTACGAGATGTCCACGGACTCCCACGGCCTCCTACGGATTCGCTACGAACATTCTGCGAGTTCGAAACCTCGGGAGAAATTGTGAATTTGTGAATAACTTGAGAAAGTGGAACAGGACCTTAACTATCCTTAGAGATAATGGTACTATCCTAAGAGATAAGCTGAGATGATGGCGTGGCTGGGTCTAGTCGCCATCGTGGCAGCTCCGTGGAGATTGTGCGTTTTTTTAACTATTGTGTTTATTTTTTAATATCTTTCTTACTATTAACACACTGTTCTGTTCTGTTCTGTTCTGTGTTTTTTTGCACAATCCGCAGGCGTTGCCACTTTCATTTCACTGTACATCTTGTATGTGTATGTGACATGTAAAGTTGACTTGACCAGACAAGTTCACCTGGTTTTGTGGAGAATCACACCTGCTGGTTTTTGATGCCTGTACAGGGAAAATTAGAGCACTTTCCCAACGTCCCCGACAGTGAAGATAGGCGCAAAATGCGCAAAACGTGACCCATGTCTGGAGAGAAGGAATGGGCGACGTTTTGGGTCAAGACCTTTCTTGTGCTGCATTGTACTATGTTCTATGTTCTACACTAATATTGCAATGATAGACAATAGGTGCAGGAGTCGGCCATTCGGCCCTTCGAGCCAGCACCGCCATTCAATGTGATCATGGCTGATTATCCACAATCAGTACCCCGTTCCTGCCTTCTCCCCATATCCCCTGACTCCGCTACCTTTAACTCTTTCTTGAAAGCATCCAAAGAACCGGCCTCCACCACCCTCTGAGGCAGAGAATAGTAAGATTGAACGAGAACTTACCAGTTCGAAGGTTGATCTTTATTTCATGAGGAGTTGCGGTGAGGGATTTCGTGAAGAGCCCGCCGGCGCGCATGCGCGACATTCTTCAAGGTAGCGGTGTGGAATCACAGAAACAACAACAGAAATGACTTGGCATAGTAAGATTGAAGAGACTCTAATTACCAGTTGAGTATGATCGAGGGTTGGGAGCGGAGGGCACGAAATCCCTCACCGCAACTCCTCATGAAATAAAGATCAACCTTCGAACTGGTAAGTTCTCGTTCAATCTTACTATTTCATTTCGGAGTCACGTGAGTGACTTCGTGAAGACTTCAAAGCTCTGTGATTCCACGCCCTGGACCACGTCCATGCTGTCACACACCACTTATGAGGATGGATAGGAGTAATCAACAAGAGTTCCAGACTGCTTGTACTGAAAGACAAGAGCAACATTGGTTAACAACAAAAGAAAACCCCTTATGCGGGGACATCTCCACGTTCTTGACCTGCATTCAGCACGGCCTCCACGAACTGTAGAGGAGCGGCAACAGATGTATTGTAGAACCGCTGGAAGGTGGCTTCGTACGCCATCCTACTGTGGCAAGAATATGGTCCATGGGCACCTCCATGACCCTTGCCTCCAACGTTGATGCAGCCCTGGTGGAATGGGATTTGAAGATATTAGTGTCAACACGTGACTTACCCAAGACGATCCTGAGCCACCTGGATATTGTCTGGACCGTCACTCTATGGTGAGGGTTCTCCATTCCTTCAGTTTTCTCGTCACTTTCACAAAGTGACGGATATGGGCGGCTAAACATAGCCATGCATCAGCGGGGTATGCCAGGAACTTCAGCTGCAGCCCTGTGTACCCAGGTCTATGCTGCTTGAGTAGCTCGTCTATGACGAAGACTACTTCCGCAGGGGTAGAGATCATCCTGTCGATCTGGATTATGCGGAGTGTCTGTACCCTCTGTGCTGAAGTCAGTGCCAGTAACATCACCAGCTACAGGGTGAGTTTGTCCAGTTCCAGGCCCTCCATGGGCGACCACGTCCTGAGCAGGGTGAGTATTTCCCCGATATCCCAGGTGATATTATAGCGTGGTCTGGGCGGATTCGAATTGAATATTACCCGCACGAGTCTGGACACCAGCCTGTTGGATCCTACCTTAACATTGAGGTAGAATGACAGCGCACTAGAGGCGCTGTTGATGGCACTGTAGCTCAGGTGCTCATTATGATGCAACCCCGTCAGAATTCCAATACGTCGGTTATGGTTACAGCGTCGTAGGTAATATGCGAGCGGCCGCAGTAGGTTTCCCATTTCCGGATGTGAGAGAGATATTGCCGCATGGTGAACTCCCAGCATGACGCTCCGATGGTACCCATGGTTCTAGATGATATGCCATACCGCAGTAATGGCCTGTGCAGAACCTCCAAGCCAACAAGTTTAGATGACTGTGGCAGGGATGTGGTCCCCCTGAGACAGGGTGTGTACCAATTATGGGCAACCCTCGAAGAGGACCCAAGGCCGACTGATCATATCAAGGACCACCGGATACCATGTAGGCCAGTCGGGTATGAGAAGAATGCCCTTAGCAGCATTGGTCTGGATTACCCGCAACACCCGACTGATGAGGCAAAATGGAGGAAAGGCATAGAACCCAATTCCCTCAGTCCAGCGAGACGCATCCATCGCCATAGCCCCAGGATCGGGTCCCACAAACGTATGTTAGTACCTGATGGTTCAACTGTGACGCAAAGAGGTCGATATCTGGATCACCAAAGTGGGCAGTAATTTTAGCGGATATGTGGAGATTCATCATCCACTTGATGTGGTCATAGAGTTTGCGTGACCTGATGTCCGCCACTGTATAGAGCTCACCTGGGAAACAGGTAGCTGAAATCCAAATAGTGCGTCGAACACACCAGAGCCAAATTGTATTTGTCAATTCAGCACATGAAAGTGACCTGGTACCGCCCATATGGATTAGATAGGCCACCTCAGTGGTATTATTCATTTGGAGACGGACATGAGCATCAGTAAGGCTAGAACAAGAAGCTCGAAGTCCGTGAAATGCGCCCAGCATCTCCAAATAGTTTATCCCTTGTGACAACAAGAAGGTAAATTCAAGGGTGTCCCATCTGCCCTCACAACTGGAGCAGTTGTCCATAGCAACCCCGGACATGGGAGCTTGCGTCTGTTTGTAAGTATACCATCGGATTGGCCAAAATGATGGATTTAAGTGAGACATAAATATTGTCAATCCTCCATTGTAACGCAATCTGTGCCATGCAAGGCAGCTGCATTGGTCGATGGAAATGTCTAGCGTTCAGTGTTAACGGCGAGACCTTGGCGCTCTGCAAATTCGATAACGCCAAGGCCCGTTTTGGGCAGCTGGAAAACCGCTACAATCTTGCCAATCACCGTAGTAGTTTGTTGAATTGATGGTATACTGGCCCAGACTAGGCCCTAGCATAGTTGGGTGGCCCTCACGTGATTGGAATCCACCATAACCCCAGATACCCTTAACCTGTGAAGGGCAGGACGTTGATTTATCTGGATGGGTAATGAACCCCATTTGGTGAAAAACGTCCACGGGCTGACACTGCCAGTTCGGCTGATTCCCAATAATTAGGATATCACCTAGACAGGCCAACACTATGTGATTTTGTCTCCTAGTGTAGCCAGTATTGATTGGAGCAATTTAGAATAATCTAGGGGTGTGTAAGCCCAATTAGCAAAGCTCTGTAGAGCCAGAGCTGATCCATCCAGATAAATGGCAAGAACTTCCTGGGGCATTTCTGAATGGATACTGAATAGCATGCATCTTTAATCAATGCATGCCATAAAGCAGCCCCCAGAACCCAAAAACTTAGGTGTTTCCAGTTTGAAATGGGTATATTCTACAAAAGTATTCAAATGGTGCAAATCAAAAATAAGTCGACATCCTCCATCCCTCCTTGTGACTGTAAATTTTTCAGCCTAGCCTACTGCCGCTTTTTGCTGGACAGTGTAAATTTCGGATCTGCATATGCTGGGATGGAGGGATGTCACCATTGATGAATTCAATCGCATAGCCTTGAATACTTTGTAAGATAAACTCATCAGACGTGATGGGACCGCATGCCCCCGGAAAGAGCTGTAGTTCCCCACCAACATGTGAAGTTCAACATGCAGGGGCATGAAATCCAGACCACCTTACCGTCATGGTTATCGGCGGCCCTCGAGATGCATGGCCGTATGTGGAGGTGCTGGATACTGAAATTGAGGCGGAGCTGGAGCGGAGGCCCTTGCTGGCCTAATGGCAGGGCCTTCCTGGTCGAGAGAAGTGACCACATGAATCCCACCATCGTAGCGTGGTCATCCCGCTCCTGGACCCTCTTGGAGAGGTCTTCCCCGAAAATTTTGATTCTGTTGCAGGAGGAGCTCCAACATCCGCTCCATCCTGGCCAATACGCCCCTCGGTCTTAGAACTCGGGCGGACGGAGTCCTCATGTTCTGCTGAACTGCTGGGGCTTTGTCCATCGGCCCGCACCTCGTCGAGGTGAACCCGGTGCCGGAAGTTGTCGCCGGCAGCCGCTGCAGCGAAGCTGAGCGATTCCTGCGCGGGAGGTACACTCAAACGCCTCCTCGGCGGAGCTTGATCCCGCTGCCCCGGAGGGCAAATGCGGCGGGGAGTCGGCACCTGACTTAGCATGGAGACCCGACGCCCGCGCGGGCTTGCCGGCTGCCCACATCATGGACCTTGCCGACTCATGGTCTCGTCCTCCCATCCATGGGGGACTCGGCGACCGTGGCGTATGGGCTCGTTGAAGGGAGGAGCAGTTCGCTGGGCTTTGTGTCTGGCTTTAAGGCCACCAATAGGACCTCCTCCTGGAGTTGACGGTTCGCAGCTCCTGCTGACGATGGTGAAACCTCCCTGTGCCTACTGGAGCTGGATGGTTCCTCCTTCTGCTCCAGTAGCCGCGTCATGCGGCCATACGCCCTTCACCCTGAACACTCGGGTGGTCGGAGTCCTCCGGCTCAGAAAAATTGCCGGGGCTCCTCTCATCGGCCCGCACCTCGTCGAGGTGATCTCGGTGCCGGTAGTTGTCGCTGCCAGCCGCCGAAGCGAAACCGCGCGATTCCCGCGCGGGAGAGGTGTTCAACCGCCTCCGTTTAGCGGGAGCGGAAGCCGTTGCCACAAAGGGCCCTGACGGCAGGGGGTCGGCTCCAGCAGAAGCATGGAGACCCGACGCCCGCGCAGGCTTGCCGGCTGCCCACGTCGTGGACCTTGCCGACGCATGGTCTCGTCCCCCCCATCCACGGGGGACTCGGCGACCGAGGCGGGACCGTACCCAAGCCCCCCGTCCCGACGTCGGGGTTTGGGGGTTGGATGCTAGACCTCACCAGAGACCTGGGTCCCGCCTGTGAACCAGACCGCAACTCGGCGGCAGGTAATGCCTTAGCCCCAGAAGGGTTAGGCTGGCGAGCTCCTTCCCTCCCCCTACTCGGAGGGCGGAGGGAGAAGGGCCGTACAGCAGCACGCGAGCCCTGGCCCAGGTCGCCCAACGAGCCCGTTGGCGACCCCGATATGGACAACAGGGTTGACCTGCTCCTTGGGCACTGGAGCTCCTGCTCCTCGAATCAGCACTGGAGCTCCTGCTCCTCGAATCAGAACTGGAGCTCCTGCTCCTGGAATCAGCACTGGAGCTCCTGCTCCTCGAATCAGCATTGGAGCTCCTGCTCCTCGAATCAGCACTGGAGCTCCTGCATAGCGGCGGGTCGGGCCCGGTAACAACAGGGCTCCCCGACATCCACGCCTATTTCCCGGCCACGTACCTGTAGGGAGAGAACACAATACACACCCGCCACAACAGGACACCAACTCCCAATGGAGCTCCGGTGTATCGGCGGGTCGGGCTCTGTACCAACAGGGCTCCCCGACTACCACGCCTATTTCCCGGCCCGACTCGCAGGTGAGCCGCTGAGGAGGGCTCCGGGATAAGTGGCTGGCGACTCCAATCCACGTTCCTGTAGGGAGAGAACACACTGTCCCCCCCCAACAGGAAACACCAACTCTAGGGGGCTTAGCCTTACCTGAGTCGGCCCTCTGAAGGGCTGGTCGGGAGCTGCGCTCCCCACCAGCCGTCGGCAGCAATGCGTTGCGACGATATGTCACGCATGCGTGCCGGCGGGCTCTTCACGAAGTCACTCACGTGACTCCGAAATGAAATACCACAGACTCACCACTCTGTGTGAAAAAGTGTTTCCTCATCTCCATTCTCCAGCATTTTTGTCTAACCTCGGTTTTTCCAGCAACTGCGGTTCTTTCTTAAACAACTCTCTGGGTGAAAACGTTTTTCGCTCATCTCAGTCCTAAATGGCCTACCCCTTATTCTGAAACTGTGAGGGTACACAAAAGGCTGGAGATACTCAGCGGGTGCAGCAGCATCTAAGGAGCGAAGGAGATAGCCGACGTTTCGGGCCGAAACCCTTCTTCAACTGTGACCCTTGGTTCTGGATTCCTCCCAACATGTGGAATTCTCTGCCTCGGAGGGCGGTGGAGGCCGGTTCTCTGGATGCTTTCAAGAGAGAACGGGGTACTGATTGGGGATGATCAGCCATGATTACATTGAATGGCGGTGCTGGCTCGAAGGGCCGAATGGCCTCCTCCTGCACCTATTGTCTATTGTCATAACACCGGGAACATCTCTCCTGTATCTAGCCTGGGAATGTCATATGTTTCTATAAGACCCTCTCATCCTTCTGAATTCCAGCAAATATAAGAATATTATATTAAGAATAAAAGCACTGATTGCAGTTGTTATTCTTCCAGCCCATTTCCAGGCATTTGCATTTTGAAAGGTATTTAATAGCTTGTCGGAGAAATGGGCTTGCGTTAATAGCTGGGCTATAATATTACCTTGGTTGATGTGCGGACGTCATCATTGTGGTTCATGGAATGCACTGTTCACAAGTGTTCCAACTCAATACATCTGGTTTTACTTGTGAAAGGGGGGGGTGGGCTTGACATCAGATGGACATGTGTGTGTGTGAGATCGCGGTCAGATATTAGGACTCCAACTATTCACGTTACACTCACGCTTTCGCGTTGCACCTTGGCCGAAGAGTACGCGCACAAAAATCTCTGGACTGACCCGATTAGGTCCTCGGCCTCCCCGTACCAACGCTAGGTTCATAAACCCCTGTCCCACGGTATGAGTTCATTTTTTCACGAGTTATCCCGACTTTGCCCTGATTCGAACTCGGAGATTTACGGTAATGGCCGCTCGTCGGTACTCAGGGCTCTCGTGGACATTTGTCATCACGTTGAAAAATCTTCACGAGCCTTCCCGCGCTTACCTGCCGTTAGCGAGTCTTCCCGAGTGCCTGCCGTGAGCGCTAAGAGACGCCCCCGAGCTCCGACGTACCCGCTACGTTCATTCTCCGTGCTTACCACGAGTTTGATTTTGTTTTTAAACTCGGGAGAGCTCTTGGAGTGAACTCGCACCGTGGGACAGGGCTATTAAACATGGCCCAAGACTCTTGTCCTCTTTCACAGGGCCCGGGTCAAAACCCGGCAATGATTTATCACAGTAATCAACAGGATGAATAACAATGACGTCTCGATTTCTCCTGTGATCAACAATTTGCTGTATCCACTGGGATTTGTGGGTTGCAACTTAAGTCGTTGCAAGGCCAACCGAGCTCAGAAAGTCATCGGATGTTTTGAAGATCCCAATTAGCGCTTGGATGCTTTTCGTTGGGTGGGCGAGGAGGGGAAATAATATTACCAAACATTATTACCAGCAGTCGCTCCAGTTCCACTGACGCTAACGAGCTTACCGGATTGCAAAATTAAATTCTTATCGACCATTTATTTGTAGACAGAGACACTGTTCAATTTGTCTTTGTTTAACGAGCAAAGTTTTCAAATATATCACCGGCAATTAATTATTGACAAAGAAAAACACATTACGTTTCTGACTGCGCTTTGCAAGCAAGAATTGTTCACCCAGGCAAAGCCTTTGGTCATTCAGTGATCTCCCACTATCATTAGCCTGCCTGCTTCATTTCATTCTCATAGAGTTCTCACTTCCCAAATGAGGGACAAAAGGGTCAAAATAAGGGACAATTTCCCAACGGCAATTCGTTGACCGACTGGGCCGTGTCTGGGTGAATGATGAGTTGGGCCCGGGTGCTGGACTGCACACAAAGCCCAGCCAGCGGGCCAGCTGAGGAGTTTTGGCCCGGGGGCCGCGCGCAAAGTCCGGCGCCCCGTCCAACTCGTGAACCGATGATCGGCCGTGAGAAGGAGGGGTGGTGGTGGTGTCGGTGGTAAGCGAAGGTTCGAAGGTCGGACAGCTGGCCGGGCTGCCGACCGACCGACGGGGCCACAGGCGAGGCGCTGCTGCTGCTGCTGCTGCTGCACTCCATGGGCTGCACTACGTCGGGACGGGTGAGGCAGGGCCGGACGTGGCGCTCTGACACGACCACGTGATACTAGGTCCTCGGGCCTAACTTGCCTACACTGGTCAACAAGTCCAGGCAACACTAGTCCCACCTGCCTTCCTTTGGCCCATATCCCTCCAAACTTATCCATGTACCTCTCTAAATGTTTCTTAAATGGCCCCTGCCTCAACTACCTCCTTTGGCAGCTCGTTCAACACACCCACTAACTTTAGTGACACAAAATGCTGGAGTAACTCAACGGGACACGCAGCATCTCTGGAGACAAGGAATGGGTCAATCTGAAGAATGGGTCAATCTCGACCCCAAAACGTCACCCATTCCTGCTCTCCAGAGCAACCGCTCGTTTTGTCAGCAAAGCAAGTGTGGTTGAGAAAAGATTTTGCACTTCAGACCATGTTACCCGTTAAGATTTGCTTAAAGCAGAGATTGTTTCTGTCTGTCTGCGAATGTGATCCTTTTTCGGGAAAAGGGACTTAGTGCCTAAGGGAAAGAAATGCGAGTTATTTTCGTGGTTCAAAATCCATGGAATGCCGCGCTGAGATAATTCTCCGATTTCAAATTCTATTCACTGCTTTTCTAAAGAAGCTAAACTCGACTGGAAACTACATCTAACTGGTTTCCAAAAGCTGTTATTTCATTTTCTGTTATATCTGCAAGGCTGAGTGATTATTAGGAAAGAATTTCTGTTCTAAGAACATGGAAAAGTACATCACAAAAATACACAAACAGGCCCTTTCACCCATATTACAAGCACTTTCGTATTATGTCCGATCAGCAGATTAGTCCGATCAGCAGAGAAGGTTATTGGCTGCAACCTTCCCTCCATTGACGAACTGTTCACTGCAAGGGCCAGGAAGCAAGCGGGCAAGATCATCTCTGACCCCTCTCACTCTGGCCACAAACTCTTTGAATCACTTCCCTCTGGAAGGCAACTCCGGACTGTCAAAGCTGCCACAGCCAGACTTAAAAACAGTTTTTATCCACGAGTAGTTGCTCTACTCAACAGCCAAAAATCTGTAGCCTCCCATTGATCGGGTATTTTGTTGGTTCACATGCTGGATCAATGGTGTTTTATCATTAATGTTCTATTATTATTAATGTTTAGTGTTTTCTGAGTCATTCGTAACTGTCACTGTATGCCATGTTGTTACTTGTGGGCGGAGCACCAAGGCAAATTCCATGTATGTGAATACTTGGACAATAAACTTACTTACTTACTTTCTTATTTCAACATGAAAGTCCTGGATAGAGTGGATGTGGAGAGGATGTTTCCACTAGCGAGCCCCTGGCGGGCCAAAGAAACGCTTCAAGGAGAACACCAAGAACAGACTGAAGAAATTCCACATCACATCGAGCAACCGGGAGCACGTTGCACTGGACAGGCGCTCCTGGAGGAAATCCGTGCAGGAAGGAGCTGCACGTGAGGAAACGGAACTACGCCGTGTCGCAGAGACAAAGCAACAGCACCGTAAGGAGAGAGAGAGAAGGGGGCTCGACGACTACCAACCACCGCCAGCCTCCACTGCCCACGTTGCACCAATGTGTGTGTGGATCGCGGATCGGCCTCTGCAGCCATCTGCACACCCACAAGTAGACCACCCTGAGGAGAGGAGAGGACAGTCAGACTCATTCTGTTACCCACCGAACCAGACTGATTCCTGGGATGTCAGGACTGTCTTATGAACAAAGACTGCATAGACTCGGTTTATACTCGCTAGAATTTAGGAGATTGAGAGGGGATCTTATAGAAACTTACAAAATTCTTAAGGGGTTGGACAGGCTAGATGCAGGAAGATTGTTCCCGATGTTGGGGAGGTCCAGGACAAGGGGTCACAGCTTAAGGATAAGGGGGAAATCCTTTAGGACCGAGATGAGAAGGAATTTTTTCACACAGAGAGTGGTGGGTCTCTGGAACTCTCTGCCACAGAGGGTAGTTGAGGCCAGTTCATTGGCTATATTTAAGAGGGAGTTAGATGTGGCCCTTGTGGCTAAGGGGATCAGAGGGTATGGAGAGAAGGCAGGTACGGGATACTGAGTTGGATGATGATCATATTGAATGGCAGTGCAGGCTCGAAGGGCCGAATGGCCTACTCCTGCACCTAATTTCTATGTTTCTATGTTTCTATGTTTCATTTCAAGTGACATAGAAAGATAGAAAATAGGTGCAGGAGCAGGCCATTCGGCCCTTCGAGCCTGCACCGCCATTCAATATGATCATGGCTGATCATCCAACTCAGTATCTCGTACCTGCCTTCTCTCCATACCTCCTGATCCCTTCAGCCACAAGGGCCACATCTAACTCCCACTTAAGTATAGCCAATGAACTGGCCTCTGTGGCAGAGAATTCCACAGATTCACCACTCTCTGTGTGAAAAATGATTTTCTCGGCTCG
Organism: Raja brachyura; assembly: GCA_963514005.1. The sequence continues at coordinate 4,818,922 of OY740792.1, read as the reverse complement.
ATCCTAAAAGACTTCCTACTTATCCTTAAACTGTGACCCTTTGTTCTGAACTTCCCCAACATCGGGAACAATCTTCCTGCATCTAGCCTGTCCAAACCCCTTAATAATTTTGTAAGTGATAACTAGTGAGTGAACCATATAACCATATAACCATATAACAATTACAGCATAGAAACAGGCCTTCTCGGCCCTTCCAGTCCGTGTCGACCATTTATTTTCCCCTAGTCCCATCTACCTGCACTCAGACCATACCCCTCCATTCCCTTCCCGTCCATATACCTATCCACTTTACTTTTAAATGTTAAAATCGATCCTGCCTCCACCACTTCCACCACAATGATGACTAGTGGGAGAGTCTAGGACCAGAGGCCATAGCCTCAGTATAAAAGGACGTACCTTCAGAAAGGAGATGAGGAGGAATGTCTTTCGTCAGAGGGTGGTGAATTTGTGGAGTTAATTGCCACAGACGGCTGCCTAAATGGATATTATTAAGGCGGAGATTGACAGGTTCTTGATTAGTACGGGTGTCAGGGGTTCTGCGTAGAATGGGAGAGAGCGGAGACTGTTTAATGGCAGACTAGACGATGGGCTGAATGGCCTAATGCTGCTAGAATGGATGAATCTTATTGATAGATTTTAGTTGTGGAGATACACCGTACTGCTCAGGATACTGAATACCCCGACTAGTCCCAGAGCCACGGCTGCAGGGGGGCAAATTCGAGCCGCCGATCGGCCGCTGAAGTCCCGATGAGGTCGAGATTGGCCGTCACACCCGGCCTAGGCGCCCCATTTTCGGGGGTCTTCCAGGTGGAGGATTTCGAGCAAGCGCTGGGAATTTTGTACGAATTAAAGGAGGTACCGGACCACCAGTTGCAGGAAAATGGGTGGTGGACCTGCACTGCACGCCCTGGCTTTGCGCGATTGTACTTAAGAAAGACACAAAACACTGGAGCAACTCAGCGGGTCAGGCAGCATCTCTGGAAAAAAAGGAATAGGTGATGTTTCGGGTCAGAACCCTTCCTCCGACTGACTAAAACATTAGACTTTAAACAATAGACAATAGGTGCAGGAGTAGGCCATGTGGCCCTTCGAGCCAGCACCGCCATTCAATGTGATCATAGCTGATTATCTCCAATCAGTACCCCGTCCCTGCCTTCTCCCCATATCACCTGACTCCGCTATCTTTAAGAGCCCTATCTAGCTCTCTCTTGAAAGTATCCAGAGAACCGGCCTCCATCGCCCTCAGAGAATTCCACAGACTCACCACTCTCTGTGAGTAAAAGTGTTTCCTCATCTCCGTTCTAAACGGCTTACCCCTTATTCTTAAACTGTGGCCCCTGGTTCTGGACTCCCCCAACATCGGGAACAGGTTTCGTGCCTCTAGCATGTCTAAACCCTTAATAATCTTATATGTTTCAATAAGATATACTCTCATCCTTCTAATTTCCAGAGTGTACAAGCCCAGCCGCTCCATCCTCTCAGCACATGACAGTCCCGCCATCCCGGGAATTAGCCGTGTTTAGTTTAGCTTAGTTTAGAGATACAGCGCGGAAACAGGCCCTTCGGCCCACCGAGTCCGCGCCGACCAGCGATCCCCACACACTAACACAATCCTGCACACACTGGGAACAATTTTTACATTTGCACCAGGCCAATTAAACTACAAGCCTGTGCATCTTTGGAGTGTGGGAGGAGGCCGATGATCTCGGAGAAAACCCACGCAGGTCACGGGAAGAACGTACAAACTCCGCACCCGTAGTCGGGATTGAACCCGGGTCTCCGGCGCTGCAAGCGCTGTGAGGCAGCAACTCTACTGCCGCACCACCGTGGCCTTTGCCGTCCAACTGTCTGCCTGTGCTTCTACACTACAGCCAATTAAATGTGCAGAGAGGACTTGGCACGGGTGTGCGCTGCAAAACAAGCTGCTAGGTTTCAGTTTGGGTGGTAGAAAGCCAGTGGAATTACGTAAGCATAAATTGATAGCAGACCCCGGCAGAATTGAGTAATCCAATTTGTCACCGTCTAAATAATCACTACTGTACCGTAAATGGGATGGCGTACGTGTGGCTTCTTCTCCTGGGATTTCCCAGATTCACAGAGTACAAGGGGACCTGACGGGAAGGGGAAACTGTGGCATACCCCCCCCCCCCATCCTGACTGTCCCCTTGTCCATTTGTCACTTCCTGTGTGGCACCGGTGACAAAGACATTTCTCAGGGCAGGGTCAGGGAGCGGCAAGTGAGTCATGGCATTCGTCCCAACTGGACTCTCGGGGGGGGGGGGGGGGGGGGCTGAGATCACTTCCCAAGGACAGGAAAGCACATCGCTTTGTGACAAGTGATCGTCCCCACCAAAGTGAATGGTACGTGGCAGGACTTAAACACTGAGAAGTGTTCCCACCCAAAACGTCACCTCCCCATGTCCTCTGCCTGTCGAAGGTTCCCAAACTGATTCATCACCTATCTGCAAGACAGACGCCAGATGCTGGAGCAACTCAGCCGGACAGGCAGCATCTCTGGAGAGAAGGCACGGGTGACGTTTCGGGTCGGGACACTTCCTCGTGCACTAAAACATCATCCATTCCTTCTATTGTCACGTTTTTACTTTTTCCGCGCCGACCAGCGATCCCCGCACATTAACACTATCCTACACACACTAGGGACAATTTTTACATTTACACCAAGCCAATTAACCTACATACCTGCACGTCTTTGGAGTGCGGGAAGAAACCGAAGATCGCGGAGAAAAACCACGCAGGTCACAGGGAGAACGTGCAAACTCCGTACAGACGGCACCCGTGGTCGGGATCGAACCCCGTACTCCAGAACCAGGGGCCACAGTTTAAGAATAAGGGGTAAGCCATTTAGAACGGACACAAGGCAACACGTTTCACACAGAGAGTTGTGAGTCTGTTGAATTCTCTGCCTCAGAGGGCGGTGGAGGCCGGTTCTCTGGATGCTTTCAAAAGAGAGCTGGATAGGGCTCTTAAAGATAGTCTGGGGATATGGGGATATTAGCCGAGTTGGACATCATGGTCGGCATGTACAAGTTGGTTTGAAGGGCATGCCTCTGTATTCGTATGACTCTATGACATGAATGGGTGTAGATATCAATATTCGACAATGCAGCGTTGCATTCATAGAAGCAGAATTAAGCCATTCGGCCCATCGAGTCTACTCTGCCATTCCATCATAGCCGATCTATCTTTTCCTCTCAAACCCCATTCGCCTGCCTTCTCCCCATAACCAAGAAGGCTGCGGAGGACAAGCCATTGGATTTATTTAAGGCAGAGGTACTGTCGATAGATTCTTGATTAGTACGGGTGTCAGAGGTTTTGGGGAGAAGGCAGGAGAATGGGGTTAGGAGGGAGGGATAGAAGGGCCATGAATTAATAATAATAATATTAATAAACTTTTTTTCGGACTCAAGTTCCAGACAAGGGACAACGTTACATAAAAATACATTACATATTAAAAAATATCATAAAGTACGTATAACATCTTAGTATATCACATAAAGGCATATCTACAAGGAGGCAACGATACCAGTGTCTCCACAACTGGGATTCGTAGCGTAGATTTGAATGGCGGAGTAGACATAGAAACATAGAAACATAGCAAATAGGTGCAGGAGTAGGCCATTCGGCCCTTCGAGCCTGTACCGCCATTCAATATGATCATGGCTGATCATCCAACTCAGTATCCCGTACCTGCCTTCTCTCCATACCCCCTGATCCCTTTAGCCACAAGGGCCACATCTAACTCCCTCTTAAATATAGCCAACGAACTGGCCTCAACTACCTTCTGTGGCAGAGAATTCCACAGATTCACCACTCTCTGTGTGAAAAATGATTTTCTCATCTCGGTCCTAAAAGACTTCCCCCTTATCCTTAAACTGTGACCCCTTGTCCTGGACTTCCCCAACATCGGGAACAAATCTTCCTGCATCTAGCCCGTCCAACCCTTTAAGAATGTTGTAAGTCTCCATGAGATCCCCCCTCAATCTTCTAAATCCTAGCCGAGTCTATCCAGTCTTTCTTCATATGAAAGTCCTGCCATCCCAGGAATCAGTCTGGTGAACCTTCTCTCTACTCCCTCTATGTCAAGAATGTCTTTCCTCAGATTAGGAGACCAAAACTGTGCGCAATACTCCAGGCTTGATGGGCTGAATGGCCTAATTCTGACAATACTAGACTTGATGGGCTGAATGGCCTAATTCTGCTCCTATCACCTGTGATCTTATGGTCTTATGATCTAACCCCTGACACGCGTATTAATCAAGAATGATTGCACCAACCCAGTCCTGATTACTACTTTCCCACAGGTTCGTGTTTGCTTGCAACATGCAATCTAGCTTGAGCCACGATATTGGAGTGATGCCACTTCAGTGGAACAACATTGACCGCTAGTGATGATCGTAAGGGACCGGGGTTCACAAAGGACACGTCTGCTTCTCTTCACGCTGGGCTGAGACCGAGACCGAGGGAAATGGCTTCATCAGCCAAGGCTGGATTCGTGCCCTGGGAACATGAACATATCAGCTGCTGTCAGGCAACTGAACCAACCTACCGCAACCAGAGAGCAGTTTAGTTTTAGTTACTTCAGAGATACAGCCCGGAAACAGGCCCTTCGGCCCACCGGGTCCGCGCCGACCGGCGATCCCCGCATATTAACACACTCGGGACATTTTTTACATTTACACCAAGCCAATTAACCGACAAACCCACACGTCTTTGGAGTGTGGGAGGAAACCGAAGATCTCGGAGAAAACCCGCGCAGGTCACTGGGAGAACGTGCAGACTCCACACAGACAGCACCCGTAGTCCAAAAATACTATCTACCTCATTGGTGACCCTCATTGGACTACATTTGATCGGACTTTACTGTCTTTACCTTGCACTAAAGGGCCAGTCCCACTCGCTGATTTTTTCGGCAACTGCCGGCACCATATCAGCGTCGGCAAAAGATTTTGAACATTTCAAAATCCAGCGGCGACAAAAAAATGTTGCGACACTTGAAAAAACGCCGCGCGTCAATACGTCGTCAAGCCGCAAATTTTTCAGTCAATGATTCCGGAGGTCGCCGAAAAAATTGCTAAGTGCGACAGGCCCTTAAGTGTCATTCCCTTATCATGTACGTGTAAACTGGGAATGGCTCGATTGTAATCGTGTATTGGCTTTCCGCTGGCTGGTTTGGAATAGACTGGAAAACAAAGCTTTTCAACTGTATTGTGGTACCTCAACGGGGAGAACAGGCGGAGGACGATGGCTGATTTGGTAACGCTCTTGGGGCGCCCCCATTAAGCGAGTGTATATTTCGAGTCTTTACGTGGCGCGTCCACGGCGAAACTCCCACCAGCGACCACCACAGGTCCAAGGATTGGGCCCGGCGACTGGGCAGGCTCGATCTTGTAGCTGACTCGATCGTGAGGAGTCAGTATGAATCGGACAATTTGGAAATTTATCGCTCACCAAGCATGGAAGACCACCACCGCCAGGGTGATGGAACTGAGCGGACCATTCGATAGGCTAGTGTATTTTTCAAGGTAGCCGTCTTTGTTACATCATCTGATGTGCCGTTGTTATCTCCACTTGCTGTTCCCCGGTTCTCGAACTGGGTACCAACAAGGCACGGGTGCATGCGGTACACGAACCAGCAAGGCTCTAACTTAAGGATCTTAATTGTCTCAATTTAGTGTTACATGTCTCCACTTGCGGTTTCCCTGGGTTCTATTGGCTCTGGCTAGCCGACCCAGGACCGTCAAGGCAAATTAAGGGTGGTAAGGGTCTCTCCTCCTCTTCCTGGTGTTAAGCAGAATGAGGATGATAGCTCAGATCACGCAGACATGATCTGGCTCAATTGTAGCATTCGATACATTTAGCGCAGAGCACCGCTACAGGGGTGATATATGCGGGGACGTTTTTTGTCCGGGACAAGTCCCATCCGGCTAGGCGAATACATCAAGCCAAAATTTTGTTTTGTGCGTATCCCTAGTCTGCTAGGTGTCTGATCTCCGCAGATCAGTTTCCTTCCCGTGTTACTTTCCGTTGAAGATGTCCTCATCTTTCCCGTGTTGAAGATGTCCTCAGCTACGGTAACTGGCCAGAGACTCCCTGATGTTAAGAGAGTCATAGTTGTTAGCGGAGCTAACCTCACAGCGGCTGGGAAGGCGGATGGACGAAGGCTGCAGCAGAAAAGGGTCACCGGTCGTCTTGGACTCCATGCCACTGGATCCTGACCCAGATCTCTCGAGGACCATGGGGTGGCTGTCTGTGCACCAATCTCCCCACGTTAAACAAAGTCCCCACTGGCGCCCTATAGGGCCTAAGAAGAAGAAGGTACCTGTGACAAAAATAACCTTAAACCTAAACCCATTGTTCTGTGGTCAGCGCATATGACAATGAAATGCTGTCTGAAGAAGGGCCTCGACCCGAAATGTCGCCTATCTCCTTCGCTCCTTAGATGCTGCTGCACCCGCTGAGTTTCTCCAGCCTTTTGTGTACGCTCGATTCTCCAGCATCTGCAGTTCCTTCTTTAAAACATTATGACAATGAAATGCTCCTGACTTTAGACTTTGGAGATACAATGTGGAAACAGGCCCGTCGGCCCACTGGGTCCACACCGACCAGCAAGCCCCGTACACTAGCACTATCCTACACACCAGGGACAGTTTACAATTTTTACCAAAGCCAATTAACCTACAACCCGTCCGTCTTTGGAATGTGGGAGGAAACTGGAGCACCTGGAGAAAACTCATGTGGTCACGGGGAGAACATAAAAAACTCCGTACAGACAGCACCTGCAGTCGGGATCGAACCCGGGTCTCTGGCGCTGTGAGGCAGCAACTCTACCGCTGCACCACCCAGCTCTGCACTCTTAATTCTTGATACCTATCCTTCCGTGAAGGATTTGCTTCAGTGAAAATTGTCAATTGTCCGTAGTGTGTAGGACAGTGTTAGTGCAGGAGGTGATCGCTGGTCGGTGCAAACTCGTTTGGCCAGAGGGTCTGTTTCTGTGCTGTATCTCTTAGGCCCAGGTCGAGCGCGTTTAATTGTCATATGTACTGATGGTTTAGGTTTCGGACTAGCCTCTTTGAAGGCATGCTTGGACAGTTCAGCCAACATTTGGTCAATTCCATCGACACAAAGTGCTGGAGTAACTCAGCGGGTCAGGCAGCATATCGGGGGGAGAGGATGGGTGACGTTTCAGGTCTTTACTTTAGTTTAGCGATACAGCGCGGAAACAGGCCCTTCGGCCCAGCGGGTCCGCGCCGACCAGCGATCCCCGCACATTATCTCTATCCTATACCCACTAGGGACAATTTTTACATTTTACCAAGCCCGTTAACCTACAAACCTGCACGTCTCTGGAAACCGAAGATGTCGGAGAAAATCACGGGGAGAACGTATAAACTCCGTACAGGCAGCACCCGCAGTTGGGATCGAACCCGGGTCTCCTGCGCTGCATTGGCTGTAAAAGCCCTGACCCACGGTACAAGTTCATTCCAAGAGCTCTCCCGAGTTTAAAAAAAATCAAACTCGTGGTAAGAGCGGAGAATGAACGTAGCGAGTACGTCGGAGCTCGGGGACGTCTCTTGGTGGCTCGTAACGCTAACGGCAGGTACTCGGGAAGACTCGCTAACGGCATGTAAGCACGGGAAGACTGGTGAAGATTTTTCAGCATGTTGAAAAATGTCCACGAGAGCCCCGAGTACCGACAAGTGGCCGTTACCGCAACTCTCCGAGCTTGAATCAGGGCAAACTCGGGAGAATTAGCTCTTGGAATTAACTCGTACCGTGGGACAGGGGTTTAAGGCAGCAACTCTACCGCTGCGCCACTGTGAAGTGTCGGGACCCTTCTTCAGGCTGGTTCGTAACTTGGATCTCAATGAGTTAAATATTTTGCAATGAACGACCACAACTGAGTTGCAGGAGCCTAAAGTTTCAAAAGACGCACTTGGTTGCATATTTCCCTGGATCAAGGATAAAGCAGAGCCTAATGTTTAATGCACAGTAGCTTCCTGGAGCTTTACTGATGCCAGTAACCCTCATAAACTTGACAGAAGCTGGGACGGGCTGCGGATTTGAAGTCTTGGACACTCTGTGACTTTAAGGAGGCTGAACGTGGGGAAAGGCCTCAGAGTGGCGTAGGAAATGGAACAACAATATGTTTCTTCAGCCCTGTGTCATTCAGAAGTTGGCTTGCCAGAACATTCTTTCATCAGCTGTGACTCACACTCTGAGCAACAAATAGTAATCACCACCTGGCAACAGTTGAGAATTCCACACCCATTAAAATCTATTGTAGCCTCAGGTCCCAGGCAGTCATGTTCATCACATCTACCTTCAATAGACAATAGACAATAGGTGCAGGAGTAGGCCATTCGGCCCTTCGAGCCAGCACCGCCATTCAATACGATCATGGCTGATCATCCCCAATCAGTACCCCGTTCCTGCCTTCTCCCCATATACCCTGACTCCGCTATCTTTAAGAGCCCTATCTAGCTCCCTCTTGAAAGCATCCAGAGAACCGGCCTCTGAGGCAGAGAATTCCACAGACTCCCAACTCTCTGTGTGAATCTTTAAGAAAGAACTGCAGATGCTGGAAAAATCGAAGGTAGACAAAAATGCTGGAGAAACTCAGCGGGTGAGGCAGCATCTATGGAGCGAAGGAATAGGTGACGTTTCTGTGGCGTAGGAAGTGGGACCCTATGTGTGAAAATGTTTTTCCTCATCTTCATTCTAAATGGCCTACCCCTTATTCTTAAACTGTGGCCCTTGGTTCTGGACTCCCCCAACATCGGGAACATGTTTCCTGCCTCTAGCATGTCTAAACCATTAATAATCTTATATGTTTCAATAAGATGCCCTGTCATCCTTCTAAATTCCAGAGTATAAAAGCCCAGCTGCTCCATTCTCTCAACGTATGCCATCCCGGGAATTAACCTTGTCAACCTATGCTGCACTCCCTCAATAGCAAGAGTGTCCTTCCTCAAATTTGGAGACCAAAACTGCACACAATACTCTATGTGTGGTGTCACTAGGGCCCTGTACAACTGCAGAAGGACCTCTTTGCTCTTATACTCAACTCCTCTCATTGTGAAGGCCAACATGCCATTCGCCTTCTTTGCTGCCTGCTGTACCTGCATGCTTACTTTCAGTGACCCTCAAATCCTGTTGTACTTCCCCTTTTGCCAACTTGACACCATTCAGATAATAATCTGCATTGCTATTTTTGCCACCAAAGTGGATAACCTTACATTTGTTAACATTAAACTGCATCTGCCATGCATCTGCCCACTCCCCCAACCTGTCCAAGTCACCCTGCATCCTCATAGCATCCTCCTCACAGTTCACACTGCCACCCAGCTTTGTGTCATCTGCAAATTTACTAATGTTACCTTTAATCCCGTCATCTAAATCATTAATGTATATTGTAAGGCGTGATGAAATAAGAATATTGCCACTCCCTCACAGTGCCAGAGACCCGGGTTCGATCCTGACCTCAGGCGCTGTCTGTGCGGAGTTTGCACGTTCTCTCCCGTGACCTGCGCGGGATCCCTCCGGGTGCTCCGGTTTCCTCCACACTCCAAAGACGTGCGGGTTTCTAGGTTAATGGGCCCTCTGTAAAATTGTCCCTGGTGTGTCGGGTGCGGACGAGAAAGTGGGATAACGTGGAACTAGCGCGAACAGGTGAGCGATGGTCAGCATGGACTCGGTGGGGCGAAGGGCCTTTTTCCACCGTATCCATCTCCAGAACAAAATCCTAAGAAATCGGTGAGACATATCAAAGGTTGCCAGTTCTTGATGGATGAAGTGAAAAAAAAATCTGGAAAAGACTACTGTCACGGAATCAAGGACCACGCACACCGATGGCCATTCCCGTTTCTCTCCTCTCTCATCAGGCAGAAGGTACAGAACCTTAAAAGTATGCAGCATCAGATTCGGGAACAGCTTCGTCCCTGTTTAGGATCCATTTCGAATTAAGGGGCTGTCCCACTGTACGAGGTAATTCAAGAGTTATCCCGAGTTTCCCCTGATTCCAACGTGGAGATTTACGGTAACAGCCGCTCGTAGGTAAGAGACGTCCCGAGCTCCGACGTACCCGCTACGTATGTTCTGCGTGCATACCACGAGTTTGATTTTATTTTAAACTCGGGAGAGCTCTTGAATTAGCTCGTACAGTGGGACAGCCCCTTAAGTCCATTCTGCTCCTGTCACTTATAAAGCTATAAGTGTGTAAGACTGGTTGAGTGAATAGGTATGAGCTAACCCAGCAGCCTGAAGATCGAGGCACAAGGAGCTGCAGATGCTGGAATCTTGAGCCATGCACAAGGTGCTGGAGGAACTCAGCAGGTCAGGCAGCATCTCTGGAGACAATGGACACACTTCTTGTAACAGTGGGAGGGAGAAAGCTGGGTGAGAGGAGGAGGAGGCAGATTGAGGAATTCTCTCCTCAGAGGGCGGTGGAGGCCGGTTCTCTGGATGCTTTCAAGGGAGAGCTAGATACGGCTCTGAAAATAGCGGAGTCAGGGGATATGGGGAGAAGGCAGGAACGGGGTCCTGATTGGGGATGATCGGCCATGATCACATTGAATGGCGGTGCTGGCTGGAAGGACCGAATGGCCTACTCCTGCATCTATTGTCTATTGTCTATTCAAGAAGGGACCTATCCATTGTTTCCAGAGATGCTGTCTGCCCCGCTGAGTTACTCCAGCATTTAGCTTCAAAGTTTTTCACTACGTCTCTGCCTTACAGCGCTGGCCAGAGACCCGGGTTCGAACCTGAATACGGGGTGCTTGTCCGTACGGAGTTTGTGCATTCTCCGAAATCTTCGGTTTCCTTCCACATGCCAAGTCCGTGCAGAGAGTGGTGAGGACAGCGGAAAAAATCATCGGGACCTCTCTCCCCTCAATCGGGGATATTGCGACCAAACGTTGCGTGTCTAAGGCCAGCAGTATTATAAAAGACCCCACACATCTCCATCACGGACTGTTCACTCTGCTGCCCTCGGGCAAAAGATATCGCAGCATAAGGAGCAGAACATCAAGGTTCTGCAACAGCTTCTTCCCACGAGCCATCAGACTCCTGAATGCCATGTAATGGGCTGCCACCATTGTCTAATTTATCCTTTTATCCATTTTATCCACGTTTATCCTTCTGTTAATTATCGTGTTGCACAGGGAGCCAAATGCAACGGAATTTCGTTTGGAACTGCATGTATCGATGTATTTCGAAATGACAATAAAGTTTGTTTGACTTGATTTGACTTGACAAAGACTTACAGGTTTGTAGGTTAATTGACTCGGTATAAATGTAAAAGTGTCCCTAGTGGGTGGAGGGTAGTGTTAATGTGCGGGGATCGCTGGTCGGCGCGGACCCGGTGAACCGAAGGGCCTGTTTGCGTGCCGTATCTCTGAACTAACCTCAAACTAAACTAAACCAGCCTCTTCTGCCATAATGAGGGAGAGAAGCAAAAGCCCACAATATATTTTCCGAACTGATAAAGGAATTTTTAACTTCAAAGCACCAAAGGGAAAACTTGTTTGGATTATTCCTCATTATAACACGTTTAAACTTTGACAGAACGTCTCAACTCCATCGTTTTCCCATTTGGGATTCCATTCCAGCTTCTAGTCTAAGGTGGTTTTAATTAGGAGTGCCTCATGGTGTAAATTAGGGAAGGTTTGCACGTGTTAATCTAGCTGGCCACAACTTATGAAAGGCCAGATGAGGACCATTGCCGACGTCTATTTACATTCGGTGGCATTTACTACAGATGTGGGAACTCGTTCCACACTGGATTGTTTTATTTTCGTTCCTCTACAACGGTTTGGTGGAAATAGTACTGGACCTGTCCCACTTGGGCGACTTTTCAGGCGACTGCAGGGGACTACGTGGTCGATACATGTTCTAGCCATGTTACAAAATTTTGAGATTTTAAAAATCAAGTCTGCAATTTATCCCATCAGGTAAAGCATAAAAAGAAGTTTAATTTGACACCTAATTCACTTTCATATCTTCAGTATTAAGAAAGTTATGACCATTTTCATACTCGGAAATTAGCATCTTGTTCCCCATTGCCTTTCCATTGACTTAACACAAAAGCTGTGATCTAGAATAGTCAAAAGCCCATAACTTTCTTAAAAATTAAGAGAACTCAATGAAATTTTCTGTTATTATAGATTGAAGCATTCTGAAACAAATATGAAACAATCTTACTTGGATGACCTGAAATTAAAGCATATAATTAGTTAGTTATCTAATTGTAGCTAATTACAAAATTCAATGAGTAGATCTAAACATCTATCCATTTCTTAAGAAAAGATAAACTTTTTTTAAATTGCCTAAGTGTCCAAATAACATTCACACAATAATCCACAATATAACATAATTTTTAAATCTCATTTTCATGAATTTCTAGGCCAAATGGAAGGAATTTAGTGTTTAATGCCGGTAAATTAATGGCCATTTTAATCAACTAGCGAGTGGGTTTTAGTGGAATGCGGTGGATTGGAATGTTGCGGTTTGCGGTGAAGTCGGGAGGAAAAATACTGTTGGTTCATACATTTTTTTGGACCCCATTTCGCAACATGAAAGTGTGATTAAAGCCTCGCTAAAAAACAACTTTTAATATAAAAATGAACTGTGTATCTTTTTTTCTCCCCTATGCAAAATCCTTCCCATTGTCGGCACTCAAAAATTTTAATTTTTAAATTACTCTAGTTAATAAATAATCTAGCATAATTTAAAAATACCTTCATGAATGAAATGTCGGAGCGATTTTTCTTCCGCAACGAAATCGCCTGACATGGATCGATTTTCTCAGTCTGTAGAAAAACGGCACTTTAAGCCCGCCCCCCTCTGAAAGGCGCCAAAGTCACACACAAGGGGAGTGACAGAACTGCAGCGCTGCTCAAGGTAAGTTTTGTAACATTCCTACATGTTCGCAGGTGGTTTGGCGGGGAGTCACCTTCATGGACGCGAGGAGTTCCCGCAATCTGGGAATTAGACGTGGCCGCATTGTGGTTGGCGCGAATTGTTCAACACGTTGAAAACTTATCGGCGGCTGGAATCGACAGCCGCCATGGAGAGTAGCGCGAATTCTCGAGCCGTAGCTGGGTCGCCAGGGGGTCCTAGTTGGTCGCCAGAAGGTTCTCGTAGGTTCTCGTAGGTTGTAGCTGGTGTTGACCGGTGAATTTCATTGGCTCATTGGGTAAAAAAACATAAGCAGTAGTTTTCAGAACCAAGGATAACCGACCGGTAATGTTAAATGTCCGCCGAGCTTCATAGCCGTGTATCTCTGGCTTCTTAAAAGTTGTCTCCACTCCTTCTCCCTCCTTCTCCCCCATTCTCCCCCCCCCCCCCATTTTAAAAGACTTTCGTGACCCTAACCGTACACTATGCTTTGGCCATCTTAATTACAGCGCCAACCTTCCTGTTCACCGCCGTGTGTGTCTGTATCACCTTGTCTTTGCACCGTGATACAGACACTCATTCAGCCAGAGCTCCCCCCCGCTTGCCCTGTCCCCCGCCAGGCTGGTGAAGGAAGCGATGTGTGTGTGTGTGTGTTCCACTCTGACAATCGCCATTCAGTTGCCAGTTTTTCAGGAGACGGCTGGCAACTCGACAGTCGCCTGAATAATCACCTAGGTGGGACAGGCCCATAAGCCTGAAGAAGGTTCCCGACCCGAAACGTCGCCTGTCCTTCACTTTTCCTCCACAGATGCTGAGTTACTCCAGCACTTTGTGTTTTACTCAGGATTCTCGCATCTGCAGTTCCTTGTGTCTCCTAAATCATAGGCCAATCAGATTGGTCGTCAAGAAAGTACCTCAGACCGTGAGGTAACCAAGGCAACAAATTGATAAACCATGCGGTGCATTATTTAGTTTAGAGATACAGCGCAGAAACAGGCCCTTCGGCCCACCGGGTCCGCACCGACCAGCGATCCCCGCACACTAGCACTATCCCACGCATAAGGAGGAACAATTTACACTCATACCGAGACACTTAACCTATGAACCTGCACGTCTTTGGAGTGTGGGAGGAAACCGAAGATTTCGGGGAGAACGCACAAACTCCATACCGATAGTCGGGATCGAGCCTGGGTCTCTGGCGCTGCAAGCGCTGTAAGTCAGCAACTCTACCGCTGCGCCACCGTGCCGACCTTATAGAACATAGAACCGTACGGCACAAGAACGGGCCCTGTGGTCCACGAGGTTTGTACCAAACCTGATGGCCAGACCAACTCTTAACTGCCGGCACATAATCCAGATCCTTCCATTCCCTGCATATCTATATATGTCTATCTAAAAGTCTCTTAAACACCACTATTGTGTCTGCCTCTGCCAGCACTCCCGGCAGTTTTATAAAGTCACAGAGTGATACAGTGTGGAAACAGGCCCTTCGGCCCAACTTGCCCACACCGGCCAACATGTCCCAGCTACACTAGTCCCACCTGCCTGCGTTTGGCCCATATCCCTCTAAACCTGTCCTATACATGTACCTGTCTAACTGTTTCTTAAATGTTGCGATAGACCTAACCTCACCTACCTCCTCTACCAGCTTGTTCCATACACCCACCACCCTTTGTGTGAAAATGTTTCCACTCTGATTCCTATTAAACGTTTTCACCTTCACCTTAATCCTATGTCCTCCAGTGAATTGGCCTCCATTGCCTTCTGTGGCAGAGAATTCCACAGATTCACAACCCTCTGGGTGAAAAAAATTGTCCTCATCTCAGTCCAAAATGTGTGGAATTCTCTACCACAGAAGGCAGTGGAGGCCGATTCACTGCATGCATTCAAAAGAGAGTTGGATAGAGCTCTTAGGGCTAGCAGAATCAAGGAGTATGGGGAGAAGGCAGGAAAGGGGTACTGATTATAGATGATCAGCCATGATCACGGTGCTGTCTCAAAGGGCCGAATGGCCTCCTCCTGCACCTATTGTCCATGTATCTATTTACCTATGTATCTAAAATGGCCTACCTCTTATTATTAAACTGGACTTCCCCAACCTCGGGAACATTCTTCCTGCATCTATCCTGTCCAATCCGCTAAGAATTTTACATGTGTCTATAAGATCCGCTCACATCCTTCTAAATTCCAGTGAATACAAGCTCAGTCGCGCCATCCCGGGAATTGAACCTACATTGCACTCCCTCAATAGCAAGAATGGCCTTCCTCAAATTAGGAGACCAAAATTGCACACAATACTCCAGGTGCCATCTCACCAGGGCCCTGTACAACTGCAGTAGGACCTCTTTGCTCCTAAACTCAAATCCTCTCGCAATGAAGGCCAACATGTCATTGGCTTTCTTCACTGCCTGCTGTACCTGCATGCTTACTTTCAGTGACTGATGTACAAGCACACCCAGGTCTCGTTGCACCTCTCCTACTCCTAATCTGACACTAGTCAGACAATAGTCTGCTTTCCTGTTCTTGGCACCAAAGTGGATAACCTCATATTTACCCACATTACTTTGCATCTGCCATGCACGCGCCCACTCATCGAACATGCTCGTAAATCCTCCAGGCACTCTGTGCATAAAACCTGCTCTGTATATCTCAAGTCAAGTCAAGTCAAGAGAGTTTATTGTCCATTTACCATTATATAAATATATACACACATCAATACATAAGCAGATAAAATGCAAATAAACAGATAATGGTCCATTAATGTTCAGAGATTTGTTTCAGTTGAGTTTAATACCCTGATGGCTGTGGGGAAGTAGCTATTCCTGAACCTGGTCGTTGCAGTCTTCAGGCTCCTGTACCTTCTACCTGAAGGCAGCGGGGAGATGAGTGTGTGGCCAGGACGGTGTGGGTCCTTGATGATGCTGCCGGTACTTTTTGAGGCAGCGACTGCGATAGATCCCCTCGATGGAAGGGAGGTCAGAGCCGATGATGGACTGGGCAGTGTTTACTACTCTTTGTAGTCTTTTATCTGAAATGTGGATGAAGGTTTTGTGTTTGCGATGGTCTGTACTGGTGTAGGATAGTGCTAATCTACGGGGTGATCGCTGATCGGCGCGGGGTCAAGGAAAGGGCGTTCACCTCACGGCCCTGTTTCCACCAATCTTTCCACCACCATGCACAAGAAGCACAAGAAGCAACAAGACAGACACCATTGTGTGCAGATGCCGAGAAGTGCGTTCAGCTCTGGCTGAACAACTTCTAATCTTGTGTGCGGACTCAGCAAGAAGAAGAAGCTGATCGGCGCGAACCCAGTGGTCCAAAGGGCCTGTTTCCATGCTAGATCTCTGAAGTCTAAAGGTTAAACTTTACCAAGTCACTGACTGATTCCAGGGAACCGTGGAGCAGTGAAATGCAATCCAGTTTCCTTGATATTCCGACAAGTTAATCTGACCTGATCAGAAAAAAAACAGAGAGCAGTGTTTATGTTCTTGTAACTTGAGGCCTACAACATGTTCAGGCCTGTGGTCGTTGCGAAATCTCGGTGGAAACTTGTAATTCCGCAGCCCAGCGGCTTGGAAACATTACTGCAAAAGAAGATGCTACAAAATTGGATAGCTGAACACTGTTTATGCTCCAGTGTTGGGCAAGAGAAGCTTTTACTTTTCATCAGAGTAATAAATGTACAATAACGACTGTTGTTTGGGTAACCAATAGTGAGGACTACAATTAGTAAATGGAGATGTGGATTGTGCTATTGTGGTGGCAGGAAACCTAACAGGATTGCCATCGGTTATGCGTGCATATTGAAACCAAAGTTTGGATCTACTGTTAACAACTTTAGATTGCAATTAAAACACAAAGTTACATAGAAACATAGAAACATAGAAATTAGGTGCAGGAGTAGGCCATTCGGCCCTTCGAGCCTGCACCGCCATTCAATATGATCATGGCTGATCATCCAACTCAGTATCCCATACCTGCCTTCTCTCCATACCTCCTGATCCCTCTAGCCACAAGGGCCACATCTAACTCCCTCTTAAATATCTCCCTCTTAAATATAGCCAATGAACTGGCCTCAACTACCCTCTGTGGCAGAGAGTTCCAGAGACCCACCACTCTCTGTGTGAAAAAAGTCCTTCTCATCTCAGTCCTAAAGGATTTCCCCCTTATCCTTATGCTGTGACTTATGGAGAGAAGGCAGGTACGGGATACTGAGTTGGATGATCAGCCATGATCACATTGAATGGCGGTGCAGGCTCGAAGGGCCGAATGGCCTACTCCTGCACCTATTTTCTATGTTTCTATGTTTCTATGACCCCTTGTCCTGGACCTCCCCAACATCGGGAACAATCTCCCTGCATCTAGCCTGTCCAACCCCTTAAGAATTTTGTAAGTTTCTATAAGATCCCCTCTCAATCTCCTAAATACTAGAGAGTATAAACCGAGTCTATGCAGTCTTTGTTCATAAGACAGTCCTGACATCCCAGGAATCAGTCTGGTGAACCTTCTCTGCACTCCCTCCGTGGCAATAATGTCCTTCTTGTGTTCTTGTGCTGTAACTCCAGGGTAAGCGCTCAACTAAGAAAACCAAGCCAAAAGTATTATCTTTTAAAATCTTTTTATTCGTTTTTTTCCCCAAAAAACAAAAACAAAACCTAGAAAACGAACAAACAGAGCAAAAAGAGTAATGATATTGATACATAGGGATGAGGATTACATTAATAACAGGTGTAACCTGATATAGAGTCCAGTGTCAAAATACACGTCGGACAGAGACCTCCCGGTCTCTATGTAAATATAGTTAAATGTTTAAAAGAAAACATATATGTGGACATAAAACACAACGATAAAAAGACAAAACAAAGGGGGGAAAGTTGAAGAAACAAAACCCCCCTAAACTAAAGAAAAACAAATAAATAAATAAATGGATAAATGAATCACATTATCACATTGAATGGCGGTGCTGGCTCAAAGGGCCAAATGGAGATTGCCAGTGGTAAGTTAATCCGTTAGGGTATCAATTAGGGCAGGAGAGGAGGGAGTATCAAATATTAATTTAGAGTGTTTCCACACTGTATCTCCAAATTAAACGAGTGTGTGAACGGGCGATCGCTGTTCGGCGCGGACTCGGTGGGCCGTAGGGTCTGTTTCTGCGCTGTATCTCTAAAACTAAACTGAACTAAATAAATAAATGGATAGATGAATAAATAGATAAAGGCAAAGCAAACCAAACCAGAATCTGAACTGAGAATTTCAACAATTGAAGTCCCCCGTTTGCCATCAAGTCCGTTCCACCATATAGAGGTAAAATAGTTTTTATAACGGTTAGTGAGGGAGCAACTGTTGTTGTATGAAAGTGTAGAATAATTTTTTATCAAATTTAACCAAGGGTTCAACAAATGTCACTCCTGATTTTATTCTAAATTTAAACATGATGTTGTTTCAGAGTAGCACTGGGAGTATTGTCTAACTATCTAACTGTCTAACTAAATATACCAATTTACGATAAATAACTCCGCATGCAAAGAACAGCCACCTACGAGGCGGTCACGGTGGCGCGGCGGTGGAGTCGCTGCCTTACAGCGAATGCAGCGCCGGAGACCCGGGTTCCATCCCGACCACGGGCGCTGTCTGTACAGAGTTTGTACATTCTCCCCGTGACCTGCGTGGGTTTCCTCCGAGACCTTCGGTTTCCTCCCGCACTCCAAAGGCGTACACGTTTGTAGGTTAATTGGCTTGGTGTTTGTGTAAATTGTCCCTGGTGTGCGCAGGATAGTGTTAATGTGCAGGGATCACTGGTCGGCGCGGTGTTATATGGTTATATTGCTGGTAGATGGGAGTAGGGGAAAATAAATGGTCGGCACGGACTGGAAGGGCCGAGAAGGCCTGTTTCCGTGCTGTAATTGTTATATGGTTATATGGTTATATACATATTAACTAGCTCTTTAAAAAAAACAAATCCTGTAGATGCAAGTATATAATTTGGATTATCAAGTGGGCACCTCACTTCACTGGTGTTTCATTCAGTTAGGCCCATAACACCTCAGGAAGGAGGCTATGCCCTCTAGTCCTAGACTCTCCCACTAGTGGAAGCATCCTCTCCACATCCACTCTATCCAGGGTTTGACGTCCATTCATTTCTCATCATCACAATATTTCCCAATATACATCAATGATTTGGATGAAGGGATTCAAAGTAACATTAGCAAATTTGCAGATGACACAAAGCTGGGTGGCAATGTGAACTGTGAGGAGGATGCTATGAGAATGCAGAGTGACTTGGACAGGTTGGGTGTGTGGGAAGATGCATTGCAGATAAATGTGAGGTTATCCACTTTGGTAGCAAAAACAGGAAGTCAGATTGGCATCTAAATGGCGTCAAGTTGGGAAAAGGGGAAGTACAGTGGGAACTGGGGGCCCTTGTACATAAGTCTATGAAAGTAAGCATGCAGGTACAGCAGGCAGTGAAGAAAGCAAATGGCATATTGGCCTTTATAACAAGAGGAGTTGACTATAGGAGCAAATAGGTCCTTCTGCAGTTGTACAGAGCTCTAGTGAGACCACACCTGGAGTATTGTGTGCAGTTTTGGCCCCCTAATTTGAGGAAGGACATTCTTGCTATTGAGGGAGTGCAGCGTAGGTTGACAAGGTTAATCCCCGGGATGGCGGGACTGTCATATGCTGAGAGAAAGGAGCAGCTGGGCTTGTACACTCTGGAGTTTAGAAGGATGAGAAGGAATCTCATTGAAACATATAAGATTGTTAAGGGCTTGGACACTCTAGAGGCAGGAAACATGTTCCCGATGCTGGTGGAGTCCAGAACCAGGGGCCACATTTTAAGAATAAGGAGTAAGCCATTTAGAACGGAGACGAGGAAACACTTTTTCTCACAGAGAGTGGTGAGTTTTCTTTTTAATTGTCCACTGTTAAGAATAAGGGGTCGGCCATTTAGAACGGAGATGAGGAAAGACTTTTTCACCCAGAGAGCTGTGAATCTGTGGAATTCTCTGCCTCAGAGGGAGGTGGAGGCCAATTCTCTGGATGCTTTCAAGAGAGAGCTAGATAGGGCTCTTAAAAATAGTCAGGGGATATGGGGAGAAGGCAGGAATGGGATACTGATTGGGGATGATCAGCCATGATCACATTGAATTGCGGTGCTGGCTCGAAGGGCCAAATGGCCTACTCCTGCACCTATTGTCTATTGTTTATTGTCTACTATCACCCAATCGTGATTGCTCAGAGGTGCACGACAATTCACAAGTTATAGGAGCAGAAGTAGGCCATTCGGCTCATCGAGCCTAGTCCACCATTCAATCACGGCTGACCACTGCCACATAAGGAGTTTCGAAGGTTGAGGGGGGAGTGGTGGGAGAGTCTAGGACCAGAGATCATAGCCTCGGAATTAAAGGGCGCTCTTTTAAAAAGGAGTTTTGGTGTCAAGGGGAGAAGGGGAGAAGGCAGGAAAATGGGATTATAACCATATAACCATATAACAATTACAGCACGGAAACAAGCCTTCTCAGCCCTTCCAGTCTGTGCCGACCATTTATTTCCCCCTAGTCCCATCTACCTGCACTCAGACCATACCCCTCCATTCCCTTCCCGTCCATATACCTATCCACTTTACTTTTAAATGTTACAATCGATCCTGCCTCCACCACTTCTGCTGGAAGCTCATTCCACACACCCACCACTCTCTGAGTAAAGAAGTTCCCCCTCATGTTACCCCTAAACTTCTGTCCCTTAATTCTCATGTCATGCCCTCTTGTTTGAATCTTCCCTACCCTCAATGGGAAAAGCTTATCCATGTCAACTCTGTCTATCCCTTTCATCATTTTAAAGACCTCAATCAAGTCCCCCCTTAACCTTCTGCGCTTCAAAGAATAAAGACCTAACTTGTTCAACCTTTCTCTGTAACTTAGTTGCTGGAACCCAGGCAACATTCTAGTAAATCTCCTCTGTACTCTCTCTATTTTGTTGACATCCTTCCTATAATTTGATTAGGAGGCAGAGATCAGCCATGATTGAATGGCGGAATAGACTCGATGGGCCGACTGGCCAGCCCAATTCTACTCCTACAACTTGTGAAGGTGAACTTGGGACTCTAATGGGGACTTTGGAACGTTGTCGTCGTCAGATATGTGACAACTCTTCACGGACTGTGTGTATTGTCCGCAAAAATAACGACTTTCACTTCACCCAGGTACATGCGATAAGGAAGTGTCATCGAATCATTGAATTGAAATTTGACGGTTTACGTGAAAAAATAAATGCCACGGACCGAAATATCCACAGCGGTGGCGCAGCGGTAGAGTTGCTGCCTTACAGCGAATGCAGCGCCGGAGACCCGGGTTCGATCCCCGCTACGGGTGCTTGTCGGTACGCAGTTTGTACGTTCTCCCCGTGGTCTGCGTGGCTTTTCTCCGAGATCCTCGGTTTCCTCCCACACTCCAAAGACGTGCAGGTTTGTAGGTTAATTGGCCTGGTTACAAATGTATAATTGTCCCTGGTGTGTGTAGGATAGTTTCATTGTCGGGGATCGCTGGCCGGCGCGGACCCGGTGGGCCGAAGGGCCTGTTCGCACGCTGCATCTCTAAAACTAATCCTGCCCAAGATGCCACAGCCAGACATAAAAACAGTTTTTATCCACGAGTAGTTGCTCTACTCAACAGCCAAAAATCTGTAGCCTCCCTTTGATCGGGTATTTTGTTGGTTCACATGCTGGATCAACGGTGTTTTATCATTAATGTTTTATTATTATTAATGTTTAGTGTTTTCTGAGTCATTCGTAACCGTCACTGTATGTTATGTTGTTACTTGTGGGTGGAGCACCAAGGCAAATTCCTTGTATGTGAATACTTGGCCAATAAACTTACTCATCTGAAGAAGGGTCTTGACCCGAAACGTCGCCTATTTCCTTCACTCCTTAGATGCTGCTGCACCCGCTGAGTTTCTCCAGCTTTTTGTGTAACCCTCGATTCTCCAGCATCTGCAGTTCCTTCTTTAAAACTTACTTACTTACTTACTTAAACTAAACTAAACTTGCAAACTTAATTCTGCAGGATTTCCTGTGCTTTTTGTACGAGCGAGAGAGAGAGAGAGAGAGAGGGGGTGGGATCTGCGCCCAACCTGAATTCCCAGTGAGATACAGTGTACATGACACTTGCAGTTCGTAATCCAAGACGACCTTGCTGTCCCCTCTTGGCTCCCGGCTGTGATTTCCTGCAGTTCCTCCCCGACTCACCGCCCCTCACATTCATTCTCCATCTGTGCCGTGAGCTCTGGGCCCACTCAGCCACCCACCCTGCACGGGCGCCAGTGACCGGTGGAGGTCTTCACAATCCCCTCACCGCAGTGCAGGAAGGAAGCGTGCGTGACCCTATCCTTCTAGGATTAGAGCCCCGCCGCCGGGCAACGCTTCCTTTATGATCACGTTTCCCGCTTCCTTTATCCACATTGACTGTATCTGGAGGGGAACGGGAACTGATAGGGCAAATGGAATGATGCATCCCCAATAGTCCATCACACGTTATATTGTACATTAAATTACATTCAACATAAGTATCAATGTAGGGTTACACAAAAAGCTGGAGAAACTCAGCGGGTGCAGCAGCATCTAAGGAGCGAAGGAGATAGGCGACGTTTCGGGTCGAGACCCTTCTCCTTGTGGGTGGAGCACCAAGGCAAATTCCTTGTATGTGAATACTTGGCCAATAAACTTACTCATCTGAAGAAGGGTCTCGACCCAAAACGTCGCCTATCTCCTTCGCTCCTTAGATGCTGCTGCAGCCGCTGAGTTTCTCCAGCGTTTTGTGTAACCCTCGATTCTCCAGCATCTGCAGTTCCTTCTTTAACACTAAGTATCAATGTAGATTATACATTATATGTGTGTACATTAAATGTATATGTGTGTGTATACATGTGTGTGCTTGCGTGTGTGTGTGCGTGTGTGCGCATCATCAATATGGGGGAGTCCAGAACAAGGGGTCACAGTCTAAGGATAAGGGGGAATTCCTTTAGGACCGAAATGAGGAAAACATTCTTTACACAGAGAGTGGTGAGTCTCTGGAATTCTCTGCCACAGAAGGTAGTTGAGGCCAGTTCATTGGCTATATTTAAGAGGGCGTTAGATGTGGCACTTGTGGCTAAGGGGATCAGGGGGTATGGAGAGAAGGCAGGTACGGGATACTGAGTTGGATGATCAGCCATAATCACATTGAATGGCGGTGCAGGCTCGAAGGGCCGAATGGCCTACTCCTGCACCTATTTTCTATGTTTCTATGTTTCTATGTGATGGGTCAATATCATCCCACTTTCTAATTCAGTCCCCACCTCTCTGGGAAACCGGAGCATGCGGACACCACTCAGGCAGTCACAGGGAGAACGTGCGGACTCCACGCAGAGAGCAACCAAGGTCAGGACCAAACCCGGGTCTCTGGCGCTGCGAGGCAGTTGCACTACCAGCAGCGCCACTGTTCAAGGACATGCACGGCCACACATACATAAAACATGACAGATAGGGGCGACAGTCAGAACCTTTCTCCCCCAAGGTAGAAATATCAGATATTCGAGGGCATGGCTTTAAGGTGAGTGGGACAAAGTTCAAAGGAGATGGCTGGGGATTGCCGGGATGTGCTGCTGAAGAGGACAGATGCGACTGTGGCATTTAAAAAGTATTTAGATTTACACATGGATATATGCACGGAATGGAGGGACATGACTCACGCACAATCAGAGGTTGGTTAACTTGGCATTGTGTTTGGCACAGATAATGTGGGCCGAAGGGCCTGTTCCTGTGCTGTGTGTGCACCCACATGCACATACACACATGCACACATACACACATGCGTACTCACACACACACATGCACGCAAGCATACGCACAGACACACATGGTCACGCATAAACACAGACACACACACGCACACACATGAACACAAACATGCACGCGCACACACACATGCATGCAGACATTCACACACAAGCATGCATGCACACGCATGCATACAAACACACATACACACGTGCATGCACTCACGCACACACACATACGCACATGCACACACAAAAGCATGCACACATGGACATATACACACATGCATCACACATACACACACACTCACACAATCACACACAAACACATAGGCACACACACACTCTCGCACACACACATAGACACACGCTCTCACACTCTCACACACGAACACACACACACTCACACACACACACACACACACACAAACACACACACACACACACACACACACACACTCGCACACACACACACACACACTCTCTCGCGCACACACACACACACACACACACACACACACACACACACACACACACACACACACACACACACACACACACACACACACACACACACATATATGCTGCTATGATCCATTGGAATGACTGCTGGATATCTGACACTTCAGCACAGAGCCACTTCAAAGGAAAAGCCAAACAGTCCATGCTGTAAATATGATTTCCTGCACACGGGCTCTGGGGGGCGGGGGCACAGAGTGCTTCCACCATTACACCTCCACACTTCCCCACAAATCATCTGGCTAATAAAAGTGATCACAGCAGCATCCTCGCCTCAAAGTCACGGTAATTGTTAAATCTCAAGGGACGGAGAAACAAAATAACATTCAGACACACTCGCTCCCGTGCATCATTTTGTAGACAAGGATGGTGCCTTGTCTGAGAGAGTCTGAAAAAGACCCGAAACGCCACTCATTCCTTCTCTCCGGAGATGCTGCCTGTCCCGCTGAGTCACTCCAGCATTATGTGTCTATCTTCGGTATGAATGTTGAATTGTCCAACTTCAAATAACGAACTCCCGCACAGTTCTCCCAATAGCCAAACACTTTAACTCCCCCTCCCGTTCCCACACTAAACATTCTGCCCTGGGCCTCCCCCATTGTCAGAGTGAGGCCCAGCGCAAATCGGAGGAACAGCACCTCATATTTTGCTTGGGTAGTTTACACCCCAGCGGTATGAGTAGGCCATTTGGCCCTTCGAGCCAGCACCGCCATTCAATGTGATCATGGCTGATCATCCCCAATCAGTACCCCGTTCCTGCTTTCTCCCCGTATTCCCTGACTCCGCTATATATATATATATTTTTTCCTTTTCAAAAAACTTTATTCAACACAATCATACAATACAACACATCAAAACATAATCAAAAATAACAGTATAGCAAACAAATCATTGTAGTACAACTGTACATTCATTGTTTACAATACTCTCAACCCCACGCGGTGACCAGCGTTGACGGAAGGCCTCCAGAGTCCCCCTGACTCCGCTATCATTAAGAGCCCTATCTAGCTCTCTCTTGAAAGCATCCAGAGAACCGGCCTCCACCGCCCTCTGAGTCAGAGATTATGGGGAGAAGGCAGGAGAATGAGGGTCGAGAGGGGAAAGATAGGTCAGCCACGATTGAATGGCGGAGCAGACTTGATGGGCCGATGGATGGGGTCTAATTCTGCTCCTGTCAGTTTTGAACTTTTGAGCCTATGGACAATGGGGGCCGCAGTTTGACAGTTCTCGATTGCTTGTGACTTTATGGAAGGTCGTGGATGAATCCTCGATGTATCTTTATGTGCCACAGTGCTATCGCCAGTGGTGGATCTGCGGCTGTCCCGGCCTGACCTTCAGAAGCCCGCGCTCTCCAGAAACGAGTAATTTGAGAGGAGCTGAGACGGCATTATTGGATGTTCCCTGTTGCCTCGGTATCCAAGTGAGGGGCAGCCAAGAGTAACACCCTGCTCAGCCAACAACATACGCACCACGCTGGTCTTTCCCATTTACAAAACCGTCCCTCCCCACACAAAGTCCATTTACCCGTCAAACCACCAGGAATAATCCCTCAGGTCGACACAAAGTGGTGGAGTAACTCAACGGGTCAGGGGGCAGCATCTCTGGAGACAAGGGATAGGTGACGTTTTTTTGGGTCGAGACCCTTCCTCGGAGACCGAGAGTCAGGGGAGAGGGAAACTACAGGTGTGAAAAAGGGGACAGAACAAACCAGAGCCGCCACCTGTGGCCCAAGGAAAGGTGGAGCCCACAATGCTCCATTGTTGGCTGTGGAAGAGGTGATAACGAAGGGATGCGAACAGTGAAACTAGCTGGATGTCTACGATGTGGGAGGAACAGAGAGAGGAAGAGGCATGGGTGGCACGGTGGCGCAGCGGTAGAGTTGCTGCCTTACAGCGCCAGACACCCGGGTTCGATCCTGACTACGGGTGCTGTCTGTATGGGGTTTGCACGTTCTCCCCGTGACCTGCGTGGGTTTTCACCAGGTGCTCCGGTTTCCTCCCACATTCCAAAGACGTACAGATTTATAGGCCAATTGGCTTGGTAAAATTGTCCCTAGTGTGTGTAGGATAGCGTCAGTGTGCGGGGATCGCTGGTCAGCGCGGACTCGGTGGGCCGAAGGGCCAATTTTCCGCGCTGTATCTCTAACCTCGAAAGAGGGAAAGCAAGGGGTTACTTGATATTTGAGAAAACAATATTCATACCGCTGGGGTGTGAGCTGCCCAAGTGGAATATGAGACGCTGCTCCTCCAACATGGTCGGGCCTCACCCTGACAGTGGAGGAGGCCCAGGACAGAGAGGTCAGCGTGGGAATGGGAGGGGGAGTGAAAAGTGTTCAGCAACTCCGAGATCGTGCATGCCAGGGGCGGGCTGAGCGGAGGTCTCACCGATATACAGGAGACCACATCGAGAGCAGCACGAGACAGCAGGTGAGGTTGGAGGAGGAGCAAGAATGATCCAATCTATTCGTTACAACCCTGAAGCAAACATTACACTGGGAATACATTCTGTAAGCTTGGCAGACAATATCGTGTGATTTAAGCTGTACTTTCGAATTTTGAGACACAGCTTGAAAACAGGCCCTTCGGCCCACCGAGTCCGCACCAACCAGCAATCAGCAGTACACTAGCACTATCCTGCACTCACAAGGGACCGTTTACAATTTTACCAAAACCAATGAACCTACAACCCTGCATGTCTCTAGCGTGCCCAAACCCTTTATAATCTTATATGTTTCAAAAAGATCCCTTCTCATCCTTCTAAATTACAAACGAGAATGTACAAACTCTGTACAGACAGCAGTCACAGTCATAGCAGGTCACCGAAAAAGCAGCGACTGCACCTCCCCCCCCCCCCACGACAACGTCTACGACAATCTACCACCTAGTCAACGTCAAGCCACCGACAACCGGTGACCCATTAGGACGTCCACTTACGATCACACCTACGACAACCTACGGCCACACAGGTGACAACCTACGACAACCGAAGTCGACCTACGTCCGCCCGCGACACACCACGACCGTGTCGGTGACAACTGCAGACAATTCAGTCGCCGGTACCTGTCACCGGTTGGCGTAGGTTGACGTAGGTAGTCGCCGATGGAATTCACCAAAGTCAGCGCCCGGCGACAACCAACGGCACCCAGCAATAACCTGCATCATCCTGGCGACAACCGGCAACAGCACCTACGACAGGAGACGACAAGCTACGTCTCGCCCACAGTCGCCCGAAAAGTTTTGAACATTTGAAAACCAGCGGCGACCAGAAAAACGTTACGACTCTTTAGGCGACTCGAGGAGACGACTCACGGCCACGCAGGCGTCACCCCGACGACCATGTGGTGACAGCCTAGTCGCCTGTAGTCGCCGGATAAAATCACCTAAGTGGGACAGGGGCTTTAGGAGAGGGTTAACAAAGCTCTGGGCAGCAGTTGTGTTCAGAGCGTCATTGCCTTTTCCATCACCAGGAGCATTCTCAGTCATAAATCTGCCATATGCGCACTTCTAAATCAGAAGCTTCTGTCAACCAAAGACACTGGGGATTCATTAAATGGGCGCGGGATGAAATCACAAAGGAGCCTTTGGTTTGCAAATCAGGGGATCCACCCAGAGACATCGCAGTTTAGCGTTGCTGCAAACGCTGGATACCAACATGTAATAAACCTGCCATTAAACCATTTTAATTGGCAGTTTGCAAACCAAATCCAAACTTGCAAATGACAATATAGTTTGAGTGATTAATAAATCATCCGTGACGCATGCTCTTCCAGAGGTGGCAATGGTTGCACACGCAAAGTACTTACTTTTAGTTTTTGGAGATGCAGCGCGGAAGCAGGCCCTTCGGCCCTCCATGTCCGTGCCGACCAGCGATCCCCGCACACCGATTCTATCCTACACCCACTCAGGACAATTTACAGAAGGCATTTAACCTGCAAACCCGCACCTCTCTGGAGTCTTATGCGGAAAAGGCAGGAGAACGGGGTTAGGAGGCAGAGATAGATCGGCCATGATTGAATGGCGGAGTAGACTTGATGGGCCGAATGGCCTAATTCTACTCCTATCACAATACAATACAATAACACTCTAGTGTGTTTTGCAACATACGAGGAATTTCATTTGCCAAGTCAGTCATACCAATGAAAAGCAACGGAACACACAAAAAATACATTTTAACATAAACATCCACCACAGTGACTCCGCCACATTCCACACTGTGATGGAAGGCGAAAATAATTTAATCTCTTCCCTTCTTTGTTCTCCTGCGGTCGGGGGCGTCGAGCCTTCCGTTGATGGGATGATCTTGGCTCCTGTAGCCGGCGGTCGAGCCCTCCGCATCGGGGCGATCAAGCTCCCGCATCGGGGTGGAATCTCAGCCCCCCCCCCCCCACGCCGAGCGATCAGACCCCAGGTCGGGGCTGGTCGAACCTCTGCCTCGTTAGAGCTTCTCGACTCGGTCTCTCCCGGGACTGCGAGCCCTTGATGGTCAAATCCGCAGGCCGCAGTTGGAGCGATCGCTTGTGGCCTTATGACTTTATGTGTGTGGGAGAGAGCCGGGACACCCGGAGAAAACCCACCAGGTCACAGGGAGAACGTACAAACTCCGTACAGGCAGCACCCGTAGTCAGGATGGAACCCGGGTCTCTGGCACTGTGAGGCAGCGACTCCACCGTAACTTTCCCAACAGGTTCTCACCAGGAGGTGGTCCCCCTTTGCGAATGTTCCTCTTATCGATGTGTTGGAAAGAACCGCAGGTGCTGGCTTACACCGAAGAGAGACGCAAAACGCCGGAGTAACCAGCGAACCAGGCAGCAGCTCTGGAGAAAAGGAATAGGTGACGTTTTGGGTCTGAGGAAAAATCTCGACCTGAAACATCACCTATTCCTTTTTCTCCAGAACCGCTGAGTTACACCGGCACTCTGCGTCCATCTTCTAAAGCCAATCTATGAAAGGCTTGGATGGAGTGGAAGTGGAGAGGATGTTTCCACTAATGGGAGAGTCAAGGACCAGAGGCCACAGCCTCGGAATAATGGATGTCCCTCCAGGAAGGAGATGCGGAGGAATTTCTTTAGTCAGTGGGTGGTGAATCTGTGGAATTCATTGCCACAGACGGCTGTGGAGGCCAAGTCGGTGGATATTTTTAAGGCGAAGATTGATAGATTCTTGATTAGTACGGGTGTCAGAGGTTATGGGGAGAAGGCAGGAGAATGGAGTTAGAAGGGAGAGATAGGATAAAGGGGAGGTCATTTAAGACTGAGGTGAGAAAAAACTTTTTTACCCAGAGTTGTGAATTTGTGGAATTCCCTGCCACAGAGGGCAGTGGAGGCCAAATCACTGGATGGATTTAAGAGAGAGTGAGATAGAGCACTAGGGGCTAGTGGAGTCAAGGGATATGGGGAGAAGGCAGGCACAGGTTATTGATAGCGGACGATCGGCCATGATCACAATGAATGGCGATGCTGGCTCGAAGGGCCGAATGGCCTCCTCCTGCACCTATTTCCCATGTATCTATGTATCTAGATAGCTCGGGCATGATTGAATGGCAGAGTAGACTTGATGGGCCGAATGGCCTAATTCTGCCTCTAGAACTTATCCTACACTGTCGTGCAGTTCACATCTCTCAGAGGATGCCACTGATGTTGGTCTGAGAGACACATCCTGTTAACCTGGGCACGCGTCAGTCAGCGCCCTTTTCCTGTCCCGCTTCCCGACCCTGTTGCAGTTTTCCGAGGGGAAGCAGCTGCAACATCCGCCTTCACCGACCATCCCCTTCTCAGTCAGGCCGGAAGAGATTGAGTCACACGGGGCTGGCATGGAATCTGGCCCTTCTGCCCATCGAGTCAGTGCCGGCCATCCACCGCCCATGTGTGGAAGTAGGTGTCACGTTGGCGACAGGTACACCAACGCCATCTTACACACAGTAGGGGCGATTTTTTTCGATGTTTCTACAATTCCACCGTGTGTAACTTTGTGAGGGGTCGAGTAAATATTTAAAATAATGAATAAATATCGCGGGCTCAAATTCCAGGGCGTATGGTTACGGGGAGAAGGCAGGAGAATAAGGTTGAGAGGGCGGCACGGTGGTGCAGCGGTAGAGTTGCTGCCTCGGACCCGGGTTCGATCCTGACTACAGGTGCTCATCCGTACGGAGTTTGCACGTTTCTCCCCGTGACCTGCGTGGGTTTTCTCCGGGCGCTCTGGTTTCCTCCCACACTCTAAAGACGTACAGGCTGGTAGGTTAATTGGCTTCAGTAAAAAAGTTGTAAATTGTGTCTCGTGTGTATCTGTAAATATTGTTCTTCTCCGTAGATTGTCACCTTGTCGTGGTGGAGAAGCTCGTGTGGACCTGAGATCCTGAGAGCGATGCCGTCTGGAGCTGTGCTCCTGGTAGGGCCACCCATGGCGGTAAGGTCGAGGGGGAGGAGGTCTCTGACAAAGAGCCAATCCAACCAAGACCTCAACGGTGGAACAGGCGGAGGACGATGGCTGACCTTGGTGGAGCGTCACAATGGCTGGGAAGGCGGATGGACGAAGGCTGCAGCAGGAAAGGGTCTCCGGTCGTCTTGGACTCCATGCCACTGGATCCTGACCCAGATCTGTCAAGGACCGTGGGGTGGCCGTCTGTGCACCAGTCTCCCCACGTTAAACAAAGTCACGCACAGGCGTCCTCCATGAGAGGGCGGTCGTGCTCGGTTCGAGTGAGCGCCGATGATGGCATCTCTATAATAGACATACAACTATCTCAGAGGGGGAAAGCAATGAGAGAGGTTCTCACAGAACTGAAGGAGGGTCTCGACCCGAAGCGTCACCTATCCACGTTCTCCAGAGATGCTGCCTGACCCGCTGAGTTACCCCAGCACTCTGCGTCATTGTGAACAACACCCATTCGCACTCGTTCCAACATCCACCCCATGATTTATAAGTTGTTAACTGAGGCATAAAACTGCTGCCTCACCTCGCCAGAGGCGCGGGTTCGATCCTGACCTCGGGTACTGACTGCGCGGAGTTTGCATGTTGTAACCATGTGGGTATCCTCCGGGTGCCCCGGTTTCCTCTCGCTTATATAGTATATATAGTTTCTTTAATGTCATTGTAACATGAACCATGTACAACAAAATTTAAAAATGTCAGCCAGTCAGTGCAACATTCAAACTATAAAAAGCTAACGATACATACAAGGTAAAATATTAAAAAAGATAAACAACTAAAATAAATATGAAATATGAAAATAGCCACGCATAAACACCCAACCCTACATCCTTCTGTCGATTTCACAGTGTACCAACCACAGTCCCTTAGTCCCCGCATTCCTTGGCGGCTACATTTGGTGCCTTTATAGCAGTGGGGTAAAAACTGTTTTTAAGTCTGTTTGTCCTTGTCCTTGTAGATCTGTACCGTCTGCCTGACGGCAACAGTTCAAAAGGGAGTATCCGGTGTGGGAAATGTCCTTTATAATATTCTGGGATTTTTTGATGCAGCGGGAACTGTGTGTGTCCTCCAAGGTAAGGAGAGGGCAGCCGACAATCCTCTGGGCGTTGTCAATGGCCCTCTGGTCTGTTGGCCGATTGGCCTCTGCAAGTTGACCCTGGCGTGCAGGGAGTGGATACGAAAGTGGAACGAGTGTGAACGGGTGATCGATGGTTGCTCTGGACTCATGCTGTGTCTCTAAAAAAAAATATATCATTAACTCACAAGACCGAGGAACTGAAGTGGGACAAATGCCCCTTTCAGTCTGTGCAGGAAGGAGCTGCAGATGCTGGTTTAAACCGAAGATAGACACAAAATGCTGGAGTAACTCAGCGGGACAGGCAGCATCTCTGGAGAGAAGGAATGGGCCATGTTTAAGGTCGAGACTCAAGAAGGGTCTCAACCCGAAACATCGCCCATTCCTTCTCTCTTGAGATTCTGCCTGGCCCGCTGAGTTACTCCAACATTTTCGTAGAGTCACAGAGTGATACAGTGTGGAAACAGGCCCTTCGGCCCAACTTGCCCACACCGGCCAACATGTCCCAGCTATACTCGTCCCACCTGCCTGCGCTTGGTCCATATCCCTCCAAACCTGTCCTATCCATGTATCTTAAACGTCGGGATAGTCACAGACTCAAATGCCTCCTCTGGCAGCTTGTTCCATACACCCACCACCCTCTGTGTGAAAATGTCACCCCTCGGATTCCTATTAAATCTCTTTCCCCTTCACCTTGAACCTCTGTCCTCTGGTCCTCGATTCCCCTGCTCTGGGCAAGAGACTCTGTGCATCATTTTGTGTCAGTCCCTGCTCCACCATTCAACAGGGGATCTTGGTCAGCGTGAGCAGGTTGAAACCTTGGCTCTGATAATGGTAACCATTTGGTCTGAAGAAGGGTCTCGACCCGAAATGTTGCCTATTTCCTTCGCTCCATAGATGCTGCCTCACCCGCTGAGTTTCTCCAGCACTTTTGTCTACCTACCATTTTTACATGGAGCCTTTCTGCCCTCCGGTGGTCTAATGCTGTACTGCAGGCAAATATTTGCGCTGACACATCCCCTTTCCTGCTAACAAGTTCATTCTTAAGGGCCTGTCCCACTTGCATGCGATTGCGTGCGTTTGGCGCGACCAACTGGGGTTGCACGAAGTTCACGCGAAATTCGCGCTAAGTTCGCGCGTGACGTCATTTACGTCATGCTTACCAATCAGCTGGGCAGGAGGCGGGCCGACTGAACGCGGGCACTGCACGCCATCGGGCGGTGACGTCATTACGCAACGCCATGCGATAGGTGTAGGCCGTCAAGACGAAGATTTTGGTCACTGCAGGAATTTCCGAACCCCACGCGATGTCGGGACCAGCCTCCGCGCTTCTAAGTGGGACCAGCCCCGCGCGGCCATACGGTGCCCATACGCCCCAAGCGACCACGAGGTTGCGTAATTTGCGAGCCAAGGTCGCGTAAGTGGGACAGGCCCTTCAGTCATAGAGTCCTAGAGTAGAGCAACAGGCCCTTCAGCCCAACTCGTCCATGCCGGCCAAGTTGCCCCGTCTAAACTATTCCCATTTGCCCACATTTGGCCCATATGTTTCCAAAGCTCTATCTACATATGCATCACCCTCCGAGTGAAGTGAGTCCCTCTGGTTCAATAGACAATAGATAATAGGTGCAGGAGTAGGCCATTTGGCCCTTCGAGCCAGCACCGCCATTCAATGTGATCATGGCTGATCATCACCAATCAGTACCCCGTTCCTGCCTTCTCCCCATATCCCCTGACTCCGCTGTCTTTAAGAGCCCTATCTAGCTCTCTCTTGAAAGTATCCAGAGAACCAACCTTCACCACACTCTGAGGCAGAGAATTCCACAGACTCACAACTCTCTGTGAGAAATAGTGTTTCCTCGTCTCCGTTCTAAACGCTTTACCCCTTATTCTTAAACTCTGGGCCTGCTAAATCTTTCCCTTCTCGCCTTAAACCTATGTCCTCTGGTTTTTGATTCTCCAACTCTGGGTAAAAGACTCTGCGCGGTCACCCGATCCATTCACCTCCTGTTTAGCAACACCTCTATAAGATCACCCCTCAGCCTCCTGCGCTCCAAGGATCTCCTGTAACTCACGCACTTGAGAACTGGCAACATCCCTTTTCTTGGTTCATCATTTAGAGATGCAGCACAGAAACAAGCCCTTCGGCCCACCAGGTCCACACAGTCTATCGATCACCCATTCACACTTAGACAATAGACAATAGGTGCAGGAGTAGGCCATTCGGCCCTTCCAGCCACCACCGCCATTCAATGTGATCATGGCTGATCATCCACAATCAGTACCCCGTTCCTGCCTTCTCCCCATATCCCCTGACTCCACTATCTTTAAGATCTCTATCTAACTCTCTCTTGAAAGCATACAGAGAATTGGCCTCCACTGCCTTCTGAGGCAGAGAATTCCACATATTCACAATCCTCTGTTTTTCCTCATCCCAGGAAATGGGAACGGTATTGCTCCAAAACAGGAACTACCTACTCAACAGCAACAGCTACCAATGTTGTGGAGTTCCTGGTTGGATTACAACGGGATGGACTCAGCTACAGCGCCATCAATACAGCCAGGAGTGCGTTGTCAGCTTATTTGGTTCCAGCAGCAGGAGAACAGGCTTTGGGGTCCCATCCACTGGTGGTCAAAATCATGAAGGATATCTTTAACACTAATTCCCCCAGACCAAGGTACACTCAGATCTGGGATGTCAGCATTGTGCTGACGTACCTTAGGGGATGGCCACCACCCAGGTCACTCACGCTGGAACAACTTACCCTGAAATCAGGCATGCTCATGGCACTAGTGTCAGCACAAAGGGTACAGTCCCTCCACCTTCTGAGGCTGGACAGCATGACAGAGTCATTGGACTGTTTTTCATTCCATATTCAGGGTCTGGTCGAACATACTAGACCAGGAACCACGCCTCCAGTCATGGAGCTCCGGGCATATTCATCTGACCCACGGCTGTGTGCCAAGACCCATCTCGCCATTTGCATAGACACAACATACAACTTAAGAGGGAGAAAAAAAGCCTTATGGATAAGCCACAAGAAGCCCCATGGTCAGGTGACGAGCAAAACCATTTCAAGGTGGCTCAAGCAGGTGCTTAAGTCCGCGTGAATCAACACTAATGTTTACAAATCTCACTCCACCAGGGCTGCATCCACGTCGGCGGCTAGGCGAATGGACGTGCCTATGGACCACATTCTGGCCAGAGCAGGATGGTCCTCGGAAAGAACTTTCCAAAGGTTTTATAATAAGCCGCTGGCGGAACCTGCTACGTTTGCAGACAGAATTTTAAAGTCTGCAGATAATATTTAATTTAAGCCCGGGGGAGCTCTCTGTTTTTTGATGTTATTAATAAACCTTCTTTGTTCACAAACAGGTTATTGTTGATTGTGATAACATACTTCCTCCCTCAAAGGTCTTCAGACAGTAAGTGAAGCATGAGGTGGTACACGGTTCGGAATCACAGAGCTTTGAAGTCTTCACGTAGTCACTCCGAAATAAAATAGTAAGATTAAATGAGAACTTACCAGTTCGAAGTTTGATCTGTATTTTATGAGGAGTTACGATGAGGGACTACGTGCCCTCTGCTCCCACCCTCTATTATACAGATCAACTGGTAATTAAGTTCTTATTTTTTCTTCACTATATTTATTTCAATCGCTGTGTTTTTTCTGTGAATCCACACCGCTGCTTTGAAGAATGTCGCGCATGCGTGCCGGACGGGGTCTTCACGTAATCCCTCATCGTAAATTCTCATTTAATCTTACTATTTTTCTCCTTTATTTGTTTTTAGTACCTTCAGTATTATTAATATGTTTACTTTTTTTATTTCTAATCCTCCATGGCTGTCCAGAACATTTGCAAGAGAGAGTTAAATTTTGCTCTTTGGGGTACAGGTGTTTCATTGAACCGGCGGGTGTGGTAGTGACTGATAGTATGTAGATACAGACTATACAGAGCAACTCTGATCCCATACAAAGGGGCAGTGTTTAAGTAGATACATTTATAACTTAATAATCAGCATTTCAACAATATTTTATCTTACAGACCATAGTACCGCCTCTTGCTTCTTAAGATTGACAGTTTCTTAAGATTGACAGGTTCTTCGGAGAGAGGAAGTGTTAACCCATATATGGTTATGATTTTCTGCAGATCAAGCATTTTGTTTTTTGATGCACATTATAATCTTATAGAGCAAGGGTAGGAGCCGAGTGTCTGAACATCCTTTTAATGTTTATATTATAGAGGAGACATTCATGAAGTTGTGCTTGTTATCTCGCTTGTGTTATTGGAAAAGATCATAAACACCTTTGTTAGCCTTCTTAGTGTAATAGGAGCAAAGGTAAGCAGTTTCTGCTGGCTTTGCAATTAATAAGAGAAAGCTAACAGCCTGTCTTACTTCTAGTTTCAACTGAATCCATTTTTGTAACTTTTTAAATCTTTTAAAATTCTTCACAGGGATCAAGGGATATGGGGAGAAAGCAGGAACGGGGTACTGATTTTGGATGATGGGCCATGATCCTATTGAATGGCGATGCTGGCTTGAAGGGCCGAATGGCCTACTCCTGCTGCACCTATATTCAGTATTTCTAAAAAGTAGAAAAGTACAGAAGCAGGCTCTTAAAACATTAGATTAGAGAGATACAGCGTGGAAGTTGGCTATTTAGCCCACAGAGTTCATGACAACTCATGCACTAGTTCTACCCTACACACTATAAATATTTGTTATAGAATCCAATTAACCTACAAACCTGCAAGTCTTTAGTGGAGAAAACAGGAGCACCCGGAGGAAAATCCACGCGGTCACAGGGAGAACTTGCAAACTCCACCCAGACAGCAGCCGTAGTCAGGCTCGATTTAGTTTAGTTTAGTTTAGAAACATAGAAACATAGAAATTAGGTGCAGGAGTAGGCCATTCGGCCCTTCGAACCTGCACCGCCATTCAATATGATCATGGCTGATCATCCAACTCAGTATCCCGTACCTGCCTTCTCTCCATACCCCCTGATCCCCTTAGCCACAAGGGCCACATCTAACTCCCTCTTAAATATAGCCAATTAACTGGCCTCAACTACCTTCTGTGGCAGAGAGTTCCAGAGATCCACCACACTCTGTGTGAAAAAAGTCCTTCTCTTCTCGGTCCTAAAGGATTTTCCCCTTATCCTTAAGCTGTGACCCCTTGTCCTGGACCTCCCCAACATCGGAAACAATCTTCCTGCATCTAGCCTGTCCAACCCCTTAAGAATTTTGTAAGTTTCTATAAGATCCCCTCTCAATCTCTAAATTCCAGAGAGTATAAACGGAGTCTATGCAGTCCTTCTTCATAAGA
Organism: Raja brachyura; assembly: GCA_963514005.1. Next base: position 4,781,850 of record OY740792.1, on the reverse strand, counting down.
CAGTCCTGACAATCAGTCTGGTGAACCTTCTCTGCACTCCCTCTATGGCAATAATGTCCTTCCTCAGATTTGGAGACCAGAACTGTACACAATTAGTTCAGAGATACAGCACGGAAGCAGCCCCTTCGGCCCAACGTGTCCGCACCGACCAGCGATCGCCACACATTAACACTGTCCCACACACACTAGGAGCAATTTACATTTGTACTAAGCCAATTTCCCCTACAAACCTGTACATCTTTGGAGTGTGGGAGGAAACTGGAGCATCCGGAGAAAACCCACGCGGTCACGGGGAGAACGTGCAAACTCCGTACAGACAGCACCCGTATGGTTGTTTTTTTGATACTGAGGAAATATATAATTGAGATTTAGTTTAGTTTGGTTTGGAGATACAGCTCAGAGACCTTTCGGCCCACCAAGCACGTGCCGACCAGCGATCCCTGTACACTAGTTCTGTCCCACACACACTAGGGACAATTTACAATATTACATGGGGAGAACGCACAAGATGTGTACAGACAGCACCCGTAGTTGGGATGGAATCCGGGCCTCCGGTGCTGCAAGCCCTGTAAGGCAGCAACTCTACCGCTGCTCCGCCATGGCCACTCATCTCCAGCATTCCTTGTGCAGGAAGGAATTTCAGATGCTGGTTTAAACACGCTGGAGGCAGGAAACATGTTCCCGATGTTGGGGGAGTCCAGAACCAGGGGCCACAGTTTAAGAATAAGGGGTGAGCCATTTAGAACGGAGACGAGGAAACACTTTTTCACACAGAGAGTGGTGAGTCTGTGGAATTCTCTGCCTCAGAGGGCGGTGGAGGCCGGTTCTCTGGATACTTTCAAGAGAGAGCCAGATAAGGCTCTTAAAGATAGCGGAGTCAGTGGATATGGAGAGAAGGCAGGAACGGGGTACTGATTTGGGATGATCAGCCATGAGCACATAGAATGGCAGTTCTGGCTCGAAGGGCCGAATGGCCTACTCCTGCACCTATTATCTATTGTCTATTGTATATTAAGCCAGAGATGGGGTGATCAAATAGAACAAGTTGTCCTCCAACGTTAGGCTGTGCACGCCGTACGCAAGAAGGAGAAGAAGCCAGAGATAGGCACGAAATGCTCGAGTACTTAACTCAACGGGACATTCTAAAGTAGGGTCTTGACCCGAAACGTCACCCATTCCTCCTCTCCAATAGACAATAGACAATAGGTGCAGGAGCAGACCATCTGGCCATTCGAGCCAGCACCGCCATTCAATGTGATCATGGCTGATCATCCACAATCAGTACCCCGTTCCTGCCTTCTCCCCATATCCCCTGAATCCGCTATCTTTAAGAGCCCTATCTTTACGAGCCCTCCAGAGATGATGCCCGTCCCGCTGACTTACACCAGCATTTTGTGTCGACTGTATCTCCAGCATCCCTTGTTCCCTGCACAACATGGGGCGTCCATCGCACCGAGACGGTGGGTTGCGGAGCGCCCACGCGCCTCGCACTTGCCTTCGCCTTTGCTCTGTGGTCGAGGCGGCGGCAAAGTTGGAACAAGTCAACGTGGTGGTCCGCGTTCATTCGCTCCTTCCCCCCCCCGTCGCATCTTCCCCACCAGCTCCTCTGGTTCACAGGGAAACGCCGCTCTGCAGACACACAGGCGACCCATTCCCGATCCAGTGGCAACGCTGATCCCACCAGCTCCAGAGGTTCCTGCCCGCGGCGCTGATCGACGCAGATTAATGACAGGGAGTGCACCGCCTGGCACAGAGCAACTTCCACTGGTAATCGTGGCTGTGGGGTGCGGTCCGACCACACTAATGTCCAGGGGGAGAAGACTAAAGTGTGATGTATGCATGGTTGGTCTGCGGTTCATCTTTCATGTTTGCTTCAACCCATACGTCATTCATTAACTCGGAACTAAATATTAACCCTCTGCTGCTGTAAACAGCTTGCTTGTAACTTTATACTGTATCTTCTTCTTATCAAGTCCACACACAAGATTCGAGGTTGTTCATCCAGAGCTGAGGACACCACTCGGCATCTGGACACCTGGAGTATTGTGCGCAGTTTTGGTCCCCTAATTTTTGAGGAAGGACACTCTTGCTATTGAGGGAGTGCAGCGTAGGTTCACAAGGTTAATTCCCGGGATGGCGGGACTGTCATATTCTGAGAGAATGGAGCGGCTGGGCTTGTACACTCTGGAGTTGAGAAGGATGAGAGGATATCTCATTGCAACATATGATTGTTAAGGGCTTGGACACACTAGAGGCAGGAAACATGTTCCCGATGTTGGGGGAGTCCAGAACTAGGTCTCACTAGGGCCCTGACCAACTGCCGAAGGACCTCTTTGCTCCTATACTCATCTTGATGGAAACAGGGCTGCGACGTGAATGCTCTTTCCTTGACCCCACTTCAAACAGTGATGCAAGTACCTTCACGAAGTCTGGAGTTGAATATCCATAGGATGTGCACATTATAGGCAGTTTAGTTTAGTTTTGTTTAGTCTAGAGATCCAGTGCGGAAACAGGCCCTTCGGCCCACCGAGTCCACACCGACCCTACAGCGATCCCCGCACATTCACACTACCCTATACACACACACACTAGGGACAATTCTTTTTACATTAATACATTTACACCAAGACAATGAACCTGCAAACCTGTACGCCTTTGGAGCATGGGAGGAAACCGAAGATCTAGGGGAAAACCCACGCAGGTCACGTGGAGAACGTAAAACTCCGTACAGACAGCGCCCGTAGTCAGGATCGAACCCGGGTCTCTGGCGCTGTGAGGCAGCAACTCTACCGCTGCGCCACCGTGCCGTCATAGAATCATAGCAAGACTACAACGCAGAAAAAGGCCATTCAGTCCGTCGCCCCACGATGTCAGCACGTTACATCATAACCTCTCTTGTGGACGGCACGGTGGCGCAGCGGTAGAGGTGCTAGAGACCCGTGTTCGGTGCTGCCTGTACGGAGTTTGTACGTTCTCCCTGTGATCTGTGTGAGTTTCCTCCGGGAGCTCCGGTTTCCTCCCGCACTCCAATGTCGTGCAGGTTTGTGGGTTAATTGGTTTCTCTCAAGGTTTCCCCTTGTGTGTAGGATAGAACTAGAGTATGATTGACTGCCGGTCGGCACTGACTCGACGGACCGAAGGGCCTGCTTCCACGCTGTGTCGCTAAGCTAAATTAAAACTAATCTGAACTGAACCAAACTAAACTAAAGTCTTTAAACAGCAGGACACAAAATGTTGGAGTTACTCTTTTCCACGCTGTATTTCCACGCTGTATTACACGATGACTCTATCGGAACAGTAACCTGAATTCTGTTTCTCTCTCCACAGATGCTGCGTGATCTGCTCAGTGTTTCCAGCGTTTTATATATTTTACGACAAAGCTGATTGAAATGACAGCAATCCACAAAAACCTGTACGTTTTTACTTTAGTAGGTATGTTACAATTTAACAGCGCTGCAGTTCTGCCGCTCCCCGTGTGTGCGACTTTGGCGCCTTTCAGAGGGAGGCGGGTTTAAAATGCCGTTTTTCCCCAGACAGTCCAAGTCGATCCATTTCGGGCGATTTCGTCGCTAAAGAGAAATCGCTCCAACATTTCATTCATGAAGCTATTTTTAAACTACGCTAGATTATTTATTAACTAGAGTAGTTTAGAAATCATCTTCTAAAGCTCTGAACGGTGACAGCGGAACGGACCTAACGTAGGCGATAAAAGAAGCTACACAGTTTGTTTTTACATAAAAACTTGGTTTTTAGGGAGGCTTTAATCACATTTTCATGTTGCGAAAAGGGGACCAAAAAAAATGTATGAACCAACAGTATTTTTCATACCGACTTCACCGCTAACCGCAACGTTCTAATCCATCGCATTCCACTAAAACCCACTCGCTAGTTGATTTAAATGGCCATTAATTTACAGGCATTAAACACTAAATTCCTTCCATTTGGCCCAGAAATTCATGAAAATGAGATTTAAAAATTATGTTATATTGTGGATTATTGTGTGAATGTTATTTGGACACTTCGGCAATTTAAAAAAAGATTATCTTTTCTTAAGAAATGGATAGATGTTTAGATCTACTCATTGAATTTTGTAATTAGCTACAATTAGATAACTAACTAATTATATGCTTTAATTTCAGGTCATCCAAGTAAGATTGTTTCATATTTGTTTCAGAATGCTTCAATCTATAATAACTGAAAATTTCATTGAGTTCTCTTAATTTTTAAGAAAGTTATGGCCTTTTAACTGTTCCAGATCACAGCTTTTGAGTTAAGTCAATTGAAAGGCAATGGGGAACAAGATGCTAATTTCCGAGTATGAAAATGGCCATAACTTTCTTAATACTGAAGATATGAAAGTGAATTAGGTGTCAAATTAAACTTCTTTTTATGCTTTATCTGATGGGATAAATTGCAGATTTGATTTTTTAAATCTCAAAATTTTGTAACATTGCTAACTTTAGTACTTTAAAACCTGTACAGTTTAGTCTAGTTTAGTTTACAGATACAGTGGGGCATTGAACCCTCTGCAGTCGCTGCTACAGACGTTCAGGCCCTCTCTTCGGGATGATCGAAACTCCGACGTCGGGACGGATCGGAACACACACGCAGCTTCTTCTTCTTTCGTGTGGCGTGCACAGCCTAAAGTTGTTGGGCAACTTGTTCTATTTGATCTTCCGTTTGTGCACGTCGAGTTGATTGCATTCGTCGAAACAGGGCGGATCACGTGAAGGTTGCAATCTTCCACCCCACTCCCTGGCTTAGAGTTCGAGAAGTCAATATTCATACCGCTTGGGTGAAAGCTGCTGAATTACCCCAGCATTTTGTGTCTATCTTGAGTGTAAACCAACATCTGCAGTTCCTTCCTACATTAGAACCAAAGTCTGGAGATATGGAAGGGTGCGGTGTGAAAATGGCAGATCAAAGCAGATGAAGTTAGGAAGAATGGTTCCCCCTAAGAAAAGTAGAATGGTTTATTGTTGAAGTTGAAGGGAAGGTGACAACACGGCAATCAGTCAGTAATGTTTAATCAGGAGGCCAGGAGATCTAGAACTAGAATGGGTGAGGGATGGAGAGAGAGGGAAAGCAAGGGTTACTTGAAGTTAGAGAAGTCAATGTTCATACCGCTGGGGTGTGAGCTGCCCAAGCGAAATATGGGGTGCTGTTCCTCCAATGTGCGCTGGGCCTCACTCTGACAATGGAGGAGGCCCGGGACAGAAAGGTCAGTGTGGGAATGGGAGGGAGAGGTAAACATAGAAACTAGGTGCATGAGTAGGCCATTCGGCCCTTCGAGCCTGCACCGCCACTCAATATGATCATGGCTGATCATCCAACTCAGTATCCCGTACCTGCCCTCTCTCCATACCCTCCGATCCCCCTAGCCACAAGGGCCACATCTAACTCCCTCTTAAATATAGCCAATGAACTGGCCTCAACTACCCTCTGTGGCAGAGAGTTTCAGAGACCCACCACTCTGTGTGTGAAAAAATTCCTTCTCATCTCGGTCCTAGAGGATTTCCCCCTTATCCTTAAGCTGTGACCCCTTGTTCTGGACCTCCCCAACATCGGGAACAATCTTCCTGCATCTAGCCTGTCCATCCCCTTAGCGTGTTTGGCAACCGGGAGATCAAGTAGGCCCTGGCGGACTGAGCAGAGGTTCGCCAAGATCGGTACATCCGCACCGCAAGAAGATTCATAGCAACACCCGACAATCTGTCCCACTATATCTCGGTAGGCCTGACATTGATCTCGACTGAACTGGACCTGTGTGCACCTTGCCCCATTGTCACATGCACACCTCCTGTTATATTTATGTGTCAACCACAAAGTGGTGTTGGCTTACCGCTTGATTCCTACCATAATGAGGAGCCCTGCGGTGATGCCTGGTTTCTATGGCCACCTGCTCAGCAGAGGGGAAACCTGATAGACGTGGACGGAACTATCCGCTAGCTCCAGACCGTCATAGTGCCTCTGACAGGCAGCTAGTCCAGACAGCGGAGACTGTCCGTGCGATTTCCCCCTTGGATCAAGTCATGCGTTGATCCCGACTTGGACGCACCGGCCCCGTACGAAATGTCATCCGTGGAAGTAAGTTAGCAAGGAATAACCAGAGCTATGAAAAGTCATCTCTTTGGTCGGTTGTTATGGGGAAAGTTTTGTATGATGGATGTGTGTCTCAATCGAACAGACTTTTTAGTTTAAGAAGGAACCGCAGATGCTGGAAAAGCGAAGGTAGACAAAAATGCTGGAGAAACTCAGCGGGTGAGGCAGCATCTATGGAGCGAAGGAAATAGGCGACGTTTCGGGCACCATAACCCCATCAGTCTGAAGAATGGTTTTGGCCCAAAAACGTTGCCTATTTCCTTCGGTCCATAGATGTTGCCCCACCCGCTGGGTTTCTCCAGAAAGTTTATTTAACTTTTGGTTTTTTTGGGTCACTTGTTCCGAGATGCAGTGGAAAAACCTTAGTTGCGTGCCAAGCCACCTCTGCTTGTGATGCTCAGTATCTCTTTGTGTGATTCCCACCTTCACACCTGAAACGTTAGAGAGAATGGAGCGGCTGGGCTTGTACACTCTGGAGTTTAGAAGGGTGAGAGGGGATCTTATTGAAAGATTATCAAGTGTTTGGACACCCTAGAGGCGGCAAACATGTTCCCGATGTTGGGGGAGTCCAGAACCAGGGGCCACAGTTTAAGAAAACGGGGTAAGCCATTTAGAATGGAGATGAGGAAACACTTTTTCACACAGAGAGTGGTGAGTCTGTGGAATTCTCTGCCTCAGAGGGCGGTGGAGGCCGGTTCTCTGGATACTTTCAAGAGAGAGCTAGATTGGGCTCTTAAAGATAGCGGGGTCAGGGGATACGGGGAGAAGGCAGGAACGGGGTACTGATTGGGGATGATCAGCCATGATTACACTGAATGGCGGTGCTGGCTCGAAGGGCTGAATGGCCTAATCCTGCACCTATTGTCTATTGGTAACTCTGTTTGGCTATGAGAAGAGGTCGGGGAGGGGAGGCACGGTGGCGCAGCGGTAGAGTCGCTGCCTCACGGCACCAAAGACCCGGGTTAGATCCTGACAACGGTTTGCACGTTCTCCCTGTGAACTCCGGGTGCTCTGGTTTCCTCCCACACTCCAAAGACGTGCAGGTTTGTTGGTTATTTGGCTTGGGAAGAGATTGTAAATTGTCCCTGGTGTGTAGGAAAGAGCTGGTGTTGAGGGATCGCCGGTTGGCGCGGACCCAGTGGACCGAAGGGCCTGTTTCTACGCCGTATCTCTAAACTAAAGCAAACTGCAGATGCTGGCTTATGCCGGAGTAACTCAGCGGGTCAGGCAGCATCACTGGAGGACAAGGATGGGTGACGTTTCAATAGACAATAGACAATAGGTGCAGGAGTAGGCCATTCGGCCCTTCGAGCCAGCACCGCCATTCAATGTGATCATAGCTGATCATCCACAATCAGTACCCCGTTCCTGCCTTCTCCCCATATCCCCTGACTCCGCTATCTTTAAGAGCCCTATTTAGCTCTCTCTTGAAAGCATCCAGAGAACCGGCCTCCACTGCCCTCTCAGCCAGAGAATTCCACAGACTCACAACTCTCTGTGAGAAAAAGTGTTTCCTCGTCTCCGTTCCAAATGGCTTACTCCTTATTCTTAAACTGTGGCCCCTGGTTCTGGACTGCCCCCCAACATCGGGAACATGTTTCCTGCCACTAGTGTGTCCATGCCCTTAACAATCTTATTTGTTTCAATGAGATCCCCTCTCATCCTTCAAAACTCCAGGGTATACAAGCCCAGCTGCTCCATTCTCTCAGCATATGACAGTCCCGCCATCCCGGGAATTAACCTTCGAATCGGGACCCGAAACAGCGCCCATCCATGTTCTCCAGGGATGCTGCCTGTCCTGCTGAGTTACTCCAGCACTTTGTGTCGTTTTTTGCTCATACTTTGTTTATTTTCTCTGGAGTGCAGGGGTTTGAGGGAGAGAAACCATCTCATAGATTGGACCTAAAAGAATGAAGAAAAACATATCCATGCAGTTGAGAGGGGAAAGATTTAATAGGAACCTGAGGATTTCAACTAATTCGTGGGTATAGGGAACAAGCTGAAACAGGAGGTAGTTTGGTTTAGTGTAGTCTACAGATACAGTGTGGAAACTGGCCCTTCGGCCCATCGAGTCCATGCTGACCAGCGATTACCCACGCGCTAATTCTATCCAACACTCCAGCGAAAACGTAGAGAATCCAATGAACCAACAAATGTGCAGGTCTTTAGAGTGTGGGAGGAAACCGGAGCAGCCGGAGAAAACCCACACACTCACAGGGAGAACGTGCAAACCCCGCGCGGGTAGCGCATTTGGTCAGGATCGAATCGGGGTCTCTGGTACTGTAGCAGGGTGCAATCCTGACAACGGGTGCGGTCTGTACAGTGTTTGTACGTTCTCCCTGTGGCCCGCGTGGGTTTTCTCCGGGTGCTCCATTTTCCTCCCACACCCCAAAGGCGTGCAGGTTAGAAGGTTCATTGGCTTCAGTAAATTGTAAATTGTAAATTGCCCCTGGTGTGTTGGGGGATAATGCTAATGTACGGGCTCCTGTATGGACTTGGTGAGCCTGTTTCCGTGCTGTATCTGTCTGGCCGACGGTCTAAAGTAAAGTTAGACACAAAATGCTGGAGTAACTCAGCGGAACAGGCAGCATCTCTGGATAGAAGGAATGGGTGATGTTTCAGGTCGAGACCCTTCTTCTGATTGGAGAAGGGTCTCGACCCGAAACGTCACCCATTCCTTCAATCTGAAGAATCTGAACTGTCTTCAGTTGTCGCCGACAGGGTCGTAGCTTGTCAATAGACAATAGACAATAGGTGCAGGAGTAGGCCATTCGGCCCTTCGAGCCAGCACCACCATTCAATGTGAACATGGCTGCTCATCCCCAATCAGTACCCCGTTCCTGCCTTCCCCCCATATCCCCTGACTCCGCTATCGTTAAGAGCCCTATCTAGCTCTCTTTTGAAAGCATCCAGAGAATCTGCCTCCACCGCCCTGTGAGGCAGAGAATTCCACAGACTCACAACTTTCTGTGAGAAAAAGTGTTTCCTCGTCTCCGTTCCAAATGGCTTACCCCTTATTCTTAAACTGTGGCCCCTGGTTCTGGACTCCCCCAACATCGGGAACATGTTTTCTCCCTCTAGCGTGTCCAAGCCCTTAACAATCTTATATGTTTCAATGAGATTCCCTCTCTTCCTTCTAAACTCCAGAGTGTACAAGCCCAGCTGTTCCATTCTCTCAACATGTGACAGTCCCGCCATCCCGGGAATTAACCTTGTAAACCTACGCTGCACTCCCTCAATAGCAAGAATGTCCTTAGGTGGGCGTGCTAAAGGGTCGCTGGTTGCCGGTAGCTTGCCGTAGCTTGACGTCGACCAGGTGGTAGGTTGTCATAGACATTGTCGTGGGGGGGGTCCAGTCACCGCTATTTCTGCGACCTGCTACAGCCGTGACAGTCGCAGGCAGTCGCCGAAACAATCGACCAAGTGGGACAGCCCCGCAACTGCCCTCTGAGTAAAGATTTAACCTTGCATCTTTGGGTCGTTGGTCAAGGTCTCTGATGCTCATCCCCAGACAACCATCACACTCCCACACAGTAGAGTTGTGACAACGCCAATGTATTGGTTTTCTTTCCTCTCCCACCATCAGCGACAATCTGAGCCAGCGAGGAACGCGGAGGATGACGCAAAGATCGAAATAGTGTCAGTGACCGAAGAGGAACTCCCCACCATCGCCATTCCCAACGTCACGCAACGAATTCTCAACATCCTCGAAGCTAAAGTATTGCCCGCCGAGGCAGGTAACGTGCCTTTCTTTTGTTTAGAAACATAGAACCATCGAAAACAGGTACAGGAATAGGCCATTCGGCCCTTCGAGCCAGCGGGATGATCAGCCATTCAATATGATCATGGCTGATCATCCAAAATCAATACCCCTTGATTCCGTTAGCCCTAACAGCTAAATCTGACTCTCTCTTGGAAACTTAGTTTAGTGTATAAGGTCATAAGTGATAGGAGAAGAATTAGACCATTCGGCCCATCAAGTCTACTCTGCCATTCAATCACGGCTGATCTATCTCTCCCTCCTGACCCCATTCTCCTGCCTTCTCCCCATAACCCCTGACACCCGTACTGATCAAGAATCTATCTATCTCTGCCTTAAACATATCCATTGGCTTGGCCTCCACAGCCTTCTGTGGCAAAGATTTCTACCGATTCTCCATTCTCTGGCTAAAGAAATTCCTCCTCATCCCCTTCCGAAAGTAACGTCCTTGAATTCTGGAAACATCCTCTGCACATCCATTTATATATAAATATAAATATTTCCCCATAATATCTGAGACGTTCTGTTTGATATAATTGTAGTTTTCGTTTTAATTTTAGAGATGCAGCATGGAAGCCGGCCCTTCGGCCCACTGAGTCCGCGATGACCAGCGATCCCCCATATACGTTAAGAAGGTCATATGTTCTCGCAGCAGAATTAGGCTGTTTGGCCCATCAGGTCTGCTCCTCCATTCAATCGTGGCTGATCTATCGCTCCCTCCTAACCCCATTCCCCTGCATTCTGCCCATAACCTCTGACACCCGTACTAATCAATAATCTATCTATCACTGCCTTTAAAAATATCCATTGACTTGGCCTCCACGTCCTCCTGTGGCAAAGAATTCCACTGAATTCAAGATGTACACTACGCACTCGGGCCAATATACAGCACCCCGTTGTCAGGATCGAACCCGGGTCTCTGGCATTGTAAGGCAGCAACTCTACCACTGCGCCACCGTGCCGACCTGACTAAAGGATTTTCTCTTCCCCAACATCAGGGGAGTCCAGAACCAGGGGCCACAGTTTAAGAATAAGGGGTAAGCCATTTAGAACTGAGATGAGGATCGACTTTTTCACCCAGAGGGTTGTGAATCTGTGGAATTCTCTGCCACAGAAGGCACAGAGTCTCTTATCCAGAGTAGGTGAAACGAGGACCAGAGGACATAGTTTCAAGGTGAAGGAGGAAAGATTTCATAGGAATCTGAGGGATGCGTTTTTCACACAAAGGGTGGTGGGTGTATGGAACGAGCTGCCAGAGGAGGTAGTTGAGGCTGGGACTTGTAAGAAATCCCAACTTGTAAGAAACAGTTAGACATGTACACGGATAGGACAGGTTTGGAGGGATGTGGGGCAAACACGGGCAGGTGGGCCTAGTGTGGCTGGGACATGTTGGCTAGTGTGGGCAAGTTGGGCCGAAGGGCCTGTTTCCACACTGTATCACTCTATGACTCTATGACCCTTTAATTTTATTCAGGAAAACAAGACCGAGCCACATCCAAGTGCCACATTATTACATCCAAGACGTTTCTGTTGTTGGTGGCTGCCGGAGTGACGGCCAGCACCGTGATACTTATAATAGCCATCAGTGTGGGAGGTGAGTACATTCTCTATACTCTACTGACCATATCAAATGGACCATCCATTCATACATGGGTTCAAATCCCTTGATAAGAATAGTTGGCACGGTGGCGCAGCGGTAGAGTTGCTGCCTCACAGAGCCAGAGACCCGGGTTCGATCCCGACTACAGGTGCTGTCTGTACAGAGTTTGTTGTTGGGGAAGTCCAGGACAAGGGGGTCGCAGTTTAAGGATAAGGGGGAAGTCTTTTAGGACCGAGATGAGAAAAACATTTTTCACACAGAGAGTGGTGAGTCTCTGGAATTTCATTTCGGAGTCACGTGAGTGAGTTGCTGCGACGGCTGGCGGTGGAGCGCGCTCCTCGCCAGCCCTTCATAAGGGGCCACGGAGGTAAGTATTCTACCTTTAGTTGGTGGTCCTTGTTGTCTGATTATGTCTTGCAGCAAGGACATGGATGGGAGTTCGAAGGGCCGGAGGACGTCAGGACGAGTTCGCCGGTCAACAGTTCCGGGGCCTTTACCATCGGCAGTACCTGCAGCGCAGGCCGGGACTCAGGCGGAGATGTGGGTAAGCCCTGTGATTACAGGTCCAGATCCGCCAGCACACCACAGCTCGGAGGAGTTCGACGAGGAGGAGTGTGGTGTGCCGCCAGAGCAGGGGGACCCTGCCATGGCAGTCAGGTCGTCAGCGGGCTCGCTGGCGACCTCGAGCAGGGCACGTGCCGTTGCACGGCCTGTTCCACAGCCCTCCGAGAAGGGGGAGGGCAGGAGCCCAGAAGCCTAACCCTGTTAGGGCTAAGGCATTGCCTATCGCGGAGGAGCGGTCAGGTTCCAGGGCGAGACCCGGGGCGGCTGTGAGGTCCAGCCGGCACACCCCGACTCTCGACGCCGGGACGGGTCGGTCGAGTCGGGTCGAGTCACGGTCGCCGAGCCACCCATGGATGGGTGGGCGAGACCATGCGTCGGCAACGTCCACGATGTGGGCAGCCGGCAAGACTGCGCGGGCCCCAGGCAGCCATGCTTCGGCTGGTGCCGACACCACGCCGCAAGTGCCCTTAGTGGCAGCGGCTTCAGCTCCCGCTAAACGGAGGCGGTTGAACACGCCCACGCAGGAATCGCGCAGTTTCGCCTCGGCGGCTGTTAGCGACAACTACCGGCACCGGCAGGGCCTCGACGAGGTGCGGGCCGATGACAGGAGCCCGGTTTTCTTTTCAGAGCCGGAGGACTCCGACCACCTGAGTGTTCAGGGTGAAGGGCGTATTGACCGTATGGAGCGGCTGCTGGAGCTCCAGCTTCAACGTCAACAACAGCAGGGCAGCAACAGGCACAGGGCGTCTTCACCAACATCTACTATCAGCCTGGAGCAGCAGGAGGAGGAGGTTCTGGTGGATCCCGTACCACCTCCGTTGGAGGTGCCAGCGGAGGAACTCTTGGATGTGGCGACCAAATTCGCGGCCCCACATACGGCTGGTCTTCCTCTAAATACAAAGCTGGCAGCCACAGTGGACTTTCTTAATAATCAGGTGCTGCAGGAAGAAGTCCTCATCCAGGCTATGAGCCGTCACAAGGCTCCATCAAACTGCAACTCCCTCAACGTGCCTGTGGTCAATACGCCAATATGGGGCAACATCAGTGCGGCTATCCGTCAACAGGAGCTAAAATTGCAGCGGATCCTGAAACTCCTCACGGCCGGTATTACCGCCTTTGCGCGGTTGGTGGACGGGGACGAACTGAATTTGGACCAGGAAGATGCTCTGACCTTATTGTGCGCGACCCAGCACGAAATCAACGGGTTTCGCAAAAACAGCATCCGCCCAGCACTCAACCCGAAGTTTGCAGGATTGTGCAAACCACCGCCGCCGCCGCCCCGTCAGCTCTTTGGTGAGGACCTCTCGAAGAGAGTCAAAGAGCTTGACGAACAAGCCAAAACGGTGGGGATCATGCGCTCTCAGAGTGCCCCCACACCGTCAGGCTCAAAAGCTCCATACATTCGCTCACGAGGGTCGGCCAGTGCCTCGACGAGGACTCGCCCTCTAGCTCCACAACGACAACAGCACCAGAACCAGCACCAAGGGTCTTTTTTAGGACAGGGTCGGCAGAGACCTTTGTGGAAATCGAAGACGCCGTGCCCTCAAGCCAACCCAGCACCTCCACGGCCACCCACACGTGTCAAGGACCGCCGGTAACCACGGAGGTGAGGGGGTCTGGTTCTCTTTTTTCTCTCTGTTTAACTTCCCATGTTGGTGGTCGTTTACGGTTGTTTTTGGATGCATGGGGTAATTTTACTGGTGATGAGTGTGTGTTGCGGAATATTCAGGGGCATAAAATTGAGTTTATTAATGGCGACATTCCTCCATCCCAGCACATGCCTGGTCGTACGTTCAAATTGTCTGCTGCAGAACAGGCAGCAGGTTATAAGGAGATTTTAAGTCTGGAACAGAAGGGTGTGATTGAGAAAACGGTGCATGAGCCAATTGAATTTGTTTCGAACATATTTACTAGACCTAAGAAGGATGGAGGCTGTCGTGTCATTATTGATCTAACCCATTTGAATACGTTTGTAACATATACTCATTTTAAAATGGATACGTTTGAAACAGCCAAATCATTGATTTCTCATGGCTGCTTTATGGCATGCATTGATTTGAGGGATGCATATTATTCAGTATCCATCCAGAAATATGATAGAAGGTTTTTGAAATTTATCTGGATGGGGCAACTTTGGCAGTATAAGGCTTTGCCTAATGGGCTCACTACAGCCCCTAGATTGTTCACTAAATTGGTGAAGCCAATCATGGCTTATTTGAGACAACGACATCATATAGTTATGGCCTATTTAGATGATGTCTTTATTGTGGGCCACACCCTGCAATTGGCTGAACAGGGTGTTGCAGCTGCTGTCAATATATTTCAACAATTAGGATTCATTGTCCATCCAGAGAAATCGAAGTTCTGCCCTGCCCAGGTAATTAATTACCTAGGGTTCATGGTGAACTCAATGAGCATGAGGATAACTATACCAATTAACAAAATTGAGGAAGTCACTAAGGTGTGCAGAGATTTAATTGGCACCAATATACCATCGATTCGGCATACAGCCACAGTAATTGGCAAGCTAGTGGCTTTGTTTCCGGCAGCACGATATGGACCTTTGCATTATCAGAATTTGCAAAGAGCTAAAATTACTGCGTTAAAACGGAACGCTGGTCATTACGATCGATCAATGCAGCTGCCGTCCGAAGCGATAACTGAGTTGCAATGGTGGGTGTGTCACATTAGCAACTCATTTAAGCCTGTCAGGGAGGCTAATCCGGTGGTATATTTACAGACTGATGCAAGCTCCAATGGCTGGGGAGCTACTGATAATTGCTCTAGTTGTGGGGGCAGATGGGACACCCTTGAGGCATCGATGTTGTTGACTCAAGGGATTAACTATTTGGAGTTGCTGACAGCATTCCACGGACTTCGTGCATATTGTTCCAAGCTTGTTGGAGCACACGTCCGTCTCCAAATAGACAACACCACAGCTGTGGCATATTTAAACCATATGGGTGGTACCAGGTCAGTTTCGTGTGACAAATTGGCTAACTCAATTTGGCTCTGGTGTGTTCAAAGAGACATTTGGATTTCAGCTACCTATTTGCCAGGTGAGCTTAATACTGTGGCGGACACCAGGTCACGCAAATTTAATGACAACATTGAATGGATGTTGCATCCTGAGATTTTTTCTAAAGTCACAGCCAAATTTGGTAAACCGGACATTGACCTTTTTGCGTCACGGTTGAACCATCAGGTACCAGCCTACGTTTCATGGGAACCAGATCCTGGGGCAATAGCGCTAGATGCATTCTCGCTGGACTGGGGGAATTGGTTTTTCTATGCCTTCCCTCCGTTTTGCCTCATCAGTCGGGTATTGCGAAAGATTCAGGCAGATGCTGCCAAGGGCATCCTTATTATACCCGACTGGCCCACACAGCCTTGGTATCCGGTGGTCTTTGACATGCTCAACGAACCTTGGGTCCTTTTGAAGGGTTGCCCACAATTGGTTACTCACCCTGTCTCAGGGGAGCCACATCCCTGCCATGGCTATTTAAATTTGTTGGCTTGCAGGTTCTGAACAGGCCGTTAGTCCAATACGGCCTCTCGGCTCGGACCATGGATACCATCGGGGCGTCGTGTCGAGAGTCCACAAGGCGAAGATACCGTTCGCATATTAAGAAGTGGGAAGCCTACTGCAGCCGCTCTCGCATCACGTATGATGACGTGACAATAACCGACGTCCTGGAATTCCTCGCGGGGTTGCACCATGATGAACACTTAAGTTACAGTGCCATCAACAGCGCCAGAAGTGCGCTATCATTCTACCTCAAGATTGGGGTAGGATCCAACAGGCTAGTGTCCAGACTCATGCGGGGTATATTCAATATGAATCCGCCTACACCACGCTATAATATCACCTGGGATGTCAGGGACGTATTAACCCTGCTCAGGACGTGGTCACCCATGGAAGGGCTCCAACTGGACCAACTCACCATGAAGCTGGTGATGTTACTAGCGCTGACTTCAGCTCAGAGGGTACAGACACTACACAAACTTCGTGTCGACAGAATGACATCTACCCCTACAGAAGTAGTCTTTTTCATTGACGAGCTACTAAAGCAGCATAGACCTGGGTGCACAGGGCTGCAGCTGAAGTTCCCGGCATACCCCGCAGATGCTAGGCTATGTTTAGCCTCACATATCCGCCACTATGTCAAGGTGACGGCACGCATCAGAGGAATGGAGAGATACCTGCTTGTCACTCATAAGAGACCTCATCATCGAGTGACAGTCCAGACGATATCCAGGTGGCTTCGAGTCGTCTTGGGTAAGTCAGGTATCGACATTAATGTGTTCAAGTCTCATTCCACCAGGGCTGCATCGACGTCAGCGGCGAGGGTCATGGAGGTGCCCATGGACCAAATTCTCGCCACAGCAGGATGGGCGAATGAAGCTGTGTTCCAGCGTTTTTATAACAAGCCTGTTGCTGCTCCTCTACAGTTCGCAGAAGCCGTGCTGAATGCAGGTCAAGAACGTGGAGATGTCCCCGCATGAGGGTTTTTTTGATTTGTTATTAATAAATATGCTCTTGTTTTGCAGTATGAACTATTGAGCAAGTTTGTTCCTCCCATCCATCCCTGGTAGTGGTGTGTCAGCATGGATGTGGTCCAGGGCGTGTAATCACAGAAGCTTTGAAGTCTTCACGAAGTCACTCACGCGACTCCGAAATGAAATAGTAAGATTGAACGAGAACTTACCAGTTCGAAGGTTGATCTTTATTTTATGAGGAGTCGAAGTGAGGGATTTCGTGCCCTCCTCGCCCAACCCTCAATCACCTTCATCTGGTAATCTTAGTCAATTCAATCATACTATGCGAAGTCATTTCTATTGTTGGTTCTGTGATTCCACGCCGCTACTTTGAAGTATGTCGAGCATGCGCGCCGGCGGGCTCTTCACGAAATCCCTCACTTGGACTCCTCATAAAATAAAGATCAACCTTCGAACTGGTAAGTTCTCGTTCAATCTTACTATTCTCTGCCACAGAGGGTAGTTGAGGCCAGTTCATTGGCTATATTTAAGAGGGAGTTAGATGTGGCCCTTGTGGTTAAAGGGATCAGGGGGTATGGAGAGAAGGCAGGTACGGGATACTGAGTTGGATGATCAGCCATGATCATATTGAATGGCGGTGCAGGCTCGAAGGGCTGAATGGCCTACTCCTGCACCTAATTTCTATGTTTCTATGTTTCTATGTATCTTCTCCCCATGTCCTGCGTGGGTTTTCTCCGAGATTTTTGGTCCCCCCCCCCCCACTCCAAAGACGTACAGGTATGTAGGTAAATTGGTGTATGGGTAAAATTGTCCCTAGTGTGTGTTGGATTGTGTTAATGTGCGCGGGTCGCTGGTCGGTGGGCCGAGGGGCCTGTTTCCGCACTGTAGCTCTAAACTAAACTAAACTAAAGTCCAAAAATGTACAGGTTTTTATGTTCATCGGCTTGGTATAAATGTAAGTTGTCCCTGGTGTGTGTAGGATAGTGTTAGTGTGCAGGGATCGCTGGTCGGCACGGACCCCGTGGGCCACAGGGCCTGTTTCCGCGCTGTATCCCTAAACTAAACTTGTGGCGGCCCCTAGTGGTCGGCCACTGGCAGACAAACCCTCAGCTCTGCAGGGAGGAGTTAGGTGTCTCGGTGTGGGAGGCGCAGGTTATGGGGTTGACCCTGAGGGGTATTTAAGATCGGGTCCATTTGAGGAATAGGGAGCTGCATCTGACCGATTAAAACTTCTGCAGTTGTACAGAGCCCTAGTGAGACCACACCTGGAGTATTGTGTGCAGTTTTGGTCCCCTAATTTGAGGAAGGACATTCTTGCTATTGAGGGAGTGCAGCGTAGGGTTACAAGGTTAATTCCCGGGATGGCGGGACTGTCATATGCTGTGAGAATGGAGTAGCTGGGCTTGTACACTCTGGAGTTTAGAAGGATGAGAGGGGATCTCATTGAAACATATAAGATTGTTAAGGGCTTGGACACGCTAGAGGCAGGAAACATGTTCCCGATGTTGGGGGAGTCCAGAACCAGGGGCCACAGTTTAAGAATAAGGAGTAAGCCATTTAGAATGGAGACGAGGAAACACTTTTTCTCACAGAGAGTGGTGAGTCTGTGGAATTCTCTGCCTCAGAGGGCAGTGGAAGCCGGTTCTCTGGATGCTTTCAAGAGAGAGCTAGATAGGGCTCTTAAAAATAGTGGAGATATGGGGAGAAGGCAGGAACAGGGTACTGATTGGGGATGAGCAGTCATGTTGCTGGCTCGAAGGGCCCAATGGCCTACTCCTGCACCTATTGTCTATTGTCTATTGACAAGCTCCGGCTCTTGAAGATAGCAGAATCAGGGGATATGGGGAGAAGGCAGGAACGGGGTACTGATTGGGGATGATGGGACATGATCACATTGAATGGCGGTGTTGGCTCGAAGGGCCGAATGGCCTACTCCTGCACCTATTGTGTATTGTCTATTGTCTAAAACACATTTCAAGGACACAACTTGTGTCCGCTTAGTTTTTGGCTGGACTCCTGCCAGTCCTCACTACAAACTAAACATTTGCAGGCTTCCTAGTGCTGACCGTGGAATGGTGTGGATCTGTCTCAATGGTTCATTAGTGATTTCCAATTATGCTTTTAGAAACATAGAAACATAGAAAAATAGGTGCAGGAGTAGGCCATTCGGCCCTTCGAGCCTGCACCGCCATTCAATGTGATCATGGCTGATCATCCAACTCAGTATCCCGTACCTGCCTTCTCTCCATACCCCCTGATCCCTTTAGCCACAAGGGCCACATCTAATGCCCTCTTAAATATAGCCAATGAACTGGCCTCAACTACCTTCTGTGGCAGAGAATTCCACAGACTCACCACTCTCTGTGTAAAGAATGTTTTCCTCATCTCGGTCCTAAAGGAATTCCCCCTTATCCTTGGACTGTGACCCCTTGTTCTGGACTCCCCCAACATCGGGAACAATCTTCCAGCATCTAGCTTGTCCAACCCCTTAAGAATTTTGTAAGTTTCTATAAGATCCCCCCTCAATCTTCTAAATTCCAGCGAGTACAAGCCGAGTCTATCCAGCCTTTCCTCATATGAAAGTCCTGACATCCCAGGAATCAGTCTGGTGAATCTTCTCTGTACCCCCTCTATGGCAAGAATGTCTTTCCTCAGATTTGGAGACCAAAGCTGTACGCAATACTCCAGGTGTGGCCTCACCAAAACCCTGTACAACTGCAGTAGGACCTCCCTGCTCCTATACTCAAATCCTTTCGCTATGAATGCTAACATACCATTTGCTTTCTTCACTGCCTGTCTTTTATTGTTTCATGTACAAAGTGCTAGCACAGTGAATTTCTTTTCACATAAAAAAGAGTCCAGTAGAATTTTGCCATAGTCTCGATCCTTAATTAGTAAAACGGGTTGGTCCCACAAGGAACTGCAAGTGCTGGTTTATGTTTTTTAAAAAAAGGCCTCAAAGTGCTGGCGGAACTCAACATGTCGGGCCGCATCTCTGGAGAACACAGTGGCGTAGGGGTAGAGATGATGCCTAATGGCGGGTTCGACCTTGTACAGAGTTAGTACGTTCTCCCTGTGACTGCATAGGTTTTCTCCAGGTGCCCTGGTTTCTTCCCACATCCCAAAGATGTGCCGGTTTTGTAGGTTTGGTTGAGAATTACCCCCAGCGTGTAGGGTAGAACTAGTAAACTAAACTAAACTAAAAATGGATACATTCGGGATGAGTTCCTGCAGATTGGAGGGTAGCTAATGTTATCCCGCTTTTCGAGAAAGGATGGAGAAAGAAAGCAGGGAACTATAAACCAGTTAGCCTGAGATCGGTGTTGGGGAAGATGCTGGAGTCGATTATCAAAGATTATCATTGGTGTATATTGTAAATAGCTGCGATCCCAGCACCGAGCCTTGCGGTACCCCACTAGTCACTGCCTGCCATTCTGAAAGGGACCCGTTAATCCCTACTCTTTGGTTCCTGTCTGCCAACCAATTTTCTATCCATGTCAGCTCTCTACCCCCAATACCATGTGCCCTAATTTTGCCCACTAATCTCCTATATGGGGCCTTATCAAATGTTTTCGGAAAGTCCAGGTACACTACATCTTATAGAAACATATAACATTCTTAAAGGTTTGGACATGCTAGATGCAGGAAAAATGTTCCTGATGTTGGGGGAGTCCAGAACCAGGGGTCACAGTTTAAGAATAAGGGGTCGGCCATTTAGGACTGAGGTGAGGAAACAATTCTTAACCCAGAGAGTTGAGAATCTGTGGAATTCTCTGACACAGAAAGCAGTGGAGGCCAATTCACTGGATGTTTTCAAGAGAGAGTTAGATTTAGCTCTTGGGGCAAAAGGAATCAAGGCATGACATGAGAATTAAGGGACAGAAGTTTAGGGGTAACATGAGGGAGAACTTCTTTACTCAGAGAGTGGTGGCTGTGTGGAATGATCTTCCTGCAGAAATGGTGGAGGCAGGATCGATTTTAACATTTAAAAGTAAAGTGGATAGGTATATGGACGGGAAGGGAATGGAGGGGTATGGTCTGAGTGCAGGTAGATGGGACTAGGGGAAAATAAATGGTCGGCACGGACTGGAAGGGCCGAGAGGGCCTGTTTCCGTGCTGTAATTGTTATATGGTTATATGGTTATATGCATGTGGTGAAGAAGCAGGAACAGGGTACTGATTTTGGATGCTCAACCGTGATCATTTTGAATGGCGGTGCTGGCTCGAAGGGCCGAATGGCCTACACCTGCACCTATTTTTTTATGTTTCTATCTGCACACAAATGACAATCCACAGAAGCCAATTAACCTACAAACCTGTACACCTTTGAAACGTGGGAGGAAACCGGAGCACCCGGAGAAAACCCACAGGGTCACGGGGAGAACGTAGAAACTCCATACAGACAGCACCCGTAGTTGGGATCGAACCTGGGTCTCTGGTGCTGTGAGGCAGCAACTCAACCGCTGCACCAGCCCATGATCCAAGTCCTTCAAGAAAGTCCAGAGTTAATTGTCAAGTCAAGTCGACATTATTTGTCACACACACATACAAGATGTGCAGTGAAATGAAAACACCTGCGGATTGTGCAAAACTACAGAACAGAATAGAACAGAATCAGTCTTTACATTTTATGTAACATTTTTTTAAAAAGACACAACAGTAAATTAGTCCCTGGTGAGATCAGAGTTTACAGTCCTGATGGCCTGTGGGAAGAAACTCCGTCTCATCCTCTCTGTTTTCACAGCGTGACAGCGGAGGCGTTTGCCTGACCGTAGCAGCCGGAACAGTCCGTTGCTGGGGTGGAAGGGGTCCCCCATAATGTTGCTGGCTCTGGAGTTGCACCTCCTGGTGTATAGTTCCTGCAGGGGGGCGAACGCACTACTCTCTGCAGAGCCTTCCTGTCCTGGGCAGAGCTGTTCCCAAACCAGTTTGTGATGTTGCCGGGCAAGATGCTTTCTACAGCCCCAGAGTAGAAGCACTGCAGGATCCTCAGAGACACTCTGAATTTCCTCAGCTGCCTGTCATATGCGCTGACAATGGAACATGGATATTCTTACTTGCTGCAGCATTCCTTTTCGGAATGGCAGGCAGTGAGTAGTGGGGTACAGCAAGGCTCAGTGCTGGGACCCCAGCTATCTACAATATACATTAATGATTTGGACGAGGGAATTGAATGCAACATCTCCAAATTTGTAGATGACACCAAGCTGGGGGGTATAGTTAGGTGTGAGGAGGATGCTAGGAGGCTGCAGGGTGATTGGATAGGCTGAGTGAATGGGCAGATGCAGTATAATGTGGATAAATGTGAGGTTATCCACTTTGGTGGCAAAAACATGAGTGTAGACTATTATCTGAATGGTGGCAGATTAGGAAAAGGGGAGATGCAACGAGACCTGGGTGTTATGGTACATCAGTCATTGAAAGTAGGCATGCAGGTGCAGCAGGCAGTGAAAAAAGCAAATGGTGTGTTAGCATTCATAGCTAAGATTTGAGTATAGGAGCAGGGAGGTTCTATTGCAGTTGTACAGGGTTTTGGTGAGACCACACCTGGAGTATTGCGTACAGTTTTGGTCTCCAAATCTGAGGAAAGACATTCTTGCCATAGAGGGGGTTCAGAGAAGGTTCACCAGACTGATTCCTGGGATGTCGGGACTTTCATATGAGGAAAGACTGGATAGGCTTGGCTTGGAATTTAGAAGATTGAGGGGGGATCTTATAGAAACTTACAAAATTCTTAAGGGGTTGGACAGATGCAGGAAGATTGTTCCCGATGTTGGGGAAGTCCAGAACAAGGGGTCACAGTCTAAGGATAAGGGGGAAGATGAGGAAAACATTCTTTACACAGAGTGTGGTGATTCTCTGGAATTCTCTGCCGCAGAAGTTCGTTGAGGCCAGTTCATTGGCTATATTCAAATGGGAGTTGGATGTGGCCCTTGTGGCTAAGGGGATCAGGGGGTATGGAGAGAAGGCAGGTACGGGATACTGAGTTGGATGATCAGCCATGATCATATTGAATGGCGGTGCAGGCTCGAAGGGCCGAATGGCCTACTCCTGCACCTTTTTCTATGTTTCTATGTTTCTATAATAGATCCGTAAACACATTACACATCGATGATATGTAAGTGTCAAAAATGCAATTAATTAATAACTAATTTATAGGGCAATAATCGTACAAAACTGAAGTCCGCAGGCGCCCAAAGACAAAGTCCATAGTAGTTCATAGTTGAGATTGGTGTTGTGTAGTCTTCAAAATGGTTGCTTATCAAGAATCTTATTTAGATTGAGGTTTATTATTGCCATGTGCACCAAGGTACAGTGAAAGGCCTTGTTTTGCGTGCTATCCAAACGATCTGAAGAAGTGTCTCAACCCGAAACGTCACCCATTCCCTTTCTCCAGAGACGCTGCCTGTCCCGCTGAGTTACTCCAGTTTTTTGTGTCTACTTCGGTGTAAACCAGCATCTGCAGTTCCTTCCCACACGGATCAGATGTTACTGCACATAAATATAATCGAGCCTTAGATTAGTTTAGTTTAGCTTCCAGTCAAACTCAAGTACTGTAGACAGTGCAAAGGGGAAGATACAGAGTGCGGAATATAGTTCTCAGCATTGTAGCGCATCAGTTCCACAGACCACGTCCAATGTCTGCACTGGGGTTAGGGTTGCCGACGTTCTCACTCCCAAAATAAAGGACAAAAAGGTCAAAATACAGGACCAATCCCCAACGGCAATTCGCTGACCGACTGGGCCGTGTCTGGGTGGATGATGAGTTGGGCCCGGGTGCTGGACTGCACACAAAGCCCAGCCAGCGGGCCAGCTGAGGAGTTTTGGCCCCGGGGGCCGCGCGCAAAGTCCGGCGCCCCGTCCAACTCGTGAACCGATGATCGGCCGTGAGAAGGAGGGGTGGTGGTGGTGCCGGTGGTCAGCGAAGGTCCGAAGGTTGGACAGCTGGCCGGGCTGCCGACCGACCGACGGGGCCACGGGCGAGGCGCTGCTGCTGCTGCTGCTGCTGCTGCACTCCATGGGCTGCACTACGTCGGGACGGGTGAGGCGGGGGCCGGACGCGGCGCTCCGACCCGACAGTCCCCTCGACCCGAGTAGTAGCGGTCAAATACGGGACAAAGGCGGTCCCGTATGGGGCAAACCTATACGGGATGTCCCAGCTAATAAGGGACAGTTGGCAACTATAAATGGGATAGAGGTTTAGGATTAGGTTTCTTATTTTCACAGTGACAAGTTTCTACCCGACGAGAGAAGGGAGAAGAGAGAATGATCGGGGACGAAATGGTGTCGGAAGGAACTGCAGATGCTGGTTTAAACCAAAGGCAGGCACAAAAACCTGGAGTAACTCAGCGGGACAGGCAGCATCTCTGGAGAGATCTCTGGAGCATCTCTGGAGAGAAGGAATGGGCGACGTTTCGGGCCGAGACAAAATGCTGGAGTAACTCAGCGGGTGAGGCAGCTTCTCTGGAGAGAAGGAATGGGTGACATTTCGGGTTGAGACCCCCTCGACCCGAAACGTCGCCCATTCCTTCTCTCCAGAGAAGCTGCCTCAACCGCTGAGTTACTCCAGCTTTTCGTGCTTTCCTTCGGGGGGAGAATGGTCCTTGATTGCTTTCCCGAGTGTGAATTATAGATGGAGACAACGGAAGGGAGGTTGGGCTGTGTTCGCATCCCCTGTGCAATTTGAGTCAGGTGCTAGAAAGTGTGAGAATATTTAATTGAAGAAATACAAAGCAGATGTTAATCAAGTTACAAAAAGACCTTTGCTGGATATTAAGTTGCATTCTCATTGAAAAGCTGAATATGATCTGTTGATCCAACCTTAGGAAATTCTCATCTAGCTGTTCTCTTTAGTATTATTCCGGCTAATGTCACTTGATCTCATCAGTTCATAAGGTCTTAAGTGATAGGAGCAGAATTAGGCCATTTGGCCCGTCAAGTCTACTCCGCCATTCAATCAAGGCTGAGGGGTGGGAGACTGCAACCTTCACGTGGTCCGCCCTGTTTCGACGAATGCAATCAAACCGGCATGCACAATCAAATAAGATCAAATAGAACAAGTTGTCCTCCAACTTTAGGCTGTGCACGTCGTATGCAAGAAGAAGGATCATGGCTGATCTATCTCTCCCTCCTAACCCCATTCTCCTGCCTTCTCCCCTTAACAGTGCATAGTTCCCTGAAGGTGGAATCACATGTAGATAGGGTGGTAAAGAAAGCTTTTGGTGTGCTGGCCTTTATAAATCAGAACATTGAATATAGGAGTAGGGAAGCAATGTTAAAATTGTACAAGGCATTGGTGAGACCAATTCTGGAGTATGGTGTACAATTTTGGTCGCCTAATTATAGGAAGGATGTCAACAAAATAGAGAGAGTACAGAGGAGATTTACTAGAATGTTGCCTGGGTTCCAGCAACTAAGTTACAGAGAAAGGTTGAACAAGTTAGGTCTTTATTCTTTGGAGCGCAGAAGGTGAAGGGGGGACTTGATTGAGGTCTTTAAAATGATGAAAGGGATAGACAGAGTTGACGTGGATAAGCTTTTCCCATTGAGGGTAGGGAAGATTCAAACAAGGGGGCATGACATGAGAATTAAGGGACAGAAGTTTAGGGGTAACATCAGGGGGAACTTCTTTACTCAGAGAGTGGTGACTGTGTGGAATGATCTTCCAGCAGAAGTGGTGGAGGCAGGATCGATTTTAACATTTAAAAGTAAAGTGGATAGGTATATGGACGGGAAGGGAATGGAGGGTTATGGTCTGAGTGCAGGTAGATGGGACTAGGGGAAAATAAATGGTCGGCACGGACTGGAAGGGCAGAGAAGGCCTGTTTCCGTGCTGTAATTGTTATATGGTTATATGTTATATGGTTATAACTCCTGACACTCATACTAGTCAAGAATCTATCTGTCGTTTCCCTGATCCCTGACCAGTCTGAAGAAGGGTCTCGACCCGAAACGTCGCCTACCCCCTTCGCTCCTTAGATGCTGCTGCACCTGCTGAGTTTCTCCAGCTTTTTGTATAACCCAAGAATCTATCTATCTCTACCTTAAAAATATCCATTGGCTTGGCCTCCACAGCCGTCTGTGGCAAAGAATTCCACAGATTCACCACCACTTTACATTCTTATATTTGCTGGAATTTGGAAGGATGAGAGGGGATCTTCAGATTCAGATTCAGATTCTTATATCAGATGCTTCAAATTCTTATATATCTTATAGAACCATATACAATTATTAAGGGGTTGGACAGGCTAGATGCAGGAAACATTTTCCTGAATATTGGGGGAGTCCAGAACCAGGGGTCACAGTTTAAGAATAAGGGTTGGGCCATTTAGGAATGAGATGAGGAATTTTGTTTTTCACACAGAGAGTTGGAATCTGCGGAATTCTCTGCCACAGAAGGCAGTGGAGGCCAATTCATTGGATGTTTTCAAGAGAGAGTTAGATTTAGTTCTTAGGGCTAACGGAATCAGGGTATATGGGAAGAAGGCAAGAACGGGGTACTGAGTGTGGATGATCAGCCATGATTACATTGAATGGCGGTGCTGGCTCGAGGGGCCGAATGGTCTACTCCTGCATCTGTTGTCTTTGTTTGTATTTTCTACGTTTCACCTTTTTTTTTTACTCACGATTCCAGCAACTGCAGTTCCTTGTGTGGCCGTTTGTAGGTTTTTGATCTCTGCGACGGTGTTTAACGTTGAACCTGACGTTGGGTGTTTCACCAGTGTTCATCTTTTCAGTGACGTACAGCTGTATCGGCAAGTTCCAATGTATGAACTCCTCATCGTGTCTCTGGCTCTCCGCTCGCTGTGATGGCGTTAAAGACTGCCCTACCGGGGAAGATGAGCTGGGCTGCGGTAAACATCCTTCCTTGTGTATCTCCATAAGTTGATAGGTTCATAAGTGATAGGAGCAGAATGAGGCCATTCGGCCCACCAGATGCTCTCCACCATTCAATCATGGCTGATCAATCTTGCCCTCTCAACCCCATTCTCCCACCTTCTCTCACAGAGAGTGGTGAGTCTGTGGAACTCTCTGCCTCAGAAGGCGGTGGAGGCCGGTTCTCTGGATGCTTTCAAGAGAGGGCTAGACATGGCTCTTAAAAATAGCGGAGTCAGGGGATTTGGAGAGAAGGCAGGAACGGGGAACTGATTGGGGATG
This sequence comes from Raja brachyura, assembly GCA_963514005.1. The sequence goes on along the minus strand of OY740792.1, from coordinate 4,755,166 downwards.
ATCAGCCATGATCACATTGAATGGCGGTGCTGGCTCGAAGGGCCAAATGGCCTACTCCTGCACCTGTTGTCTATTGTCATTCAATCATGACTGATCTATCTTGCCCTCTCAACCCCATTCTCCCAACTTCATAAGTTCTAGGAGGAGAATTAGGCTATTCAGCCCATCAAGTCTACTCCGCCATTCAATCATGGCTGATCTATCTCTCCCTCCTAACACAGAGTGGTGGGTCTCTGGAACTCTCTGCCACAGAGGGTAGTTGAGGCCAGTTCATTGGCTATATTTAAGAGGGAGTTAGATGTGGCCCTAGTGGCTAAGGGGATCAGAGGGTCTGGAGAGAAGGCAGGTATGGGATACTGAGTTGGATGATCAGCCATGATCATATTGAATGGCAGTGCAGGCTCGAAGGGCCGAATGGCCTACTCCTGCACCTAATTTCTATGTTTCTATGTTTCTAACCCCATTCTCCTGCCCTCTCCATTACCCCTGACGCCCATACTAATCAAGAATCTCTGCCTTTTGGCGCCAACCAGTGATCACCCCGCACACTAACGCCATCTTCCACACTTGGGGACAACTTACAATTTTAATCAAAGCCAATTAACCTACAAACCTGTAGATAGCCGCAAAATGCTGGACTAACTCTGGCAGCTTCCTCTGGAGAGAAGGAATGGGCGACGTTTCGGGTTGAGACCATTCTTCATACCAGCATTTTGTGTCTATCAACGGACCTACTGTTCAGTGTGGTTTGGAGATGCAGCGGGGAAACAGGCCCTTCGGCCCACCGAGCCAGCGATCACCCCGCACACTAATACTGTCCCACACACTACCGACAATTTACAATTGTTCATCTACGCCAATTGACCTACAAACCTGTACGTCTTTGGAGTGTGAGAGGGAACCCACAGCACCTTGAATACAACCCATGCGGTCACAGGGAGAACGCACAAACTCCGTACAGACAGCACCCGTAGTCAGCAATGAACCCGGGTCTCTGCCGCAACTTTACCACTGCGCCACTGTGCCGCCCATATTTACTAAAACACTAAGAGCCGGACACATATTCTGCTTGGGGAGTCTGCATCCTCTGGGCTTAAACATTGAATTTTCTCAATTCTGTTAACCCTTGCTGCCTCCTCCCCTTCCCACCTCTCCCTCAGCCCTCGGACCCTGGCATTCCTTCTCTCTCTATCTCTCCCCCACCCAAGTCGCACTAGCTTCTCATTTTCACACTACAAACAGCTTACAATGGCCTGTTTCCTTTATCATCGATACTTTTTTGCATATCTTTCATTCATTGTTCTTTATCTCTCCACATCACTGTCTATATCTCTCATTTCCCTGATCCCTGACCAGTCTGAAGAAGGGTCTCGACCCGAAACGTCGCCTATCTCCTTCGCTCCTTAGATGCTGCTGCACCCGCTGAGTTTCTCCAGCTTTTTGTGTAACCCTCGATTCTCCAGCATCTGCAGTTCCTTCTTTAACACCCCAAACACAGCTAATTATTTGCTGGTAATCAAGTCAAGATTAACGAGAGTTTATTGTCATGTGTCCCAGATAGCACAATGACATTCTTGCTTTGCTTCAGCACAACAGAACATAGTAGGCATTGACTACAGAACAGATCAGTGTGTCCATATACCATTATATAAATATATACACACATCAATAAATAAACAGATAGAGTGCAAATAAACAGATAATGGTCTAGATTTAAACAGATTAAACAGATAAGGGTCTAGAATAAGTCTGAAGAAGGGTCTCGACCCGAAACGTCGCCTATCTCCTTCGCTCCTTAGATGCTGCTGCACCCGCTGAGTTTCTCCAGCCTTTTGTGTAACCCAAGGGTCTAGAATAATTCAGAGATTTGTTTCAGTTGAGTTCAATAGCCTGATGGCTGTGGGGAAGTAGCTATTCCTGAACCTGGTTGTTGCAGTCTTCAGGCTCCTGTACCTTCTACCCGAAGGCAGTGGGGAGATGAGTGTGTGGCCAGGATGGTGTGGGTCCTTGATGATGCTGCCAGCCTTTTTGAGGCAGCGATTGCGATAGATCCCCTCGATGGAAGGAAGGTAAGAGCCGATGATGGACTGGGCAGTGTTTACTACTTTTTGTAGTCTTTTCCTCTCCTGGGAGCTCAAGTTGCCGAACCAAGCCACGATGCAACCGGTCAGCAAGCTCTCTACTGTGCACCTGTAGAAGTTAGAGAGAGTCCTCCTCGACAAACCGACCCTCCGTAATCTTCTCATGAATTAGAGGCGCTGATGAGCTTTCTTTATAATCACATCCGTGTTTGACAACATGATCTTTCTTGGGAGATACAGCGTTGAAACATGTTCATCATCTCATCGGCCATCGATCACCCGTTCACACTAGTTCTTTGTTTTCCCAATCTCTCATCCACTCCCTACACTAGGGGCAATTTACAGAGAGCCAATTAACATACAAAACCACACTCTTTTTTTCCACAGCAGGGAATCAAAATCAGCAAGACAAATGTTTAAGGGGAAAGTTCTTCACACAGAGGGCTGGGGGTCCATGGAACAAATTGCCAGAGGAGGTAGTTGAGGCAGGTATTATGCCTCAACTACCATAGGCATGTATGGTATTATGGTATAATATATAATATTATACCATATTATGCTGTTTAAAACATAACAAATGCTGTTTTATGTTTTAAACAGTATTTAAAAGGCACTTGGACAGGTACATGGATAGGAAAGGTTCAGAGGGATATGGGCCAAATGCGGGTAAATGGGACTGGTTTAGATGGGGCATCTTGGTCAGCACAGACGAGTTGAACAATGGACAATAGACAATAGGTGCAGGAGTTGGCCATTTAGACCTATGAGCCAGCACTGCCATTTAATGTGATCATGGCTGATCATCCCCAATCAGTACCCCGTTCCTGTCTTCTCCCCATATCCCCTGACTCCGCTATCTTTAAGAGCTCTATCTAGTTCTCACCTGAAAGTATCGAGAACCTGCCTCCACCGCCCTCTGAGGCAGAGAATCCCACAGACTCACAACTCTCTGTGTGAAAAAGTGTTTCCTCGTCTCCGTTCTAAATGGCTTACCCCTTATTCTTAAACTGTGGCCCCTGGTTTTGGACTCCCTCAACATCGGGAACATGTTTCCTGCCTCTAGCGTGTCCAAACCCTGAATAATCTTATGTGTTTCAATGAGATCACCTCTCATCCTTCTAAACTCCAGAGTGTACAAGCCCAGCCGCTCCATTCTCTCAGCATATGACAGTCCCGCCATCCCGGGAATTAACCTTGTAAACCTACGCTGCACTGTGTGTGTAGGATGGTGCTAGTGTACGGGGTATTCGCTGGTCGGCGCGGATTCGGTGGGATCTTGGTTGGATCGCTCTTTGTCAGAGACCTCCCCCTCGACCTTACCGCCCTATGGGTGGCCCTACCAGGAGCATCGCTCCAGACGGCATCACTCTCAGGATCTCAGGTCCACACAAGCTTCTCCACCACGACAAGGTGACAATCCACGGAGAAGTCCCATATATATATATCGCCCATCAATATTCCCTCTCTTCCCGGACGCTCATTCTGAAGAAGGGTCGAGACCCAAAACGTCGCCCATTCCTTTTCTCCAGAGACGCTGCCTCACCCGCTGAGTTACTCCAGCATTTTGCGTCTACCCTAAATCTCCCCGTCCTTATTGAGGATGCATTCACCCCCCCCCGCAGTGTAGTACCTCGCTAGCACCACCCGGGTGCAGACGTGTACCCGGGAAAGAAACAGGCAGCCCGGCTCGCAGATGGCCAGCTTGGCCAGGGCCCAGGAGCAGCAAACCCGAACCAGGACGTCCTCGGCCCTCTACCCTCTCTCCATCCCCCCCCCCACCACCCACGCGCGCGGGTAACGCTCCCCCTGGTGGTGTTGTTGTCTCCCGCAGTGCGAGTCAGCGGGAAGAGCTCGGTGGTGCAGATCTACAGCGGAGGGGCGTGGAGGACCGTGTGCTGGGAAGGCTGGAACGCCGCGCACGGCGCCGCCGCTTGCACGCAACTGGGATACGGCAGGTGGGCGCACTCCCTGCACGCACATTCCCCAAGCATGTCGCCTGCACTCGAGGGGCCCGATCTACAGGGGGATGTTCGGGGGGCAGGCTGGGTCTCTATTCCATGGAGCGCAGGAGGATGAGGGGCAATCTTCTAGAGGTGTACCAAATCATGAGAGGAATAGATCGAGCAGAGGCACAGAGTCTCTTGCCCAGAGTAGGGGAATCAGGAATCAGAAGACATAGGTTTCAGGTGAGGGGAAAAAGATTTAAAGTTGACAAAAATGCTGGAGAAACTCAGCGGGTGAGGCAGCATCTATGCAGGAAAGGAATAGGTGATGTTTCGGGTCGAGACCCTTCTTACATAGCAACATAGAAACATAGAAAATAGGTGCAGGAGTAGGCCATTCGGCCCTTCAAGCCAGCACCGCCATTCAATGTGATCATGGTTGATCATCCAACTCAGTATCCCGTACCTGCCTTCTCTCCATACCCCCTGATCCCTTTAGCCACAAGGGCCACATCTAACTCCCTCTTAAATATAGCCAATGAACTGGCCTCAACTACCTTCTGTGGCAGAGAATTCCACAGATTCACCACTCTCTGTGTGAAAAATGATTTTCTCATCTCGGTCCTAAAAGACTCCCCCCTTATCCTTAAACTGTGACCCCTTGTTCTGGACTTCCCCAACATCGGGAACAATCTTCCTGCATCTATAACCATATAACCATATAACAATTACAGCACGGAAACAGGCCTTCTCGGCCCTTCCAGTCCGTGCCGACCATTTATTTTCCCCTAGTCCCATCTACCTGCACTCAGACCATACCCCTCCATTCCCTTCCCGTCCATATACCTATCCACTTTACTTTTAAATGTTAAAATCGATCCTGCCTCCACCGCTTCTGCTGGAAGATCATTCCACACAGCCACCACTCTCTGAGTAAAGAAGTTCCCCCTCATGTTACCCCTAAACTTCTGTCCCTTAATTCTCTTACCATGCCTGTCTAACCCCTTAAGAATTTTGTAAGTCTCTATAAGATCCCCCCTCAATCTTCTAAATTTTAGCGGGTACAAGCCGAGTCTATCCAGTCTTACTTCAGACTGATGTGGAGGCGGGGGGGGGGGGGGGGGGGGGGGGGGGGAGCAAGGACTACCTGAAATTGGAGAAGTCAATGTTAGGAACCCAAGGGATAACTGTTTTTGTGGTGGATGTATGGAACGAGCTGCCAGAGGAGGTAGTTAAGGTAGGTGCAATGATTCTATTCAAGAGATAGTTGGACAGGTACATGGATAGGACAGGTTTAGACAATAGACAATAGGTGCAGGAGTAGGCCATTCGGCCCTTCGAGTCAGCACCGCCATTCAATGTGATCATGGCTGATCATCCCCAATCAGTACCCCGTTCCTGCCTTTTCCCCATATCCCCTGACTTTGTTATCATTAAGAGCCCTATCTAGCTCTCTCTTGAAAGCATCCAGAGAACCGGCCTCCACCGCCCTCTGAGGCAGAGAATTCCACAGACTCACAACTCTCTGTGTGAAAAAGTGTTTCCTCGTCTCCGTTCTAAATGGCTTACCCCTTATTGCCCCTTATTTACCCCTCATTCCAAACATCCACCACAAAAACAGTTATCCCTTGGGTTCCTAACATTGACTTCTCCAATTTCAGGTAGTCCTTGCTTTCCCCATCCTTCCCCTCCCCTTCCCAGCTCCCCCACAGCCCACTGTCTCCGCCTCTTCCTTTCTTTTTCCCCCAACATCGGGAACATGTTTCCTGCCTTTAGCGTATCCAAACCCTTAATAATATTATTTATTTCAATAAGGTCCGTTCTTATCCTTCTAAACTCCAGAGTATACAAGCCCAGTCGCTCCAATCTATCAACATATGACAGTCCCGCCATCCCGGGAATTAACCTGGTGAACCTACGCTGCACTCCATCAATAGCAAGAATGTCCTTCCTCAACTTTGGAGACCAAAACTGCACACAATACGCCAGGAGTGGTCTCACTAGGGCCCTGTTCCTCAGAGCGCTGGGAGATGAGGGGTGGGTGATCTTATAGAGTTGTGCAAAACCATGAGAGGAATAGATCGGGTAGACGCACAGAGTCTCTTGCTCAGAGTAGGGTAATCAGGAATCAGAGGACATAGGTTTAAGGTGAGGGGAAAAAGATTTAATAGGAACCTGAGGGGTATCCTTTTTATACAAGGGTGGTGGGTGTATGGAACGAGCTGCCGGAGGAGGTAGTTGAGGCTGGGACTATCCCATCGTTTAAGAAACAGTCAGACAGGTACGTGGATAGGACAGGTTTAGAGGGATATGGGCTATGCGTGGGTAGGTGGGACTTGTGTCAATGTGACATGTTGGCCGGTGCGGGCAAGTTGGGCCGAAGGGCCTGTTTCCACGCTGTATCACTCTCTGACTGTTAGGATAACAATGAATCTTTGGTGTACAAAAACAAGCAACTGCAGATGCTAGTCTCCAGAAGAAGAGTGCTGGAGTGACCCAGCGGGCCGGGCAGCATCTCTGGAGAACATGGATAGGTGGTGTTTTCGGGTCGAGTCAATTTAGCTTCTCAATTGAGCTGACCTGAGTTTTGAGTTTGCAATTTAGTCTTATTGTCACGCGTACCGAGGTACAGTGAAAAGCTTTTGTTGCGCGCTAACTGGTCAGAGGACAGACAATCCACGATTACAATCAAGCCGCTCACAGTGGACGTGTACACCATAAAGGCAATAACGTACATAATTATCAGTGCAAGATAAAGTCCAGTAACGATTGATCAAAAATAGCCTGAAGGAGTCCAATGAGGTAGATAGTAGCTCAGGACCGCTCTCTAGTTGGTGGTAGGATGGTTCAGTTGCCTGATTGAAAGAGTTAGTTGCTATTATCGGTTGCTGTCATATTTAAGCATTCATGTGGTAAAAATGCAATTGCTATTGCATTGTGGGATACTTGGCCAAATATCATGGCAAGGTTTTTTTTAAGGAAGTTGGATAGTTTCATCAGATAAGAAGGGGCCCGGGGAGGATTACATAGAAACATAGAAACATAGAAATTAGGTGCAGGAGTAGGCCATTCGGCCCTTCGAGCCTGCACTGCCATTCAATATGATCATCGCTGATCAACCTACTCAGTATCCCGTACCTGCCTTCTCTCCATACCCTCTGATCCCCTTAGCCACAAGGACCACGTCTAACTCCCTCTTAAATATAGCCAATGAACTGGCCTCAACTACCCTCTGTGGCAGAGAGTTCCAGAGACCCACCACTCTCTGTGTGAAAAAAGTCCTTCTCATTTTGGTCCTAAAGGATTTCCCCCTTATCCTTAAGCTGGGACCCCTTGTCCTGGACCTCCCCAACATCGGGAACCTCCCCAATCTTCCTGCATCTAGCTTGTCCAACCCCTTAAGAATTTTGTAAGTTTCTATAAGATCCCCTCTCAATCTCCTAAATTCTAGAGAGTATAAACCGAGTCTATCCAGCCTTTCTTCTTAAGACAGTCCTGACATCCCAGGAATCAGTCTGGTGAACCTTCTCTGCACTCCTTCTACGGCAATAATGTCCTTTCTCAGATTTGGAGACCGGAACTGTACGCGATACTCCAGGTGTGGTCTCACCAAGACCCTATACAACTGAAGTAGAACCTCCTTGCTCCTATACTCAAATCCTTTTGCTATGAAAGCTAACATACCATTCGCTTTCTTCACTGCCTGCTGCACCTGCATGCCTTCTTTCAATTACTAGTGCCATTGGAATGCCTGGCTTTAGGCAAAGAGTGAATAACAATTCCATATTTGGAGTTGGCTCGTGTTTCCTGGGACATTACCTCATGCAATTTCATACTGAGTCTGGGGGGTATATTAACCCCGGTTTTCTGGTATTTCTGTGTGTGTTGCTGGAGAACTCGGACATACACTGTTGCCTCTGGGTCTCTAGAACCACACCCGTCAGACGTTAAAATTAAAGTTTTGAATGCGTCTTTGTCTGTTACTAAGTGAACTTTTTCATGTTGTTAGCTGTGAAAAAACTGTGGAGGCCGGTTCTCTATATGCTTTCAAGAGAGAGCTAGATAGGGCTCTTAAAGATAGCGGAGTCAGGGGATATGGGGAGAAGGCAGGAACGGGGTACTGATTTGGGACGATCAGCCACGATCACATTGAATGGCGGTGCTGGCTCGAAGGGCCGAATGGCCTACTCCTGCACCTATAGTCTATTGTCTACCTCTTCAGGCCCCGTAGGGCCTGTATCCATGCTGTACGACTCTTTGTGTCTTCTTTCATTGAAATGTAGTTTTTGGTTCATTTTTTCCGGGTGCGATCCTGACCAGGGGACGCTGTCTGTACGGAGTTTGCACGTCCTCCCCGTGACCTGCGTGGGTTTTCTCCGGGTGCTTCGGTTTTCTCCAGCACTCCAAAGACGTGTAGGTTCGTAAGCTGATTGGCTTGGCGTGATTGTAAATTGTCCCCAGTGTAGCGCGGGGATCGCTGGTCGGCGCGGAATCGGTTGTCCGAAGGGATCTTTTTTTTTCCCGCGCTGTATCTCTGAACTAAACTTCATTATTTCCTGCCCTCCCCCCAGCTACATCAGCTCCACGCAGCTTCCCATCACGTCCATCGAGGAGACATTGAGGAACAACTTTGTGGAAGTCGACGCCAGCCTCCGCGTTAACCGAGTACAAATGGCCGCCACACTCAGGTACGTCGGGACCTGTGGTGTGAGCGCTGCCGCATGTTGTGATTATTATCTTCTCCTCATCTCGCTGCACGTTGGCGCGGCGGCAGAGTTGCTGCCTCACAGCGCCAGATACCCGGTCGTTGTCTGTACGGAGTTTGAACGTTCCCCCAGTGAACACGTGGGTTTTCTCCAAGTGCCCTGGTTTCCCCCCAACACTCCAAAGACATTTGTCGGTCAATTGGCAGAGCAATAGTCCTGACCCAAAACGTTACCTTCTCATGTTCTCCAGTGAAGGGGCTGTCCCATTGGGTGACCTAATTGGCGAGTTTAGAAGAGTTTAGGAGAGTCTGAAAAAATGTCATGTTGAAGACCTCCTTCGACTATGTAGAAGACCTCCTTCAACCTCCTTCGACTATGTTGAAGACCAGCTTCCACTAGCTCCGACTAGCTTCGGGAAAATTGGACACCGAATAGTGGAGAGTCAAGACGACCTCCTTCGATCTCCTTCAACCTCCCTTCGACTATGATGAAGACTATCTACGACTACCCTCGATTACCTACGACTAACATGCCGACCTACTACGACCTACTTCGACTAAACCTACGAGTAAAAAAACTATCGATTTTTTCCATGTCGAGCTTTTTTTACTCGCGGGCATTTTTCAGCTTGTTGCAAAATACGCCGCGACCTAGCTGAGGCCTCGAGTACGCGGGGACCACTCTCGAGCATGAAGGAGAGTTACAAAGACCTTCCAGGACCTCGTGTCAACCATGCTGCATGTATGAGTCAAGGGCAAACTCGCCAGAACTCGCGGATTAGGTCGCCCAAGTGGGACAGCCCCTTTACTCCAGCACTTTGTGTCTGTCATCTACCATGGATGCCCTGAATGATGTAAGGCCAACATGTCGAAAGCTTTCATCAACACACTGTCCACCAGTCATGCTGTGCGAAAACAGGCCCTTCGGCCCAGTGAGTCCGCACTGACCAGTGATCCCCGCATGCTAATACTATCCTATTTTACCTTAATGACAAGCCAATTAACCTACAAACCTGTACGTCTTTGGAGTGTGGGAGGAAACCGAAGATCTTGGAGAAAACCCACGCAGGTCATGGGGAGAACGTGCAAACTCCGTACAGACAGCACCCGTAGTCAGGATTGAACCCGGGTCTTTGGCGCTGTAAGGCAGCAACTCTACCGTTGTGCCACCTTGCCGCCCACGGTACTCCAAAGTCTCTCTACAAGTCCCTTCTGTCCTTTCCTGCTCCACATCTCCCCACTCTTCACTGTGAAGGCCTTGCCCATGTTGGACTTCCATGAGGTGACAGAGATAAGCCTCACAGGACGTCCGGCATCTCGCAGATCAGGCGCAAAGAATTTGTACATCCCAAAAATCCTGGGGCGCCGCGCGTGACCGCGCGCCACTGGCTACATCACCACGCACCATGCGCGCGTAATGCGTCGTGACGCGTAAATGATGTCGCATAAATGACGCCCAAATGACGCCCAAGTGGGGAAAGGCCCTTAACTCTCACATCGTGGAATAGATTTGGCAGTGGATTGCTGGCCTGGAAAGATGGTAGAACTCTTCAAAGTTCATCCTCTTCGGAATGATTAAAAACAGAGAATGTTCTTTATTGCCCAGGTGTTCACTGCCACAGACGGCTGTGGAGGCCAAGCCATGGAGTAATACAGTGTGGAAACTGGCCCTTTGGCCCAACTCACCCACACCAGCCAACAATGTCCCATTTACCCTAGTCCCACTTGCCTGTGCTTGGTCCATATCCCTCCAAACCTGACCTATCTTTGTACCTATCCAACTATTTCTTAAATGTTGCGATCGTACCAGCCTCAACTACCTCCTCTGGCAGTTCGTTCCATACACCCACCACCCTCCCTGTGAAAAAGTTACCCCTCAGATTCCTATTAAATCTTTTCCCTTTCACCTTGAACCTACGTCCTCTGGTCCTCGATTATCCCCTACTCTGGGCAAGAGACTCTGTGTGTCTACCCGATCTATTCCTCTCATGCTTTTGCACACCTCTATAAGATCTCCCCTCATCCTCCTGCGCTCCATGGAATAGAGACCCAGCCTACTCAACCTCTCCCTGTAGCTCACCCCCTCTAGTCCTGGCAACGTCCAACATCAATGGGTATTTTTAAGACAGAGGTTGAATGAATGAATGAATGAATAAATGAATAAATGAATAAATGAATGAATGAATGAATGATTAAATTAATGAATACTTTATTGTCACGTGACGTGCCATAGTGAGATTCTTGCGTACACAAGGTATGCAAATAGACACTACATAAAGGGCAGCCACATAACGTTTCCCGTACTAGGTCCTCCTTTATTCTCTCCCCCCCCCCCCCCCCACCCCCACCACCCCTCTCTCCCTCCTCACGGTGAACCTTCCCCCGGGCGGCGATGGCGTCCTCACTTCCACCTGTCCATCCTCTACCCCCGGCGCCCTCATCGACCACCGCACCGACCTCTCCACAACCGCCGCCATGTCCCCTCCGGAAGCTTCCATGGCACCGACCCAGGCCCCTCGAGGATCGGGCTCCGACTCCGACTAATAGATTGCACAGCAAATAGGAGCAGGAGTCACTTCTTGACCAGTGCGGGTGTCAGGGGTTATGGGGAGAAGGCAGGAGAGGGAAAGATAGATCAGCCATGATTGAAGGGCAGGCTAGACTTGATGGGCCGAATGGTTTCCCCTCCAAAGTAGACTAAACAATAACTCTGTGGAATGTGGTGGCAACTTGTGAAATGATCGCTCCATTGCAAGGGCACAATATTTGATTCCCCCCCCCCCCCCCCCCACTACTGTAACTTGACTCTTTTGGAAGTGGAACTCATTGCCACAGATGGCCGTGGAGGCCAAGTCAATGTGTGTTTTTTTTTAAAAGGCAGAGATAGATAGATTTGTGATTAGTGTGGGTGTCGGGGGTTATGGGGAGAAGGCAGGAGAATGGGGTTGAGAGGGAGAGATAGATCAGCCACGAATGAGTGGCGGAGAAGACTTGATGGGCCGAATGGCCTAATTCTGCTCCTAGAACCTATGACCTTATTACGGACGTATGAAACGGCTTCAGACTGATCTGTTGCATCTGCTCCCAATATTAGTTTGAAGAAGGGTTTTGGCTCGAAACGTTGCCTATTTCCCTCGCTCGCTCCATAGATGCTGCCGCACCCGTTGAGTTTCTCCAGCACTTTTGTCTACATTCGATTTTCCAGCATCTGCATTTCCTTCTTGAACATTAGGCTTTCCATTCTAGTTCTCCTACTGATCATCAAGTGTAGACCTACACTTGATAGGCCGAATGGCCCAATTCTGCAACCTATCACTTGTGACCTAATTCCAAATCTTGATGGTGAAATATAAATGTGTTTTTGTTATTCTCTCCCCCAGTGAGTGTAGTTCGGGAAGAGTGGCCTCGCTTAAGTGTTTAGGTAAGTCATATTTCAGTAAGTCAGCCAGCTGTCCGACCTTCGCTTACCGACGACACCTTCTCATATCGGCCTTCTCATGGCCGATCATCGGTTCATGAGTTGGACGGGGCGCCGGACATTGCACGTCCCGGGCCAAAACTCCTCAGCTGGCCCACCGGCTGGGCTTTGTGTGCAGTCCAGCACCCGGGCCCAACTCATCATTCACCCACGGCCGAGTTGGTCAACGAATTCCTGTTAGGAATTTGACCTGTATTTTGACCTTTTAGACAATAGACAATAGGTGCAGGAATAGGCCATTCGGCCCTTCGAGCCAGCACCGCTTATTTGGGAGTGAGAAAGTTGGCAACCCTATCACTGACCCCTCTTACCCTGGCCACAAACTCTTTGAATCATTTCCCTCTGGAAGGCGACTCCGGACTGTCAAAGCCGCCACATACAAACAGATTTTTTGTTCCACACACAGTAGCTCTAATCAACAGCCAAAAGTCTGTAGCCTCTTTTTTAACTCTGGTAATTTATTTTCACAAGTTTAAATTATAATGTTTTCTTTTTAATTGTCCACTGTTAAGAATAAGGGGTCGGCCATTTAGAATGGAGATGAGGAAAGACTTTTTCACACAGAGAGTTGTGAGTCTGTGGAATTCTCCGCCTCAGAGGGTGGTGGAGGCCAGTTCTCTGGGTGCTTTCAAGAGAGAGTTAGATAGGGCTCTTAAAGATAGCGGAGTCAGGGGATATGGGGAGAAGGCAGGAACGGGGTACTGATTGGGGATGATCTGCCATGATCACATTGAATGGCGGTGCTGGCTCGAAGGGCCGAATGGCCTCCTCCTGCACCTATTGTCAGTTGTCTATGGTATATCGTGTTTTTATCCTTTATCGAAAAAAGCACCAAGGCAAATTCCTTGTTTGCATTGTATACATATTTGGCTAAAATGTTGTACGTTCAATTAATTGAAATTCACATCACTAAAAATGATTTTCGCACTGACAATGCCCCCCGTGATGCTCGAGCAGATAAATTCCCCCACCCTAGCTCTGAATAGTCAGAGGGCCACAGAAACGGAGGCAAAGAAAGAAGCTTAAGCAAAGAAAGTAGGGTGAGGGGGACCTCTTTGAAACTCTCGAAAAGGTGCAAGGCCTGGCTGCAGTACCGTTCACTGCCTCTCAGGGGGCACCGTCGAGACCTTTGACATTGCTGGAACGCCACTGCCACCTGCTGGAAGGTGCTTTGAACTGACAGCAGGTTCAACATTTACACAAGAAGCCAAGGCAGGGTCTCGACCCCAAACATCAACTAATCCTTCCCTCCAGAGACGCTGCCTGACCCGCTGAGTTACTCCAGCTTTTCGTGTGTCTCTGAGGAAGTCAGCGGGTCAGGCAGCACCTGGGGAGGGAAAGGACACATGATGTTTAGGTTCAGACAGGACATCATTTAGAAACATAGAAACATAGAAACATAGAAAATAGGTGCAGGAGTAGGCCATTCGGCCCTTCAAGACAGCACCGCCATTCAATATGATCATGGCTGATCATCCAACTCAGTATCCCGTACCCGCCTTCTCTCCATACCCTCTGATCCCCTTAGCCACAAGGGCCACATCTAACTCCCTCTTAAATATAGCCAATGAACTGGCCTCAACTACCCTCTGTGGCAGAGAGTTCCAGAGACCCACCACTCTCTGTGTGAAAAAAGTCCTTCTCATCTCGGTCCTAAAGGATTTCCCCCTTATCCTTAAGCTGTGACCCCTTGTCCTGGACCTCCCCAACATCGGGAACAATCTTCCTGCATCTAGCCTGTCCAACCCCTTAAGAATTTTGTAAGTTTCTATAAGATCCCCTCTCAATCTCCTAAATTCTAGAGAGTATAAACCGAGTCTATGCAGTCTTTGTTCATAAGACAGTCCTGACATCCCAGGAATCAGTCTGGTGAACCTTCTCTGCACTCCCTCTATGGCAATAATGTCCTTCCTCAGATTTGGAGACCAGAACTGTACGCAATACTCCAGGTGTGGTCTCACCAAGACCCTGTACAACTGATGTAGAACCTCCCTGCTCCTATACTCAAATCCTTTTACTATGAAAGCTAACATACCATTCGCTTTCTTCACTGCCTGCTGCACCTGCATGCCTACTTTCAATGACTGGTGTACCATGACACCCAGGTCGCGCTGCATCTCCCCTTTTCCCAATCGGCCTCCATTTAGATAATAGTCTGTTTTCCTATTTTTGCCACCAAAGTGGATAATTTGACCCATCAGCTTCATACTGCCTCCTCCCCCCCCCCCCCCAGTTGCTGCCTCACAGCGCCAGAGACCCGGGTTCGATCCTGACTACGGGTGCTGTCTGTACAGACTTTGTACGTTCTCCCCAGTGCATGGTTCCTTGAAGGTCGAGTCACAGGTAGATAAGGTGGTCAAAAAGGCTTTTGCCACTTTGGGCTTCATCAGTCAGAGTATTGAGTATAGAAGTTGGGAGGTCAAGTTGCAGTTGTACAAGACGTTGGTGAGGCCACATTTAGAATATTGTGTTCAGTCCAGGACTGAGGGGGAGGTCCAGCACAAGGGGTCACAGGTTAAGGATAAGGGGGAAATCCTTTAGGACCGAGGTGAGAAGGACTTTTTTCACACAGAGAGTGGTGGGTCTCTGGAACTCTCTGCCACAGAGGGTAGTTGAGGCCAGTTCATTGGCTATATTTAAGAGGGAGTTAGATGTGGCCCTTGTGGCTAAGGGGATCAGGGGGTATGGAGAGGAGGCAGGTATGGGATACTGAGTTGGATGATCAGCCATGATCATATTGAATGGCGGTGGAGGCTCGAAGGGCCAAATGGCCTACTCCTGCACCTAATTTCTATGTTTCTATGTTTCTATGTTCAGTTCTGGGCACCATGTTATAGCAAAAGATGTTGTCAAGCTTGAAAGGGTTCAGATAGGATTTACGAGGAAGTTGCCAGGTCTAGAAGGTGTGAGCTATTGGGAGAGGTTGAGCAGGCTGGGTCTCTATTCCATGGAGCACAGGAGGATGAGGAGAGATCTTATAGAGGTGTACAAAATCATGAGAGGAATAGATCGGGCAGATGCACAGAGTCTTTTGCCCAGAGTAGGGGAATCGAGGACCAGAGGACATAGGTTCAAGGTGAGGGGGAAAAGATTTAATAGGAATCCAAGGGGTAACTTGTTCACACAAAGGGTGGTGGGTGTATGGAACGAGCTGCCAGAGGAGGTAGTTGAGGCTGGGACTATCCCATCGTTTAAGAAACAGTTAGACAGGTGCACGGATAGGACAGGTTTGGAGGGATATGGGCCAAGCGCAGGCAGGTGGGACTGGTGTAACTGGGACATTGTTGGCCAGTGCGGGCGAGTTGGGCCGAAGGGCCTGTTTCCACACTGTATCACTCAATGACTCTATGACCTGCGTGGGGTTTTCTCCGGGTGATCCAGTTTCCTCCCACACACCAAAGCCACACAGGTTTGTAGGTTAATTGTAAATTGTCCCGTGAGTGTAGGATAGTGCTGGTGTGTGGGGTGATCGCTGGTCGGCGCAGACACAGTGGGCGCAAGGGGTCTGTTTCTGCGCTGTACCTCTAAACGATTAAAAAAAACATCCTCGCTCTCCAACTAGTTTGACAGATCTCCTGATTCCATTTGTTTGCCCCCTTGTCACCATCTCCTATCAAGCTATGATCTATTCTGGCTCGAAGGGCCGAATGGCCTACTCTCTGCACCTATTGCCCATTGTCTATCTTCCTTGACCTTTGTCCCCTTTGATCTCTCCACTTCACACCTTACCCGTCCATACCTCTTCCCCAAGTCTCAGTGTGAAGAAGGGTCTCGACCTGAAACGTCACCCCATTCCTTCTCTCCAGAGATGCTGCCTGTCCTGCTGGGGTAGACAACAGACTTCTTCTCCTTCTTCTTGCGTATGGCGTGCACAGCCTAAAGTTGGAGGACAACTTGTTCTATTTGATCTTATTTGATTGAGCATGCCGGGTTGATTGCATTAGTCGAAACAGGGCGGACCACGTGAAGGTCGCAATCTCCCACCCCAAGACGATAGACAATAGACGATAAGTGCAGGAGTAGGCCATTCAGCCCTTCATGCCAGCACCACCATTCAATGTAATCATGGCTGATCATCCCCAATCAGTACCCCGTCCCTGCCGTCTCCCCATGTCCCCTGACTCCGCTATCTTTAAGAGCCCTATCTAGCTCTCTCTTGAAAGTAGCCAGAGAACCTGCCTCCATCGCCCTCTGAGGCAGAGAATTCCACAGACTCACAACTCTCTGTGTGAAAAAGTTTCCTCGTCTCCGTTCTAAATGGCCTACCCCTTATTCTTAAACTGTGGCCCCTGGTTCTGGACTCCCCCAACATCGGGAACATGTTTTCTGCCTCTAGCGTGTCCAAACCATTAATAATCTGATGTTTCAATAAGATCCCCTCTCATCCTTCTAAACTCCAGAGTGTACAAGCCCAGCCGCTCCATTCTTGCAGCGTACGACAGTCCCGCCATCCCGGGAATTAACCTAGTGAACCTACGCTGCACTCCCTCAATAGCAAGAATTACTCCAGCATTCTGTGATGTCTTCGATCTGGACTCTGAACCGCGTCGTGAATCACACGCCTGGCTTTCCTTATGCAGAGTGCGGCTCCAGGCCCAGGTACCTGCCTCGGATTGTCGGAGGGAATCTCTCGGCCAGCGGGCAGTGGCCGTGGCAGGTCAGTCTTCACTTGGACGGACACCACTTGTGTGGAGGATCCATCATCGCCCCGCTGTGGATAGCAACCGCTGCGCACTGCGTCGTCCAGTAAGTCTTCCATTCATGTCTCAGTGCTTGCCACGCCGCCCTTAACTCCATGCATGCGTGGCAACATCTTTTTTTTAAATTATCAAAAGATATAATCAATTATTTAAATGAATATTTACAATACAATACAACAAAAACTGAACCCACCAGCATAATAGACTAAATAAAGTACTATACAACTACAAAAGGCTTGCAAAAGTTTTCATACCCCTAGAACTCTTCCACATTTTGTCACGTTACAGCCACAAACGTAAATGTATTTTATTGGGATTTTATGTGATAGACAAATACAAAGTGGCGCATACTTGCAAAGTGGAAGGAAAATGATACATGGTTTCCAAATTTTATTACAAATAAAAAACTGAAAAGTGTGGCATGCAAAAGTATTCAGCCCCCCCTATCAATACATTGTAGAACCACCTTTTTCGCTGCAATTACAGCTGCAGGTGTTTTGGGGTATGTCTCTACCAGCTTTGCACATCTAGAGACTGAAAATTCTGCCCATTCTTCTTTGCCAAATTAGCTCAAGCTCAGTCAGATTGGATGGAGAGCGTCTGTGAACAGCAATTTTCAAGTCTTGCCAGAGATTCTCAATTGGATTTAGGTCTGGACTTTGACTGGGCCATTCTAACACATGAATATGCTTTGATCTAAACCATTCCATTGTAGCTCTGGCTGTATGTTTAGGGTCGTTGTCCTGCTGGAAGGTGAACCTCTGCCGCAGTCTCAAGCCTTTTGCAGACTCTAACAGGTTTTCTTCCAAGATTGCCCTGTATTTGGCTCCATCCATCTTCCCATCAACTCTGACCAGCTTCCCTGTCCCTGCTGAAGAAAAGCATCCCCACAGCATGATGCTGCCACCACCATGTTTTACAGTGGGGATGGCGTGCTCAGGGTGATGTGCAGTGTTAGTTTTCCACCACACATAACATTTTGCATTTAGGCCAAAAACGTCAATTTTGGTCTCATCAGACCAGAGCACCTTCCTCCACATGTTTGCTGTGTCCCCCACATGGCTTGTGGCAAACTGCAAACGGGACTTCTTATGGCTTTGTTTCAACAATGGCTTTCTTCTTGCCACTCTTCCATAAAGGCCCGATTTGTGGAGTGCACGACTAATAGTTGTCCTGTGGACAGATTCTCCCACCTGAGCTGTGGATCTCTACAGCTCCTCCAGTTACCATGGGCCTCTTGGCTGCTTCTCTGATCAATGCTCTCCTTGCCCGGCCTATCAGTTTAGGTGGACGGCCATGTCTTGGTAGGTTTGCAGTTGTGCCATACTCTTTCCATTTTCGGACGATGGATTGAACAGTGCTCCATGAGATGTTCAAAGCATGGGATTTTTTTTATAACCTAACCCTGCTTTAAACTTCTCCACAACTTTATCCCTGACCTGTCTGGTGTGTTCCTTGGGCTTCATGATGCTGTTTGTTCACTAATGTTCTCTAACAAACCTCTGAGGCCTTCACAGAACAGCTGTATTTATACTGAGATTAGATTACACACAAGTGGACTCTATTTACTAATTAGGTGACTTCTGAAGGCAATTTGTAGCACTGGAATTTATTTAGGGGTATCAGAATAAAGGGGGCTTTATTTTTTTTGTTTATTTATTAGTACCATGTGTTAAAAGAAGATAATTTGATCAATTTATAATACCATACAGTGCTATAAGGGAAAGGAATGCCAGAGGGCTTATACAAAGTCCGCTCCCATCTCTAGTACCTCTCCAACACCACCCGGGCTCGGACGTAACCCCGGAAAAGGGGCGGGCGGCCGGCTCGGGCAGAGCCCTCTTCCGCCTGGCGCCGTGACTGGCGGATGGCCAGCTTGGCCAGGCCCAGGAGCAGCAAACCCAACCAGGACATCCTCGGCCCTCCACCCCCTCTATCCTAAGCAAAGGGGATGGGGATGGTGGGTGGAAACTGCAGCCAGAAGGCGAGGAGCAGCTTCTTTAGATTATGGAACTGGGGCCGTGTGTGGCAGACTAAGGATTTTGCCAGAATCGAGAGAGAGGTTAGTTTAGTTTAGTTTAGTTTATACACAATAGACAATAGGTGCAGCAGTAGGCCATTCGGCCCTTCGAGCCAGCACCGCCATTCAATGGCTGATCATCCCCAATCAGTACCCCGTTCCTGCCTCCTCCCCATATCCCCCTGACTCCGCTATCTTTAGGAGCCCTATCTGGCTATAGAGACACAGTGCGGAAACAGGCCCTTTGACCCACCGTATCCGTGCCGAACAGAGATCGCCGTACACCAGCACCGCCCTACACACCAGGGACAATTTACAAATTTACCGAAGCCAATAAACCAACAAACCTGCACGTCTTTTGGGACTTGTGAGGAAACCGGCGCACCCGGAGAAAACCCACGCAGTCACGGGGAGAACGTACAAACTCCGCACAGACAGCACCCGTAGTCGGGATCGAACCCGGGTCTCCGGCGCTGCATTCGCTGTGAGGCAGCAAATCTACCGCTGCGCCACCGTGACTGCCCGGTAGGTCATGATTGTAGATTGTCCCTAGTGTGTGCAGGGATCGCTGGTCGGCGCGGACTCGGTGGGCCGACGGGCCCCGTTTCTGCGCTGTAGTAAAGTTTCCGTGTTCCACCTCTATAATTCCTTTAGGACCGAGATGAGGAAAACATTCTTTACACAGAGAGTGGTGAGTCTCTGGAATTCTCTGCCATAGAAGGTAGTTGAGGCCAGTTCATTGGCTATATTTAAGAGGACGTTAGATGTGGCACTTGTGGCTAAAGGGATCAGGGGGTATGGAGCGAAGGCAGGTACGGGATACTGAGTTGGATGATCAGCCATGACCACATTGAATGGCGGTGCAGGCTCGAAGGGCCGAATGGCCTACTCCTGCACCTAATTTCTATGTTTCTATGTTTCTATGTACCTCTGAGCTAAACCAAACCAAATTACAACCCAAGTAATGACTTGTGTGGAGGAAGGAACTGCAGGTGCTGGTTTAAACCGAAGATAGACACGATATGCTGGAGTAACTCAGCGGGGCAGGCAGCATCTCTGCAGAGAAGGAATGGGTGACGTTTCGGGTCGGGACCCTCGGTCATCTGGAGAGAAGGAATGGCTGAAGTAGTGATTTGGTTTTTGTGCTTCTGCCCACGGGGTTTAGGTTCATATTTCTCTCCTCGTGGAGGGTTTATGCTGGCATCGTGGAGCAGCCTCTGACCGCAAGCTCTTCTCACCTGGTGAAGAAGATCATACACCACCAGAAATTTAGAAGCCAGACCTACGATTATGACCTGGCCCTCATCAAGCTCGAAAGGCCACTGGCGTTCAACGGTAACTCTACCCCTTGTGAGATATAGTTTGTGCTCACAATCACTGCTCAGAGACTAAAGCGTGGAAACAAGAAATGCTTTTTATTTGCGAATCTGCAGAATCGGGTGCCTCTCCAAATTGAGACACACCGGTCAGAAAAGTAAAGCCCCTTTATACACACAATTCTGCTAGCATAACCTCCCCTTCTGGCTCTCCCCAATCAATGCACTGAGGTGCACAGTCTATAGGTACGTCCCCCAGTACCACCCACATCATACATATCATGTTCATACATGTGCATGGTAATGAGCAATTTCTCGACTAGGGGTGTATAAGTAATATTCATTCATTTCATTAAGCATGCCCAGTTGTAATTGACCTGGCCTAGTTTTCTCACCTCCAACTGACCTATCTCAGTTTTTTAATATCTAAACTAAAGCTAGTCTCTACTGACAAGGGTCTCTTTCATCCCTAGTCCCTACTGACAAGGGTCCCATCTATCACCCTCCTTCTACGCTACACTATGCCATCCATCCTCACTCAAGGACAGTTGTGATAAACCCACTCCCAGCTATGTCAACATCCTCTCCCTGGCCTCTATCGGCTAGAATCCTGTTTACAAGTTAGAATCCTCTCCTGAATCCTTACAATAGTGGGGTTTAATCACTTTATCCCTCACACCCTCTTTCCTTTCGGGGAAAGTCATGACAATGTGCCTCTGAGCTCTGCCGGAGAAGGTAGAGAATTGGTTCCGATAGACAATAGATAATTCAAGAGACATTTGGACAGGTACAAGGATAGGACAGGTTTAGACAAAGAACAATAGACAATAGGTGGGATAGTCCCAGCCTCAACTGCCTCCTCCGGCAGCTTGTTCCATACACCCACCACCCTCTGTGTGAAAAAGTTACCCCTCGGATTCATATTAAACCTTTTCCCCTTCGCTTTGAACCTGTGTCCTCTGCTCCTCGATTCCCCTACTCTGGGTAAAAGACTCTGTGCGTCTATCCGATCTATTCCTCTCATGATTTTGTACACCTCTATAAGGTCTCCCCTCATGCTCCTACGCTCCATGGAATAGAGACCCAGCCTACTCAACCTCGCCCTGTAGCTCACCCCCTCTAGTCCTGGCAACATCCAACATCAATGGGTATTTTTAAGGCAGAGGTTGAAAGATTGAATGAATGAAATACCTCTATAAGATCTCCCCTCATCCTCCTATGCTCCAATAGACAATAGGTGCAGGAGTAGGCCATTCGGCCCTTTGAGCCAGCACCGTCGTTCAATGTGATCATGGCTGATCATCCCCAATCAGTACCCCGTTCCTGCCTTCTCCCCATATCCCCTGACTCCGCTACCTTTTTTTTTCTTTTTCCAAAAACTTTATTCAACACAATCATATAATACAACACATCAAACATAATCAAAAATAAAATAACAAAAATATTTTTAAGAGCCCTATCTAGCTCTATCTTGAAAGCATCCAGAGAACCTGCCTCCACTGCCCTCTGAGGCAGAGAATTCCACAGACTCACAACTCTCTGTGAGAAAAAGTATTTCCTCATCCCCATTCTAAATGGCTAACCCCTTATTCTTAAACTGTGGCCCCTGGTTCTGGACTCCCCCAAAACATCGGGAACATGTTTCCTGCCTCTAGCGTGTCCAAACCCTTAACAATCTTATATGTTTCATTTAAGATAACCTCTCATCCTTCTAAATTCCAGAGTGTACAAGCCCAGCCGCCCCATTCTCTCAGCATATGACAGTCCCGCCATCCCGGGAATTAACCTTGTGAACCTATGCTGCACTCCCTCAATAGCAAGAATGTCCTTCCTCAAATTAGGGGACCAAAACTGCACACAATACTCCAGGTGTGGCCTCACTAGGGTTCTGTACAACTGCAGAAGGACCTCCTTGATCCTATCAATCTCCGCTTTAAAAATACCCAGTGGCTTGGTCTCCACAACCGTCTGTGGCAATGGATTCCACGGATTCACCACACAGAAAGGATTGGGCAGATTAACCTATGATGAGCGTTTGTCGGCACTGGGCCTGTACTCACTGCAGTTTACAAGGATGATGGGGAACCTCATTGAAACATACAGAATAGTGAAAGGCCTGGATAGAGTGGATGTGGGGAGGATGTTTCCACTAGTGGGAGAGTCTAGGACCAGAGGTCACAGCCTCTGAATTAAAGGACCTTCTTTTAGGAAGAAGATGAGGAGGAAACCAGACTAATTCCTGGGATGTCAGGACTGTCTTATGAACAAAGACTGGATAGACTTGGTTTATGCTCTCTAGAATTTAGGAGATTGAGAGGGGATCTTATAGAAACTTACAAAATTCTTAAGGGGTTGGACAGGCTAGATGCAGGAAGATTGTTCCCGATGTTGGGGAGGTCCAGGACAAGGGGTCGCAGCTTAAGGATAAGGGGGAAATCCTTTAGGACCGAGATGAGAAGGACTTTTTTCACACAGAGAGTGGTGGGTCTCTGGAACTCTCTGCCACAGAGGGCAGTTGAGGCCAGTTCATTGGCTATATTTAAGAGGGAGTTAGATGTGGCCCTTGTGGCTAAGGGGATCAGGGGGTATGGAGAGAAGGCAGGTACGGGATACTGAGTTGGATGATCAGCCATGATCATATTGAATGGCGGTGCAGGCTCGAAGGGCCGAATGGCCTACTCCTGCACCTAATTTCTATGTTTCTAAGTTTCTAAATTATTTAGTCAGAGGGTGGTGAATCTGTGGAATTATTTGCCACAAAAGGCCGTGGAGGCCAAGTCAGTGGATATTTTTAAGGCAGAGATAGATAGATAGATAGATAGATAGATAGATAGATAGATAGATAGATAGATAGATAGATAGATAGATAGATAGATAGATAGATAGATAGATAGATAGATAGATAGATAGATAGATAGATAGATAGATAGATAGATAGATAGATAGATAGATTCTTGCTTAGTATGGGTGTCAGAGGTTATGGGGAGAAGGCAGGAGAATGGGGTTAGGAGGGAGAGATAGATCAGCCATGATTGAATGGCAGAGTAGACTTGATGGGCCGAATTCTGCTCCTATCACATATGATCTTATGATCTAACTGCTGTGGCGGGATTTTTAACTTAAATCTCAATCTATAATCAGAGATGCTGGGTGGAAACAGGCCCTTCGGCCCACTGAGTCCAGTGACCCCACACACTAACGCCATCCTATTTTACATCCATGACAAGCCAATTAACGTACAAACCAACTCCTATCACTTATGACCTTATGACCTCCGCCTCTCTACCGCACTGTGCCTTGCAATTCCATTTATGGGGCACACTCTCAGGAAGTGATCGCTGCGTCTCATTTCAAATGTAGATTGGATTCAGCCCATCTGCCTACCGAACTCGGGACAAGACTTTCCGAATGGCAAAGCCTGCTGGATCTCAGGCTGGGGCCTGACAAGTGAAGGAGGTGAGGCCAGTGTTGTAAATGGTTTTGTGGTTTCTAAACTCCACCCCCGCACGGTGGCGCAGCGGGTAGAGCCGCTGCCTTGCAGCGCCAGTGACCCGGGGTTCCGTCCCGACCACGGGTGCTGTCGGTACGGAGTTTGCACGTTCTCCCCGTGACCGCGTGGGTTTTCTCTGGGTGCTCTGGTTTCCCCCTGAAGTGCAGGTTTGCGGGTGAATTGGCATCTGTAAATTGCCCCAAGTGGGCAGCGTAGTGCTAGTGTCAGAGCACTTGTGGGTTCGATCCTGACTACGGGTGCTGTCTGTATGGAGTTTGCACGTTCTCCCTGTGACCTACGTGGGTTTTCTCCGGGTGCTCCGGTTTACTTTAGTTTAGTTTAGAGATACAGCGCGGAAACAGGCCCTTCGGCCCACCGGGTCTGTGCCGACCAGCGATCCCTGCACATTAACACTATCCTACACCCATAGAAACATAGAAACATAGATAATAGGTGCAGGAGGAGGCCATTCGGCCCTTTGAGCCAGCACCGTCATTCATTGTGATCATGACTGATCGTCCGCTATCAATAACCCGTGCCTGCCTTCTCCCCATATCCCTTGACTCCACTAGCCCCTAGAGCTCTATCTAACTCTCGCTTAAATCCGTCCAGTGACTTGGCCTCCACTGCCATCTGTGGCAGGGAATTCCACAAATTCACAACTCTCTGGGTGGAAATGCTTTTTCTCACCTCAGTCTTAAATGACCTCCCCTTTATTCTAAGAACCTCCCCTTTACTCTAAGAACCTCCCCTTTAATCTAAGAACCTCCCCTTTATTCTAAGAACCTCCCCTTTATTCTAAGAACCTCCTCTTTATTCTAAGAACCTCCCCTTTAATCTAAGAACCTCCCCTTTATTCTAAGAACCTCCTCTTTATTCTAAGAACCTCCTCTTTATTCTAAGAACCTCCCCTTTATTCTAAGAACCTCCCCTTTATTCTAAGAACCTCCTCTTTATTTTAAGAACCTCCCCTTTATTCTAAGAACCTCCCCTTTATTCTAAGAACCTCCCCTTTATTCTAAGAACCTCCTCTTTATTCTAAGAACCTCCCCTTTATTCTAAGAACCTCCCCTTTATTCTAAGAACCTCCCCTTTATTCTAAGAACCTCCTCTTTATTCTAAGAACCTCCCCTTTATTCTAAGAACCTCCCCTTTATTCTAAGAACCTCCCCTTTATACTAAGAACCTCCTCTTTATACTAAGAACCTCCCCTTTATTCTAAGAACCTCCCCTTTATTCTAAGAACCTCCCCTTTATTCTAAGAACCTCCTCTTTATTCTAAGAACCTCCCCTTTATTCTAAGAACCTCCCCTTTATTCTAAGAACCTCCCCTTTATGCTAAGAACCTCCCCTTTATTCTAAGAACCTCCCCTTTATTCTAAGAACCTCCCCTTTATTCTAAGAACCTCCTCTTTATTCTAAGAACCTCCCCTTTATTCTAAGAACCTCCTCTTTATTCTAAGAACCTCCTCTTTATTCTAAGAACCTCCCCTTTATTCTAAGAACCTCCCCTTTATTCTAAGACCCACTCGGGACAATGTTTACATTTACCAAGCCAGTTAACCTGCAAACCTGCACCTCTTTGGAGGGTGGGAGGAAACCGGAGATCTCTGAGAAAACCCGCCCAGGTCACGGGGAGAACGTACAAACTCCGCACCCGTAGTCAGGATCGAACCCGGGTCTCCGGCGCTGTAAGGTAGCAACTCCACCGTCGCCCTTCGGTGCTCCAAGGTCTCTCTGCTCTACAAGTTCCATCTGTCCTTGCTGCTCCCTATCTCCCCAATCTTCGCCGTGAAGGCCTTGCCTTTGATGGACTTCCATGAGGAGCCAGAGATAAGCCTCACAGCACCTCCAGTGCCACCTGCCACACTCACATCATGGAATAGATGGGATTGAACCAGGGGCGGTGGCGCTGTGTGGCAGTCGCTCTACCTGTTGGTGTGGACTGTGTGGGTGTCATAGAGTCATAGAGTGATACAGTGTGGAAACAGGCCCTTCGGCCCAACTCGCCCACACCTGCCAACATGTCCCAGCTACACTAGTCCCACCTGCCTGCGCTTGGTCCATATCCCTCCAAACCTGTCCTATCCATGTATCTGTTTCTTAAACGATGGGATAGTCCCAGCCTCAACTACCTCCTCTGGCAGCTTGTTCCATACACCCACCA
The DNA here is from genome assembly GCA_963514005.1 of Raja brachyura. Next base: position 4,729,266 of record OY740792.1, on the reverse strand, counting down.
CCCTCTGTGTGAAAACGTTACCCCTCGGATTCATATTAAACCTTTTCCCCTTCGCTTTGAACCTGTGTCCTCTGCTCCTCGATTCCCCTACTCTGGGTAAAAGACTCTGTGCATCTACCCGATCTATTCCTCTCATGATTTTGTACACTTCTATAAGATCTCCCCTCATGCTTCTACGATCCATGGAATAGAGACCCAGCCTACTCAACCTCGCCCTGTAGCTCACACCCTCTAGTCCTGGCAACATCCAACATCAACGGGTATTTTTAAGGCAGAGGTTGAAAGATCGAATGAATGAAATACCTCTATAAGATCTCCCCTCATCCTCCTACGCTCCAATAGTCAATAGACAATAGACAATCGGTGCAGGAGTAGGCCATTCGGCCCTTCGAGCCAGCACCACCATTCAATGTGATCACGGCTGATCATCCCCAATCAGTACCCCGTTCCTGCCTTCTCCCCACATCCCCTGACTCTGCTATCCTTAAGAGCTCTATCTAACTCTCTCTTGAAAGCATCCAGAGAACCTGCCTCCATCGCCCTCTGAGGCAGAGAATTCCACAGACTCACAACTCTCTGTGAGAAAAAGTGTTTCCTCATCTCCGTTCTAAATGGCTTACCCCTTATTCTTAAGCTGTGGCCCCTGGTTCTGGACTCCCCCAACATCGGGAACATGTTTCCTGCCTCTAGCGTGTCCAAGCCCTTAATAATCTTATATGTTCCAAACAATCTTACATGTTTCAAGAATATGCTCCATGGAATAGAATTAGGGGGAAGGGCCTGTTTCCACGCTGTATCTCCAAAACTAAACTGAAACTGGTTTTACGATGCAGCGGATGAGATCTCACTCGATCTGCGCGAAGCGGAGGTCCCTCTGATTGCCAACAACATTTGCCGTCGCCCCGATGTTTACCACAAGAGGATTAGTTCCAGGATGATCTGCGCTGGCTACCTGCAAGGAGGTGTGGACACCTGTCAGGTAAGGGTTGAAACCTGGCGAAAAGATTCCATCATCCCCCCACAACCGGAGAGTGGACTCTCCACCTCACCGGAGACCCTCGGACTATCCTTGTTTAAGAAGATTCAAGATTCAAGTGAGTTTATTGTCATGTGTCCCTGATCGGACAATGAAATTCTTGCTTTGCTTCAGCACAACAGAATATAGTAGGCATGACTACAGAACAGATCAGTGTGTCCATATACCATTATATAAATACATACACACATGAATAAATAAACTGATAAAGTGCAAATAACAGATAATAGGTTATTAATGTTCAGAGTTTTGTCCGAGCCAAGTTTAATAGCCTGATGGCTGTGGGGACTAGCTATTCCTGAACCTGGTCGTTGCAGTCTTCAGGCTCCTGTACCTTCTACCTGAAGGTAGTGGGGAGATGAGTGTGTGGCCAGGATGGTGTGGGTCCTTGATGATGCTGCCAGCCTTTTTGAGGCAGCGACTGTGATAGATCCCCTCGATGTTAGGAAGGTCAGAGCCGATGATGGACTGGGCAGTGTTTACCACTTTTTGTAGTCTTTTCCGCTCCAGGGCGCTCAAGTTGCCGAACCAAGCCACGATGCAACCAGTCAGCAAGCTCTCTGTAGAAGTTAGAGAGAGTCCTCCTTGACAGACCGACTCTCCGTAATCTTCTCAGGAAGTAGAGGCGCTGATGAGCTTTCTTAATAATTGCATCTGTGTTCTCGGACCAGGAAAGATCTTCAGAGATGTGCAGACGCTGGAAAAATCGAAGGTTAGACAAAAATGCTGGAGAAACTCAGCGGGTGAGGCAGCATCATAGATGCTGCCTCACCCGCTGAGTTTCTCCAGCATTTTTGTCTACCTCGGACTATCCTTGATCAGACTTTGCTGGCTTTACCTTGCACTCAACGTTTTTCCCTTCTCACGTATCTATACACTGTGGACGGCTCGATTGTAATCACAATCACGTGTTGTCTTTCCGCTGACTGGTTAGCACACAACAAAAGCTTTTCACTGTACCTCGGTACACGTGACAATAAACCAAACTGTCTACCCTGTTGGGGCGGCACGGTGGCGCAGCGGTAGAGTTGCTGCCCGACAGTGCCGAAGATCCAGGTTCGGTCCCGACTGCGGGTGCTGTCTGTACGGAGCTTGCACGTTCTCCCCGTGACCCTCGTGGGTTTTCTCCGAGATCTCCGGTTTCCTCCCACACTCCAAAGACGAACAGGTCTATAAGTTAATCGGCCTCTGAATAACTGCAAATTGTCCCTAGTGTATGTGTAGGATATGGAGGGAAGGCAGGAACGGGATACTGACTGTGGATGATCAGCCATGATCAAATTGAATGGCGGTGCTGGCTCGACGGGCCGAATGGCCTACTCCTGAATCTTTTATCTATTGTCTATAGGATAGTGTTAGTGTACGGGGATCGCTGGTCGGCACGAACTCGGTGGCTGGAAAGGCCTGTGTCCATACTAAACTAAACTAGACCTGTCCCAACTACCTTCTCTGGCAGCCCGTTCCATACACTCTGAGTGAAAATGTTGCCCCTCAGGTTCCTATTAAATATTTCCCCTCTCACCTTTACCCGATGCCCTTTGGATCTCAATTTCCCTACTCTCTAAAGTTCAAAGTAAAGTCTATTCAAGTCCAATTCTGCACCTTTCGTCGTCTTATATACGTCTGCCAGGTCTCCTCTCAGCCTCCGACCGGCGTCTTGTAAAGTTGTTCCCAATCCGTGGGTTTTCTGTTTACCTTGGATCTGAGTGATCACGGTGGCGCAGCGGTAGAGTCGCTGGCTTGCAACGCTTTAGCACTGATATTTTATTTAATTCACATGTTTTAATCAAAAATGTTTTATTATTAATGTCTAATGTCTTATGTGCCATCCCTAACTGTCACTGTATGTCACGTTGTCACTTGCGGGCGGAGCACCGAGGCAAATTCCTTGTATGTGAATACTTGGCCAATAAAATTATTAATTCATTCACGGAGACCCGGGTTCGATCCCGACCACGGGCGCTTGTCTGAGCGGAGTTCGTGCGTTCTCACCCCGTGACCCGCGTGGGGTTTTACTCCGAGATCTCCGGTTTCCTCCCACACTCCAAAGGCGTGCCGCTGCGTGGGTCAATTGGCTTGGCGCAAGTGTAAATATCCGTTTGAATTCGCTCAGGGGGACAGTGGCGGACCGCTGGCCTGCAGAGACGAGAGCGGATGGAGATTGGTGGGGATTACCAGCTGGGGAGCTGGCTGTGCAAACCAGAACAAACCTGGCGTCTACACCAGGGTCACCGAATACCTCGAGTGGATCCACCAGCAAATGGAGGTAACGGCACGGACATGGCCCAGCCTATGTGTCATCGTTTGGTTTAGTTGCAGTTGCAGTTGCAGTTTCGGTGTAGTTTCGTTGTTTCAATTAGTTGTACTTTAATTTTAGTTCAGTTTCAGTTTTGACATTTTAATTTAGTTTGTTTACAGTCTAGTCTTCGTCTCGATTGAAGGGCCTGTCCCACACGGGCGATATTTGCGCGTCATTTACGTGACATCATTTGCGCGTCACAACGCGCGTCCTCACGCACGCATAGCGTGCATTCACAAAGACCCCTCACACCCTTGCAATAGTCTGTTCGAACTTCCACCTTCCGGCAGACGTTACAAGGCCTTCTACGCCCTACACCTCCAGACTCAGGAACAGCTTCATCCCCAGAGCTATAGCGGCTCTGAACCGGCCCTGATGAGTGCCCCCCACCCCCATGGACTGTCTCCCTCGGATGGTCACATCGCACATCGACCCGGCATAGACCTATTTGCACTTTAGGCTGTTTTACCGTTCTTTTTTATAAATCATGTTTCTCTGGGTGTCTAAATTATAGTTGTTTAAGTTATGACATCGGATGGAAGCTGCAAACCAAATCTCGTTTTAACCTATATGCAAAGACAATAAAGATATTATTAAATTATTATTATTACGCACGCATGGCACCCGGTGGGACGCGGTGGCGTAGGCAGCGACAAACGCCACCTGTAAATGCCACCCGAGTGGGACAGGCCCTTTAGTTTTACATTTAGTTTCAGTTTTACTTTTACTTTACTTGTAGTTTGCGTTTTGTTTAGATATACGGCATGGAAACGGGCCCGTCGGTCGCCCGTTCACGCTAATGCTCCCGGTTTGTAGGGAGTGGATGCGATCGTCGGATAACATAGAAACATAGAAATTAGGTGCAGGAGTAGGCCATTCGGCCCTTCGAGCCTGCACCGCCATTCAATATGATCATGGCTGATCATCCAACTCAGTATCCCGTACCCGCCTTCTCTCCATACCCTCTGATCCCCTTAGCCACAAGGGCCACATCTAACTCCCTCTTAAATATAGCCAATGAACTGGCCTCAACTACCCTCTGTGGCAGAGAGTTCCAGAGACCCACCACTCTCTGTGTGAAAAAAGTCCTTCTCATCTCGGTCCTAAAGGATTTCCCCCTTATCCTTAAGCTGTGACCCCTTGTCCTGGACCTCCCCAACATCGGGAACAATCTTCCTACATCTAGCCTGTCCAACCCCTTAAGAATCTTGTAAGTTTCTATAAGATCCCCTCTCAATCTCCTAAATTCTAGAGAGTATAAACCGAGTCTATGCAGTCTTTGTTCATAAGACAGTCCTGACATCCCAGGAATCAGTCTGGTGAACCTTCTCTGCACTCCCTCTATGGCAATAATGTCCTTCCTCAGATTTGGAGACCATGGAAGTTGTGTCAGTGGGTCGGCATGAACGCGATGGGCCGAAGGGCTTGTTTCATGAAGTATCTCCAAACGAAACTAAACCAAGGGACATTAAGGTTCATACATAAGGAAACATAGAAACAAGGTGCAGGAGTAGGCTATAATCCCTTCAAGCCTGCACCGCCATGGCTGATCGTCCACAATCAGTAACCCGTGCCTGCCTTCTCCCCAAACCCCTTAATTCTGTTAGCCCCTAGAGCTCTATCTAACTCTATCTAAATCCATCCAGTGATTTGGCCTCCACTGCCCTCTGTGGCAGGGTATTCCACAAATTCACAACTCTCTGGGTGGAAACGTTTTTTGTCTTCTCAGTTTTAAATGGCCTCCCCTTTATTCTAAGACTGTGGCCACTGGTACTGGACTCCCCCATCATTTTTCCAGCATCTAGCTTGTCCAGTCCTTTTATAATGTTATACTTTTCTATAAGATTCCCTCTCATCCTTGCAAATTCCAGTGAATACAAGCCCACTCTTCCCTATACCTATATAATTGAAATGTAACCCCCCCCACCCCCCACCACATTTGATATTAATTTTCCCTTAACATAGGAGGAGTAACAAAAAAACATATTAAGTTTTGGAGCAAAGAGGCCCTTCTGCAGTTGTGCAGAGCCCTGGTGAGACCACACCTGGAGTATTGTGTGCAGTTTTGGTCTCCTAATTTGAGGAAGGACATTCTTGCTATTGAGGGCGTGCAGCGTAGGTTTACAAGGTTAATTCCCGGGATGGCGAGACTGTCATATGCTGAGAGAATGGAGTGGCTGGGCTTGTACACTCTGGAGTTTAGAAGGATGAGAGGGGATCTTATTATAAGATTATTATAACATATAAGATTATTAAGGGTTTGGACACACTGGAGGCAGGAAACATGTTCCCGATGTTGAGGGAGTCCAGAACCAGGGGCCACAGTTTAAGATTAAGGGGTAAGCCATTTAGAACTGAGACGAGGAAGCACTTTTTCTCACAGAGAGTTGTGAGCCTGTGGAATTCTCTGCCTCAGAAGGCTGTGGAGGCCGGTTCTCTGGATACTTTCAAGAGAGAGCTAGATAGGGCTCTTAAAGATAGCGGAGTCAGGGGATACGGGGAGAAGGCAGGAACGGGGTACTGATTGGGGATGATCAGCCATGATCACATTGAATGGCGGTCCTGGCTCGAAGGGCCGAATGGCCTACTCCTGCACCTGTTGTCTATTAATGACATGACTTCAGTTAATCATGCTTTTAATCTACTTTCATTTCACAGAAGGAAGAGTCAAATGGATGAAGACAACCAAATGTGAAACATTTGAATAAAACCATGTCCAAATTTTGTCCTAATTACACAATGAGTCATGTCTCAATGTGAATATTCCATGTTTGGCATATGTTACATGCCCAGTGGGGAAAGGTAGGAATTAGTTACATATTCACAAGCTGCTAGTCTACCACCAGGTGGCGCAGCGGTAGAGTTGCTGCCTCACAGCGCCAGAGACCGGGGTTCGATCTCGACTACGGGCGCTGTCTGTACGGAGTTGGTACGTTCTCCCCGTGACCTGCGTGGGTTTTCTCAAGGAGCTCCGGTTAAATTGAAATTCCTGGCTGCAATGTGATTTTATAGACAATAGACAATAGGTGCAGGAGGAGGCCATTTGGCCCTTCGAGCCAGCACCGCCATTCAACGTGATCATGGCTGATCATCCCCAATCAGTACCCCGTTCCTGCCTTCTCCCCATATCCCCTGACTCCGCTATCTTTAAGAGCCCTATCTAGCTCTCTCTTGAAAGCATCCAGAGAACCGGCCTCCACCGCCCTCTGAGGCAGAGAATTCCACAGACTCACCACTCTCTGTGAGAAAAAGTGTTTCCTCGTCTCCGTTCTAAATGCCTTACTCCTTATTCTTAAACTGTGGCCCCTGGTTCTGGACTCCCCCAACATCGGGACCATGTTTCCTGCATCTGGCGTTTAATTTGCATTTTTTGTGGTATTAGTTTGGAATACTCGTTATCTAAATCAATTCTCACAGGTCTTGAGGCCAATCAGCCCTTTGCAACTATCCCAGATCCTTGAAGCTATCAGATTAGTCCCACTGCCCCGATCCCCTGGTACAATATGGTGTTTCCGTTTCCTTTTTGCCACCTGTGTGGTTCACTGTGGTATCTGCTTCCATCGCATGACATGGACCACCTGTGGCGCAGCAGTAGAGTCGCTGCCTTACAGCGCTTGCAGCGCCGGAGACCCGGGTTCGATCCCGTGTACAGGTGCTGCCTGTATTCCTGGGATGTACCAGACTGATTCCTGGGAAGTCAGGACTGTCTTATGAACAAAGACTGCATAGACTCGGTTTATACTCTCTAGAATTTAGGAGATTGAGAGGGGATCTTATAGAAACTTACAAAATTCTTAAGGGGTTGGACAGGCTAGATGCAGGAAGATTGTTCCCGATGTTGGGGAGGTCCAGGACAAGGGGTCACAGCTTAAGGATAAGGGGGAAATCCTTTAGGACCGAGATGAGAAGGACTTTTTTCACACAGAGAGTGGTGGGTCTCTGGAACTCTCTGCCACAGAGGGTAGTTGAGACCAGTTCATTGGCTATATTTATGAGGGAGTTAGATGTGGCCCTTGTGGCTAAGGGGATCAGAGGGTATGGAGAGAAGGCAGGTACGGGATACTGAGTTGGATGATCAGCCATGATCATATTGAATGCCGGTGCAGGCTCGAAGGGCCGAATGGCCTACTCCTGCACCTAATTTCTATGTTTCTATGTACGGAGTTTGCACGTTCTCCCCGTGACATGCATGGGTTTTCCCTTGGATCTTCGGTTTCCTCCCACACTCTAAAGACGTACAGATTTGGAGGTTAATTGGCTTGGTGTAAATGTAAATGTAAATTTGTCCCTAGTGTGTAGGATAGTGTTAATGTGGCTGAAGGCCCTGTTTCCGCGCTGAATCTCTAAATTCTAAAGTAAAACATTACCGCCACAAAATTGCCTTGTGAAGTGAATAATTGGGCATCATTTTACAGATAACACCTCCGTATTTTGTTTGTAGTGTTTATCATTAATCTGTGTTTGAGTCATCTGAAAGATAGTGAATGCTTTGAATTAGATGGCCTTCTCTGATTTGCACCATAGCTTTGCGGCACACTGGCGCAGCGGTAGTGTCGCTGCCTTATCCACTTAGGAAACCTGAACGGAAACCTCTGGAGACTTTGCGCCCCACCCAAGGTTTCCATGCGGTTCCCGGAGGTTTTTGTCAATTTTGTGTAATGGTCAAAAGTGGTTTCTTTTTTAAAAATCGGTAATTTTTTTAGTCGAAGCCGGTTGCGATGCTAGTTGAAGGTGGTTGCCGGAGGGACTAAAACCTCCGGGAACCGCACGGAAACATTGGATGGGGCGCAAAGTCTCCAGAGGTTTCCGTTCAGGTGTCCTAAGTGGGACAGGGGCATTACAGCACCAGAGACCCCGGTTTGATCCTAGACATACGGGTGCTGTCTATACGGAGTTTGTATGTTCTATCTGTGACCATGGGTTTTCCCTGAGATCGTTAGCTTCCTCCCACACTCCAAAGACGTACAGGTTTGTAGGTTAATCGGCTTGGTATGAATGTAAAATTGTCCCCTAGTGTGTGTAGGGTGGTGTTAATGTGTGGGGATCGCTGGTCGGTACGGACTGGGTGGGCCGAAAGGCCTGCTTCCACGCTGTATCTCTAAAACTAAACTAAGCAGCGAGCTGTCTCGTTGGCAATTCCTTTTGTCACGAAGATGAGACGCGCTTTAATTGGGTGCTTGCGAGGAAACCTTCACCTTTTTAAAATGTGTTAATCGTTTCGCTTTTTGCATTAATTTTCCCGGCATTGTGTCTCTCACCCTCCAGGCTAAGATGGGGAGTTGTCATGGTAACAAAACATTCTGGCAAACATCACTGCATCGCCTTTGTCCAACCACCTTTCGTTCAGTTTAGACATACAGCGTGGCAACAGGCCCTTCGGCCCACCGAGCCTGTGCCGACCATCGATCACCCTAGTTCTATCCCATTTTGTCCTGATTTTCCTACACATTAGAGGGGGAAGGTTACAGATGGCCAATTAACCTAGAAAACCTGCAATTCTTTGGCATATGGGAGGACACCGGAGCACCCAGAGGAAGCCCACGCAGGTCACAGGGAGAACGTGCAAACTGCGTACAGACAGCACCAGTGGACAGGATCGAACCCCGGGTCTCTACCACTGCGCCACCGTGCCGCCCGTGGCTGAGAGGATCACTGATTAGACATGGCTGAAGTAGCTCTGGAGTGATAGTCGTACAACACTGAAACAGGCCCTTCGGCCCACCAGGTCCACACCGACCACTCATCGCCTGTTCGCACTAGTTCTATGTTATTCCGGTTTTGGATCATACACACTAGGGGCCGAACAACCTCAATTCAATTCAATTCAAGTTTAATGTCATTGCACAAATACAAGTATAGGTAACAACGAAATGCAGTTTAGCGTCCGTTCGTAGTGATAGCGATATGGAAAAATAAATACAGAGTGCAGTGGTAGCAATACGGAAAATAAATAAATACAGGGTGCAGACAAATCTATCAGCTGGGCTCCGAGTTCAGCAGTGCGATGGTGTTATTGTAGAAGCTGTTCCTCGTCCTACTGGTGCGGGACCTGAGGCTCCTGTACCGCCTCCCTGATGGTAGGAGGGCAAACAGTCCATGGTTAGGTTGCGAGGGGTCCTTGATGATCTTCCCGGCCCGCTTCAGGCACCGTTTTCGGTGGAGGGCATCCATGGCAGGGAGCGGGGCACCGATGATGTACTGGGCGGTTTTCACCACCCGTTGTAGTGCCTTCCTGTCTGCCACGGTGCAACTGCTGTACCATACCGTAAAGCAGGTGGTCAGGATGCTTTCAATGGTGCAGCGGTAAAAGTTGGTCAGGATCCGGGGGGACAGGTGGGCTTTTTTGAGCCTCTTCAGAAAGTAAAGGCGCTGCTGTGCCTTTTTGATCAGCTTTGAGGTGTTGAGGGACCAGGACAGATCCTCCGAGATGTGTACCCCGAGGAATTTGTAGTTGGAGACCCGCTCCACCTCAGTCCCGTTTATATGGATGGGGGTGTGTCTGCCCCCTCTGATCTTCCTAAAGTCAACAATGATTTCCTTCGTCTTCTGGGAGTTGAGGACGAGGTTATTGTTGGCACACCAGGTAGCCAGGTGCTGAACCTGCGTACAAACCTGTGACAGACACAAAATGCTGGAGTATCTCAGCGAGTCAGGCAGCATCTGTGGAGAAATGTGTAGGAAGGAACTGCAGGTGCTGGTTTAAGCCGAAGATAGACACAAAAAGCTGGAGTAACTCAGCGGGACATGCAGCATCACTGGAGAGAAGGAATGGGCGACGTTCCGGGTCGTGACCCAAAGGATAGGTGACATTTCAGGCCGGGACCCTTCTTCAGGCTGATTGCAACAGACTGATCAGTCTGATGAGGGATCCCGACCTGAAACGTCACCTATCCATTTCCTCCACAGATGCTGCCTGGCCTGTTGAGTTACTCCAGCTTTTTGCATCTATTATTTTTTGGTATAAACCAGCATCTGCCGATCCTCTTTATTACAACCTGCACTGCTGTGGCATGTGAGTGGAAGCCCGGAGCAGCCGGAGGAAACCCACGCGGTCACGGGGAGTACGTGCAAGCTCCACTCAGCCAGCACCCACAGCCAGGATTGAACCCGGGTCTCTGGCGCTGGGAGGCGATGCCACCATGCTACATGGGGGATGATCTCCCCCTCAGTCCCCCACAAAGATGCAGCAATCTGGAAAGATGAAGGACATGGCAAATGGTAGGGAATTGAGGAATGCTGTGGAACAGAGGGATCTAAGAATAACTGTGCATAGTTCCCTGAAGGTGGAATCGCATGTAGATAGGGTGGTAAAGAAAGCTTTTGGTGTGCTGGCCTTTATAAATCAGAGCATTGAATATAGGAGTAGGGAAGTAATGTTAAAATTCTACAAGGCATTGGTAAGACCAATTCTGGAGTATGGTGTACAATTTTGGTCCCTAATTATAGGAAGGATGTCAACAAAATAGAGAGAGTACAGAGGAGATTTACTAGAATGTTGCCTGGGTTCCAGCAATTAAGTTACAGGGAAAGGTTGAACAAGTTAGGTCTTTATTCTTTGGAGCGCAGAAGGTTAAGGGGGGACTTGATTGTCTTTAAAATGATGAAAGGGATAGACAGACTTGACGTGGATAAGCTTTTCCCATTGAGGGTAGGGAAGATTCAAACAAGAGGGCATGACATGAGAATGAAGGGACAGAAGTTTAGGGGTAACATGAGGGGGAACTTCTTTACTCAGAGAGTGGTGGCTGTGTGGAATAATCTTCCAGCAGAAGTGGTGGAGGCAGGATCGATTTTAACATTTAAAAGTAAAGTGGATAGTTATATGGACGGGAAGGGAATGGAGGGGTATGGTCTGAGTGCAGGTAGATGGGACTAGGGGAAAATGAATGGTCGGCACGGACTGGAAGGGCCGAGAGGGCCTGTTTCCGTGCTGTAATTGTTATATGGTTATAAATGAAAAATAAAAGACGATCTTGGCGAAGGAAAAGCAGACAAGCTTCTTAAAAATATTATTTTATTTAACGGATCCTATTATAAGCAGACAAAATAGGACTGATCACGTCAGCACATTTATCCATTCCCTGCAGCCTGCTCTGATATTAAAACGTTCGACATCTCAATGAGCATTAAATATATTTATTGTACGGAAATACTGGCTAAAAATAAGGACTATTTTGTTACCGGGTCCAGTCCCAGTTCCTTGGTGAAACAATACAAATTTTAAACAATTTTAAATACCAAGAACTTTCTTAAGATTCCAGTTAAGAAGGAGGCAACATTCTTTAAGTGAAGCAGACAGCTCATAGTATTGTCCATGTGGCCCTGTGATCGTACTGTGGACAGATTCAGTGCAAGGCTCATGAAAGAGGAAGGTGGTTCAGCAGCCAAATATAGGTAAAAAAATCTATATATGTGGAATTAATGTTGTGTGTTATCTCGTTCCGTACCATCCTCACTGTTACCATCGGGCAGGAGGTACTGTACAGAAGTATAAGTTCCCACACCATCAGGTTTAGGAACAGCTACATTCCTACTAGGGTCACCAACTGTCCCGTATTAGCCGGGACATCCCGTATCTTGGGCTAAATTTGTTTGTCCTGTACGGGACCGCCCTTGTCCCGTATTTGACTGCCACCACTCAGGTCAAGGTCGGAGCGCCGCTTCCGGCACCGCCTCACCCGTCCCGACGTAGTGCAGCCTGTGGAGTGCAGCGGCGGCAGCGCCTCGCCCGTGGCCCCGTCGGTCGGTCGGCAGCCCAGCCAGCTGTCCGACCTTCGCTCACCGACGACACAACCACCACCCCTCCTCCTTCTCACGGCCGATCATCGGTTCATGAGTTGGATGGGGCGCCGGACTTTGCGCGCGGCCCCCGGGCCAAAACTCCTCAGCTGGCCCGCCGCCTGGGCTTTGTGTGCAGTCCAGCACCCGGGCCCAACTCATCATTCACCCAGACACGGCCCAGTCGGTCAACGAATTGCCGTGGGGAATTTGTCCCGTATTTTGACCTTTTGTCCCTTATGTGGGAGTGGGAACGTTGGTGACCCTAGTTCCCACAACCATCAGGTCCTTGAGACACAGAATGCTGGAGTTACTCAGCGGGTCGGGCAGCAACTCTGGAGAAAAGAACGACGCGGCTTTTTACGGTCATGACCCTTCTTCAGACCCTTCGCGAGCGGAAACCTCGCCTATTCCTTTTCTCCAGCGATGCTGCCCGACACTCGGAGTTACTCCAGCTTTTTGTGTGTCTATCTTCAGAGTATACCAGCATCTGCAGCTCTTTCCTACTTCGGAGGTACAGAGCGGAAACAGGCCCTCCGGCCCACCGAGTCAGTGCCGAGCAGCGATCACCCCGTACACTAGCACTTTCCTACGCATTAGGGACAATTGACAATTTTATTTTACTGAAGCTAATTAACCTACAAACCTGCTCCTCTTTGGAGTGCGATAGGAAACTGGAGCTCCCGGAGAAAACCCACACGGTCAACTTACAAACTCCATACAGGCAGCACCCCTAGTCAGGTAACAGACCCTTCGGCCCAATTTGCCCATGCTGACCAACTTGTCCCATCTACACTACGTCCACCTGCCTGTGTTTGGCCCACGTCCGATACATGCACTTGTCCAAGTGTTTCATAAACACTGCCTCAACTACCTCCTCAAACACCTACCACCCTTTGTGTAAAGCAAAGTTGCCCCTCGGGCTCCTATTAAATCTTTTCTCCCTCACCTTAAACTAATATCTACCTCTTGACAATGACCCTGGATAGAGTGGATGTGGAGAGGATGTTTCCACTAGTGGGAGAGTCTAGGACCAGAGGGCACAGCCTCAGAATTAAAGGCCGTTTATTTAAGGACATGGAATTCATTGCCACAGAAGGCTGTGAAGGACAAGTCAGTGGATATACTTAAGGCAGAGATAGATAGATTCTTGATTAGTACGGGTGTCAGGGGCTCCGGGGAGAAGGCAGGAGAATGGGGTTAGGAGGGAGAGACAGATCAGCCATGATTGAATGGTGGAGTAGACTTGATGGGCCAAATTCTGCTCCTATCACATATGATCTTATGATCTAACTGCTGTGGTGGGATTTTTAACTTAAATCTCAATTTATAATCAATTGTCGAGGTCTTTGACTAAGAGTCCACACAGCTATCTTATCCATGCTGGATAATGGCCCCGGATAAAACCCTTGCTCCTGGTCGGCCTAACAGAGGCACCGCATCTCTCTGCAAAGATGCCCCAGTAATCTTCACCAAAGTTTGCAGCGAACTGCTGAAAAGGAACAAGACACACCACCTCATCCAACGTGTTCATATTAAGTTTAGTTCAGAGACACAGCGCAGAAACAGGCCCACCGAGTCCCCGCCGACTAAAAGAGCTGTCGGCTCTAAAAACTAGCGGAGTCAGGGGACAAGGGGAGAAGCATGGAACGGGGTACTGATTGGGGATGATCACTCGTGATCACATTGAATGGCGGTGCTGGCTCGAAGGGCCGAATGGCCTACTCCTGCACCTATTGTCTATTGACCAGCGATCCCCACATATTAACACTCGGGACAATTTGTACAATTTGACCTGCACGTCTTTGGAGTGTGTGGGGGGGGGAAACCCACGCGTGGTACGTGGAGAACGTGCAAACTCCGTACAGACAAGCGACCGTAGCCGGGGTCAAACCCGGGCGTCTCCGGTGCTGAAGGCGCTGCAAGGCAGCAACTCTACCGCTGCGATACCATAACCACCAGACGTCCTTCAACCCAATTTCAGAGTTTGACCTCCCCCGAGCAGGTACAAGATCGATAGATACTAAGTGATAGAGTAACTCAGCAGGTCAGGCAGCATCTCTGGAGAGAAAAAAAAGAATGGGTGACGTTTCGGTTCGAGACCCTGCTCCAAACTGCGACGACATCACCGTGACCCATGTCAACCTCAGACGAGACAATATTCTGTCCACATTGACACAACTGCATTAAAGCGTGCAAGAGATTCAAGTACGTTGAATTCTAGGTATCTAAACTATCTACAATAACTTAAAAATGCCTCCGCTCCACCTTCAGAGGTGGAAGGCGTGACACAAAAATGATTCCTGCCACATGGCAGAACAGAAAGTAGGTTTCATCTTAACGTTCGGTTTGCATTGATTGTTGCTTGAAGGTTACTGACTGGCAAGTATTCTCAGACAAGGTCCCTGTCGAGGGCTTGAAGCATCTCGGGCTACTGTCGGAGAAGGAAGATGATGACGATGATGGCTACAAAACCCTGGGGGCGCGCAACTCTCTGCGGCCCCCACACGCAATGTCCAGTTGCCTCGGTCCAACCACCGCCCACCACCAAGGGTGGACGACACGACCGGGATGAGAGAAGGAGGTGGAAGCTGTCCAATCTCACAACAACCTTCTTCCAGCTGAGACGTCCCCAGTCCAATGTGGTCAACTGCTCATCGATTTACAAAAACGGCGTTTTCAAATCCATTCAGGATTTTTTATAAATTTCAAAAATGGTCTTTTGATCAAGAACTTGGCCGCGGTTTGAGAAGACGGGCCCCTGATTGAGTTGGGGGAGATGCAGGGGGTGCGACATTGGATCGGGAAAAATTGGTGAGTTAAGTATAGGTGCAAAGAGGTCCTGCAGTTGTACACCAGGGCCCTAGTGAGACCACACCTGGAGTATTGTGTGCAGTTTTGGTCCCCTAATTTGAGGCAGGACATTCTTGCTATTGAGGGAGTGCAGCGTAGGTTCACAAGGTTAATTCCCGGGGTGGCGGGACTGTCATATGCTGAGGGAATGGGTTTGAATGCTCTGGAGTTTAAAAGGATGAGAGGGGATCTTATTGAAACATATAAGATTATTAAGTGTTTGGACACGCTAGAGTCAGGAAACATGTTCCCGATGTTGGGGGAGTCCAGAGCCAGGGGCCACAGTTTAAGAATAAGGGGTAAGCCATTTAGAACAGAGACAAGGAAACACTTTTTCACACAGAGGGTTGTGAGTCTGTGGAATTCTCTGCCTCGGAGTGCGGTGGAGGCCGGTTCTCTGGATACTTTCAAGAGAGAGCTAGATAGGGCTCTTAAAGATAGCGGAGTCAGAGGATATGGGGAGAAGGCAGGAATGGGGTACTGATTGGGGATGATCAGCCATTATCACATTGAAGGGCGGTGCTGGTTCGAAGGGCCGAATGGTCTACTCCTGCACCTATTGTCTATTGTCTAATCCTAATAATACAATATTCCTGCTTCCCCCCCCCCCCCCCCCCCACCAGCAACCATTCCCATGAATACTAAACGTCCTCTGACTATACAGCGATAGGGACAAGATGGTCTACCTTTGACACGGCGAGGTCACCCCAGGAAATTGGATGGCCCAAACGAAATGGAGGAGGGAATTGATGGAGCCCATCTTGAGAGGACAATATTTGGCACGTGAAAACAATTGGGGACGGAGTCGTCTGCCAGCAGGGTGATGTCTTGTGGGTGATGGTGGAGGGTGAGCAAGGAGCCAAATCCCACACTCAAGCCAGAGGGAGTTTTTTTTTTTGCGCCATTTGACCCCGAGGGCAAAGTTCAGTCCTGAGGTCAACAGTCACGGCAGTGAGGCAAGCGGAATCGCCTGTGAAGTCAGATGGACGATTCTTTTCTTTGTTTTATTACCTCTCGGCCCGGATCTTGTACTTCAGGACGAAGTAGGCGATGAGGCGGAGGGAGACGAAGAAGATGCCGAGGACGATAAAATCGAGGTAAAGTTTGGCGTGTTCCACGTCGAGCTCTTTCAAAATGGCCTGCGACTTTTGGAAGTGGCAGGTCGTGTCCACCTCGCAGTGCAGGTCCTCGCGGCCCAGCCCGTAGATGGACAGGATGACGCCTTCAAAGCCGTACCTGCGCGGGAGACACAACATGGGTCAAACGCTCGCGGAGCCTGGAACAGCACGGCCGGGACAGGCCCTTCGGCCCGCAACCTTACGCGCCGCACACGACGCCAAGACGGGAGTCTTGTCTCGCGAGTCTGAGGACGTCGCCTATTCCTTGAAAAATGGTCTCAACTCTGGAGTTTAGAAGGATGAGAGGGTATCTTATTGAAACATATAAGATTATTAAGGGCTTGGACACGCTAGAGGCAGGAAACATGTTCCCGATGTTGGGGGAGTCCAGAACCAGGGGCCACAATTTAAGAATAAGGGGTAAGCCATTTAGAACGGAGACGAGGAAACACTTTTTCTCACAGAGAGTTGTGAGTGTGGAATTCTCTGCCTCAGAAAGCGGTGGAAGCCGGTTCTCTGGATACTTTCAAGAGAGAGCTAGATAAGGCTCTTAAAGATAGCGGAGTCAGGGGATATGGGGAGAAGGCAGGAACGGGGTACTGATTGGGGATGATCAGCCATGATCACATTCAATGGCAGTGCAGGAGTAGGACATTTGGCCCTTCGAGCCAGCACCGCCATTGAATGCAGCCCGAATGGCCTATTCCTGCACCCATTGTCTAAGACGTCACCTATTCCTTGAGTCCTCCAGAGATGCTGCCTGACCCGCTGAGTTACTCCAGCAAATAATCCAGCATCTGCAGTGGCTTGCGTGAGGAAGATCTTTAACTGGCCCATATCCCTCCAAACGTATCCTATCCATGTACCCAAGTTATACACAAAAGGTTAATTCCCGGGATGGCGGGACTATCATATGTTGATAGAATGGAACGGTTGCCTTGCACACTCTGGAGTTTAGAAGGATGAGAGGGGATCTCATTGAAACGTATAAGATTATTAAGGGTTTGGACACGGCAGGAAGCTTGTTCCCAAGGTTGGGGGAGTCCAGAACCAAGGGCCAAGAATAAGGGGTAAGCCATTTAGAATGGAGATGATTAAAAACCTTTCCACACAGAGAGTTGTGAATCTGTGGGATTCTCTGCCACAGAAGGCAATGGAGGCCAATTCACTGGATGTTTTCAAGAGAGAGTTAGATTTAGCTCTTTGGGCTTACAGAATCAAGGGATATGGGGAGAAAGCAGGAATGGGGTACTGATTCTGGATGATCATATTGAATGGCAGCGCTGGCTCGAGGGGCCGAATGGTCTACTCCTGCCCTGATTTTCTATGTTTCTATGCCTTCTGGTTCACTATTTCCCTACTCAGGGGAAGAGACTCTGTGCTCCAGTTATTGGGGAAAGTCCCGCGATGTTTGCGTGCTTGCATCTACCTGACATACGATACGTAGGACATCCACTGGAGGTATTTGGGGATGGTGTCAAAACTGACGAAGAATCCGGAAAACAGTAACACGGGGATGGCCGTGACCGGGCCGACAAACGTAGCCACCTGCGGACAGGCAAGTAAAGGGTTAATGCAATCTGAAGGAGAAAGGGGAAGAGGCAGAGGGGGGACGTTCAGAGAGACAGAGGGAGACACGGATAGATTTAGTGGCTGTGAGAGGCTAGAAGATGGGTGGATGATAAGGAGGGAGAGAGGGGAGGAGGGAGGGGGGGTGAAGAGGGTGGGGGGGGTGGGAGAGGGAGAGGTTGAGGAAGGTTGATGCAGATGACACAACAGTGGTGGGCCTCATCCGGGACGACAATGAGCTGGCTTACAGGGAGGAGGTGAAACAACTGGTGGACTGGTGCAATACGAACAACCTGATCCTGAATGTCGAAAAAACAAAGGAGGTTATCGTCGACTTCAGGAAAACCCGGCACAGTCCCACACCACTTCACATCAACGACAGCGATGTGGAGGTGGTCAGTAGCACAAAGTTCCTGGGGGTGCAGATCACTAACAGTCTGACCTGGTCGACTAACATCTCATCAACTGTTAAGAGAGCGCAGCAGCGGTTGCACTTTCTGCGCCGGATGAGAAGAGCTCACCTCCCCCATCCCATCCTCACCACTTTCTACAGGGGCACCATAGAGAGTATTTTGACCAGCTGTATCTCTGTCTGGTTTGGGGACTGTAGAGCCTCCGACTGGAAGTCCGTGCAGAGAGTGGTGAGGACAGCGGAAAAAATCATCGGGACCTCTCTCCCCTCAATCGGGGATATTGCGACCAAACTTTGCGTGTGTAAGGCCAGCAGTATTATAAAAGACCCCACACATCTCCATCACAGACTGTTCACTCTGCTGCCCTCGGGCAAAACATATCGTAGCATAAGGAGCAGAACATCAAGGTTCTGCAACAGCTTCTTCCCACGAGCCATCAGACTCCTGAATGCCAAGTAATGGGCTGCCACCAGTGTCTATTTATCCTTTTTATCCATTTTATCCTTCTGTTAATTATAGTGTTGCACAGGGAGCCAAATGCAACGGAATTTCGTTTGGAACTGCATATATCAATGTATTTCTAAATGCCAATAAAGTTTGTTTGACTTGAATTGACCTTTGACGATGCAAGATCAGCCTTTGACCACTGACCTGAAGAGATGTGGAGGCTGCCCCTATCAGGAGGCCGAGAGACTGGGCCACGAGGGACGTCATGGTGCCCAGGGCCGCAAAGAGAATGAATCGGAGAGCGTCGCAGGGCTGAGAGGTCATCCAGTAGACGATGCTGCAGTAAGCCACGGGGAACATCACCTGCACACACACAACGAGCCAGAACGTGAAACAATTTGGTGCAGGGGAGAACATCAGCGCAGCAGTTGTGTTATTCCACTGATAATTCGGTCTTTATTCTTTGGAGCGCAGAAGGTTAAGGGGGGACTTGATTGAGGCCTTTAAAATGATGAAAGGGATAGACAGAGTTGACGTGGATAAGCTTTTCCCATTGAGGGTAGGAAAGATTCAAACAAGAGGGCATGACATGAGAATTAAGGGACAGAAGTTTAGGGGTAACATGAGGGGGAACTTCTTTACTCAGAGAGTGGTGGCTGTGTGGAATGATCTTCCAGCAGAAGTGGTGGAGGCAGGGTCGATTTTAACATTTAAAAGTAAAGTGCATAGGTATATGGACGGGAATGGAGGGGTATGGTCTGAGAGCAGGTAGATGGGACTAGGGGAAAATAAATGGTCGGCACGGACTGGAAGGGCCGAGAGGGCCTGTTTCCGTGCTGTAATTGTTATTTGGTTATATTATTATAATTCAGGGGACCTTTAGCCATTGGGAACAAGGTGGCGCAGGGGTAGAGTTGCTGCCTTACAGCGTTTTCAGCGCCAGAGACACGGGTTCGATCCCGACTACGGGTGCTGTCTGTGCGGAGTTTGTACGTTCTCCCCGTGACCTGCGTGGGTTTTCCGCGAGATCTTCCGTTTCCCCCCACACTCCAAAGACGTGCAGGTTTGTGGGTTAATTGGCTTGGTGTACGTGTAAATTGTCCCTTGTACGTGTAGGATAGTGTGGGAGGACTCGGTGGGGCCGAAGGGCCTGTTTCCGCGCTGCATCTGTAAACTTTTACAAAATGAGCAGCAGGTTGCAGTTAGACACGAAACGCTGGAGAAACTCAGCAGGTGAGGCGGCAGCTTCGAAGAAGGGTCTCGACCCGAAACGTCGCCCATTCCCTCTCTCCATAGATGATGCCTCACCCGCTGAGTTTCTCCAGCATTTTGTGTCTACCTTCGATTTTGCCAGCATCTGCAGTTCTTTCAGGTTTCCGTACCTGGAAGGGAACGTCGGCCATTGTCTTTGCCATGTAGTAGGCCTTCAGGCTGTACCAGTAGTTCAGGTGTTCCCGCAAAAACACTCCCATCTCCAACGGAACTGCAAGGAGGAAAGAGACAGAACACGCCCCATAAGTTTCCACGTTCCAGGAGCAGAATTAGGCCATTCGGCCCATCGAGTCCACTCCGCCATTCAATCATGGCTGATCTATCTCTCCCGGTCGCGGTGGCGCAGCGGTAGAGTCGCCGCTTTACAGCGAATGCTGCGCCGGAGACCCGGGTTCGATCCTCACTACGGGTGCTGTCTGTGTGGAGTTTGTACGTTCTCCCCGTGACCTGCATGGGTTTTTTTTCTGAGATCTTAGGACGTACATGGTAAATGGTAGGGAATTGAGGAATGCTGTGGAACAGAGGGATCTAGGAATAACTGTGCATAGTTCCCTGAAGGTGGAATCACATGTAGATAGGTAGGTAAAGAAAGCTTTTGGTGTGCTGGCCTTTTATAAATCAGAGCATTGAATATAGGAGTAGGGAAGTAATGTTAAAATTGTACAAGGCATTGGTAAGACCAATTCTGGAGTATGGTGTACAATTTTGGTCGCCTATTTTGTTGACATCCTTCCTATAAGGATAGGAAGGATATACAGGCGACCTGTATAAGGATAGGAAAGATGTCAACAAAATAGAGAGAGTACAGAGGAGATTTACTAGAATGTTGCCTGGGTTCCAGGAACTAAGTTACAGAGAAAGGTTGAACAAGTTGGGTCTTTATTCTTTGGAGCGCAGAAGGTTAAGGGGGGACTTGATTGAGGTCTTTAAAATGATGAAAGGGATAGACAGAGTTGACGTGGATAAGCTTTTCCCATTGAGGGTAGGAAAGATTCAAACAAGAGGGCATGACATGAGAATTAAGGGACAGAAGTTTAGGGGTAACATGAGGGGGAACTTCTTTACTCAGAGTGGTGGCTGTGTGGAATGATCTTCCAGCAGAAGTGGTGGAGGCAGGATCGATTTTAACATTTAAAAGTAAAGAGGATAGGTATATGGACGGGAAGGGGATGGAGGGGTATGGTCTGAGTGCAGGTAGATGGGACTAGGGGAAAATAAATGGTCGGCACGGACTGGAAGGGCCGAGAGGGCCTGTTTCCGTGCTGTAATTGTTATATGGTTATCTTCGGTGTCCTCCCACGCTCCAAAGACGTACAGGTTTGTCGGTTAATTGGCTTGGTAAATGTAAAAATTGTCCGTAGTGGGTGTAGGATAGTGTTAATGTGCGGGGATCGCAGGTTTCCGCGCTGTTTCTCTAACCCCATTCTCCTGTCTTCTCCCCATCACCCCTTACTAATCAAATAGCTATCAATCTAAAGTCTCAGTGCTGGGACCCCAGTTATTTACAATATATATTAACAATTTAGACAAAGGAATTAAATGTAACTTTGCCAAGTTTGTGGATGGCACAAAGCTGGGTGGCAGTGTGAGTTGCGAGGAGGATGCTATGAGGCTGCAGGGAGAGTGGGCAGATGCAGCATAATGTGGATAAATGGATCTCTACCTCCTAACCCCATTCCCTTGCCTTTTCCCCATAACCCCTGACACCCATGCTAATCAAGAATCTATCTATGCCTTAAAAATATCCATTGACTTGGCCTCCACAGCAATGGCGTGGCCATGAGTTCGACAGCCTTCAGGGAGATGAGATGATCCCGAGGTCGCACATAGGCCAAGATCGCTCCAATCAGTCTTAAGGGGCTGTCCCACTTGGGCGACCTAATTGGCGAATTTAGAAGAGTTTAGGAGAGTTTGAAAAAAATGACATTTTGAAGACCTCCTTCGATTATGTTGAAGACCAGCTTCGACTAACTTCGGGAAAATTGGACACCGAATAGTGGAGAGTGAAGACGACCTCCTTCGATCTCCTTCGACTATGATGAAGACTATCTACGACTACCTTCCACTACCTTCGATTACCTACGTCTAACATGCCGACCTACTGCGTACTAACCTACGAGTAAAAAGAGTATCAATTTTTTCCATGGCGACCTTTTTTTACTCATGGGCATTTTTCAACATGTTGAAAAACACGCCGCGACCTAGCTGAGGCCTCGAGTACGTGGGGGCTACCCTCAAGCATGAAGGAGAGTTATTCCCCTGTCCCACTTAGGAAACCTGAGCAGAAACCTCTGGAGACTTTGCGTCCCAACCAAGGTTTCCGTGCGGTTCCCGGAGGTTTTTGTCCTCCGACAACCACCTTCAACAACTAGCATCGCAACCGGCTTCGACTAAAAAAAATCACCTATTTTTAAAACGGAAACCACTTTCGACCATTAGGTAGACTGACGAAAACCTCCGGGAACCACACGGAAACCGTGGGCGGGGCGCAAAGTCTCCAGAGGTTGCCGTTCAGGTTCTCTAAGTGGGACAAGGGCATTACAAAGACCTCCTAGGACCTCGTGTCAACCATGCTGCGAGTACCAGTCGAGAGCAAACTCGCCAGAACTCGCGGATTAGGTCGCCCAAGTGGGACAGGCCCCCTTAGGGCAGCACAGCGACGCAGCTGGTAGAGCCACTGACTCACAGCACCAGAGGCCCAGGTTTGATTCCGATCGCGGCTATTGCCTGCGTGCGGAGTTTGCACGTTCTCCCTGTGACCGCACAGTTCGCAATGGCCGACTTTGGTTTCCTCCCACGCCATAAGACGTGTGGGTTTGTAGGTTAATCGGCCCTTTGTAGATCGCCCCTAGTGTGTAGGGAGTGGATGCAAAAGTGTGAACGGGTGATCGATGGTCAGTGTGGACTCGATGGGCTGAAGGGCCTGTTTCCATGTTGTGTCAAAACTGAACTAAATAATCACCAGTACCACGTAGCTAATCTGACATCACCATATAACATGGGGATAGACACAAAGTGCTGGAGTAACTCAGCGGGTCAGGCAGCATCTCTGGAGAACATGGATAGGTGACATTTCTGGTTCGAGACCCTTCTTCAGACTGAGAGTCAGGGGAGAGGGAAACTAGAGGTATGGAAAGATACAGAAGAAATCAGATACGAACAGTGAGACTATTAACTTGGGCAATTTACAACCCAGCGTGTATGAATACTGATTTCTCTCATTTCAATTAACCCTTGCATTCCCTCTCTCTCGCTGTGTTCCTCCCCCACCCTGGTCGTCCTGCTAGTTTCACTGTTCGCTATCGCTATCACCTCTTCCACAGCCAACAATGGACCATTGTGGGCTCCACCTTTCCTTTGTTCCGTACCTTTTCCTACCTCTAGTTTCCCGCTTCCCAAACTCTCAGTCTGAAGTAAGGTGGCACGGTGGTGCAGCGGTAGAGTTGCTGCCTTACAGCGCCAGAGACCCGGGTTCGATCCTGACCACGGCCGTTGTCCGTACGGAGTTTCTACGTTCTCCCCGTGACCTGCGTGGGTTTTCTCCAGGAGTTCCGGTTTCCTCCAAAACGTACAGGTTTGTAGGCTAATTGCCTTGGCAAAATTGTAAATTGTTCCTATACGTGTGTAGGGTAGTGTTAGTGTGCAGGGATCGCGGGTCGGAGCGGACTCGGTGGGCTGAAGGGCCTGTTTCCACGCTGCATCTCTAAACTAAACTAAAACGTACAAACTCCGTACAGACAGCACCCGTGGTTGGGATCGAACTTGGGTCTCCGGCGCTGCATTCGCTGTCAGGCAGCGACTCTACCGCTGTGGCCACCGTGACCGCCCACTAATCCTTTTCTCCAGGGACGCTGCCTGACCCGCTGAGTTACCGCGGCGTTTTTGTGGCTACCTTCGGTGTAAACCAGCGTCTGCACGGGCAGTTCAAGGCGCGCGTGTGTGCGCGGCGATACTTACAGGTGAGGACAGTGGGCATGAGGGCGGCAAACATCAGGAAGAGCATGGAGAAGAAGAGGAAGCCCGAGTTACTCAGCACTTTCTTGGCCTCGTTGCCAATGCCCAGGTAGAGGAGGCCGATCAACAGGCCGATCCCAAGGTGCGAGATGATGCGCAGGTGAGTCAGCACCTAAACACACAACATAAACCATTCTAGAGCTTCTAGTGAAGGAGCTGAAGGGATTTGGGGCGGCACGATGGCGTTGCTGCCTTACAGCGCCAGAGACCCGTGTTTGATCCAGACTACAGGTTTACATCCCAGCGGTATGAACATGGACCTCTCCAATTTCAGGTAGTCCTTGCTTTCTCCCTCCTTCCCCGCTCTCCCACAGCCCACTGTCTCCGCCTGTTCCTTTGTGATCATGGCGGATCATCCACAATCAATTACCCGTGCCTGCCTTCTCCCCATTTCCATTGATTCCGCTAGCCCCTAGAGCTCTATCTGAAGGGCCTGTCCCACCAGCATGCGACTGCATGCGGCGAGCACGACCTAACGTGGTCGCTTGAGCCGTACGGCCTCGCGGGGCCGGTCCAACTTTGATCGCCGGAGCCGTATGGAGTTGTGCGGGGCTGGTCCCGACATCGCGCAGGGCTCCGAAAAACTGGCACTGTTCTAAAATCCCGCGAGGCAACGGCCTGTCGGCCCGCAGCCACATTGAGGACGTGCGCAGCGTTTCAACGTCGTACACAGCGTCATGATGGGCGTATGCAGCATCTTGATGGTGTACGCCTAGCGCGTGGCGTTGCGCGATGACGTCACCGCCCGGCGTGCCGTTGCGTGATGACGTCACCGCCTGACGCCGTGCGATGTCCAAATTCACTCGGCCCGCCTCCTGCCCATCTGATTGATGAGTATGATGTCGGGACCAGCTCCCTACGGCTCCGCGGTTGGAAGTGGGACCGCCTCGCGTGGCCGTACGCCTCAAGCCACCACGTTTGGTCGCGCTCGCCACATGCAGTCGCATGCTGGTGGGACAGGCCCTTAACTCTCTTTTAAATTCATCCAATGATTTGGCCTCCACTGCTCTCTGTGGCAGAGAATTCCTCAAATTCGCAACTCTCTGGGTGAAAAAGTTTTTTCTTATCTCAGTTTAAAATGGCCTCCCCTTTAGTCCCTGGTTCTGGACTCCCAACATTGGGGAAATTTTTCCTGCATCGAGCTTGTCCAGTTCTTTTATAATTTTATATGTTTCAAAAATATATCATAACATTTAAAAAGGCGTTTGGATGGGTACATAGGTAGGAAAGGTTTACAGGGATATGGGCCAAACAGGAGCAGGTGGGACCCGTGCAAATAGGGCATGCTAGTTGGCGTGGGCAATGCTGTATGACTCTAACAACTTTTAAGAGACATTTGGACAAGTGCATGCAAAGGTTCAGGGGGATATGGGCCAAACGCAGGCAAGTAGAGCCAACGTGGATGGGGCATCTTTGTCTGCAGCGTAGGTTCACGAGGTTAATTCCCGGGATGGCGGGACTGTCATATGCTGAGAGAATGGAGCGGCTGGGCTTGTACACGCTGGAGTTTAGAAGGATGAGAGGGGATTTCATTGAAACATATAAGATTGTTAAGGGTTTGGACACGCTGGAGGCAGGAAACATGTTCCCGATGTTGGGGGAGTCCAGGACCAGGGGCCACAGTTTAAGAATAAGGTGTAAGCCATTTAGAACGGAGACGAGGAAACACTTTTTCTCGCAGGGAGTTGTGAGTCTGTGGAATTCTCTGGCTCAGAGGGTGGTGGAGGCCGGTTCTCTGGATACTTTCAAGAGAGAGCTAGATAGGGCTCTTAAAGATAGCGGAGTCAGTGGATAGGTATATGGACGGGAAGGGAATGGAGGGGTATGGTCTAAGTGCAGGTAGATGGGACTAGGGGAAAATAAATGGTTGGCACGGACTGGAAGGGCCGAGAAGGCCTGTTTCCGTGTTGTAATTGTTATATGGTATGGGGAGAAGGCAGGAACGGGGTACTGATTGGGGATGATCAGCCATGATCACATTGAATGGCGGTGCTGGCTCGAAGGGCCGGATGGCCTACTCCTGCACCTATTGTCTATTGGCATGGACAACTTGGACCACGGACAGTTTCCGTGCTGTGTGACGCCGCCTTGAACGGTGTTTGCATGCCGCCATTGCCGCCGCCATTACCGAGTCTCTCATGATGCTGAGGAAGGTCCTTTTGAAGAGAATGCAGAATTGGGTCAAGCAGCTGGCCGAGAAGCTGTGGCAGCCTTCCGACGGAGACGGGTCCTGGAAAAGACAAAGATGAAACAAAATAGAGTACAGAGGAGATTTACTAGAATGTTGCCTGGGTTCCAGCAACTAAGTTACGGAGAAAGGTTGAACAAGTTAGGTCTTTATTCTTTGGAGCGCAGAAGGTTATGGGGGGACTTGATTGAGGTCTTTAAAATGAAGAAAGGGATAGACAGAGTTGACGTGGATAAGCTTTTCCCATTGAGGGGAGGGAAGATTCAAACAAGAGGGCATGACATGAGAATTAAGGGACAGAAGTTTAGGGGTAACATGAGGGGGAACTTCTTTACTCAGAGAGTGGTGGCTGTGTGGAATGATCTTCCAGCAGAAGTGGTGGAGGCAGGATCGATTTTAACATTTAAAAGTAAAGTGGATAGGTATATGGACGGGAAGGGAATGGAGGGGTATGGTCTGAGTGCAGGTAGATGGGACTAGGGGAAAATAAATGGTCGGCACGGACTGGAAGGGCCGAGAAGGCCTGTTTCCGTGCTGTAATTGTTATATGGTTATATGGTTATGAGACTTAGGGGGCCTGTCCCACTTGCCGATTTATTTTAGGCGACCATCATGGTCGTAGCAGGTCGCCGAAAAACTGGCATCATCCTGGCGACAACCTACGACAGCACCTACGTCAGGAGAAGTCAAGCTACGCTCATTGGCGTCAAATCCACTACTTTAACCGAAACATTTTTCAACCACAAAAGACGCTACGACTTTTTGCGCGACTCCCGGCGACCACCGGTGAACAAGGGGGGGAAGGGGGGAGGGGGGGAGGGGGGAGAAGAAAAGGCGGTGGGCCTACCTCGATGGACGGTCGGTGCCAGGGGATGGGGCTCAGATCCTTGTCATCACTCCCTCGGTCCTTGCAGTCGGCGTCGCACTTTCCTTCCTGCACTGCTGTCACCAGCCTGGGGTTCTGCTCCCCGTGCTCCCCGGACGCGATCTCCATCACTGCGGGAGCAAGAAGGAAGCGTCAGCCCATTGCGCCCGACCGATTAAGTCTCCGAACTTCAGAGACACGGCGTGGAAACAGGCCCTTCGGCCCACCGAGTCCACGCATTCCCCCCTCCCCCACCCCCGTACGCTAGCACTATCCCACACACACACACACACACACGAAGGACAATTTACAATTTACGAAAGCCAACTAGCCCACAAACCCCTACTCTTTTGGAGCACGGGAGGAAACCGGGGCGCCCAGAGAAAACTCTCGCAGGTCACGGGGAGAACGTACGAACTTCCTGCATGCAGTAACCGAGGTCAGGATCAAACCTGGGTCTCTAAGGCAGCAATTCTACCGATGCGCCAATGTGCCAAAGTAGCCATCTTTTTATTTTTTGTATATCAAAAATAATTCATTTAATTATGATCGCGATACAAAAAAAAACAAAAAAACTGTGGTAACACAAAAGACAATAGGTGCAGGAGTAGGCCATTCGGCCCTTCCAGCCAGCACCACCATTCAATGTGATCGTGGCTGATCATCCCCAATCAGTACCCCGTTCCTGCCTTCGCCCCATATCCCCTGACTCCACTATCTTTAAGAGCCCTATCTAGCTCTCTCTTGAAAGCATCCAGAGAACCGGCCTCCACCGCCCTCTGAGGCATCTTTACAATGATTCAATATATTTGTTGTCATTTGACCCTCATTGAAGTTCAAACAAAATTTGGTTTCTGCAGTCTGACACCAGGTCTGTTAGAGGCCTATCTAACACACTCGTCATCATAGTACAAAATCACCACCTTATCTCAATGTTCAAACTAAATAACTATGATACAACTATGTCCCTCTCTAACACCACCCGGGCACGGACGTAACCCCGGTAGAGGGGCGAGCATCTGGCTCGGGCAGAGCCCTCTTTCGCCTGGTGCCGTGACCGCGGATGGCCAGCTTGGCCAGGCCCAGGAGCAGCAAACCCAACCAGGACATCTTCGGCGCTGCCCACCCCCTAGATCCCGTCACCAGTACTCCGGTCACTGACAGCAGAGCTGCTCCTCCCCCCTACGGACCCTAGGTGGAGTGGCGGATGCTCCTTGCCCTCCGGACCCTGGCTACAAGGGACGGTCTACTGGTCCCTAGCCAAAGTAGCCACGGAGTGCAGGAACGGGGTACTGATTGGGGATGATCAGCCATGATCACATTGAATGGCTGGTGCTGGCTCGAAGGGCCGAATGGCCTACTCCTGCACCTATTGTCTATCGCTGCGTTGCAGCACGCACCAGTGCAGCCCAGAGGGGCCGCTGCATTGCAACAGGTACCATTGAATTAAGTTTGCACCTTCCCTCTCTGAGGCACATTAAACATAGAAACATAAAAAAAAATAGGTGCAGGAGGAAGCCATTTGGCCCTTCGAGCCAGCACCGCCATTCATTGTGATCATGTCTGATCGTCCCCAATCAATAACCCATGCCTGCCTTCTCCCCACATCCCTTGACTCCACTAGCCCCTAGAGCTCTATCTAACTCTCTCTTAAATCCATCCAGTGACTTGGCCTCCACTGCCCTCTGTGGCAGGGAATTCCACAAATTCACAACTCTCTGGGTGAAAAAGTGTTTTCTCACCCCAGTCTTAAATGGCCACCCCTTTATTCTAAGACTGTGTGGCCCCTGGTTCTGGACTCGCCCAACATTGGGAACATTTTTTGCCAATGAATAGGTTAACCTATGATCAGCGTTTAGAAACATAGAAAGTAGGTGCAGGAGGAGGCCATTCGGCCCTTCGAGCCAGCACCGCCATTCAATGTAATCATGGCTGATCATCCCCTATCAATAACCCGTGCCTGCCTTCTCCCCATATCCCTTGATTCCACTAGCCCCTAGAGCTCTATCTAACTCTCTCTTAAATCCATCCAGTGACTTGGGTGAAAACTCTCTGAGTGAAAAAGTTTTTTCTCACCTCAGTCTTAAATGACCTCCCATGTATTCTAAGACTGTGGCCCCTGGTTCTGGACTCGCCCAACATTGGGAACATTTTTCCTGCATCTAGCTTGTCCAGTCCTTTTTTAAAATAATTTTATACGTTTCTATAAGATCCTTGCGTTGCTTGATAACCGCAGGCCGTTCACCGGGCGAGATCTCACCGAAGTCAGCAGGATTGTGGTAGGTGGGACAGTGTAGGCCAATCTCCTTGAGATAAGGGACCAGGCTGCTAACGTTTCCGCGGTAAATGCATTGTCCCTGGCTCAGGACATACAGCTGGGTAGAAAGAAAGGGACAACATTCAAGTTAAAGCATTCATGGCTTGAACATCGGGCCGTCCGTAGTGGCGACTACGGAGGCTCGGGGCCCCGACCACGGGTCAACAAGGGAGCAGGAGGGGGAGGAGCACGGTGTTGCCTTCCACCACAGTGAAGAATGCTGTGCTGGATGTCTGCGTTGAATTAAGTTGTGTACTGTGTCCTTTTTTAAATTGTAACGCTGCACGGTAAATGACATTTCACTGCACCCTATGCTGCATGTGACAAGTAAATCTGAATTTGAACTTTGAATTTGTATTTTGAATTTGGAGTTTTTATTGAATTGGTCACAGATACATAGACAACATGTGCAGGGGGAGGCCATTCGGCCCTTCAAGCCAGCACCGCCATTCATTCTAATCCCGGCTGATCATCCACAATCAATAGGCAATAGGTGCAGGAGGAGGCCATTCGGCCCTTCGAGCCAGCAATGGCATTCACTGTGATCATGGCTGATCATCCCCAATCAGTACCCCATTCCAGCCTTCTCCCCATATCCCCCGACTCCGCTATCTTTAAGATCCCTATCTCTTGAAAGCATCCAGAGAACCGGCCTCCACCACCCTCTGAGGCAGAGAATTCCAGACTCACCACTCTGGATAGTTTCAAGAGAGCGAGATAGGGCTTTTGAATTGTGACCAATTCAATAAAAACTCCAAATTCAAAATACAAATTCAAAGTTCAAATTCAGATTTACTTGTCACATGCAGCATGGGTCTCTGGCACAGTGAGGCAGTAACTCTACCGCTGGGCCTCTGCGCTGCCTCACTCTGTACTGTCAGCAAGCTTCCTCCAGACAGAGAGAGACAAAATCCCCCCCCCCCTCCCCCCCCCCAATCAGCTTGGCTACCTCCGGGGGGGGGGGGGTGGGACTGTGCAACAGAAGGCGAGGGGCGGTGGTGAACTGCAGGGAGCAGCCCCTCACTTGGGACAAGGCCAGCGGAAGGAGAAACAGTGTTGTGCCGTGCCTTACCTTGTCGAACAGCTCGAACAGCTTGGCGCTGGGCTGGTGGATGGTGCAGATCACCGTGCGCCCACCTTGGGCCAGGGACTTCATCTGACACAGAACCTGGTAACACGAGGAACTGTCCAGCCCACTGCAACCAAACACACACAGGCTGAAATCGGTCCTCGCCAATGAGTAGGTTGACCTATGATGTCGGCACTGGGCCTGTACTCGCTGGAGTTTAGAAGAATGAGGGGGGGGACCTAATTGAAACATACAGAATAGTGAAAGGCTTGGATAGGGTGGATGTGGAGAGGATGTTTCCACTAGTGGGAGAGTCTAGGACTAGAGGTCACGGCCTTAAGGGTCTGTCCCACTTGGGCTGTCATTTACACGACAGGCCGGTAGTGACTGACACACGAGGAACTGTCGCGCATCATCATGCGCCCGCACAGCCGTCTGGAGCGCGTGACGTCATTTGAAGATGGACACAAAATGCAGGAGTAACTCAGCGGGACCAGCAGCATCTAAGAGAAACATAGAAATTAGGTGCAGGAGTAGGCCATTCGGCCCTTTGAGCCTGCACTGCCATTCAATATGATCATGGCTGATCATCCACAATCAGTATCCCGTACCTGCCTTCTCTCCAAACCCTCTCATCCCTTTAGCCACAAGGGCCACATCTAACTCCCTCTTAAATATAGCCAATGAACTGGCCCCAACTACCCTCTGTGGCAGAGAGTTCAAGAGACCCACCACTCATCTCTGGCGAGAAGGAATGGATGATTTTTCAGGTCGAGATCAGTCTGAAAAGAAGGGTCTCGACCCGAAATGTCACCCATTGCTTCTCTCCAGAGATGCTGCCGGTCCCGCTGAGTTACTCCTGCATTTTGTGCCCATCTCCAATCGTCTTGGCCCAGCTCTGGGAGTGGGAATGGGGAACGGATGCGGATCCGCAACCGCCGTGAGCCCCAGGCCGAGTTCGGCGATCGTTTGCCTGCTTCTGTTGGAGGCGAGACGTTGTTTCCCACTTTGGCCGTCAGTTACACGACAGGTCGGTGGCATTCGAAGATTTTGTTCAGGACGAAGTCCTCCACGCCACTCCATGCGCCCATCCCGTGCTACCCACACGCTACCAGCTCGAGTAAATGGCGTGCAAATGATGGCCAAGTGGGACAGACCCTTTAGAATTGAAGGATGTTCATTTAGGAAGGAGAGGAGTAATTTCTTTAGTCAGAGGGTGGTGAATCTGTAGAATGTTTTGCCACAGAAGGCTGTGGAGGCCAATTCAGTGGATATTTTTAAGGCGGAGCCATAGGTAGATTTTTTAGTAGAACGGGTGTCAGAGGTTATGGGGAGAAGGCAGGAGAATGGGGTTAGGAGGGAGAGATAGATCGGCCATGATCGAATGGCAGAATAGATTTGATGGGCCGAATGGCCTAAATCTACTCCTATCACTTATTACAGTACGACATTATAAGTTCGAAAGACATAGGAACAAAATTGGAGAGATAAGGGCCATATGTTGGCAGGTGGGATGATGGGGTATCTGTTGTCTTTAGTATATCTTTAATTTAGTTTAGTGTCACATGTACCGAGGTACAGTGAAAAGCTTCCTGGTGCCTGCTAACCAGTCAGCGGAAAGACAATACATGCTTACAATCGAGCCGTCCACAATACAGGATAAAGGGAATAATGTTTAGTGCAAGGTAAAGCCGGCAAAGTCCGATTAGAGAATGTCTGAGCGTCTTCAAAGAGGTAGATGGCGGGTCAGGACCAATCGCTAGTTGTAGATAGAATGGTTCAGCATCAGGCTCCCCCCCGCCACGGGTACCATCTAATCCTGTGTTACCTGCTCCATGGTCAGATAGTCGGCGACTAAACCGTCTCTCCAACCTGGTTTGCCAGGTGAGGAGGAGGAGGGGGCTGTGGACCCCCAGCAGGACCAAAAACAAGACCTGGCAAAGGTCTTCATTCATGTCAAAGGTTAGCATTCAAAGGTCCTGTCAAAGGTTATCATTCATGGCGAAAGGATTTGAGTATAGGAGCAGGGAGGTTCTACTGCAGTTGTACAGGGTTTTGGTGAGGCCACACCTGGAGTATTGAGTACAGTTTTGGTCTCCAAATCTGAGGAAAGACATTCTTGCCATAAAGGGGGTACAGAGAAGATTCACCAGACTGATTCCTGGGATGTCAGGACTTTCATATGAGGAAAGACTGGATAGACTCGGCTTGTACTCGCTGGAATTTAGAGATTGAGGGGGGATCTTATAGAAACTTACAAAATTCTTAAGGGGTTGGACAAGTTAGATGCTGGAAGATTGTTCCCGATGTTGGGGGAGTCCAGAACAAGGGGTCACAGTCTAAGGATAAGGGGGCATTCCTTTAGGACCGAGATGAGGAAAACATTCTTTACACAGAGAGTGGTAAATCTCTGGAATTCTCTGCCACAGAAGGTAGTTGAGGCCAGTTCATTGGCTATATTTAAGAGGGCATTAGATGTGGCACTTGTGGCTAAAGGCATCAGGGGGTATGAAGAGAAGGCAGGTACAGGATGCTGAGTTGGATGATCAGCCATGATCACATTGAATGGTGGTGCAGGCTCGAAGGGCTGAATGGTCTGCTCCTGCACCTATTTTTCTATGTTTCAAAGGGCGGATGAGCTCCTAGCGAGCTGACGGCCTTCCACACATCAGTAGACGTTGCGATCACTGTCGTACACAGCATCGTAAGGATAAAGCACACACACACACCCCTAAACCCTAGACTTCCAGCGGCGGAAGTCCGCAGGAACTGGAGGACGGAGATGTGTGGTGCATCCGTCACCGTTCCCATCGGAAACCAGCACCACTGTGTCGCTAATGCATGTGGTCAGCATGGGCAAGTTGGGTCGAGTTGTGTAACTGTATGAATGTGCAAACTCCACACAGGCAGCACCCGAGGTCGGGATCGAATCGGGGTGAGGTAGCAGCTTTACCCACTACACTGAGGATGAGCAAAACCCACCTGGTCGGCTCGTCGAAAAACATGACGGGAGGGTTGTTCACCAGCTCGAGGGCAATGGCTAGACGCTTGCGTTGGCCTCCAGACAGGCTTCCGGTGCGAACGTTCACGCACTCCAGCAGTCCCAGAGCCGTGAGAATCTCCTTCACCTGCACAGAGGTCAAAGAGGCTATGAGATTCACAACTTCACAAGTGATTAGTACGGGTGTATTAGGATATGGGGAGAAGGCAGGAGAATGGGGTTAGGAGGGAGAGATAGATCGGCCATGATCGAATGGCAGAGGAGACTTGAGATGCCACCTACAGGTGAGATATTGCCCGCCCTTAGGTAGACAAAGTTGCTGGAGAAACTCAGCGGGTGCAGCAGCATCTATGGAGCGAAGGAAATAGGCAACGTTTTGGTTTTTGGCCCGAAATGGTGCCTATTGCCTACGTTCCATAGATGCTGGATGCAATATGTTTAAGAAGGAATTAAGAAGATGCAATATGAAGATTGCATTAAGAAGATGCAATATGTTTAAGAAGGAACTGCAGATGCTGGAAAATTTTCAGCATCTGCAGTTCCTTCTTAAACATATTGCCCGCCCTTCCTCTCTTCCAGCTTTCTCCCCTTGTTCTTGGTCCTCCAAAACATTCCAAATGGAATTTAAACTGGAGGTGGGGGACGGAGGACTTAAGCCAGATAGAGTTTTTGGGATGAAAGAGCTACCTTAAATTTAGTTGCATCTGGTTGGGTAACTATGGTAGGGTGAAGATTATTCCATGCTTTAATTGTGCGGGGGAAGAACGAATTGCTGTACACATCTGTCTTGGTCGCTGGAATCACAAATTGGAACGAATGCCCTCGTCTGGGCTTGGGTTTGGTGTAGGTTTTGTAATCTATGTCTAGCTGACCATTTTACATTTTGTAAAAACAGGTCATACGGTGAGCTTCACGTCTGTCTTGGACAGGGTTCCACCTCAGTGAATTCAGAAGTTTGGTACCACTTGCTTCAACCACAATCAGTCTGAAGAAGGTTCCCGACCCAAAATGTCATCTACCCATGTTCCCCACAGATGCTGCCTGACACGCTAAGTTACTCCAGCACTTTGTCTCTTGTTGTGTACCAGCATCTGCAGTTCCTTGTGCCCACAAGGGGTTGGTAACTCCGGATGAAGGGATTCTTCGACAAGGGAAAGCCGAGCAGTTTTGACCTGTAATCTCCGGAATTTAGGAAAACGAGCGACGACTTTAGACGTACGGCGCGGAAACAGGCGCCTCGGCCCACCGAGTCCGCGCCGACCAGCGATCACCCCGTACACCAACACCATCCTACACACTGGGGAGAATTTACAATTTTTACCCAAGCCAATTAACCTACAAATCTGTACGTCTTTGGAGTGTGGGAGGAAACCCGGAGCACCCGGAGAAAACCCACGCTGTCACGGGGAGAAGGAACAAACTCCGTACAAGCAGAGCCCGTAGTCAGGATCGAACCAGGGTCTCTGGCGCTGTAAGGCGGAAACTCTACCTGCTGTGCCACCGTGCCAATCTATGATCGGCAGTTCGTTTTGCTTATTGGCGGTTCATGAACCCAAGATGCCTGACCTCTGGACCAAGCGAACTATCCTCTCGACATTCAGCCATTGCGTGGGGTGATCATTATATTGGGAAGGGAGATGGCGTCAGGAGGAATGTGTAGGGAGGAACTGCAGATGCTGGTTTAAACCGAAGTTACACACAAAATGCTGGAGTAACTCAGCGGGACAGGCAGCGGGAATGTACCAACCCATTCCTTCTCTCTCGAGATGTCGCCTGTCCCGCTGAGTTACTCCAGCTTTTTGTGTCAACCTTTGGGTCAGGAGGAGCAGGGTCCAAGTTCGAGGTGGGCCTCACCATTTCCTTCCGGCCCTCATCTTTCTCCTGGAGCTTCAGGTTTGCCGACACCTGAAACGTAACGAAGACCAAGTTACCACAAGTCCCCAATGTCAGCGTCTGTACACATACAAGGAATTTGCCCTGGTGCTCCGCCCACAAGTAACAACATGACATACAGTGACAGTTACGAATGACTCAGAAAACACTAAACATTAATAATAATAAGACATTAATGATAAAACACCATTGATCAAGCACGTGAACCAACAAAATACCAGATCAAAGGGAGGCTACAGATTTTTGGCTGTTGAGTAGAGCAACTACTCGTGGATAAAAACTGTTTTTGTGTCTGGCTGTGGCAGCTTTGACAGTCCGGAGTCGCCTTCCAGAGGGAGTACGGTTGACTTTAGCTCATTGTCACATGCACCAAGATACAATGAAAAGCTTTTATGTTGCGTGCTATCCAGTCTGCATGTATAAGCTGAGGGGTAACCTTTTTTATACAGAAGGTGGCGAGTGTATGGAAGGAGATGTTGAAGAAGGTGGTTGAGGAAGGTTTACAAGGTTAATCCCCGGGATGGCGGGACTGTCATATGCTGAGAGAATGGAGCAGCTGGGCTTGTACACTCTGGAGTTTAGAAGGATGAGAGGGGATCTCATTGAAACAAATAAGATTGTTAAAGGCTTGGACATGTACATTCTGGAGTTTAGAAGGATAAGAGGGGACCTCATTGAAACATTTAAGATCGTTAAGGGTTTGGACACGCTGGAGGCAGGAAACATGTTCCCGATGTTGGGGGAGTTCAGAGCCAGGGGCCACAGTTTAAGAATAAGGGGTGAGCCATTTCGAACGGAGATGAGGAAACACTTTTTTCACAGAGAGTGGTGGAATTCTCTGCCTCAGCGGGCGGCGGAGGCAGGTTCTCTGGATGCCCTCAAGAGAGAGCTAGATAGGGCACTTAAAAATAGCGGAGTCAGGGGATGTGGGGAAAAGGCAGGAACGGGGTACTGATTGGGGATGATCAGCCATGATCACATTGAATGGCGGTGCTGGCTTGAAGGGCCGAATGGCCTACTCCTGCACCTATTGTCTATTGAGGCAGGTACTATCGCAACGTTTAAGAAACATTTGGACATATGGATGGGGCAAGGTTAAGAGGGATATGGGCCAAAGGCAGGCAGGTGGGACAAGTGTAGATGAGACATGTTGGGCAAGTTGGGCCAAAGGGCCTGCTTCCACGCTGAATCACTCGAAGTCCGTGCTGTCTGCAAGCAGAGCGATGCCTTAAATCCGCACTGTATGAGTTTATGAAGGTACTCCTGGGAAGCCCCTTGGGACGTTGTCCCGAGTGAATGGAGCCAGGTGCATGCAACTTGGAGTGGTACAGGGTGGCATGGACCTACCATCATTGCCTCTTGGACGGTAAGGTGGGGGAGCAACATGTCATCTTGCATGATGTAGCAGGAGACCTTGCGGAAGGATCGAAGCTCGCGAGGACGCCCATTGATCAAGATCTGGCCTTTCATTCCCGTCTCTCTGTGCAAAGGATCACAAAGAACAAGACATGATCAGTAACTCATCCCGCCATTAAAGGATTATTAGCAAACGGAGCTCCAATAAAACTACCAGATCAAACCAGAAGCACTGTTTAGTGTAGTTTAGGTTAGTGATACATAAAACATAGAAACATAGAAATTAGGTGCAGGAATAGGCCATTCGGCCCTTCGAGCCTGCACCGCCATTCAATATGATCATGGTTGATCATCCAACTCAGTATCCCGTATCTGCCTTCTCTCCATACCCTCTGATCCCCTTAGCCACAAGGGCCACATCTAACTCCCTCTTAAATATATCCAATGAACTGGCCTCAACTACCCTCTGTGGCAGAGAATTCCAGAGACCCACCACTCTCTGTGTGAAAAAATTCCTTCTCATCTCGGTCCTAAAGGATTTCCCCCTTATCTTTAAGCTGTGACCCCTTGTCCTGGACGTCCCCAACATCGGGAACAATCTTCCTGCATCTAGCCTGTCCAACCCCTTAAGAATCTTGTAAGTTTCTATAAGATCCCCTCTCAATCTCCTAAATTCTAGAGAGTATAAACCGAGTCTATGCAGTCTTTGTTCATAAGACAGTCCTGACATCCCAGGAATCAGTCTGGTGAACCTTCGCTGCACTCCCTCTATGGCAATAATGTCCTTCCTCAGATTTGGAGACCAGAACTGTACGCAATACTCCAGGTGTGGCCTCACCAAGACCCTATACAACTGAAGTAGAACCTCCCTGCTCCTATACTCAAATCCTTTTGCTATGAAAGCTAACATACCATTGGCTTTCTTCACTGCCTGTTGTACCTGCATGCCTACTTTCAATGACTGGTGTACCATGACACCCAGGTCGCGCTGCATCTCCCCTTTTCCTAATCGGCCACCATTTAGATAGTAGTCGGTTTTCCTATTTTTGCCACCAAAGTGGATAACCTCACATTTATCCACATTATACTGCATCTGCCAAACATTTGCCCACTCACCCAGCCTATCCAAGTCACCTTGCATTCTCCTAGCATCCTCCTCACAGCTAACACTGCCCCCCAGCTTAGTGTCATCCGCAAACTTGGAGATATTGCCTTCAATTCCCTCATCCAGATCATTTATGTATATTGTAAATAGCTGGGGTCCCAGCACTGAGCCTTGCGGTACCCCACTAGTCACTGCCTGCCATTGTGAAAACGACCCGTTAACTCCTACTCTTTGCTTCCTGTTTGCCAGCCAGTTCTCTATCCACATCAATACTGAACCCCCAATGCCATATGCTTTAAGTTTATATACTAATCGCTTATGTGGGACCTTGTCGAAAGCCTTCTGGAAGTCCAGATACACCACATCCACTGGTTCTCCCCCATCCACGCTACTAGTTACATCCTCGAAAAATTCCACAAGATTCGTCAGACATGATTTACCTTTCGTAAATCCATGCTGACTTTGTCCAATGATTTCACCACTTTCCAAATGTGCTGCTATCCCATCTTTAATAACTGACTCTAGCAGTTTCCCCACTACCGATGTTAGACTAACTGGTCTGTAATTCCCCGTTTTCTCTCTCCCCCCCTTCTTAAAAACAGGGGTTACGTTTGCTACCCGCCAATCCTCAGGAACTACTCCAGAATCTAAAGAGTTTTGAAAGATTATCACTAATGCATCCACTATTTCCGGAGCTACTTCCTTAAGTACTCTGGGATGCAGCCTATCTGGCCCTGGGGATTTATCGGCCTTTAATCCATTCAATTTACCCAACACCACTTCCCGACTAACCTGGATTTCACTCAAGTACTCCTTTGACCTGCGGTCCCCTGCTATTTCCGGCAGATTATTTATGTCTTCCTTAGTGAAGACGGAACCAAAGTAGTTATTCAATTGGTCCGCCATATCCTTGTTCCCCATGATCAACTCACCTGTTTCTGACTGCAAGGGACCTACATTTGTTTTTAACTAATCTCTTTCTCTTCACATATCTATAAAAACTTTTGCAGTCAGTTTTTATGTTCCCTGCCAGTTTTCTTTCATAATCTATTTTTCCTTTCCTAATCAAGCCCTTTGTCCTTCTCTGCTGGTCTCTGAATTTCTCCCAGTCCTCTGGTATGCTGCTTTTTCTGGCTACTTTGTACGCATCATCCTTTGCTTTGATACTATCCCTGATTTCCCTTGTTATCCACGGATGCACTACCTTCCCTGATCTATTCTTTTGCCAAATTGGGATGAACAATTTTTGTAGTTCATCCATGCAGTCTTTAAATGTCTTCCATTGCGTCTCCACCGTCAACCCTTTTAGAATTGATTGCCAGTCAATCTTGGCCAATTCACGTCTCATACCCTCAAAGTTACCTTTCCTTAAGTTCAGAACCATTGTTTCTGAATTAACAATGTCACTCTCCATCCTAATGAAGAACTCGACCATATTATGGTCACTCTTGCCCAAGGGGGCACGCACAATAAGACTGCTAACTGACCCTTCCTCATTACTCAATACCCAG
Source organism: Raja brachyura (assembly GCA_963514005.1). The sequence continues at coordinate 4,690,162 of OY740792.1, read as the reverse complement.
TCTAAAATAGCCTGCTCTCTTGTTGGTTCCTCTACATGTTGATTTAGATAACTATCCCTCATACTTTCCAAAAAATCCTCTTCCTCAGGGCCCCTGCCAATTTGATTCACCCAATCTATATGTAGATTGAAGTCACCCATTATAACTGTTTTGCCTTTGTCGCACGCATTTCTAATTTCCTGTTTTATACCATCCCCAACTCCAATACTACTGTTAGGTGGCCTGTACACAACTCCCACTAGCGTTTTCTGCCCCTTAGTGTTTCGCAGCTCTACCCATACCGATTCCACATGCTCCAAGCTAATGTCCTTCCTTTCCATTGCGTTAATCTCCTCTCTAACCAGCAACGCTACCCCACCTCCTTTTCCTTTCTCTCTATCCCTCCTGAATATTGAATACCCCTGGATGTTCAGCTCCCAGCCTTGGTCACCCTGGAGCCATGTCTCCGTGATCCCAACTATATCATACTCATTAATAGCTATCTGCACGTTCAACTCATCCACCTTATTACGAATACTCCTTGCATTGAGACACAAGGCCTTCAGGCTTGTTTTTACAACGCGCTTACCCCTTTTACTTTTCACCTTGCTCCCTATTGCTTCCACCCTCGTTTTACACCCACCTGCCTCTCTGCTCTTGTACCCATCCCCCTGCCACATTAGTTTAAATCCTCCCCGACAGCACTAGCAAACACTCCCCCAAGGACATTGGTTCCATTCCAGCCCAGGTGCAGACCGTCCTGTTTGTACTGGTCCCACCTCCCCCAGAAATGGTCCCAGTGCCCTAAAAATTTGAATCCCTCCCCCTTGCACCATTTTTCAAGCCACGTATTCATCTGCAATATCCTCCTATTTCTACTCTGACTGGCCCGTGGTACTGGTAATAATCCAGAGATTATTACCTTTGAGGTCCTACTTTTGAGTTTATCTCCTAGCTCCCTAAATTCACCTTGTAGGACCTCATCCCTTTTTTCCCCTATATCGTTGGTGCCAATATGCACCACGACAACTGGCTGTTCACCCTCCCCCTCCAGAATGTTCTGCAGCCGTTCAGTAACATCCCTGACCTTTGCACCAGGGAGGCAACATACCATCCTGGAGTCTCTTTTGCGGCCGCAGAAACACCTATCTATTCCCCTGACAATTGAATCCCCTATTACAATAGCCCTTCCCCTCTTTTTTCCCCCATCATGTGCTGCAGAGCCACCCATGGTGCCATGAACTTGGCTGCTGCTGCATTCCCCTGATGAGCCATCTCCCTCAACAGTATCCAAAATAGTAAACCTGTTGAGTAGGGAGATGACCGCAGGGGACTCCTGCACTACCTGCCTAATATTTTGATAATTTGAGGAAGGACATTCTTGCTATTGGGGGAGTGCAGCGTAGGTTTACAAGGTTAATTCCCGGGATGGCGGGACTGTCATATGCTGAGAGAATGGAGCAGCTGGGCTTGTACACTCCTGAGTTTAGAAGGATGAGAGGGGATCTTATTGAAACATATAAGATTGTTAAGAGCTTGGACACACTAGAGGCAGGAAACATGTTCCCGATGTTGGGGGAGTCCAGAACCAGGGGCCACAGTTTAAGAATAAGGAGTAAGCCATTTAAAACGGAGACGAGGAAACACTTTTTCTCACAGAGAGTGGTGAGTCTGTGGAATTCTCTGCCTCAGAGGCAGGTTCTCTGGATGCTTTTAAGAGAAAGCTAGATCGGGCTCTTAAAAATAGCGGAGTCAGGGGATATGGGGAGAAGGCAGGAACGGGGTACTGATTGTGGATGATCAGCCATGATCACATTGAATGGCGGTGCTGGCTCGAAGGGCCAAATGGCCTACTCCTGCACCTATTGTCTATTGATAATCATAAAAATCATACTTTATTAGCCAAGTATGTTTTGCAACAGATACGAGGAATAGGAGAAATTAGATACAGCGCGGATACAGGCCCTTCGGCCCACTGAGTCCGCACTGTCCAGCGATCTCCGCACATTAACACAAGCTTACACACACTGGGGACAATTTACACTTGTACCAAGAATACAAACCCAAGCCAATTAACCTACAACCCTGTACGTCTTTGGAGAGTGGGAGGAAACCGAAGATCTTGGAGAAAACCCACGCAGGTCACGGGGAGAACGTGCAAACTCCGTACCGTCAGCACCCGCGGTCGGGATCAAACCCATGAGGCAGTAACTCCACTGCTGCGCCACCCGGATTATTAACTAGAACATAGTGAATTTAAATAAATCTGGCGGAAAATGCTGGAAACATCCTGGTTTAGTTTCGCTTATCGTCACGTGACTCACTTCGCTAGTCAGAGGGTGGTGAATCTGCGGGATTCATTGCCACAAACAGCTGTGGAGGCCAAGTCGGCGGGTATTTTTAAGGCAGAGATAGATAGATTCTTAATTAGTACGGTTATGTCAGCGGTTACGGGGAGAAGGCAGGAGAATGGGGTTGAGAGGGAAAGATAGATCAGCCGTGATTGAAAAGGCAGAGTAGACCTGATGGGCCGAATGGCCTAATTCCTAGAGCATATAAACATGCACCAAGGTACAGCAAAAAGCTTATTGTAATCAGTGGAACGACTGTACACGATTACAATCGATCCATTCACAGCGTACAGATACATGATAAGGGAATAACGTTTAGTGCAAGGTCAAGCCAGTAAAATCCAATCGAATAATCTGAGGGTCACCAATGAGGTCGATAGTAGCTCAGGACCGCTCTCCGGTTGTGGTAGGATGGTTCAGTTACCTGATAACGGCTGGGAAGAAACTGTCCCTGAATCTGGAGGTGTCTGGAGATGGGACAGGGGAGAAGAGGGAGTGGCCAGGGTGTGACTGGTCCTTGATTATGCTGCGGGCCTTGCCGAGGCATAAACTGAGTCAATAGAATGGAGGGTTACACAAAAGGCTGGAGAAACTCAGCGAGAAACGCAGCATCTAAGGAGCGAAGGAGATAGGCGACGTTTCGGGTCGAGACCCTTCTTCAGACTGGTCAGGAATCAGGGAAACGAGAGATATAGACGGTGATGTGGAGAGATAAAGAACAATGAATGAAAGATATTCAAAAAAGTATCGATGATAAAGGAAACAGGCCATTGTAAGCTGTTTGTAGTGTGAAAATGAGAAGCTAGTGCGACTTGGGTGGGGGAGAGATAGAGAGAGAAGGAATGCCAGGGCCCGAGGGCTGAGGGAGAGGTGGGAAGGGGAGGAGGCAGCCAGGGTTAACAGAATTGAGAAAATTCAATGTTTAAGCCCAGAGGATGCAGACTCCCCAAGCGGAATATGAGGTGCTGTTCCTCCAACTTGCGGTGTTGCTCACTCTGGCCGTGGAGGAGGCCAAGGACCGAGAGGACGGACACGGAATGGGAGGGGGAGTTGAAGTGCTGAGCCACCGGGAGGTCGGGTTGGTTATTGCGGACCGAGCGGAGGTGTTCGGCGAAACGATCGCCCAGCCTCCGCTTGGGATGGTCTGGGCTGCGACCAGACGAACTTTGCATCTACGGATGTCTTCAAGTCATTTTTTTTTTTTGCTTTTAGAGATATTTAATGAACTAAGTAGATAGCTGGATGCAACGGTAGAGTTGCTGCCTTACAGCACCAGGGTCCCTGGTTCTCTCCCCGTCTACGGGTGCTGTCTGTACGGAGTTTGCACGTTCTCCCCGTGACCTGCGTGGGTTTTCCCCGCGATCTCCGGTTTCCTCCCACACTCCAAAGATGTGCAGGTTTGAAGGTCAATTGGCTTGGTATGATTGCAGATTGTCCGCAGTGTTTGTAGGACAGTGCTAGCGTGCGGGGATCGGTGGACGGCACGGACTCGGCGGGCCGAAGGGCCCCTTTCCGCGCTGTATGTCTAAACTAAACTTCTGCAGGTAAATGTGAAGAGAAATGGTGAGGTTCACACTACTGTGCCGGAACAGGGGTACTGATTGGGGAATGCTCAGCCATGATCACAGTGAATGCCGGTGCTGGCTCGAAGGGCCGAATGGCCTACTCCTGCACTTATTGTCTACTGTGCCTGTCGGTGTGGCCACTGCTGAACCTTGCATTGGCATCACCACCAACCAACAGTGACTGGTGACACCGAAGAGACACAAAAATCTGGAGCCATTCTGCGCGTCAGGCAGCAACTCTGGAATATAGGAAATAGGTGACATATCGGGGCGCGACCCTTCTTGGAGAGAGAGATATAGATTTGCAAAAAAAGTAGAGATGATCAGGGAAAGGTGGAGCCCACAATGGTCCATTGTTGGCTGTGCGCTTGGTGGCAAGAGGAGGAAGGAGATGAGGAGGAATTTCTTTAGTCAGAGGGTGCTGAATCTGTGGAGGCCAAGTCAGTGGATGTTTGTAAGGTGGAGATTGATAGGTTCCTGATTAGCAAAGGCATCAGGCGTTATGGGGTGAAGGCAGGAGAATGGGGTTGAGAGGGAAAGATAGACCAGCCACGATTGAATGGCGGAGTAGACCTGATGGGCCGAATGGCCTTATTCAGCTCCAAGAACCTATGGCAATTGGGGGCAAATGAATGGAGGAGCCGGGGAGCAGAAGGAATCGCAGAGGGGGAGCAGCGAGAGAGAGCGTTGTAGACCTCGTCAGAGAGAGGAGAAGAACGACTTCAATATAAACGTCATTGAGGGGATTTCGCAGAGGAGAGAAATTGTTCCTCTCCGAGATTTGGTAACGGCGGGGGGGGGGGGGGGGGGTGGTGCGTATTGTGGGAATCACGGTAGGTGTGACATTCCGCTGATCGCTGCCCTAGTTTCTCCTTACCTGTAGCCAGCCAGAATATTCATGAGCGTTGACTTGCCGGCTCCCGAGGGGCCCATGATGGCAATGAGCTCTCCGCTGCTAAACCTGCCCGAGATGCCCTTCAGGAGAGTCTTGTAACCTTCCAGACAGCAAGAGAGGGAGTGTGAAAACTTTGAAACAAAAATCGGTCACGGCATTCATTTTGAGGGGTGACAGGTGACAAAGTCAACACAGCTATCGAAGGAAGACACAAAAAGTTGGGGGTAACTCAGCAGGACGGGCAGCATCTATCACTGGAGAGAAGGAATGGGTGACGTTGCGGGTCGAGGCCCTCCTACAGACTGGTTAGGGTTAAGAGCTCGTCTCACTTGCCGATTTTTTTTTCTTTTCGGCAACTGCCGGCATCATTGACTGACGTATCAGGTCACCGCGTGGCGTGACGCGGCTTGATGACGTATGACGTGCGGAGTTTTTTCTTTGGTCGCCGCTGGATTTTGAAATGTTCAAAGTCTGAAGAAGGGCCTCGACCCCGAAACGTCACCCATTCCTTCTCTCCAGAGATAGATGCTGCCTGTCCCGCCCAGTTAAGGGCCTGTCCTACAAGCATGCAACTCTATGCGATTAGCGCGACCTAACGTGGTCGTTTGAGCCGTCCAGCGTCGCGAGGCCAGTCCCACTTCGATCGCCGGAGCCGTGCGGAATTCGTCCCAACATCGTGCGGGGCTCCGAAAAACGGACTATGTTCAAAAATCTCGCGCTGCAACGGCTTGTCGGCTCGCAGTCGCCTCGACGCATTACACACCGCCCCGACATCGTGCCTCCGTGAACCTATCTGTAGGTGCCTCCGTGACCCTCTATGTGTGTGGCTCCGTGGCCCTCTGTGTGTGTGTGCCTCTGTGCCCCTCTCTGTCCTGGCGAACTTACCTTAAGACTTCGCTCCAAGTTCGCCTCACTTTGCGCCGCATTGCGCCACTCACCCGACCTCCGCGCGGCCCTCGCTGCCGGTTTGGTCGCGCTCGCCGCATGCAGGCGCATGCTGGTGGGAACGGCCCTGTACAGGGGGTCACCCGACCTCCGCAAGGCCCCCGCTTCTAGTTGGATCGCGTTCATCGCATAGAGTTGCATGCTTGTAGGACAGGCCCTTTACTCCAGCTTTATGCGTCTAACCTCAGTTTAAATCTCAGCATCTGCAGTCCCTGCCCTTGCAACACAAATGCTCACAGGTGATCAATGACAAAGCTTCCTCTGCCCTCCAGGAAGGAGAATATTTCCGCAGCAGAAAATTATATATTTTTCCCCTTGAGGACGGCACTTCACAACACACGCCAGGAAATTTGTTTTATTACAAAGTCTTTTCATTACTGAGGCGTAGTTTAGTTTTAATTTTAGTGATAGACAATAGACAATAGGTGCAGGAGGAGGCCATTCGGCCCTTCGAGCCAGCACCGCCATTCAATGTGATCATGGCTGATCATCCCCAATCAGTACCCCGTTCCTGCCTTCTCCCCATATCCCCTGACTCCGCTATCTTTAAGAGCCCTATCTAGCTCTCTCTTGAAAGCATCCAGAGAACCGGCCTCCACCGCCCTCCAAGGCAGAGAATTCCACAGACTCACCACTCTCTGTGTGAAAAAGTGTTTCCTCGTCTCCATTCTAAATGGCTTACCCTTTATTCTTAAACTGTGGCCCCTGGTTCTGGACTCCCCCAACATCGGGAACATGTTTCCTGCCTCTAGTGTGTCCAAGTCCTTAACAATCTTATATGTTTCAATGTGATCCCCTCTCATCCTTCTAAACTCCAGAGTGTACAAGCCCAGCTGCTCCATTCTCTCAGCGTATCACAGTCCCGCCATCCCAGGAATTAACCTTGTAAACCTACGGTACAGAACGTAAACAGGCAGAATGGCGGCGCAGCGGTAGAGTTGCTGCCTTACAGCGCTAGGTTCCATGGTTCGATCCTGACTACGGGTGCTGTCTGTACGGCGCTTGTAAATTGTCCCCAGTGTGTGTGGGATAGTGTTAGTGTGCGGGGATCGCTGGTCGGTGCGGACTCAGTGGGCCGAAGGGCTGTGCTGCATCTCTAAACTAAAACGGGCCCTTCGGCCCACCGAGTCCGCGCTGTACCATAGGTTTACAAGGTTAATTCCCAGGATGGCGGGACTGTCATATGCTGAGAGAATGGAGCAGCTGGGCTTGTACACTAACACACACACACGCATTCTGATGCGGACTGATTCCTGGGATGTCAGGACTGTCTTATGAAGAAAGACTGGATAGACTCGGTTTGTACTCTCTAGAATTTAGGAGATTGAGGGGGGATCTTATAGAAACTTACAAAATTCTTAAGGGGTTGAACAGGCTAGATGCAGGAAGATTGTTCCCGATGTTGGGGAGGTCCAGGACAAGGGGTCACAGCTTAAGGATAAGGGGGAAATCCTTTAGGACCGAGATGAGAAGGAATTTTTTCACACAGAGAGTGGTGGGTCTCTGGAACTCTCTGCCACAGAGGGTAGTTGAGGCCAGTTCATTGGCTATATTTAAGAGGGAGTTAGATGTGGCCCTTGTGGCTAAGGGGATCAGGGGGTATGGAGAGAAGGCAGGTACGGGATACTGAGTTGGATGATCAGCCATGATCACATTGAATGGCGGTGCAGGCTCGAAGGGCCGAATGGCCTACTCCTGCACCTAATTTCTATGTTACTATATTAACTCTACCACTGAGCCACCGTGCCACCCCATGCACTGAATGTTGTATCCTCCATCTGTGAACTGTGGATGGCTTGATGGATAGTCTTTTCGCTCATTAGCTAGCACGCAAAAAAATCTTTGCACCCTACTTCCGCGTACGTGAGAATAAACTGAACACGTAGGAAGAATAAGTCAATACCAATACCAGCTCCTATAATCTCCTTGCTCGAGGCAGACAGCTGGAGGTTACTGCAGGTCATTGACCCACTTTTCATAAGCCTACCCGGTGTGCTGATTCTCTGTCACTGCACATAGAGTGCACAGTTTGATGACTCGAGCACAGAGCCTAGATTGGGAACAGCTCCATCCAAGACCGCAAGAAATTGCAGCGAATTGTGGACGCAGTCCAGACCAACCTCTCTTCCATTGACAATAGGTGCAGGAGGAGGCCATTTGGCCCTTCGAGCCAGCACCGACATTCAATGCGATCATGGCTGATCATCCCCAATCAGTACCCCCTTCCTGCCTTCTCCCCATATCCCCTGACTCTGCTATCTTTAAGAGCCCTATCTAGCTCTCCCTTCAAAGCATCCAGAGAACCGGCCTCCACCGCCCTCTGAAGCAGAGAATTCCACAGACTCACCACTCTCTGTGAGAAGATGTGTTCCTCGTCTCTGTTCTAAATGGCTTACTCCTTATTCTCAAACTGTGGCCCCTGGTTCTGGACTCCCCCAGCATCGGGGACATGTTTCCTGCCTCTAGTGTGTCCAAGCTCTTAACAATCTTATATGTTTCAATGAGATCACCTCTCATCCTTCTAAACTCCAGAGTGTACAAGCCCAGCTGCTCCATTCTCTCAGCATATGACAGTCCCGCCATCCCGGGAATTAACCTTGTAAACCTACGCTGCACTCCCTCAATAGCAAGAATGTCCTTCCTCAAAATTTGGGGACCAAAACTGCACACAATACTCCAGGTGTGGTCTCACTAGGGCTCTGTACAACTCTATACATTGACTCCATTTACACCTCGTGCTGCCTCGGCAAGGCCAGCAGCATAATCAAGGACAAGTCGCACCCCGGCCACTCCCTCTTTTCCCCTCTCCCATCGGGCAAGAGGTACAGAAGTGTGAAAACACACACCTCCAGATTCAGGGACAGTTTCTTCCCAGCTGTTATCAGGCAACTGCACCATCCTACCACAGCCAGAGAGCAGTGCTGAACTATTATCTACCTCATTGGTGACCCTCGGGCTATCCTTGATCGGACTTTGCTGGCTTTACCTTGCACTAAACGTCATTCCCTCATAGTAAATGGCTAGATTGTAATCAAGTATTGTCTTTCTGCTGACTGGATAGCGTGCAAGAACAGCTTTTCACTGTACCTCAGTACACGTGACAGCAAACTGAACTGTAAACACTCAGTTCTTCAAACTCACATTTTTGTCCCGGACTGATCACTCCTTCCTTTTTCAAATTAAAATGTTCCAATTCTGTGTTTCTCTCTCCGGTTGCCTAGTTGAGAGGCAAACCGAGTCCATACTTTATGTTTACATAGAAAATAGGTGCAGGATGAGGCCATTTGGCCCTTTGAGCCAGCACCGCCATTCATTGTGATCATGGCTGATCGTTCCCAATAAATAACCCGTGCCTGCCTTCTCCCCATATCCCTCGAGTCCACTAGCCCCTAGAGCTCTATCTAACTCTCTCTTAAATCCATCCGGTGACTTGGCCTCCACTGCCCTCTGTGGCAGGGAATTCCACAAATTCACTACTCTCTGGGTGAAAACGTTTTTTCTCACCTCAGTCTTAAATGGCCTCCCGTTTATTCTAAGATTGTAGCCCCTGGTTCTGGACTCGCCCAACATTGGGAACATTTTTCCTGCATCTAGCTTGTCCAGTCCTTTTATAATTGTATTTGTTACTATAAGATCCCCCCCCCCCCTCCTCATCCTTCTAAACTCCAGTGAATACAAGCCTAGTCTTTTCAATCTTTCCTCATATGACAGTCCCGCCATCCCAGGGATCAATCTGGTGAACCTACGCTGCACTGCCTCAATCACAAGGATGTCCTTCCCTCAAATCAGGAGGATGTCCTTCCTCAATCACAAGGGTGTCTTTCCTCAAAACTGTACGCAATACTCCAGATGTGGTCTCACCAGAGCCCTATACAACGCAGAAGAGTTTAGTTGCGAGACACAACGCAGGAACAGGCCTTTCCGCCCACCGAGTCCGCGCCGACTGTCGTGTGTGTCGGACAGCGTTAGTGTGCGTGGATCGCTGGTCGGCGTGGACTCGGTGGGCCGAAGGGCCTGTGTCCGCGCTGTACCTCTAAACTAAACATTGCGCGATGAAGGACCCGTTCCTGTGCTGCACTGTCACGCGCAGGGAGGAACTGCGGTCGCTGGTTTAAAACCGAAGATAGACGCAAAAAAACTGTAGCAACTTAACGGGAACCAGTCTGGAGAAGGGTCTCGGCCCGAAACGCCAGCCACTCCTCCTCCCCAGAGATGCTGCCTGTCCCGCTGAGTTACTCCAGTACTGTTGTATGTTTTATGGCCAGAGAGCAGCTGGGAGCTGGTTACTGCCAGCTGTTCACCGATACAAAAAGCAATGAGGAATAATGGGTAGATCGCGTTCTACAGCGGCCTGGCTCGGAGATTAGATGCTGACAATCAGACAGGCCTGGGCTGTCACCCTTTGCCCAGTAGGAGGGTGCTAACACCCCATTTTACAGAGCCCTCCGCTATGCTTTGCACACCGTTTGATTTCAGTTATTGCTATGACTGCATAGTTGAGAGGGATGATTATATTATAAAGGACTCTGTGCGTGCCATCCCACTGCATGTGGAGTCTTGGCTCAGTGAAGCTAGCTGATGTGTTTGTTGGAACAAACATCGCAGACCCAGGAAATAATGCTTACTTACTGAATCCGATCTCCGACCAGGCCGTTTGCGCCTGTCCCACTAAAGCGATTTCCTAGGCGACTAGGACAATGGAATTCACCGAAATCAGCACCGGCGACAAACCTACGACAGCACAAATTGTCGCCACTGTCGCCGAAAATTTTACAACATGTTGAAAATTTTTTCGGCAGTCGCCTAAAAAAAAAATTTAAAAATTGGCCAAGTGGGACAGGCCCATTATTTTCTACGGCTCGAGTTAGGAAAAGGGGAAGTACAACGAGATCTGGGGGGTCCTTGTCATCAGTCACTGAAAGTGAGCATGCAGGTTTAAATTGCAGTTGGAATATTTTGAAGGACCAAGTAACCACGAACCAAGAACCAAGGTGCAGCAGGTAGTGAAGGAAAGCTAACAGCGTAACAAGAGGAGTCGGGTATAGGAGCAAAGAGGTCCTTCTGCAGTTGTACAGGGCCCTGGTGAGACCACACCTGGAGTATTGTGTGCAGTTTTGGTCTCCAAATTTGAGGAAGGACATTCTTGCTATTGAGGGAGTGCAGCGCAGGTTCACCAGGTTAATTCCCGGGATGGTGGGACTGTCATATGTTGAAGGAATGGAGCGACTGGGCTTGTATACATACACTGGAATTTAGAAGGATGACAGAGGATATTGTTGAAATATATAAGATATTAAGGGTTTGGGACACGCTAGAGGGCAGAAAACATGTTCCCGATGTTCGGTGAGTCCAGAACCAGGGGCCACAGCTTAAGAATAAGGGGTAAGCCATTTAGAACGGAGATGAGGAAACACTTTTTCTCACAGAGAGTTGTGAGTCTGTGGAATTCTCTGCCTCAGAGGGCGGTGGAGGCCGGTTCTCTGGATGCTTTCAAGAGAGAGCTAGATAGGGCTCTTAAAGATAGCGGAGTCAGGGGATATGCCGAGAAGGCAGGAACGGGGGTACTGATGGGGATGATCAGCCATGATCACATTGAATGGCGGTGCTGGCCTCGAAGGACCGAATGGCCTACTCCTGCACCTATTGTCCTGTTGTGCATTGAGATTTTGTTATATGTATTTACAATGACAATAAAGTGTATTATGGATTATCATCACAGATGCTGCCGACCCACTGAGTTCCTCCAGCAGTCTCCGAACACACACCTGTCCTGCAGATATCTGTGCAATGCCATGATTCACCTTCATTGCAAGGGTGACACCAAAAGCATAACATTGAGGTTTTATATTCCATCGCCATTAAGTATTTTTGTGTACACGACCAGAGATGCCTGGTTAATTTTCCAGTAATTTGAAAGATGAGCCGATTAGGGATTTTAATAAATCGGAATTTGTATTAATAAACTTTTTTAAATAGGAGCGTGGGTGAGAGTGTTGCCGGAACTCCTCGGTACGTGAGAGACGGGCAGATACAGCGTGGGGCTCAACGCAGGGCTGGATTCAACCCCTGTCGTGCTGGATGTGTGCAGGAAGAAACTGCAGGTGCCAGTTTAAACCGAAGATAAACACAAAATGCTGGAGTAACTCAGCGGGACAGGCAGCATCGCTGGAGAGAAGGGATGGGTGACGTTTCGGGTCGAGGCCCTTCTTCAGACATGCTAATAGTGTTGCGCACTGTTTCACAGGTGCAGGCACCCATTCCATTAATCCTGTTAGTCATAACAGCAGGTCTCTGTGTCTCTGTCTCTGTCTCTGTCTCTCTCTCTCTCTCTCTCCCCCACCCTATTCCTCTCCCCATCCGCATCTCATTTCTCTCAGCCTACATCTCCCTCACCTTCCCTCTACATTTACACACACACACACAGACACAGAGGGAGAGACACACACACACACAGAGAAACACACAGAGGGAGAGACACACAGACACAGAGAGAGACACACACACACTGACACAGAGACAGAGAGAGAGACACACACACACACAGACAGAGACAGAGAGAGAGAGAGAGACACACACAGAGACACAGAGAGAGAGAGAGAGGAGAAGATGAGAGAGAGAGAGAGAGGAGAGAGAGAGAGAGAGGAGAGAGAGAGACACACACACTGGACACAGAGGCACACACAGAGAGAGACACACACACAGAGACACACACACAGAGACACACACACAGAGACACACACACAGAGACACACACACCACTGACACAGAGACACACACGCAGAGACACACACAAGCACGCGCACACACACACAGACACACACAAACACACACAGAGGGAGAAAGAGAGAGAGAGAGAGAGAGTGAGACACACACAGAGACACACACACACACAGAGTCACACACAAGCGCAGACACACACACACGCTTGTCTCAAACCCCTCTCCTCCCAAAATACACCGCTGCTTCTCTTCGCCCCGGCAACAGGGATGAAGCCAATCAGTTGGTGGCTGAGCTTCTCGGGAGGGTAACTATGGTACAATGCTCGCTGGTAACCTCGCCGGCAGCTGCGGTGATGCATTTATGCTGCACTGCACCTGATTACAGCATCGATCCCTCCCAGATTAGAAAATGCCTTTGGTACCAGCTCTTATTTTTAGAATGGTGCAAGTAGCAAAAAAAAAAACCCAAATCTGGCAGGGACAATAATCTAAAACAGTCTGTACAAGGGTCTCGACCCGAAACGGCACCCATTCCTTCTCTCCAGAGAAGCTGCCTGTCCCGCTGAGTTACTCCAGCAATTTGTGTCAACCATCGATCACTCATTCACACTAGCTCTGTGTTATCTTTCTCATTCACCGTGTATTGTCTTTCCGCTAACTGGTCAGGACACAACAAAAGCTTTTCACTGTACCTCGGTACACGTGACAGTAAACTGAACTGAAACCGAAACAGGAGGAATCGAATACAGGAGCAAAGAGGTCCTTCTGCAGTTGTACAGAGCCCTAGTGAGACCACACCTGGAGTATTGTGTGCAGTTTTGGTCCCCTCATTTGAGGAAGGACATTCTTGCTATTGAGGGAGTGCAGCGTAGGTTTACCAGGTTAATTCCCGGGATGGAGGGACTGTCATATGCTGAGAGAATGGAGCAGCTGGGCTTGTACACTCTGGAGCTGAGAAGGATGAGAGGGGATCTCATTGAATCATATAAGATTATTAAGGGTTTGGACACGCTAGAGGCAGGAAACATGTTCCCGATGTTGGGGGAGTCCAGAACCAGGGGCCACACAGTTTAAGAATAAGGGGTAAGCCATTTAGAATGGAGACGAGGGAACACTTTTTCTCACAGAGAGTGGTGAGTCTGTGGAATTCTCTGCCTCAGAGGGCAGTTCTCTGGATTCTTTCAAGAGAGAGCTAGATAGGGCTCTTAAAGATAGCGGAGTCAGGGGGATACGGGGAGAAGGCAGGAACGGGGTACTGATTGGGGATGATCAGCCATGATCACATTGAATGGCGGTGCTGGCTCGAAGGGCCGAATGGCCTACTCCTGCACCTATTGTCTATAGGTTACAGTAAAAATTGCATAAATTGTCCAAGTGTGTAACGTGTGCTAGAGTAACGGGGATCACTGGTCGGTGCAGAATGGCACAGAAGTGTGAAAACGCACACCTCCAGATTCAGGGACAGTTTCTTCCCGGCTGTTATCAGGCAACTGAACCATCCTACCACAACCAGAGAGCAGCGCTGAACCACTATCTACCTCATTGGTAACCCTCGGACTATCTTTGATCGGACTTTGCTGGCTCTATCTTACACTGAACGTTATTCCCTTATCCTGTATCTGTACACTGTGGACGGCTCGATTGTAATCATGTATTGTCTTTCCGCTGACTGGTTATCACGCTACAAAAAGCTTTTCACTGTACCTCGGTACACGTGACAATAAGGTAACTCAACTGGACTGTACGTAGGCCGATTTTCTTTTTAATGACACTGTAGGTACAAGGAACGGTCGATGCTGTTTTACCAAACAGAAAGACACAAAGTGCTGGAGTAACTCAACAGGTCAGGCAGCATCTCTGGAGAACAAGGATAGGTGACGTTTCAGGTCAGGACCCGTCTTCAGCCTTTGGAAATGTCACCTATCCATGTCCTCCAGAGATGCTGCCTATTCAACCTATGCTGCCTACATTCTACCTCTGCCCCGCCCCGCCCCCTCCTCGCCACTCCACCGACATCAGTCTGAAGAAGGGTCTCGACTCGAAACGTCACCCATTCCTTGTCTCCAGAGATGCTGCCTCACCCGCTGAGTTATTCCAGCATCTTGTGTCTTTTTATTTTTTAAACAAAGTGGGCTGAAGGGCCTGTTTCTGCGCTATCTTGGTACCTGTATCAACCCGTTATCAACTCTGATATATTCCAACATGTACACAGTAACATTAATACAGATTTTTGCAATGTATAGATGTCCCTAAACATCAGTAATTAGTTGAATGGGAAAGAACTGCAGATGCTGGTTTAAATCAAAGGTAGACACAAAATGCTGGAGTAACTCAGCGGGACAGGCAGCATCTCTGGAGAGAAGGAATGGGCGACGTTTCGGGTCGAGACCCATCTTCAGACTGATGTCAGGGGAGGGGGCGGGACAGAGATAGAATGTAGTCGGAGACAGTCAGGCTGGTGGGAAAAGTGGGAAGGGGGAGGGGATGGAGAGAGTGGGAAAGCAAGGGCTATCTGAAGTTAGAGAAGTCAATGTTCATACCGCTGGGGTGTAAGCTGCCCAATCGAAATATCAGGTGCTGTTCCTCCAATTTGCGCTGGGCCTCACTCTGACAATGGAGGAGGCCCAGGACAGAAGGGTCAGATTGGGAATGGGAGGGGGAGTTGAAGTGCTGAGCATCCTACCTGATCTCCCGGTCGCTCAGCACTTTAACGGCCCGAAACGTCACCCATTCCTTCTCTCCAGAGACGCTGCCTGTCCCACTGAGTTACTCCAGCATTTTGTGACTATTAGTTGAGAGTGGGTTGGGAATCTAATATTCCTGCTTCCCACTGTCACATCCTACTTCCATCGAGCTCAATCGAACCCCAGCACTAAACGTCCACAGTCTATTGTGTTGGAAGGAACCGCAGATGCTGGTTTAAGCCGAATATAGACACACAAAGCTGGAGTAACTCTGCGGGACAGGCAGCTTCTCTGGAGAGACGTTCCGGGTCGGAAGAAGGGTCTCGACCCGAAGCGTCACCCATAGAAACATAGGTGCATGAGGAGGCCATTCAGCCCTTCGAGCCAGCACCGTCATTCATTGTGATCATGGCTGATCGTCCCCTATCAATAACCCGTGCCTGCCTTCTCCCCATATCCCTTGACTCCACTAGCCCCTAGAGCCCTATCTAACTCTCTCTTAAATCCATCCAGTGACTTGGCCTCCACTGCCCTCTGTGGCAGGGAATTCCATAAATTCACAACTCTCTGGGTAAAAAAGTTTTTTCTCAGCTCAGTCTTAAATGACCTCTCCTTTATTCTAAGAATAAAGAGCAGGTCCCATTCCTTCCCTCCAGAAATTCTGCCTGTCCCCGCTGAGTTACTCCAGCTTTTCTGTGCCTGTCCAAAGTCCATCGAACGGTCATACCTTTCTTCTTCCACCAGGGCCCCTCGGAGACGGAGTAGGACAGGTCCTGGAACTCGATGGAGACGGCCAGTCTCTTGGGCAGGTAGGAGAAGCGGTGCGTGTCCATCACCTTGTTCTCCACTTTCTTCAGGTGCCCCTGGAAGAGGGGGACCTGCCGGGCCGCCGTACCGTTGGAGACCACCTCGTCGACGGAAACGCACACGGACTTGCCGTCCGCCATCCCTTCTGCAACGGCAACAAGACAATAGACAATAGGTGCAGGAGTAGGCCATTCGGCCCCTCGAGCCAGCACCGCCATTCAATGTGATCGTGGCTGATCATCCCCAATCAGTACCCCCGTTCCTGCCTTCTCCCCATATCCCCTGACTCCAACATCTTCAAGAGTCCTCTAGCTCTCTCTTCAAAGCCCTATCCAGCTCTCTTAAAATCTAGCTCTCTTTTAAGAGCTCAATCTAGCTCTCTCTTAAGAGCTCAATCTAGCTCTCTCTTAAAATCTAGCTCTCTTTTAAGAGCTCAATCTAGCTCTCTCTTAAGAGTCCTATCTAGCTCTCTCTTAAGAGCCCTATCTAGCTCTCTTAAGAGCCCTATCTAGCTCTCTTAAGAGCCCTATCTAGCTCTCTCTTAAAATCTACGTCTCTCTTAAGAGCTCAATCTAGCTCTCTCTTGAGAGTCCTATCTAGCTCTCTCTTAAGAGCCCTATCTAGCTCTCTCTTAAGAGCCCTATCTAGCTCTCTTAAGAGCCCTATCTAGCTCTCTCTTAAAATCTAGCTCTCTCTTAAGAGGCCGATCTAGTTCTCTCGTAAGAGCCCTATCTAGCTCTCTCTTTCTAACTGACTCGATTAGGATCAACATTTTTCTGAAGATTCAAAGGTCCTTAAGTGCTAGGAGCAGAATCAGGCCATTCGAGACAATTTACAAGTGCACAATTTATAGTATTAGAATTAGGCCATTCGGCCCATCAACTCTCCTCCGCCATTCAATCCTGGCGGATCTAAGTTTCCCTCTCAACCCCATTCTCCGCCTTCTCCCCAAAACCCCTGACACCCATACTAATCATCAATCTAGCTATCTCTGCCTTAAAAATATCAATTTCACACAAAGGGTGGTGGGTGTATGGAACAAGTTGGCTGAAGTGGTAATCAAAGCAGAGACAATAGGTGCAGGAGTAGGCCATTCGGCCCTTCGAGCCAGCACAGCCATTCAATGTGATCATGGCTGATCATCCCCAATCAGTACCCAAGGACTATCCCAACATTTAAACAGTTAGATAGAACAGGTTTGGAGGGATATGGACCAAACGCGGGCAGGTGGACTAGTGTAGCTGGGACATGTTGGCCAGTGTGGGCAAGTTGGGCTGGTTTGTACTCTGTATCACCCTGTGACTTGGCCTCCACAGCTTAGTTTGTTTAGAATTTTAAGACATTTCTCTACCATTCCTGATACTCATGGCCTCTTGACCCATTGGACCCACAGGAGGAACTGCAGATGCTGGTTTATACCAAGGATAGACATAAAATTCTCAGCTGCAGTGTCTACCTTCGGTAGGAAGAAGGGTTCCGACCTGAAACGTCACCCATCCTTTTTCTCCAGAGATGCTTCCTGGCCCGCCAAGTTCCTCCAGCGCTTTGTATCTATCTCATGACCCATTGAATGCATTCGGAGACTGCATGCAAGAATCTAGAGGTTGGGTCTCGACCCAAAACATTGACTCTTCATTTCCCTCTACGGATGCTGCCCGACCCGCTGAGTTTCCCCCAGCAACTAGGAACTCCAGATGTGGGTTGACACTGGAATAACTCAGCGGGTCAGGCAGCATCTCTACAGACCAAGGATCATTGGTATCTGAAGGAGGGTCCCGACCCAAAATGTCACCTGTCCAAGTTCTCCAGAGATGCTGCCTGACCCGCTGAGTTACTCCAGCACTTTGTGTCCTCCGGCAGTTTACTTTTTGCCACACGCAGGAATCAATCAGGTAATTATTCAATTAGAATCACATGGCTTGGAAACTGGCCCTTCGGCCCACAAAGTATGTGCTATCTATACTATACCCATAATTCTCTACTGCAACTCTGGGATTCTACCACTCAGCTACTCACTGAACCCGTTTCTCCTGCAACCTTTGACAACCTGTGCAGGAAGGAACTGCAGATGCTGGTTTGAAGAACCAGAATGCTGGAGTAACTCAGCGGGACAGGCAGCATCTCTGGAGAGAAGGAATGGGCGACGTTCCGGGTCGAGACCCTCCTTCAGACTTTCTTCCTTCGTACCAATCAGGAACCTGTCTACCTCTGCTTGAAAAAAAACACCGAAAGACCTCCGTTGTTGTCGTTGTTGTTGTTGTTGTTACTCCAGCACTTTTTTATTTTGTAAACCAGCATCTGCAGTTCCTTGCATCTCTCACATTTGCTTCTAAACCTCTTTAGAATCGGCTTTAGATATTGCCCACTTTCATAAAATATAAATTGCTCCCTCTTTAACCGTTATCAAAACTACTTCATTTCTATAGGGTGGAATGGACTTGACGTCAGACAGACTTAAATTGTTGAAACTTTTAGGTTCAGATTTTTGTTTTGCTTTGTATAGTTTTTATTTATTTATTTTAAGTTTTATTTTATTATTAATTTTAATTTTTTTTTTTTTTTTTTTAAGTTTAGGGGGTTTTGCGTTTTCCTTTTTTTCTTTCTCTTTTGTCTTTTTTATTTTAGCGTTTTTTTCGACATTTACAAGTTTTCTTTTAAAGATTTAACTCTATTTACATAGAGACCGGGAGGTCTATACTCAATGTGTATTTTAGACACTGGTCTCATATCAGGTTTATGCCTGTTATTAATGCAATCCTGATCCCTATGTGTCAATATTATTATGTTTATCATTTTTTTTTGGCTGTGTTTTTTTTTAATGTTTTATTTTTTGTTTTATTTGGAAAAATACCCAATGAAAAGATTTTAAAAGAAAAATAGGGTTGGGGTTTTTTTTTTAAAGCTACACAAGGAGATAAATACAGCATTAAATATCGTTTAGCAATATCATTCCTGGTTGATTATGATTACAGTAAACATTGTTACATCAACGTTGGCAGCATTTTCCAATTGCTCAGTTCTGCCTCCTTGCGGTTAAAAGAAATAAAGCACCGCACTGCCTCCAAGCGGCTCGAAAGCAAAGAACATTGGGGTTACTTTCGGTCAATGAAAACCGAACGAAGAGCAGTGATGGATTGAGTGGTTATCCGACTAACAATGATCAGCACCGATTCCGTTGCATCAAACACTTTAACGTTGCATCAAAACACAAAATGCAAAACACAAGAGATAAAAAAAATCTGCAAAACCAATGCACAAAATTGTAATGACTTTTAAAAAATATTATTAGCAATGCTTTGATGAACAACAAGGTATATTAATACAGAGTGCGACCGAATGCATTGGAAGATGAACTCACCTCGATGGGACGCCTCGGATTTTAAGACACAATTTTAAGATTTTTTTTTTTTTTTTTTTTGCAAGAAACTTTATTTTAAAACAACAAATGTGCAGGGATTGGGTCAGAGATGAGACAATCAAACTGATTAAAAGGCTGGCTTATCGAAGAGACGGGTGTTGCAAGGTTAGGCAGCGTTCTCTCCTATTGCCAACAGACCAGTTCCTCTGATCAGTAACAGCGCATCCACCCCCCCTATCCCACACAAAGACCTCCAAGGAGTCAAGAGAAATAAATGGCAGAACTCACCCGCACACTGTGTGGGCTCAGCAATGTGTCAGAACGCGATTGAAGTATTTTTTTTAAGCAGAGGGTAGAAATTTTGGGGAGAGATTAAAAATGATGCTCGGTTGCCTCCCTCAGTGGACAGCAGAGCGCAGGATGCAGGGACACCAGGTGAGGCTGGTACCAAGAGCAGAAGCAGAATGTCTTGCTCCCTCTCTCTCTCTCTCTCGTCCAGTCTGTTTACCCTCTGCAGCTGCTGCCTGTTTGGCATCTGTTCCAACCAACCATCATGTCCAATGGGCGGATGCAAACCTCAATGACCACCCCCCCTCCCGCTCCTCCTTCATCCCTGCCCATCATCACGTTCATTCTCGTCTCTATTTTCGTCCCCTTCTTTTCTCCCTCTCTCTCCCCCCCTCTCCATCTCTCCCCCTCTCTCCCCCTCTCTCCCCCTCTCTCCCCCTCTCTCCCCCCCTCCCCCCTCCCCCTCTCCCCCCCTCTCCCCTCTCCCCTCTCCCCCCTCCCTCTTCACTCTCCGCTTCCTCTCCCTTTCTCTCTTACCTATCCCCCTCTCTCCTCCCCCTCTCTCCCCCTTCCCTCTTTCCTCTCCCTCTCTCCCTCTCTCCCTCTCTCCCTCTCTTCCCTCTCTCCCTCTCTCCTCTCTCCCTCTCTCCCTCTCTCCCTCTCTCTCCACTCCCTCTCCCTCTCCCTCTCTCCGCTTCCTCCCCCCCTCTCTTCCTATCCCCTCTCCCCCTCACTCTCTCCCTCTCTCCCTCTCTCCCTCTCTCCCTCTCTCCCCTCTCTCCCTCTCTCCCTCTCTCCCTCTCTCCCTCTCTCCCTCTCTCCCTCTCTCTCTCCCCCTCTCTCTCTCCCTCTCTCTCCACTCCCTCTCCCTCTCCCTCTCTCCGCTTCCTCCCCCCTCTCTTCCTATCCCCCTCTCCCCTCACTCTCTCTCTCTCCCCCTCTCTGTCTCTCTCCCCTCTCCCTCTCCTCCTCCTCTCCCCCTCTCTGCCTCTCCCCTCCTATTTCCTCCCCTCTCCCTCTCTCCCCTCCATTCTCCTCTCTCCCCTTTCTCTCCCCTCTCCCTCCCACTTCCCTTCCCCCCCACTTCCCCTCCTCTCCCCTCCCCCTCCTCCTTTCTTCCCCCCTCCCCCTCTCTACTCTCTCCCCGACTCCCTTCCCCCTTTTCTTCCCCCCAACCCCCAGTCCCCTCACTTCCAGAGGAGATCCATTTAACTTGGCATGCAGTTTATAGCCAAAGTGCCTGTTCCTGTGTAAGGAGGAACTGCAGATACTGATTTACGAAGATAGACACACAAAGTGCTGGAGTAACTCAGCGGGACAGGCAGCATCTGTGGAGAGAAGGAATGGGTGACATTTCTGCTCGAGACCCTTCTTCAGACTGAGAGTCAGGGGAGGCGAGAAACTAGGTATGAAAAAGTACAGAACAAATCAGAGCCGGCACTGATGCCCAAGGAAAGATGGAGCCCACAATGGTCCATTGTTGGCTGTGGAAGAGGTGACACTGAAGGGATAGGAACTGAAACTACTTCAACGACTTGGGTGGGGGAGGGGGTCGAGCGAGGGAGAGGGGTTTCTTGAAATTAGAGAAATCGATATTCATACCCGCTGGGTTGTAAGCTGTACAAGTGAATCGTTTCACTGTTGGAATCCTTCGTTAGCAATTTCCTTCTCTCCAGAGATGCTGCCTGATCTGCTGAGTAACTCCAGCATTTTGTGTCTATCTCCTGGGTCTATGGTGATGTGCTACTGGTGATTATCTAGTTCAATTTAGACACAACATGGAAACAGGCTCCTTCGGCCCACCGAGTCCACACTGGCCATCGATCACCGGTTCACACTAGTGTGTGAAATCACCCGTTCACACTAGTGCAAGCTTTCCCCCCCCCCCCCCCCATTGACGAACTGCACACTGCAAGGGCCAGGAAGCGAGCGGGCAAGATCATCTCTGACCCCTCTCACCCTGGCCACAAACTCTTTGAATCACTTCCCTCTGGAAGGTGACTCCGGACTGTCAAAGCTGCCACAGCCAGACATAGAAAACAGCTTTTTTTCCCCACGAGTAGTAGCTCTACTCAACAGCCAAAAATTTGTAGCCCCCTTTTGCTCTGGTATTTTATTTAATTCACATGTTTAATCAATAATGTTTTATTATTAATGTTTCATGTGTCATTCCTAACTGTCACTGTATGTCATGTGTTTAAGAAAGAACTGCAGATGCTGGAAAAATTGAAGGCAGACAAAAATGCTGGAGAAACTCAGCGGTGAGGCAGCATCTATGGAGCGAAGGAATGGGTGACGTTTCGGGCCGAGACCCTTCTTCAGACTGTATGTCATGTTGTCACTTGCGGGCGGAGCACCAAGGCAAATTCCTTGTATGTGACTACTTGGCCAATAAACTTATTCATTCATTCATCCTAAGTTATCCCACCTTTTGCATCAACTCCCCAAACATCAGGGGCAATTTGCAGAGGGCCGATTAATCTACAAACCCGCACGTCTTTGGGATGTGGGAGGAAACCGGAGCACCGGGAAATGAGAAAAATTAAAATTTGCACGGCTGGGTTGTAAGCTGCCCAGTGAAATATGAGGTGCTGTTCCTGTATTGTATCGTTCTATGAATGTAGACAATGCACAATAGACAATAGGTGCAGGAGTAGGCCATTCGGCCCTTCGAGCCAGCACCGCCATTCAATGCGATCATGGCTGATCATCCCCAATCAGTATGTAGGAACTGCAGATGCTGGTTTAAACCGAAGATAGACACAACAAGCTGGAGTGACTCAGCGGGACAGGCAGCATCTCTGGAGGGAAGGAACGGATGCTGTTCTATGTTAAGTTCAGTTTTTACTTCAGAGATACAGAGCGGAAACAGGTCCTTCGGTCCACCGAGTTCGCACCGACCAACGATCCCCGCACACTAATACTATCGCTATGCACGCTAGGGACAATTTACATTGATACCGAGCCAATTAGCCTACAAACCTGCACGTCTTTGGAGTGTGGGAGGAAACATAGAAACATAGAAATTAGGTGCAGGAGTAGGCCATTCAGCCCTTCGAGCCAGCACCGCCATTCAATATGATCATGGCTGATCATCCAACTCAGTATCCCGTACCTGCCTTCTCTCCATACCCTCTGATCCCCTTAGCCACAAGGGCCACATCTAACTCCCTCTTAAATATAGTCAATGAACTGGCCTCAACTACCCTCTGTGGCAGAGAGTTCCAGAGACCCACCACTCTCTGTGTGAAACCGAAGATCTCGGAGAAAACCCACTCAGGTCAGAATGTACAAACTCGGTACAGACAGCACCCGTAGTCGTGATCGAACCCGGGTCTCCGGCGCTGTAAGGCACCAACTCTACCGCTGCGCCACAGGTGCTCCATGTCATCTGATGGAAGTAGATACCACAGTAAACCGCACAGGTGGCAAAACGAAATAGAAAGTAAGCATGCAGGTACAGCAGGCAGTGAAGAAAGTGAATGGCATGTTGGCCGTTATAACAGGAGGAATCAAATATAGGAGCAAAGAGGTCCTTCTGCAGTTCTACAGAGCCATAGTGAGACCACACCCGGAGTATTGTGTGCAGTTTTGGTCTCCTAATTTGAGGAAGGGCATTCTTGCTATTGAGGGAGCGCAGCGTAGGTTTACAAGGTTAATTCCCGGGATGGTGGGAATGTCATGTGCTGAGAGAATGGAGCGGCTGGGCTTGTACACTCTGGAGTTTAGAAGGATGAGAGGAGATCTCATTGAAGCATATACGATCATTAAGGGTTTGGACACGCTAGAGGCAGGAAACATGTTCCCGATGTTGGCGGAGTCCAGAACCAGGGGCCACAGTTTAAGAATAAGGGGTAAGCCATTTAGAATGGAGACGAGGAAACACTTTTTCTCACAGAGAGTTGTGAGTCTGTGGAATTCTCTGCCTCGGAGGGCGGCGGAGGCCGGTTCCCTGGATGCTTTGAAGAGGGAGCTAGATAGGGCTCTTAAAGATGGCGGAGTCAGGGGATATGGGGAGAAGGCAGGAACAGGGTACTGATTGGGGATGATCAGCCATGATCATATTGAATGATGGTACTGGCTTGAAGGGCCGAATGGCCTACTCCTGCACCTATTGTCTATTGTCTATTGAAACACCATGTTGTACCGGATATTCGGGGCACTGGGACTAATCTGATTGCTTCAAGGATCTGGGATAGTTGCAAAGGGCTGATTGGCTACAAGACCTGTGAGATTTGGATTAGATGGCGAGGAATCTAAACTAATACCACGAAGAATGCAAATTGAAATCACGTGGTCGTCAGGAATTTAACTTTAGTTTCGGTGACAGTTTAGTTTGATTAAGTTTAATTTAGTTTGGTTTAGTTCCCTTTAGAGATGCACCACAGAAACAGGGCTTTCGAGTCACCGAGTCCCCGCAGACCAACGGTTGCCCGTAACTAATGGGTGACGTTTCGGGTCCAGACTCTTCTTCAGACTCATACTCAGACTCATGTTTGAAGAAGGGTCCCGACCTGAAACGTCACCCATTCTTTCTCCCCAGAGATGCTGCCTGTCCCCGCTGAGTTACTCCAGTATTTTAGTTCAGAGATACAGCGCGGAAACAGGCCCTTCGGCCCACCGGGTCCACGCCGACCAGCGATCTCCTACACGCACGAGGGACATTTTACACTTGCACCAAGCCAATCGACCTACAACCTGGAGTGTGGGAGGACACCGAATATCTCGGAGAAAACCCACGCGGTCATGGGGAAACGTACAAATTCCGTACAGACAGCACCCGTAGTCGGGATCGAACCCTGGTCTCCGGGATCTACATTCGCTGCAAGATTGGATCAATCTTCGGCACAAACCAGCATCTGCAATTTCTTCCTAAACTAAACTAATCTCTGCAGAACATAGAATGGGCAACGTTTCGGGTCTGGACCCTCCTTCTAACATGTTCTCCAGAGTTGCTGCCTGACCCGCCGAGTTACTCCAGCACATTTGTGCCCGCTTTTTTTTGTAAACCAGCATCTGCAGTTCCTTGTGCCTGGCAGTTTGAGCAGTCAGCGCGAGGAATGTGATGCCTTTTTGACTTGAAGCTGGAGGGCGAGGCAGATGGGTGGAGAGGTTTCGGACGGGAATTCCAGCACTGAGGACTGAGGTAGTTGAAGCAACGGCATTTTAACCAAAGGTATTAAAGGAATGGCGTAGGAGGCAAGCATTAACGCTGAATGCATTAACGCTAACTTTCCCAGAGAATGCAAAGTGGAGATTGTAGGAAGGAACTGCAGACGCTGGTTTAAACAAGATAGACACATCAAGCTGGAGTAATTTGAGGAAGGACATTCTTGCTATTGAGGGAATGCAGCGTAGGTTTACAAGGTTAATTCCCGGGATGGCGGGACTGTCATATGCTGAGAGAATGGAGCAGCTGGGCTTGTACACTCTGGAGTTTAGAAGGATGAGAGGGAATCTCTTTGAAACATATAAGATTATTAAGGTCTTGGACACGCTAGAAGCAGGAAACATGTTCCCGATGTTGGGGGAGTCAAGAACCAGGGGCCACAGTTTAAGAATAAGGGGTAGGCCATTTAGAACGGAGACAAGGAAACACTTTTTCTCACAGAGAGTGGTGAGTGTGGAATTCTCTGCCTCAGAGGGCGGTGGAAGCAGGTTCTCAGGATGCTTTCAAGAGGAGAGCTAGTTTGGGCTCATAAAAATAGCGGAGTCAGGGGATATGGGGAGAAGGCAGGAACGGGGTACTGATTGGGGATGATCAGCCATGATCACATTGAATGGCGGTGCTGGCTCGAAGGCCGAATGGCCTCCTCCTGCTCCTATTGTCTATTGTCTATTGTCTCGAAGGGCCGAATGGCCTCCTCCTGCTCCTATTGTCTATTGTCTATTGTCTATTGTCTATTGTCTATTGTATGTGGACAGGCAGCATCTCTGCACACAAGGGATGGGTGACATTGCGGGTTGAGATGCAAAGTGGAGGCATGGTTAATGTGACAAGATCTCATTAAATGGGTGGCACTGCATTCCATCTTGGTTCTAACATTGTTTACATCATTTAAAAGTGATTTGGGGTTATCTGCTTGCGTTATTGAGGGCACAGGTTGTGAAACGATAGCAGGCAGGCAAGGGGTTGCTCAATGGTTTCCTTATTATCACATGCACCAAGGGTCTGAAGAAGGGTCTCGACCCGAAACGTCACCTAATCCTTTTCTCCAGGGGTGCTGCCTGACCCGCTGAGTTACTCCAGTACTTTGTGTCTATCTACAGTGAAATACTTGTTTGAGGGCAGTCACGATGGCGCAGCGGTAGAGTTGCTGCCTTACAGCGAATTCAGCGCCGGAGACCCGGGTTCGATCCCGACTACGGCTGCTGTCAGTGCGGAGTTTGCACGTTCTCCCCGTGACCTGCGTGGGTTTTCTCCGAGATCTTCGGTTTCCTCCCACACTCCAAAGACGTGCAGGTTTGTAGGTTAATTGGCTCGGCGTAAATGTAAAAATTGTCCCTAGTGGGTGTAGGATAGTGTTAATGTGCGGGGATCGCTGGTCGGCGCGGACCCGGTGGGCCGAAGGGCCTGTTTCCGCGCTGTATCTCCAAACTAAGCTAAACTACAGCTTAGCAAGACCATCACCACACACATTTGGTGTGGCACGGTGGCTCAGCAGGAGAGTTGCTGCTTTACAGCGCCAGAGACCCGGGTTCGATCCTGACAACGGGCGCTGTCTGGACGAAATTTGTACGTTCTCCCCGTGACCTGCGTGGGTTTTCTCCGGGTGCTCCGGTTTGCTCCCATGCTCCAAAGACGTGCAGGTTTGTAGGTTAATTGGCTTCGGTAAAAAATTTAAAATATCCCCCTAAAGTGTGTAGGATGATGCTAGTGCACAGGTTGGTCAGCATGGGCTAGGTGGGCCGAAGGGCCTGTTTCTGCACGGTACGTCGAAAGGTGAATGCAAAAAGCCTGATGTTGTTCTATCTCCGCAAGCAAAAAGATGCGGAGATACACTGGTTCTGTGCGGAGTGTGATTGTATTTTTAAACAGGAAGTTCTCCTTCCTTTTGTTAAGATGCAAATCATCCACTGGTCCCCACTACTCCAAGCTCCCCTCACTTTCACTTCCCACTTGAAACAATAATGCATTCTCCCACGAATTGGCTCAAAGGACTCCCATTGTCTTACTTCCCGTTAGATTTTAGAGATACAGCGCGGAAATAGGCCCATCGGCGCGCTGAGCAGCGATCATCCCGCACACTAGCACTATCCTACACACACACACACACACACACGGGGGGGGGGGGGGGGGGGGGCAGTCTACACGTTACAGGAGCTAACTAACCTGCAGACCTGCACGTCTTCAGAGTGTGGGAGGAAACCGGAGCACCCGGAGAAAACACACGCAGGTCACGGGGAGAACATACAAACTCCGTGCACTCAGCGCCCGTAGTCAGGATCGAACCTGGGACTCCGGCGCTATAAAACGGCAACCCTACCACTGTGCTACTGTGAATTCACCCCCAAAATGGAGCCTTGGTTCTCATAGAGTATAACAGCACAGAAACAGGTCCTCAAGTCCAGCTTGTCCATCTCGACCAACATGCCTCCATCTAAGGTTCTCCCATAAGCTTGTGTTTGGCCCATATCCCATTAAACGTTTCCTATCCATGCATCTGCCCAAATGTCTCTTAAATCTTGTTAGTGTGCCTGCTTCGACTATCTCCTCCGGCAGGTTTTTCCATGTAACCCCCCCCCCCCCCCCACCCTTTGAGTGATAATGGTGCCCTTGACCTTGGGTGCTGTCTGTGTGGAGGGAGTGCCAGGAGAGGGGGTGGTTTGGGTGGGATGGGACAAATTGACCAGGCAGTTACGGAGGGAGCGGTCTCTGCAGAAAGCAGACAGGGGAAGAGATGGGAAGATGCGGCCATTGGTGGGATCCCGTTGGAGGTGGCGTAAATTTCATAGAAACATAGAAAAATAGGTGCAGGAGGAGGCCATTCGGCCCTTCGAGCCTGCACCGCCATTCAATGTGATCATGGCTGATCATCCAACTCAGTATCCTGTACCTGCCTTCTCTCCATACCCCCTGATCCCCTTAGCCACAAGTGCCACATCTAACGCCCTCTTAAATATAGCCAATGAACTGGCCTCAACTACCTTCTGTGGCAGAGAATTCCAGAGACTCACCACTCTCTGTGTAAAGAATGTTTTCCTCATCTCGGTCCTAAAGGAATTCCCCCTTATCCTTAGACTGTGACCCCTTGTCAAATATGTCAAATGATACAACTGATAATCCTCCGGCATTTCCGCCTCCTCCAACGGGATCCCACCACTGGCCACATCATTAGTTGGACTTTAGAGTGGACTCTGTTCAATACCCCGCAACACTGCTCTCTCTCCCCATCCCCCCACTCGGAACAAGGGCAGAGTCCCCCTAGTCCTCACCTTCCACCCCACTAGCCTCCGTCATTTTCGCCACCTCCAACGTGACCCCGCCACTCGCCACATCTTCCCAACTCCAACCCCCACCCCCCCCCCCCCCCCCCTTCTGCTTTCCGCAAAGACCGCTCCCTCCATAACACACTGGTCAATTTTTCCCCTTCCCTCCTGCTCCACCCCTTCCCCGGGCACTTTCCCTTGCAACCACAAGAGATGCTACACTTGTCGCTTTACCTCCCCCCTCCACTCCATTCAAGGACCCAAGCAGTCGTTCCAGGTGCGGCAGAGGTTCACCTGCACCTCCTCCAACCTCATCTGTTGCATCCGCTGCTCCAGATGCCAGCTGCTCTACATCGGTGAGACCAAGCGTAGGCTTGGCGATCGCTTCGACCAACACCTCCGCTCGGTCCGCATTAACCAACCTCATCTCCCTGTGGCTCAGCACTTCAACTCCCCCTCCCATTCCGAATCTGACCTTTCTGTCCTGGGCCTCCTCCATGGCCAGAGTGAGGCCCACCGGAAACTGGAGGAGCAGCACCTCATATTCCGCTTGGGCAGTCTGCACCCCGGCAGCCTGAACATTGACTTCTCCAATTTCCGGTAGCCCTTGCTGTCTCCTCCCCTTCTCAGCTCTCCCTCAGCCCTCTCGCTCCTCCTCTTCCATTCTTCTTCCCCACCCCCCCCCCCCCCCCCCCACCCCCCACCCTGCATCAGTCTGAAGAAGGGTTTCGGCCCGAAACGTCGCCTATCCCGTTCGCTCCATAGATGCTGCCGCACCCGCTGAGTTTCTCCAGCATTTTTGTCCACCTTCGATTTTCCAGCATCTGCAGTTCCTTGTTGAACACTAATTGGACTTTACTATTGTACCTTGCACTGAACGTTCTTCCATCATCTTGCATCCATACACTGTGAATGGCTCGATGGGAATCGTGTATTGTCTTTCCACAGACTGGATAGCACGCAACTAAAAAGCTTTTCATCGTACCTCGGTACACGTGTGACAATAAACCAAACTGAAACTGAACCTCAGGGAGAACGTCGATGTCTGTGTTGAACATGAAGCCAACTAACTCTTATCTTCTTCTTTCATGTCCATCATCTATGTTTCAAATGTTCAGCCAGGCTCTTGCACAGTGGACAATCTTCTCGTTTGACACCGCTAGATGTTCCACTTAGCATTGTTCACCAAGAAGTTGGCCTCTTAGTGGTTGTAGCATGGACCGAACAGATCCTCTTCTTCTTCTTCTTCTTGTGAATGAAACATTACCCAAAGGAATAGTTAGACCTCAAGCCGGGCGTTGAGCAGCCAGGTTGTTGTCTCTGTTGGCGTCAATGTCTGCCAGGCCCTGACTGAGCTCCATTTGGTGGGTGGTAGAGCGGGCACCCAGAGATGACATGGTTGGCTGTCTGTTGTTCACAGGCTGGGCTCTGGCGGAGGGAGGGAGCCCCCATCTCCACACGCTGGCGTTGAAATGCCCAACTCCAGTACCAAGTCTGTTGAGCTTCACCCATGCTCCTCTGGGGAGGCCAGACCCTGGACAGCTTTTATCTGGTGAAGAGATGCAGCTGTGTAATGGAGTTGAGGTTGCCTTCCACTCCTGTGACCACTTGGTGGCCATCCAGTGTGCTTCTGTCTCAGTTGGCTGGATGGACGCTCAGAGTTCTTAAAGATAGCGGAGTCAGGGGATATGGGGAGAAGGCAGGAACGGGGTACTGATTGGGGATGATCAGCCATGATCACATTGAATGGCGGTGCAGGCTCGAAGGGCCGAATGGCCTCCTCCTGCACCTATTGTCTATTGTCTATTGTCTAGTTGTACAGATGTTCCACATTCAGATTCTGTGACTGCCACATCTGCACAGCCCCATGTGTTCATATTGGCCTTGCATCGGCCCATCCCCGTACGAAGCCTATTCAGGGACATCCGGGTCCTCCAGTCACACCTGTGACCAGGTGGTGGCTGTTCCTTGGTTGAGATCGGCATCTTTACGTGGTGGTGGTTTTCGCTGCGTTTCTTTTCCCCACCAGGCTAGTCTGGTTGCTTGAGGAGACGGTGACAGTGGCTGGACTGTATCGAGGAGGCTCTTCCTCCACTTCAGCCATTTTGGGGCAGGGTGATGGAAGTGACAGGAATGACGGGTGTCCCCAACTTGCCCACTACGTTCAGTTCTACCGGTGACTACCTGGTGGAGCAATACCGGCCAATACCCCTCAATTTCCTGCATTATCCAGGATATGGGGAGAAGGCAGGAACGGGGTACTGATTGGGGATGATCAGCCATGATCAGATTGAATGGCGGTGCTGGCTTGAAGGGCCGAATGGCCTCCTCCTGCACCTAGTGTCGATCCAAAACACAACTGTCATATCTGCCTCCTAGGTGCAGGAGTAGGCCATTCGGCCCTTCGAACCGTCATTCAATGTGATCATCGCTGATCATCCCCAATCAGTACCCCGTTCCTGCCTTCTCCCCATAACCCCTGACTCCACTATCTTTAAGAGCCCTATCGAGCTCTCTCTTGAAAGTATCCAGAGAACCAGCCTCCTCTGCCTCTCCACCGAGGCAGAGATTTCCACAGACTCACATCTGTCTGTGTGAAAAAGTGTTTCCTCGTCTCCATTCTAAACGGCTTACCCCCTATTCTTAAACTGTGGCCCCTGCTTCTGGACTCCCCTAACATCGGGAACATGTTTCCTGCCTCTAGCGTGTCCAAACCCTTAACAATCTTCTATGTTTCAATAAGATCCCCTTTCATCCTTCTAAACTCCAGAGTGTACAAGCCCAGCCGCTCCATTCTCTCGGCATATGACAGCCCCGCCATCCTAGGAATTAACCTGGTAAACCTACGCTGCTCTCCCTCAATAGCAAGAATGTCCTTCCTCAAATTAGGGGACCAAAACTGCACACAATACTCCAGGTGTGGTCTCACTAGGGCCCTGTACAACTGCAGAAGGCTCCTATACTCAACTCCTTGTGTTATAAAGGCCAACATGCCATTCGCTTTCTTCACTGCCTGCTGTACCTGCATACTTACTTTCATAGACTGATGAACAAGGACCCCCAGATGCCGTTGTACTTCCCCTTTTCCCACCGTGACACCATTTAGATAGTAATCTGCCTTCCTGCGTTTGCTACCAAAGTGGATGACCTCACATTTAAAGACGCTGGGACACTGGAGAAGGATTAGCATCGATGCACGCACGCACCTCACCTCTCCGCATGACCACGGTGCGTAGCTGATGATTAACATTTTTACTGCTTGCTTTCTGCGCACGTTGCAACAGATAAGCTCACCTTTTGGAAGGCTTTGAATCTATCCGTTCTCCGACCTTTTGCATCCTGAGTTCAAAGTGCCCTTGATGAGTTTGGGCGTGAACGACCAGGGTCCAATTGATGGGAACTGCTCACCGTATATGCTCCCGCTTTCACCTGCGAAGTCACTGCTTCCAGCGCTGACCGGCCGACTGCACAGTGCGGCCAGCGCCCTCTGTACACGTACAACGCCGGCATGAGGACCTCCACGGACAGACGGGCGTTCAGCAGGCTCGAGCTCCTGCTCGCCAGCCTCTTCCTCATTCAGCTGGCGGTGTGCGCGGGTCTTATCGCCATCACGTGGCTTGCGATCCACCAGCCCCAAACCGATGGTGAGTCCTCACAAAATCCAGGCGATCCGTGGGCTGGAAGCGCAAGGAAAAGCCGCTGCTAGAATCTTGGGAACATCGCAAGGATATTTTGGGCAGTTGAATCATCCTGAGGGCCGTCACGGTGGAGTTGCTGCCTTACAGCGAATGCAGCGTCGGAGACCCGGGTTCGATCCCGACTACGGGCGCTGTCTGTACGGAGTTTGTACGTTTTCCCCGTGACCTGCGTGGGTTTTCTCCGAGATCTTCAGATTCCTCCCGCACTCCAGATAGGTGCAGGTTTGTAGGTTAATTGGCTTGGTACATGTAAAAAAGTGGGGGTAGTGGGGGTAGGATAGTGTTAATGTGCGGGGATCGCTGGTCGGCACGGATCTGGTGGGCCGAAGGGCCTGTTTCCGCGCTGTATCTCTACACTAAACTAAACCACCACAACCAGAGAGCTGTTGTGAACAACTATCTACCTCATTGGTGACCCTCGGACTATCCTTGAACGGGCATTGCTGGCTTTACCTTGCACTAAATGTTATTCCCTCATCATGTATCTATACACTGTAAATGGCTCGATTGCATTCATGTTTTGTCCTTCTGCAACAAAAGCTTTTCACTGTACATCGGTACACGTGACAATGGGCTAAACTGAAACTGAGGTGCGTGGATAGGAAAGTTCTGTGGACATTACCAGTGTTCTCGAGGATGTTGCCAGGACTCAATAGACAATAGACTATAGGTGCAGGAATAGGCCATTCGGCCCTTCGGCCCTTTGAGCCAGCACCGCCATTCAATGTGATCATGGCTGATCATCCACAATCAGTACCCCGTTCCTGCCTTCTCCCCATATCCCCTGACTCCGCTATCTTTAAGAGCTCTATCTAGCTCCCTCTTGAAAGTATCCAGAGAACCGGCCTCCACCGCCCTCTGAGGCAGAGAATTCCACAGACTCACAACTCTCTGTGCGACTCGAGAGCTATAGGGAGAGGTTGAGCAGGCTAGGACTTTATTCCTTGGAGCGTAGGGGAATGAGGGATGACCTTATAGAGGTGTACAAAATCATGTGATGAATAGATTGGGTAAATACGCAGTCTTTTCCACAGAATAGATGATATGTGAACCAGATTTAAGGTGAATGGCGAAAGATTTAATAGGGACCTGAGGGTAACGTTTTTACACAAAGGGCGGTGGGTGTATAGAACGAGCTGCCAGAGGAGGTGGTTGAGGCAGGTACTATCATTACATTTAAGAGACATTTGGACAGGTGCATGGATAGGACAGGTTTAGAGAGCTGTGGGCCAAGCGGTGGAACTAGTGTACACAGTCCAAAATAGGTGCTTGTGTACACAGGGATATCTTTAATGTCAGTGATGTTTAATGTATGTAATCCTTTGAATGCCTGCAGTGTGAGGATTTGAAAATGTTGGGTTATTTTTCACACAGAGTTGTGAGAATTCAGAGAGGATATGGTGAGAAGGTTGAACAAGTTAGGTCTTTATTCTTTGGAGCGCAGAAGGTTAAGGGGAGACTTGATAGAGGTCTTTAAAATGATGAAAGGGATAGACAGAGTTGACGTGGATAAGCTTTTCCCATTGAGGGTAGGGAAGATTCAAACAAGAGGGCATGACATGAGAGTTAAGGGACAGAAGTTTAGGGGTAACATGAGGGGGAACTTCTTTACTCCGAGAGTGGTGGCTGTGTGGAATGATCTTCCAGCAGAAGTGATGGAGGCAGGATCAATTTTAACATTTAAAAGTAAAGTGGATAGGTATATGGACGGGAAGGGAATGGAGGGGTATGGTCTGAGTGCAGGTAGATGGGACTAGGGGAAAATAAATGGTCAGCACGGACTGGAAGGGCAGAGAAGGCCTGTTTCCGTGCTGTAATTGTTATATGGTTATATGGTCATTATATGGTTAAAGCAGGAACAGTCTAAAGAAATTCCTCCTCATCTTGTTCCTAAAGGAACGTCCTTTAATTCTGAGGCTGTGACCTCTGGTCCTAGACTCTCCCACTAATGGAAACATCCTCTCCACATCCACTCTATCCAGGCCTAAGAAGTCTGAAGAAGGGTCTCGACCCGAAACGTTGCCTATCTCCTTCGCTCCTTAGATGCTGCTGCACCCGCTGAGTTTCTCCAGCTTTTTGTGTAACCCTCGATTCTCCAGCATCTGCAGTTCCTTCTTTAACACTATATCCAGGCCTTTCACTAGCCGGTAATTTTCAATGAGGTCCCCCCCCTCGTCCTTATAAACTCCAGCACCTACAAGCCCAGTGCCGACAAATGCCCAAAATGTCTCACAATTGTCCCACCTTCTCTCCATAACCTCTGACACCTTTACTAATTGAGAATTTATGCTTCAAAAATATCCATTGACTTGGCCTCCACAGCTGTCTATAGTGTGGGTGTGCGGGATGATAGCTGGACAACGCTCATTTGATGGGCCGAAGGGCCTGTTTCCACGCTGTATCTCCAGGGCTAACTCATCTAAACTGAACTCCCAGATCAGTCTTTGTCATAGGTTGTCAAACTCCCTTCTCTGCCTAAGAGGGCGGTGGAGGCCGGTTCTCTGGATATTTTCAAGAGAGAGCTGGATAGGGCTCTTAAAGATCGCGGAGTCAGGGGATATGGGGAGAAGGCAGGAACGGGGTACTGATTGTGGATGATCAGCCATGATCACATTGAATGGCGGTGCTGGCTCGAAGGGCTGAATGGCCGACTCCTGCACCTATTGTCTATTGTTATTTGTTGATAGTAATTATGTGGAAATGTTGCTGGATTATAGAAACATAGAAAATAGGTGCAGGAGGAGGCCATTTGGCGGCGAAAAAAATCGCCTCAGTGGGACAGGCCCATCACAGCGCCAGAGACCCGTGTTCGATCCTGACTTCCAGCTGCCGGTGTTCTGTACGTTCTCCCTGTGACTGCGTGGGTTTACTTCGGGTGAAACCGGAGCACGAGAAGAAAACCCACAGGCTTGTAGGTTAATTGGCTTCTATAACTTGCCCCGAGTGCGTAGGATGCGTAGGATGCGAAAATGAGATAACATGCAGTCGAACTAGTGTGCGGGGATCGCTGGTCGGCGCGGACTCGGTGGGCCGAAGGGCCTGTTTCTGCACTGTATCTCTAAACTACACTAAACAAAACTGAGGCCACCGACCCCCTCGTTCCTAGAAACATAGAAAATATGTGCAGGAGGAGGCCATTCGGCCCTTCGATCCAGCACCGCCATTCATTGTGATCATGGCTGATCGTCCCCAATCAATAACCCGTGCCTGCCTTCTCCCCATATCCCTCCTCTCCCATCTGGTTCTGCTTCATTCTCCCGTTGACTGCTTCCCTGAGTTATCCTTCTCATCATCCCCACTGCTGAGATGAGGAATCCAACAGCCCAGACGATAAAAGCCCTATTGAATTGAATGGGTGGATTATATATTCATCAGACTTGGTTGCAGGTTAACCATGATGATGTACTGTTTAAAGTCTACTTGGGTCCCTGCCTAAAGGAACGCAAGAACTGAAGTTGATCATCTTTGATAGTTTCAGTGTGTTATTTTCGTAAGTTCATAAGTCATAGGAGAAGAGGTAGGCCATTCGGCCCATCATCTACTCCACCCATCAATCACAGCTGATCTATCTCTACTTCCTCCTAATGGGGCGGTCCCACTGTACAAGCTAATACAAGAGTTTCTCCCGAGTTTCCCCGGATTCGAACTCGGAGAATTACGGTAATGGCCGCTCGTAGGTACTCCGGGCTCTCGTGGACATTTTTCAACATGTTGACAAATCTTCACGAGTCATCACGTGCTTACCATGTTTCCCGCGTTTAATCTGCCGTTAGCGTTACGAGCCGCTAAGAGACGTCCCCGAGCTCCGACGTACCCGCTACGTACCTTCTACGTGCTTACCACGAGTCTGATTTTTTTTTTTTAACTCGGGAGAGCTCTTGGGTGAACTCGTACAGTGGGACAGGGCCATTACCACATTCTCCTGCCTTCTACCCATAACCCCTATACCAGTACTAATCAAGAATCTGTCAATCTCCGCCTTAAAATACCCAATGACTTGGCCCCCAGAGCCGTCTGTGGCAATGAATTCCACAGATTCACCACCCTCTGACTAAAAAGATTCCTCCTATTTATTTTCTAAAGGTACAACTTTTAATTCTAAGGCCTCTGGTCCGAGACTCTCCCACTAGTGGAAACATCCTCCCCACATCCACTCTATCCAAGCCTTTCACTATTCGATAAGTTTCAATGAGGTCCCCCCTCATGCTTCTAAACTCCAGAGGCCCAGTGCCGTCAAACGCTCATCGTACGTTAACCCAGACATTCCCACAATCATTCTCGTAAACAATAGACAATAGACCATAGGTGCAGGAGTAGGCCATTCGGCCCTTCAAGCCAGCACCGCCATTCAATATGATCATGGCTGATCATCGACAATCAGTACCCCGTTCCTGCCTTCTCCACATATCCCCTGACTCCGCTATCTTTAAAAGCCCTATCTAGCTCCCTCTTGAAAGCATCCAGAGAACCGGCCTCCACCGCCCTCTGAGGCAGAGAATTCCACAGACTCGCAACTGTCTCTGTGAAAATGTGTTTCCTCGTCTACGTTCTTGGTTCTTGGTTCTTGGTTACTTGGTCCTCCAAAATATTCCAACTGGAATTTAAACTGGAGGTGGTGAAGGGAGGGGTTTAGCCAGAGAAGGTTATTGGGAAGAAAGTGCCACTTTAAATGTAGTTGCATCTGGCTGGGCAACCGTGGCTTGGTGGAGATGATTCCATGCTTTAATAGTGCGTGGAAAGAACGAATTGCTGTACACATCTGTCTTTGAGGCTGGGACCACAAATTGGATCGATTGCCCTCGTCTGCTCCTAATTGGTTTGGGGTTGGTGTAGGTCTTGTGATCTATGTCTAGCTGACCATTTAACATTTTGTAAAAACAGGTCAAACGGTGAGC
The DNA here is from genome assembly GCA_963514005.1 of Raja brachyura. The sequence continues at coordinate 4,653,548 of OY740792.1, read as the reverse complement.
TTCACGCCTGTCTTGGAGAGGGTTCTGAAGGGCTTCTAAATTGCTTACGCCTTATTCTTAAACTGTGGCCCCTTGGTTCTGGACTCCCCCAAACATCGGCAACCTCCTCTGGACCCTCTCCAGCGCCAGCACATCCTTCCTCAGATGCGGGGCTTAACACTCGTTATTTTGTGTTATCCTTCTGTTTTGCAGAATGCCACAACACAACCACGCAGCCCGCCCAGGTCCTAAGAGGAGCCTTTACAATAACTCAAGGAGCCCACTATACAGCTCAGCTGCAAAACAAATCATCGTTGCAGTTCAAGGCTCTTGCCTTCGATGTGACCGAGTTGGTATGTGCGATTTAGCACTCAGCGTAACACTTTCATATTTATAGTCGGGTATTGTGGGGGCAGTGGGTGGAGAAGGGAACTTCATCACTCGTTGATCGCCTTATTGGTGACCACCAACGCGAGGTTAGAGTTTCCAAATGCCGGGTAGAAATGTCACATACTAGAGGGCAGAGGTTTGAACTGAACGGGTAAAAGATTAAGGTGGTAAAGAAAGGGAAAGGGAAAAGGCGAAAAAGTTGTTCGGCACGGACTTGAAGGGCCGAGATGGCCTGTTTCCATGCTGTAATTGTTATATGGGTTAAAGCTTTTGGTGTGCTGGCCTTTATAAATCAGAGCATTGAATGTAGGAGTAGGGAAGTAATGTTAAAATTGTACAAGGCATTGGTGAGACCAATTCTGGAGTATGGTGTACAATTTTGGTCGCCTAATTATAGTAAGGATGTCAACAAAATAGAGAGAGTACAGAGGAGGTTTACTAGAATGTTGCCTGGGTTCCAGGAACTAAGTTACAGAGAAAGGTTGAACAAGTTAGGTCTTTATTCTTTAAGGGGGGACTTGATTGAGGTCTTTAAAATGATGAAAGGGATAGACAGAGTTGACATGGATAAGCTTTTCCCATTGAGGGTAGGGAAGATTCAAACAAGAGGGCATGACATGAGAATTAAGGGACAGACGTTTAGGGATAACATGAGGGGGAACTTCTTTACTCAGAGAGTGGTGGCTGTGTGGAATGATCTTCCAGCAGAAGTGGTGGAAGCAGGATCGATTTTAACATTTAAAAGTAAAGTGGATAGGTATATGGACGGGAAGGGAATGGAGGGGTATGGTCTGAGTGCAGGTAGATGGGACTAGGGGAAAATAAATGGTTGGCACGGACTGGAAGGGCCGAGAAGGCCTGTTTCCGTGCTGTAATTGTTATATGGTTATATGGTTATTAAAGGAGATCTTTAATTCTCTGAGATCTTCGGTTTCCTCCCACACTCCAAAGACGTACAGGTTGGCAGGTTGATCGGCTGGGTTTGGGTGGGGGGGGGGGGGAGAAAACGGAATGACCGGGGTCGGAACAAGCCTTTGATTATGGACACAAAATGCTGGAGTAACTCAGCGGGACGAGCTGTATCTCTCAATAGAAGGAATGGGTGATATTCCGGGTCGAGACCTTCTTCTGACTGGAGACTCGGTCTGAAGAAGGGTCTCGGCCCAAAATATCACCCATTCCTTCTATCCAGAGATGCTGCCTGTCCCGCTGAGCTACTCCAGCATTTTGTGTCTATCTCAACCAGCATCTACAGTTCCTCCCTGCCCAAGCCGTTGATTATGTTGGCTATGATAACAACTCTTGGATTATGTTAATTATTATGGGACTATGTATAAATGGGTGTGTTTAGTTTATCATAGAGGTACAGTGAGGAAACAGGCCCACCGAGTTCGCGCTGACCAGCGTTTCCTGTATACTACCACTATCGTACACACTAGGGACAATTTACAATCTTTACCGAAGCCAATTAACCTACAAATCAAGTGCTCTGGATTCCTCCCATACTCCAAAGACGTACAGGTTTGTAGGTTAATTGGCTTTAGTTCAGATTGGTTTAGAGATACAGCCCTTCGGCCCACCGAGTCCGTGCCGACCAGCGATCCCCGCCCATTAACACAATCCTACACACACCAGGGACAATTTACATTTATACCAAGCCAATTGACCTACAAACATGCATGTCTTTGGAGTGTGGGAGGAAACCGAAGATCTTGGAGGAAACCCACGCAAGTCACGGGGAGAACGTGAAAACTCCGTACAGACAGCACCCGTGGTCGGGATCGAACCCGTGTCTCTGGCGTTGCAAGCGCTGTAAGGCAGCAACTCTACCGTTTTTAAAAAACTGTACGTTGTCCGTGGCGTGTAGGATAGTGTACGGGGTGATCGCTGGTCAGCATGGACTCTGTGGGCCGAAGGGCCTGTTTCCACGCTGTATCACCAAAGTCTAAAGACTCAAATGAGTTGGAGCAGTAATCTTTGGACATTTTGTTTGCGTGGTTTGGGGCACCTTGTACCTGCCACTATTATTTATCAATTGATAAAGATTAATTGGCATAATCAGTCAATAATTCCATTGCAGTGGAATTAATTGAGTCGTAGAAGTAGATGTGGTGAACTTTGATTTTATCGATCAACAATTGATATTGCCTATCTCGCTGTGGGAATTGGCAGCTCGCTGGCACGGCTGGCAGAATTACTGCCTCACCGCACCAGAGACCCGGGTTCAATCCTAATCTTGGGTGCTGCCTGTGTGGGTCTTGCACCTTCTCCCTGTGACCGAGTGGGTTTCCTGGCACATCCCAAAACCGTGCGGGTTTGTAGGTTAATTGGCTCTCTGGTGTGTGGGAGTGGATGTGAAATTGGAATGACATGGAACTGGCGTGAGTGGCTTTAGTTTAGTTTAGTTTGGAGATACAGTGTAGAAACAGGCCCTTCGGCCCATCAAGTCCTCGCTGACCAGCGATCCCCCCCACATTAGGACTTTCATGTGAAGAAAGACTGGAAAGACTCGGCTTGCACTCGCTAGAATTTAGAACGGGGGATCTTATAGAAAATTATAAAATTCTTAAGGGGTTGGACAGGCTAGATGCAGGAAGATTGTTCCCGATGTTGTGGAACTCCAGAACAAGGGGTCACAGTTTAAGGATAACCATATAACCATATAACCATATAACAATTACAGCACGGAAACAGGCCTTCTCGGCCCTTCCAGTCCGTGCCGACCATTTATTTTCCCCTAGTCCCATCTACCTGCACTCAGACCATACCCCTCCATTCCCTTCCCGTCCATATACCTATCCACTTTACTTTTAAATGTTAAAATCGATCCTGCCTCCACCACTTCTGCTGGAAGATCATTCCACACAGTCACCACTCTCTGAGTAAAGAAGTTCCCCCTCATGTTACCCCTAAACTTCTGTTCCTTAATTCTCATGTCATGACCTCTTGTTTGAATCTTCCCTACCCTCAATGGGAAAAGCTTATCCACATCAACTCTGTCTATCCCTTTCATCATTTTAAAGAGCTCAATCAAGTCCCCCCCTTAACCTTCTGCGCTCCAAAGAATAAAGACCTAACTTGTTCAACCTTTCTCTGTAACTTAGTTGCTGGAACCCAGGCAACATTCTAGTAAATCTCCTCTGTACTCTCTCTATTTTGTTGACGTCCTTCCTATAATTAGGCGACCAAAATTGTACACCATACTCCAGAATTGGTCTCACCAATCCACCACCTATCTTAGCATCATCTGCATACTTACTTATCCAATTTTCCACCCCATCATCTAGATCATTGATGATAAGGGGGAAGTCTTTTTGGACCGAGATGAGAAAAACATTTTTCATACAGAGAGTGGTGAATCTGTGGAATTCGTGGCCACAGAGGGTAGTTGAGGCCAGTTCATTGGCTATATTTAAGAGGGAGTTAGATGTGGCCCTTGTGGTTAAAGGGATCAGAGGGTATGGAGAGAGGGCAGGTACAGGATACTGAGTTGGATGATCAGCCCTGATCATATTGAATGGCGGTGCAGGCTCGAAGGGCCAAATGGCCTACTCCTGCACCTAATTTCTATGTTTCTCTGTTTCTATTAATACTAATGGTGGTGGGTCATAACATAACATAAACATAATTTCTATGTTTCTATGTTTCTATGTAATCTACGCGCACCAGGGAGAATTTCCAGTTATATACCGTGTAAATTAACCTATACATGCACGTCTTTGGAGTGTGGGAGGAAACCGGAGATTGCGGTAAAAACCCAGGCAGATCACGGGGAGAACGTACAAACTCCGTACAGACAGCACCCGTAGTCAGGATCGAACCCGGGCCTCTAGCGTTGTAAGGCAGCGACTCTACCGCTGTGCCACTGTGCCACCTGATGATAAATGCACTCGGTGGGCCAAAGGGCCTGTTTCCATGCTGTACATTTCAATGAATCAATCAATTACAGCGTGGGTTTTCTCCGGGTGATCCAGTTTCCTTCCACACTCTGAAGACGCGCAGGTTTGTAGGTTAATTTGCATTGGTAAAATTGTAAATTGTCCCCAGTGTGTGTAGGATAGTGTTAAAGCCCTGACCCACGGTACGAGTTCATTCCAAGAGCTCTCCCGAGTTTTAAAAAATCAAACTCGTGGTAAGTACGGAGAATGAACGTAGCGGGTACGTCGGAGCTCGGGGACGTCTCTCAGCGCTAACGGCAGGTACTCGGGAAGACTCGCTAATGGCAGGTAAGCACGGGAAGACCGGTGAAGATTTTTCAACACGTTGAAAAATGTTCACGAGACCCCCGAGTACCGACGAGCGGCCATTACCGTAAATCTCCGAGTTCGATTCGGGGCAAACTCGGGAGAGCTCGTGGAATGAACTCGTACCGTGGGACAGGGTCTGTCACACTTAGGCGATGTTTTAGGCGGCTGCCAGCGGCTAGGACAATGGAATTCACCAAAGCCAGCACCGGCGACAACCTACAAATTGTCGCCAAGGTCGCCGAATATTTTTCAACATGTTGAACATTTTTCGGCAGTCGCCTGAAAAATCGCCTAAGCAGGACAGGTCGATTAGTGTGTGCAGGGATCGCTAGTCGGGGTGAACGTGGTGGGCTAAAGTGCCTATTTCCATGCTGTATCTCGAAAGTCTAAAGTATACAGGGACTAAATGCCAGTGAAATGGGTTAATAACGCAATGCTTCAATTCCATAGATACAGAAAATATATCTGCAGGGACAGTATGAAGATCAGTACAAAGGGTGTGAGGTTCTGGAGTTCCGGTGAGTTTCTCGTTGAGATTCCAATGAAATAAACATATCTTCCTATTGAAGTCAAGGTTCTGCACCTCCCCTTATCCCTTATCCCCTCCCACACCCTTACTGCCTCAACATTGAGCTCAAACTCAATATCACAACCGTTGCTCTCATTGTTCGAGTTTCAGTGTCACGATGGTACTTGCCTCAACTACCTCCTCCTGCAGCTCGTTCCATACACCCACCACCCTTTGTGTAAAAAAAGGTGCCCCTCAGGTTCCTGTACATTTTTTCCGCCCTCACCTTAAGCCTATGTCCTCTGGTTCCTGATTGCCCTACTCTGGATAAAGGACTCTGTGCATTTGCACTTTGTATTCCCCTCATGATATTCGTAGGCCTCCTTCAGTCATGGCTGACCATGGGTGTCTCCAGGGATGGAGGACGCCCGTGCGTGACTTTGTTTAACGTGGGGAGACTGGTGCACAGACAGCCACCCCACGGTCCTTGACAGATCTGGGTCAGGATCCAATGGCATGGAGTCCAAGACGACCGGATGCCCTTTCCTGCTGCAGCCTTCGTCCGCCTTCCCAGCCGTTGTGACGCTCCACTAGCCATCGTCCTCCGCCATCGTCCTCCGCCTGTTCCACCGTTGAGGTCTTGGTTGGATCGGTCTTTGTCAGAGACCTCCTCCCCCTCGACCTTACCGCCATGGGTGGCCCTACCAGGAGCATCGCTCCAGACAGCATCGCTCTCAGGATCTCAGGACCACACAAGCTTCTCCACCACGACAAGGTGACAATCCACGGAGAAATATTCATGATATTACACACCTCTACAAGATCACCCCTTATCCTCCATCTATTTAAAATCAATTCAATCAATGGTCCCCTAATTTGCCATTCTTGCTATTGAGGAAGTGCAGCGTAGGTTCACAAGGTTAAATCCCGGGATGGCGGGACTGTCATATGCTGAGAGAATGGAGCGGCTGGACTTGTACACTCTGGTATACAAGGATGAGAGGATATCTTATTGAAACATATGATTATTAAGGGTTTGGACAGGCTAGAGGCAGGAAACATGTTCCCGATGTTGGGGGAGTCCAGAACCCGGGGCCACAGTTTAAGACTAAGGGGTAAGCCATTTAGAACAGAGATGATGAAACACTTTTTCTCACAGAGAGTTGTGAGTCTGCGCAATTCTCTGCCTCAGAAGGCAGTGGAGGCCAGTTCTCTGGATACTTTCAAGAGAGATCTAGATAGGGCTCTTAAAGATAACGGAGTCAGGGGATATGGGGAGAAGGCAGGAACGGGGTACTGATTGGGGATGATCAGCCATGATCACATTGAACGGCGATGCTGGCTCAAAGAGCCGAATGGCCTACTCCTGCACCAATTGTATATTGTCTAATCAGGTGTTGGAGGTTATGGGGAGAAGGCAGGAGAATGGGGTTCGGAAACAGCCCGTCGTTAGCTAAGGGCTAGGTGAAAACAAGTTGCAGACAACGAGATTCAACAAGACGGCTTTGAAGCTAGTACACTTGGGTGGGGAGGGACAGTGTGACAGGGGATGCAAGGGTTACTTGGCGATAAATAAATCAATATTCATACCGCTGCCCAGATAAAATATGACAGATTGGAAGAAAAGCACCTCATATTTCAATATTTTTAAGGCAGAGACGAACACATTCTTGATTGGTGCGGGTGTCAGAGGTCATGGGGAGAAGGCAGGAGAATGGGGTTCGAAGGGAGAGATAGATCAGCCACGATTGACTGGCGGAGTAGACTTGCTGGGCCGAATGGCCAAATTCTGCTCCTATCACTGATGATCTTATAACCCAATCAACCATTGCCATCGTGTGAGAAACACAATCACCAGTTTTTGAACATGTCTAGCGTCATTTTGCCGATGACCCTCCATTGATAAATGTGAGGTTATGCACTTTGGTGGCAAGACCAGGAAGGCAGATTATTATCTGAATGGTGTCAGATTAGGAAAAGGGAAGGTGCAACGAGACCTGGGTGTCCTTGTACATCAGTCACTGAAAGTAAGCATGCAAGTACAGCAGGCAGTGAAGAAAGCCAAATGGCATGCTGGCCTTCATTGCGAGAGGATTTGAGTTTAGGAGCAAGGAGGTCCTACTGCAGTTGTTCAGGGCCCTGGTGAGTTTTGGTCTCCTAATTTGTGGAAGGACATTCTTGCTATTGAGGGAGTGCTGCGCAGGTTCACCAGGTTAATTCCCGGGATGGCGGGACTGCCATAAGAGGAAAGAATGGGTCAACTGGGCTTGTAATCACTGGAATTTAGAAGGATGAGAGGGGATCTTAAAGAAACATATGACATTCTTAAGGGATTGGACAGGCTAGATGCAGGAAAAATATTCCCCATGTTGGGAGAGTCCAGAACCAGGGGTCACAGTGTAAGAATAAGGAGAAGGCCATTTTATACTGAGATGATGGAAATCTTTTTCACCCAGAAATGTGTGAATCTGTGGAAGGCAGTGGAGGCCAATTCACTGGATGTTTTCAAGAGAGAGTTAGATTTAGCTCTTAGGGCTAACGGAATCAAGGGAAATAAGGAAAAAGCAGGAACGGGATGCTGATTGTGGATGATCAGCCATGATCATATTGAATGGCGGTGCTGGCTTGAAGGATCGAATGGCCTACCCCTGCAACCATTGTCTATGTTTCTATGACCCCTCGTTAATGGCAGGAACGGCAGTGTCATCGCGTTGTTCGAGCTGCGTTTCATCACCGCCGTGGCGAACACCACTGTACGGGACGAGATGGTGACGGCCATCGAACAGAACGAGGGGTCGTTTCTGGGGAACTTTCGAATCGACCCGAGCAGTCTCCAGATCTCAGGTGAGGGGACCGACTGAGGAGTAAAAGGGAAGTGGGCAGGGAGGAGCGGGAGATGCTGGAGGTAGAGACAAAAAAGCTGGAGTAACTCAGCGGGACAGGCAGCATCTCTGGAGAGAAGGAATGGGTGACGTTTCGGGTCAAGACCCTTCTTCAGCCTGAGAGTCAGGGGAGAGGAGAACGAGAGATAAAGATGGTGATTTTAATTTAGAGATACGGCACGGAAACAGGCCCTTCGGCCCACCGGGTCCGCGCCAACCAGCGTTCGCCGCACATTAACACTATCCTACACACACTAGGGACAATTTTTACATTCATACCAAGCCAATTAACCCACAAACCTGAATGTCGTTGGAGTGTGGGAGGAAACCAAAGTTCTTGGAGAAAACCCACTCAGGTCACGGGGAGAACATACAAACTCCGTACAGGCAGCACCCATAGTCGGGATCGAACCCGGGTCTCCGGCGCTGTCTGAAATCCATATGGATGTTGTCTATATGGATTTCAGTAAGGCCTTTGACAAGGTTCCCCATGGAAGGTTGGTTAAGAAGGTTCAATCTTTGGGTGTTAATGACGGAGTAGCAAGATGGATTCAACAGTGGCTAAATGGGAGATGCCAGAGAGTAATGGTGGATGGCTGTTTGTCAGGTTGGAAGCCGGTGACCAGTGGGGTGCCTCAGGGATCTGTGTTGGGTCCACTGTTGTTTGTCATGTACATCAATGATCTAGATGATGGGGTGGAAAATGGATAAGTAAGTATGCAGATTATACTAACATAGGTGGTGTTGTGGATGATGAAGTAGATTTTCAAAGTCTACAGAGAGATTTGGGCCATTTGGAAAAGTGGGCTGAAAGATGGCAGATGAAGTTTAATGCTGATAAGTGTGAGGTGCTACATCTTGGCAGGACAAATCAAAATAGGACGAACATGGTAAATGTTAGGGAATTGAGGAATGCTGTGGAACAGAGGGATCTAGGAATAACTGTGCATAGTTCCCTGAAGGTGGAATCGCATGTAGATAGGGTGGTAAAGAAAGCTTTTGGTGTGCTGGCCTTTATAAATCAGAGCATTGAATATAGGAGTAGGGAAGTAATGTTAAAATTGTACAAGGCAGTGGTAAGACCAATTCTGGAGTATGGTGTACAATTTTGGTCACCTAATTATAGGAAGGATGTCAACAAAATAGAGAGAGTACAGAGGATATTTACTAGAATGTTGCCTGGGTTCCAGCATCAAAGTTGCAGAGGAAGGTTGAACAAGTTAGGTCTTTATTCTTTGGAGCGCAGAAGGTTAAGGGGAGACTTGATTGAGGTCTTTAAAATGATGAAAGGGATAGACAGAGTTGACTTGGATAAGCTTTTCCCATTGAGGGTAGGGAAGATTCAAACAAGAGGGCATGACATGAGAATTAAGGGACAGAAGTTTAGGGGTAACATGAGGGGGAACTTCTTTACTCAGAGAGTGGTGGCTGTGTGGAATGAGCTTCCAGCAGAAGTGGTGGAGGCAGGATCGATTTTAACATTTAAAAGTAAAGTGGATAGGTATATGGACGGGAAGGGAATGGAGGGGTATGGTCTGAGTACAGGTAGATGGGACTAGGGGAAAATAAATGGTCGGCATGGACTGGAAGGGCCAAGAAGACCTGTTTCCGTGCTGTAATTGTTATATGGTTATATGGTTATATGGTAAAGCAGCAACTCTACCACTGCGCCACCACGACTGCCCTGATGTAGAGCGATATAGAACAAATTAATTAAAGATATGCAAAAACGTAAGGATGATAAAGGAAACAGGTCATTGTTAGCTGTAGTCTAGGTGAAAACGAGTTACAGACAATGAGACTCAACAAGGCGACATTGAACCCGGTACAATGGCTTGGGTGGGGTACGGTCTGTGAGAGAGGGGATTCAAGGATTACTTGAAGTTAGAGAAATCAAAATTCATACCACTGGGTTGTAAGCTGCCCAAGCAAAATATGAGGGTAGGTTGGAGGATCAGCACCTGAAATTTCAATGTTTTTCAGGCACAGATTCTTGATTAGTAGTGGTGTCAGGGGCTATGCAGAGAAGGCAGGAGAATGGGGTGGAGAGGGAAAGATAGATCAGCCATGATAGAATAGACTTGATGGGACGAATGGCCAAATTCTGCTCCTATCACATAGATGTAAGGGTGGAGGGAGTGATTTGTAGCTGAAGTTAGTGCGGCGTTGGGCGGCACGGTGGCGCAGCGGTAGAGTTGCTGCCTTCCAGCGCTCGCAGGCGCCAGAGACCCTGGTTCGATCCCGATCACGGTTGCTTGTCTGTAGGGTGTTGGTACATTCTCCACGTGACCTGCGTGGGTTTTCGGGTGGGTGCAGACTTGGTGGGTCGAAGGGCCTGTTTCCACGCTGTATCTCTAAACTAAGCTGAACTAAACCAAACTGTAGCCCATGGGCAAGCGGTGGCCATGGAGCTGTATCCAACACTTGACCAAGTCCAGGAGACGAAGGGGAGAAAGCCTGAAGCTGTTGGGACAGGACTTGACTTCAACTGCGACTCAGCCTCTCTCTCTGTTTTCTCTCCTTTCTGCCAAAGAACAATGTCTGGCAGGAACCAGGTTGTGCGGGGATAAGAGGACCTGTGTGGATATGAACTTATTCTGCAATGGAGAAACTGATTGCCCTGACGCCCTGGATGAAAGCGAGCAGTATTGTGGTAAGAAGGGTCTCAACCCGAGACGTCACCCATTCCTTCTCTCCAGAGATGCAATAGACAATAGGTGCAGCACCTTCGAGCCAGCACCGCCATTCAATGTGATCATGTCTGATCATCCACAATCAGTACCCCGTTCCTGCCTTCTCCCCATATCACCTGACTCTGCTATCTTTAAGAGCCCTATCTAGCTCTCTTGAAAGTATCCAGAGAACCAGCCTCCACCTGAGGCAAAGAATTCCACAGGCTCCACAAGTGTTTCCTCGTCTCCGTTCTAAATGGCTTACCCCTTATTCTTAAACTGTGGCCCCTGGGTCTGGACTCCCCCAACACCAGGAACATGTTTCCTGCCTCAAGCGCGTCCAAGCCCTTGATAATCTTATATGTTTCAATAAGATACCCTTTCATCCTTCTAAACCCCTGAGTATACAAGCCCAGCTGTTCCATTCTCTCAGCATATGACAGTCCCACCATCCCGGGAATTAACCTTGTGAACCTACGCTGCACTCCCTCAATAGCAAGAATGTCCTTCCTCAAATTAGGGGACCAAAAAGAAGGGTTTCGTCCCGAAACGTTGCCTATTTCCTTCGCTCCATAGATGCTGCTGCACCCGCTGAGTTTCTCCAGCACTTTTGTCTACTGCATCCCAATACTCCAGGTGTGGTCTCACTCAGGCCCTGTACAACTGCAGAGGGACCTCTTTGCTCCTATACTCAACTCCTCTTGTTATGAAGACAAGTCAGTTTCCTCGTGGATCAGAAGAGAAAGAGAGCATCTGGAAAACCCCAAACTACCTCTGAAGGTAGATTGTATAACAACAGTATGGCACAGGAACAGGCCTTTCAGCATTTCATTGTCCTATCTGGGACACATGACAATCAAACTCTCTTGACTCTTGACCTGTAGGTTAATTGGCATAAAAAATTTTTTGTTAATTATCCCGAGTGCACAGGATAATGCGGTCCCCCTTTAGGTTGGTGCGTGTGTATTGCAATGGTCAGAACCTAATTCCCGCTCCATATATTCCCACAGCTACACCCTGCGATGGCCAATTTCTGCTGACGGGTAACTTTGGTTCATTCCATTCGCTTAATTTCCCCAGGCCCTACGACCAGAACACCTTCTGCAAATGGATCATAAGGTGAGTGTTGACTTTTTTTTATTCAGTTTAGTTTGGAGATAGAGCGCGGAAACAGGCCCTTCGGCCCGCGGAGTCCACACCGACCAGCGTGCTGGAGGCCGGTTCTCTGGATGTTTTCAAGAGAGAGCTAGATAGGGCTCTTAAAGACAGCGGAGTCAGGGGATATGGGGAGAAGGCAGGAACTGAAGGCAGGGGTACTGATTGGGGATGATTAGCCATGGTCACTTTGAATGGCGGTGCAGGCTCGAAGGGCCGAACGGCCTACTCCTGCACCTATTGTCTGTTGTTTATTGTTTAAGAATATACTGCACACACTAGGGACAATTTACAGTGATACCAAGCCAATTGACCTACAAACCTGTCAATTACACACCTTTGGAGAGGTAACCGGAGCACCCGGGGAAAACCCACGCGGTCACGGGGAGAACGTACAAATTCCGTACCGACAAGCACCTGTGGTCAGGATTGAACCCGGGTCTCTGGCGCTGTGAGGTAGCGACTCTGCCACTGTGAAGCCCAGAGCTTCTCTGAGGGCAGCACAGTGGCACATCCAGTAAAGCCTCACCCGGTGCCAGGGACCTGGGTTCGACTCTGACCTCCGGACCTGTCCACGTGGAGTTTGCACGCTCTCCCCGTGATCCCGTGGGTTTCCTCCGGGTGCTCCGGTTTCCTCCCACAGTGTTGTTAACTGACCCTCTATAATTTGCACGCAGTGTTGGGAGTGGAAGCGGAAAGTGGGATAGTATGGAACTAATGGGAACGGGTGATCGATGGTAGGCATGGACTTGGTGGGCTGGAGGGCCTGTTTCCATGCCCAAAATGCCTCCGTTGGTAGAGGTTTTGAGTTAATGGGTGTATGACTTGCATCTGACGAGCAAACAGGTGTTTAAATCTCTCTCTAGATGGCCTAGGATTGTATGTTTCCACTTGTGGGAGAGTCTAGGACTAGAGGTCACAGCCTCAGAATTAAAGGACGTTCCTTTAGGAAGAAGATGAGGAGAGATTTCTTTAGTCAGAGACAATAGACAATAGGCAATAGGTGCAGGAGGAGGCCATTCGGCCCTTCGAGCCAGTTCAATGTGATCATGGCTGATCATCCCCAATCAGTACCCCGTTCCTGCCTTCTCCCCATATCCCCTGACTCCGCTATCTTTAAGAGCCCTATCTAGCTCTCTCTTGAAAGCATCCAGAGAACCGGCCTCCACCACCCCCGGAGGCAGAGAATTCCACAGACTCACCACTCTCTGTGAGAAAAAGTGTTTCCTCGTCTCCGTTCTAAATGGCCTACTCCTTATTCTTAAACTGTGGGCCCTGGTTTTGGACTCCCCCTACATCAAGCACATGAGGGTGGTGAGTCTGTGGAATTCTTTGCCACATAAGGCTGTGGAGGCCAAGTCAGTGGATATTTTTAAGGCAGAGATAGATAGATTCTTGATTAGTACAGGTGTCCGGGGTTATGGGGAGAAGGCAGGGGAACTGGGTTAGGAGGGAGAGATAGATCAGCCATGATTGAATGGCGGAGTAGACTCGATGGGCCAAATGGCCTAATTCTACTCTAATTACTTATGACCTTATGATCTTTTGGCCTTGAATCCTGGGTTGATATCCAAGAACACACAAATGGATTGGATGTAGATGACTCTCTCGTATGTGTGGGAAGGAATTGCAGATGCTGGATTATACCGAAGATAGACACAGAGTGCTGGAGTCACTCAGCGGGTCAGGCAGCATCTTTGGAGAAAATGGATGGGTGACGTTTCGGGATGGAACACCACCTTCAGTCTGGCATCATGTTCGGCAGAGACATTGTCGGGTGAAAGGCCAGTTCCTGTGTAAGAAGGAACTGCAGATGCTGGTTTAAACCAAAGAGAGACACCAAAAGCTGGAGTAACCCAAAGGGACAAGCAGCTGTGGTTGTAGTTTTAGAGATACAGCTCGGAAACAGGCCCACCGGGTCGGCGCCGACCAGCGATCCCCACACACTAACACTGCCCTGTACACACCAGACGCAAATTTCCCATTTGCCAAGCCAATTCAATTACATACCTGTACGCCTTTGGAGTGTGGGAGGAAACCGAAGATCTCGGAGAAAAACCCACGCAGGCCACGGGGAGAACGTACAAACTCCGTACGGATAGCACCCGTAGTCGGGATCGAAACCGGGTCTCCGGCGCTGCATTGGCTGTAAGGATGAAACTCTACCGCTGCACCACCGTGATGCAGTTTAGTTCAGTTTAGTTTATTGTCACATGTGCTGAGGTACAGTGAAAAGCTTTTGTTGCGAGCTAACCAGTCAGCGGAAAGACAATACATGATTCTATTATTCTAGGAATACAGCTGATAAAATCTTACTTGCGTGAATGAATGTGTATGTGTGTGTCCACTTGTGCTTACTTGTAGAGTTCAACCAGGCCTTTACATAAAGGTGAATTTCGCTGACTTCCAAACAACCAAAGGGAACGATACCCTTAACTTCTACCAAGGCACCGGCTCCCAGAAAGAATTAGTCGGTGAGAAACGAACGACTTTTTTTAAAAGATTGTAAACTTATTTTCTCCTACGCTGTTGTGGTGATCAATTTTGGAAAGTTGGAAAGAGTGCAGAGAAGATTAACGAGGATGACAATGGACAATAGGTGGAGGAGTAGGCCATTCGGCCCCTCGAGCCAGCACCGCCATTCAATGTGATCACGGCTGATCATACCCAATCACTACCCCGTTCCTGCCTTCTCCCCATATCCCCTGACTCCGCTACCTTTAAGAGCCCTTTCTAGCTCTCTCTTGAAAGTTTCCACCGCCCCCTGAGGCAGAGAATTCCACAGACTCACAACTCTCTGTGTGAAGAAGTGTTTCCTCATCTCCATTCTAAATGGCTTACCCCTTATTCTTAAACTGTTAACCCTGGTTCTGGACTCCCCCAACGTTGGGAACATGTTTCCTGCCTCAAGCGTGTCCAAACCCTTAACAATCTTATATGTTTCAATAAGATTCCCACTCATCCTTCTAAATTCCAGAGTGTACAAGCCCAGCCGCTCCAGTCTCTCAGCATATGACAGTTCCGCCATCCCGGGAATTAACCTTGTGAACCTACGCTGCACTCCCTCAATGGTCAGAATGTCCTTCCTCAAATTTGGAGACCAAAATTGCACACAGTATTCCAGGTGTGGTCTCACTAAGGCCCTGTTTCCAGGATTCGAGGACCTGAGCTACAGCGGGCGGCTGTGCAGGCTTGGATTTTATTTCTTGAAGTGCAGGAGGCTTAAGGGTAATTTTATAGAGTGTATAAGATAATGATTGAATGTCATTGTAAGTTTATTGGCCAAGTATTCACATACAAGGAATTTGCCTTGGTGCTCCGCCCACAAGTGACAACATGACATGCAGTGACAATTAAGAATAAAACATTATTGATTAAACATGTCAATTAAATAAAATACCAGAGCAAAGGGAGGCTACAGATTTTTGGTTGTTGAGTAGAGCTACTACTCATGGAAAAAAGCTGTTTTTATGTCTGGCTGCGGCAGCTTTGACAGTCCGGAGTCGCCTTCCAGAGGGAAGTGATTCAAAGAGTTTGTGGCCAGGGTGAGAGGGGTCAGAGATGATCTTGCCCGCTCGCTTCCTGGCCCTTGCAGTGTACAGTTCGTCGATGCGGGGAAGGTTGCAGCCAATAACCTTCTCAGCTGATCGGACGATTCGCTGCAGCCTCCGGGTGTCGTGCTTGGTGGCTGAGCCAAACTACACCATGATGGAGAAGGTGAGAACAGACTCCATGATGGCCGTGTAGATAAGGTGGTTGCGCCATCTTTTACCCAGTTTATGGGGAAATCAAGAACCAGATGATATAGGTTGAGGTGAGAGAGGGAAAGATTTATGGGGAGAAGGCAAGATAATGGGGTTGAGAGGGAAATGGGGTTGGGGACAGCCATGATAGAATGGTGGAGTACTCGCTGGGCAGAATGGCCTAATTCTGTTCCTGAACATTCCTGAATAATCAATGCTTTGAGTTTGAGTTTAGTTTAGTTTATTGTCACGTGTACCGAGGTACAGTGAAACGCTTTTGTTGCGTGCTAACCAGTCAGCGGAAAGACAACGCAACTCTTTCAAGAGGGAGTTAGATTTAGCTCTTAGGGCTAACATGAATCATGGGATATGGGGAGAAAGCAGGAACGGGGTACTGATTTTGGATGATCAGCCATGATCAAAATTCCTAAGGGGTTGGACAGGCTAGATGCAGGAAGGTTGTTCCCGATGTTGGGGAGGTCCAGGACAAGGGGTCACAGCTTAAGGATAAGGGGGAAATCCTTTAAGACCGAGATGAGAAAGACATTTTTCACACAGAGAGTGGTGAGTCTCTGGAACTCTCTGCCACAGAGGGTAGTTGAGGCCAGTTCATTGGCTATATTTAAGAGGGAGTTAGATGTGGCCCTTGTGGCTAAGGGGATCAGAGGGTATGGAGAGAAGGCAGGTACGGGATACTGAGTTGGATGATCAGCCATGATCATATTGAATGGCGGTGCAGGCTCGAAGGGCCGAATGGCCTACTCCTGCACCTAATTTCTATGTCTCTATGTATCTGCCTTTGGTGTAAACTGGCACCTGCAATTCTCTGCCTCAAGGCAGTGGGGGCCAATTCTCAATGTGCTTTCAAGAGAGAGTTAGATAGAGCTCTTAAAGATAACGGGGTCAAGGGATATGGGGAGAAGGCAGGAACGGGGTACTGATTGGGGATGATCAGCCATGAACATATTGAATGGCGGTGCAGGTTCGAAGGGCCGAATGGCCTACTCCTGCACCTATTTTCGATGTTTCTATTACAATCAAGCCATTCCCACTGTACATATGGAGGATAAAGGGAATAACATGAATAAAGTTGAGTGCGAGGCAAAGCCCAATCAAAGATAGTCCGAGCTCCCCAATGAGATAGACATTAGCTCAGAGCTGCTCTCTAGTTGGTGAGAGGATGGTTCAGTTGCCTGATAACAGCTGGGAAGAAACTGTCCCTGAATCAGGTGGTGTGCTTTTTTCACACTTCTGTTCCTCATGCCTGATGGGAGAGGGGAGAAGAGGGAGTGGCCAGGGTCCTTGATGTTGCTGCTGGCCTTGCCGAGGCAGCGTGAGGTGTAAACAGAGTCAATGGAATGAGGTCACATTCATTACTGATGGTCATTTGCCCACGGCCATTGGTTCTCTATTCCTTGCGACCTATTGCTTTGTGTCACCGCATCTTTCATCATTTTGTTTACCTTCCAAGCTATCAGACCATAGTCTTCATTTTAACCTTTAGCCTTTGGACTTTATAGTTGGAGGGTTTTGATGTTGGTGTTATTGGGCCATTTCATGGTCAGGTCAGGTCAGGGGGGGGGTCCCCCCCCGCCACGGGTACCATGTAATCCCGCGCTATCTGCTCCATGGTCGGATAGTCGGCAACTAAACCGTCCCCCCCACCTGGTTTGTCGGGTGAGGAGGGGGCTGTGGACCCCCAGCAGGACCAAGAACAAGACCCGTCAAAGGGCGGATGAGCTTCTAGTGAGCCAACGGCCATCCACACTTCAGTAGACGTTGCGATCACTGCCGTACATGGCATCGTAAGGAAAGATGATAAAGCACACACACACACACACACCAAAATCCTATACTTCCAGCTTCGGATGTCCACAGGGACTGGGGGACAGAGATGTGTGGCGTCTGTCACCATTCCCGTTGAAAACCAGCACATCAATGATTTGGATGACGGGATTCAAAGTAACATTAGCAAATATGCAGATGGCACTAAGCTGGGAGGCAGTGTGAACTGTGAGGAAGATGCTATGAGAATGCAGGGTGACTTAAACAGTTAGGGGGAGTGGGCAGATGCATGGCAGATGCAGTTTAAAGGTGAGGTTATCAACTTTGGTAGCAAAAACTGGAAGGCAGATTACTATCTAAATGGTGTCAAGTTGGGAAAAGGGGAAGTACAACGTGATCTGGGGGTCCTTGTACATCAGTCGATGAAAGTAAGAATGCAGGTACAGCAGGCAGTGAAGAAAGCGAATGGCATGTTGACCTTTATAACAAGAGGAATCGAATATAGGAGCAAAGAGGTCCTTCTGCAGTTGTACAGGGCCCTAGTGAGACCACACCCGGAGTATTGTGTGCAGTTTAGGTCCCCTAATTTGAGGAAGGACATTCTTGCTATTGAGGGAGTGCAGCGTAGGTTTACAAGGTTAATTCCAGGGATGGCAGGACTGTCATATGCTGAGAGAATGGAGCAGCTGGGCTTGTACACACTGGAGTTTAGAAGGATGAGATGTGATCTCATTGAAACATATAAGATTGTTAAGGGTTTGGACACACTAGAAGCAGGAAACATGTTCCCGATGTTGGGGGAGTCCAGAACCAGGGTCCACAGTTTAAGAATAAGGCGTGGGCAGATGCATGGCAGATGCATTTAGAATGGCCTGCTCCTGCACCTATTGTCCATTGTCTCTTGTCTATTGTCACTGTGTCGCTAATGTTATTGCGTAACATCCTAACTCTGATATGGTTTATTCAGCTTCACTCTCAGGGTCCAATCCCAGATCCGTGTGGATTTTTTCCAACCAGGCCACGGCAGAATTCCGTTCGGATAACTCTCCGTCTCCTGATCGTGGTTTCAAAGCCAGCTTCACTGCGCTTACGCCCGGCTCAGACAGCAGTAAGTATCACGATCGCTGAGCGTAGAGCGCGGCAACAGCACGGGATCAGGCCCTTCGGCGCGCAATGTCCATGCCGAATATGACGCCAAGCTGGGTGAAAGGGAGGAGGGCACGATAGGGAGGTGGTGATGCCCTGGATGTAAGCGAGTAGTATTGTGGTACAGTCATCGACCCTCTCATGTCATCCAGCGTTTGTCGGCACTGGGCCCGTACTCGCTGGAGTTTAACAGAATGAGGGGTGGACCTCATTGAAACTTACAGAATAGTGAAAGGCCTGGTCAGAGTGGATGTGGAGAGGATGTTTCCACTGGTGGGAGAGTCTAGGACCAGACCAGAGATCACACAGAGAGTAGTGAATCTCTGGGATTCTCTGCCACAGAAGGTAGTTGAGGCCAGTTCATTGGCTATATTTAAGAGGGAGTTAGATGTGGCCCTTGTGGTTAAAGGGATCAGGGGGTATGGAGAGAAGGCAGGTACAGGATGCTGAGTTGGATGATCAGCCATGATCATATTGAATGGCGGTGCAGGCTCGAAGGGCCGAATGGCCTACTCCTGCACCTATTTTCTATGTTTCTATGTTTCTATAGCCTCAGAATAGAAGGATATTCCTTCAGGAAGGAGACGGGGAGGAATTTATTTAGTCAGAGGGTGGTGAATCTGTGGAATTAATTGCTACAGAAGGTTGTGGGGGCCTAACGAATGGATATATTTTAAGACAGAGATTCCTGATCTGTACGGGTGTCAGGGGTTATGGGGAGAAGGCAGGAGAATGGGGTTGAGAAGGAGAGATAGATCAGCCACGATGGAATGACGGAGTAGACCTGATGGGCCGAATGGCCTAATTCTGCTCCTATCATTTATGACCTTATGACGCACTGTTTGTGGAAGGAGATGTTCAAAAACAATTCAGACAGCTACATGGATAGGATAAGAGGGATATGGGCCAAATTCAAGCAGGTGGGACTTATGTAGCTGGGGCATGTTGGTCAGCATGGGCAAGATAGGCCGAGGGGCCTGTTTCCACGCTGTGTGACTCGATAACTCCAGGAGTGCAATGAATTACTCCAGTGCATTAATCTAGACACGTATAATCACGATCTGACACAAATTGCTGGAGTAACTCGTTGGGTCAGGCAGCATCTCTGTAGAACATGAGCAGTGGCGGTTCGGATCGGGACCCTTCTTCAGACTGCCTGGCCCGCTGAGTTACTCCAGCGGAAACAAGGAACTGTAGATGCTGGTTTACACGAAGACAGAAAGGGGCCCTTCAACAGATTGTCGGATGGGGAGGGGAAGGGGCGGGAGTGAGAGAAAACTGTAAAAGGGGGCAGGACAAGTCATGGCAGGTAATTAGGCCAACCCAGGTGAGGGGGGAGGTTGCAAACACATGGGTCTCCTCCAAGTGCTCCAGTTCCTTCCCCCACCCCCAAACTATGTGCGGTTACGTGGATTAATTGGCCACTGTAAATTCCCCTTAGTGTGTAGGGAATGGATGGGAAAGTGGGATAACATAGAACTAGCTGGCGGCACGGTGGTGCAGCGGTAGCGTTTCTGTCTCCCAGCGCCAGAGACACCGGTTCGATCCCGACCACGGGTGCTGTCTGTACGGAGTTTGCACGTTCCCTCCCCGTGGCCCGCGTGGGTTTTCTCCGGGATCACCGGTTTCCTCCCACGCTCCAAAGACGTCCAGGTTTGTAGGCTGATTGGCTTGGTATAAATGTAAATTGTTCCCGGTGTGAGTGGGGTAGTGTTAGCGTGCGGGGATGGCTGGTCGGCGCGGACACGTTGGGCCTGTTTCTGTGCCGTATCTCTAAACTAAACTTGAGGGATACGGGCCAGACGTAGGCAGGTGGGACTAGTGTAGATGGGACATGTTGGTCAATGTGGGCAAACGATGGGCTGAACGGCCTGTTTCCATGCTGTACGACTTCATTAAGAAGGAACTGCGTATTATGACTCTTTTAGTAGGGAGGATGCTGGGTTACATCGAAGATAGACACAAAATGCTGGGGTAGCTCACCGGGTCAAGCAGCATCTCAGGAGAGAAGGACTGGGTGACATTTCAGATTGGGACTCTTCTTCTGACCGAGTTGGGAGCGGGTTGGGGGTGGGGAAGGAAACGAGAGATATAGATGGGGATATAGAGAGATATAGAACAAATGAATGAAAGATATTCAGACAAGTAACAATGCTAAAGGAATCTTGTCAGCTGTTTAAAAGTAAAGTGGATAGGTATATGGACGGGAAGGGAATGGAGGGGTATGGTCTGAGTGCAGGTAGATGGGACTAGGGGAAAATAAGTGGTCAGAACGGACTGGAAGGCCTGTTTCCGTGCTGTAATTGTTATATGGTTATATGGTTATATGGTTTGCAAAGTGGGAACGAGAAGCTGTTGGGGGAGTCCAGAACCAGGGGCCACAGTTTAAGAATAAGGGGTAAGCCATTTAGAACGGAGACGAGGAAGCACTTTTTCACACAGAGAGTTGCGAGTCTGTGGAATTCTCTGCCTCAAAGGGCGGTGGAGGCCGGTTCTCTGGATACTTTCAAGAAAGAGCTAGATAGGGCTCTTAAAGATAGCGGAGTCAGGGGATATGAGGAGAAGGCAGGAAAGGGGTACTGACTGGGGATGATCAGCCATGATCACATCGAATGGCGGTGCTGGCTCGAAGGGCCGAATGGCCCACTCCTGCACCTATTGTCTGTTGAGACTTGGGTGGGAGAGGGGTGGAGAGAGAGGGAATGCAGGGGTTACTTGAAGTTAGAGAAATCCATATTCATACTCTAAATCCATGTCCAAAGAACCACGGTGCATTTGAAACTCTGGTGTGGCCTTTCTCTGCAGATCAGGTGAAAATAGATTGCGACTTCCAAGATGGATTTTGCCACTGGAGACAAGATCCTATGAATGTGGCTGACTGGCAGAGGATAAATGGGCCGTCCTATCCTCCATTCTCTGGACCAAACGATGACCACACATATGGAAATCAATCAGGTATGATGAGTAAACTAGTCCGGGCAATCACATTGTACATACCACATGGTTACAGCAGTCAGCCAATGGCCCTTGCTTCATGCTGTTTTGCTCCATCTATCTATATATTACTAAAACTCTCATCTTGTTTGTTTCTTTGCGTGTGTGTGTGTGCCTGTCCGCCTATGTGGTCCCACAGCTACACCAAAACAGTACATGATAGCGCCTACTCACAATTGTCTTGTGGTGTATCAAGTTTCATTCAGATTGATGTTATATTTTACAAGTTAGTCACATTTTTAACTTTACAAACCCCATTCTGAGAAAAATGTCTTCCATCTGCAGTTACAGCTATGACATCATAATGGGATTGTAGCCCTGCCCGCCACAATGTTGCAATCCCAGGACACTGAGTCCTGGCAGCCCCAGCAAGTGCAATTGCATTTTTTTTTAAAGAAGGGTGAATAAGGGGAAATGAGCCGCCCCTGCATAATTGGGGGCTATGGGTAAGTGGTAGAATATTGCATTGGGGGAACAGGTTGCATTGGGGCACAAGTCCTCCCATGTGACAGGGACCCAACGGGTCCTACTGGCTCTTGTATCTTTCTTCCTTGTGTAGGAAGGACCTCCAGATGCTGGTTTAAACCGAAGATAGACACAAAATGGGGATATGGGGCAGCACGGTGGTGCAGTGGTAGAGTTGCACCACCAGAGACCCGGGTTCCAACCCGACTGAGAGTGCTGGCTGTACGGAGTTTGTACGTGCTCCCCGTGACCGCATGGGTTTTCACGTGATACTCCAGATTTTGAACATTTCAAAATCCAGCGGCGACAAAAGAAATGTTGCGACACTTGAAAATACACCGCGCGTCATACATCACATCACGTCACCACTGTATCACACCGATTTTTCGGTGACCTGATACGTCAGTCAATGATGCCGACAGTCGCCGAAAAAATCACCAAGTGGGACAGGTCCTTAAGACCCCTGATTTTGCTCCACAGCCAACAATGGACCATTGTGGGCTCCACCTTTCCCTGGTCATCGGTGCCGGCTCTGATTTGTACTGTACCTTCTCATACCTCCAGTTTCCCTCTCCCCTGACTCTCAGCCTGAAGAAGGGTCTCGACCCACAATGTCATCCATTCCATTTTCTGTAGAGATGCTGCCTGATCCGCTGAGTTGCTCCAGCTTTTTGTGTCTATCCTTGACGACTACTCTTTGGTTCCAGGGTATTACATTGGGACGCCCATGAAGATGTCTGGTATGATCATTAAGGTCCGTCTCGTCAGCCTCGAACTGTCCGCTGCATCCAAGCCTTCCTGTATCAGCTTCTGGTGGGTAAAGTACCTCACACGTACACTTTATCGTGAGATGTAGAGAAGGTCTGAACCCTTTCATCTTCAGATGGTGACAGAGTGAAGATCTTGAGAAAGCAATGGGAAATTGAAGACCAATATGGATTGTTGGATGAATGAATGAATGAATAGGTTTATTGGCCAAGTATTCACATACAAGGAATTTGCCTTGGAGCTCCACCCACAAGTGACAATGATATTACAGTGACCGTTAAGAATGACACGTAAAACATTAAACATTAAAAATAAAACATTATTGATTAAACATGTGAATTAAATAAAATACCAGAGCAAAAGGAGGCTACAGACTTTTGGTTGTTGAGTAGAGCTCCTACTCGTGGAATACAAGCGGTTTTTATGTCTGGCTGTGGCAGCTTGACAGTCCGGAGTCGCCTTCCAGAGGGAAGTGATTCAAAGTGCTTGTGGCCAGGGTGAGAGGGGTCGGAGATGATCTTGCCCGCTCGCTTTCCTGGCCCTTGCAGTGTGCAGTTCGTCGACGGAGGGAAGGTTGCAGCCAATAAACCTTCTCAGCTGATCGACGATTCGCTGCAGCCTCCGGATGTCGTGCTTGGTGGCCGAGCCAAACCAGACCAGATTTTGAGAGGTTGGAAGGAGCATAGAATGCTGAGGAATGTGTGCGTGTGTGCCGTGTTGAGTTCAGTTTTATTGTCACGTGTACCGAGGTACAGTGTAAAGCTTTTTGTGGGCGTGCTATCCAGTCAGTGGCAAGACTAAACATTACTACACCCTAGCCGTCCTCAGTGTACCGTGGCAGGATAAGGGAATAACGTTTATAGACAATGGACAATAGACAATAGGTGCAGGAGTAGGCCATTCAGCCCTTCGAGCCAGCACCGCCATTCAATGTGATCATGGCTGATCATCCCCAATCACTACCCCGTTCCTGCCTTCTCCCCATATCCCCTGACTCCGCTATCTTTAAGAGCCCTATCTAGCTCTCTCTTGAAAGTATCCAGAGAACCGGCCTCACCGCCCTCTGAGGCAGAGAATTCCACAGACTCACAACTCTCTGTGTGAAAAAGTGTTTCCTCATCTCCGTTCTAAATGGCTTTCCCTTTATTCTTAAAACTGTGGCCCCTGGTTCTGGACTCCCCCAACATCGGGAACACGTTTCCTGCCTCTAGTGCGTCTAAACCCTTAATAATCTTATATGTTTCAATAAGATCCCCTCTCATCCTTCTAAATTCCAGAGTACACAAGCCCAGCCGCTCCATTCTCTCAGCATATGATAGTCCCGCCATCCCGGGAATTAACTTGGTGAACCTACGCTGCACTCCCTCAATGAATGTGTCTAGATCGAACTAACCCCTGACCAGAGTTGACTGATTCAATGATATTTCTTTGGAGCCGTGCAGATTGGAGGGTGGCTATAGTCATTTCCCTCTGGAAGGCGACTCCGGATTGTAAAAGCCACCACAGCCAGACATAAAAACAGCTTTTTGTCCACGAGTAGTAGCTCTACTCGATGACCAAATATCTGTAGCCTCTTATGCTTAACTCATTTGCTCTGGTATTTTATTTAATTCACCCGATTAATCGATAATGTTTTACTATTAATGTTTCATGTGTCATTCTTAACTGTCACTGTATGTCATGTTGTCACTTGCGGACGGAGCAAAAAGGCAAATTCCTTGTATGTGAATACTCGGCCAAGAAAGGTAAAATTATTCACATCTATTTGCTCAGCGCACGTTTCCTGATGCCTTCTCATTTGCCTCCCCCCCCCCCCCCCCCCCCCCCCCACCCGCAGGTACCACATGTACGGAATCAGCTTTTCCCACTTGAATGTTATCATCGTTAGCGACCAAATGCGGGAGATAATGTTGGCGAAGGGGAAGAAGGCGATTACGGCGACCAGTGGAACTACGCACAGTTTACGATGAACGAAACATCAGCAGTCAGGGTCAGTCTCTCCCGGAGATAGTAACGCGCGGTTCTCCGCCCTGTTCCCCTTCCCCGAGTTCCACGCTCAAAAATCTCCCGTTGGTGAACAGTGGTCCCATTTGATTCTATTTAAAGGGCGATTTTTTTCAGCGACTTCAGTCACAGTCGTAGCAGGTCGCCAAAAAAAGTGGCGACAGGTCCCCCACCCCTCCCACCCCCACCCACGACAAGTCTACGACGACCTACCACCTAGTCGACGGCAAGCCACCGACAACCGGCGACCCAGTTGTCACGACTTTGGACGTCCACCTACGACCACACCTACGACAATCTACCGCCACAATGGCGACAACCCACGACAACCTACGTCCATCCGCGACAAGCTACGATAAGCAACGACCCTGTCGGAGACAACTGAAGACAATTCAGTCGCCGGTACCGGTCGGCGGTTGACGTAGGTAGTCGCCAATGGAATTCACCGAAGTCAGCGCCCAACCAACGTTACCTGGCGACATCCTGGCAACAACCTACGACAGGAGAAGGCAGGCAACGTCAAGCCCACTATCTCCGAATATATCAAAAGCAGCCACGAGAAGTGAAAAGTTACGACACTTGAGGGGACAACCGACAACAATACAGGCGTCACCCCGCATCACCCCGTGTGGCGACAGCCTATTTTCCAGCTGTCGGCGAACAAATTGTCTAAGTGGGACAGGCCCTTAAGTCGAGTCTGAAGAAGGGTCACCCGTTCCTTCTCTCCACTGATGCTGCCTGTCCCGCTGAGTTACTCCAGCATTTGGTGTCTATCTCAAGCAATCCTTTCCCCCTTACGCTCGCCTAATATATGCAAGTTTTCCAACGTTCTTCTCCTCACTAGTCCCTTTGGTTCGGCCAGTTTAGCGAGACAGCGTGGGAAACAGGCCCTTCGGCCCATCACGTCCCCGCCAGCCAGCGATCGCTAGCACTATCCCACGCAAACTAGGAGTAATTTACACAAGCCGATGAACTTACGAACCTTTAGTTGAGTTTAGAAATACAACAGTCCCTTAGGCCCACCGAGTCCGCGCCGACCAGCAATCACCCATACGCCCGTTCGATCCTACACACACCAGGGACAACTTACAGAACCCAATTCACCTACTAACCTGCACGTCTTTGGAGTGTGGGAGGAATGTTGAGTAGCCAGGGAAAACCCACGCGGGTCACGGGGAGAGCGTACAAACTCCGTACAGACAGCGCCCGTTGTCAGGATCGAACCCGGGTCTCTACCGCTGCGCCACAGTTGCGTGCTGCCCCTGCATCTTTGCGGACACGTAAATGCAACGACACAACAATAATTAATAATAGCATAAATTATCAATAATAATTAGCCATGCCTTAATAGTGCAAACTGAAGTTCATACTGCAACCCAAACGAAAACCTCAGTAGATGTTTGCTGAAGTAGAGTTGAGGTTAGGGGCTAGTTGAATGTTGGCTGGTTGATGTGCAGAAACTGGTCTTGAACCTGGAAGTCACGGTTCTCAGGCTCCCGATTGCAGCAGTGAGAAGAGAGTGTGGTGTGGGTCATTGATGATATTGGCTGCCTTCTTGTGGCAGAGCCTCCTGAGCATCCCTTCGATGGTAGGATAGTCGATACCTTTAGAGATACAGCGCAGAAACTGGCCCTTCGGCCCACCGGGTCCGCGCCGACCAGCGATCCCCGCATATTAAGACTATCTGACACCCACTAGGGGCAATGTTTACATTTACCAAGTCAATTAACCTACAAACCCGCACGTCTTTGGAGTGTGGGAGGAACCCGAAGATCTCGGAGAAAACCCACGCAGGTCATAGGGAGAACGTACAAACTCCGTACAGGCAGCACCCATGGTCGGGATCGAACCCGGCTCTCCGGCGCTGCGTTAGCTGTAAGGCAGCAACTCTACCGCTGCGCCACCGTGACGGCCTGTGTTGGACCGGGCAATGTCCACCACTCTCTGCAATCTTCGTCTTTCCTGGCCGATGGAGTTACTGAAAGAGGCCAGTCAGTGTACTCGCTGCCACACACCCTGCAGAGGTTTGATTGAGTATTTAATGACAAGCTAAATCTCCCCCAAACTTCTGAGGAAGTTCATGTTGCAATGTGGGACGTATGAGAGCCATTTCTACATTTCTCCGGCCACTCACATTTCTCCCCTCTCCCATCGGGCAAGAGGTACAGGAGTGTGAAAACGCACACCTCCAGGTTCAGGGCCAGTTTCTTGCCAGCTGTTATCAGGCGACTGAACCATCCTATCATCAGCTGGAGTGTAGTCCAGAACTCCAATTTCTTGATTGGTACGGGTGTCAGGGGTTATGGGGAAAGGCAGGGGAATGGGATTAGGAGGGAGAGATAGATCAGCCATGATTGAATGGCGGAGTAGACTTGATGGGCTGAATGGCCTAATTCTATTCCTATTCCTAATGTCCTCCCATTGACCTCATTGGAAAGCTTTCTTCTTCTTCTTCTTGAGTATGGCGTGCACAGCCTAAAGTTGTTAGACAACTTGTTCTGTTTGATCGCCTGTTTGTGCACGCCAGGTTGATTGCATTCGTCGAAACAGGGTGGGACCACGTGAAGGTTGCAATCTCCCACCCCATTGGAAAGCTTTGAATTATCTTTAATTGGACAAAAATATTACATCTTTGCTCTAAATGTTGCATCCTTTATCTATCTTTGGCTTGTGGACGGCTTAATTGTAATCATACAGGCAGTTTCTATACCTTCTCAAAGACCAGCTTCGATAGCCATCACTTCTCGGGAATGTGATGGAGCTGTGGTAAACGCACTCACCGCACTCTCATGATCCAACAACGAATCCTCCAGATGTTGCGCCTTGATTAATTGGTCTTTATTGAAGTGATACAGAACAAAGAAATAACTCATAACTTTCCGTTCTCAATAGCTGTTCCAATCGTCGCATATAATTCATATTAGACTGTCTTCTCATAAGTGTGTGGCGTCTCGTGTCTCGTGTGATCGTGAGATTGCGAGATCGTGAGATCGTATGATTGCGAGATCATGTGATCGTGTGATTGTGAGATTGTGCGATCGTGAGTTTGCGAGATCGTATGATTGCGAGATCATGTGATTGTGAGATCGTGTGATCGTGAGATCTTGTGGTTATGTGATCGTGTGATTGTGAGATCGTGAGATTGTGTGAACGTGAGATCGCGTGATCGTGAGATCTGGTGGTCATGTGATCGTGTGATTGTGAGATCGTGTGATTGTGAGATCTTGTGGTTATGTGATCGTGTGATTGTGAGATCGTGAGATTGTGTGAACGTGAGATCGTGTGACCGTGAGATCTTGTGGTCATGTGATCGTGTGATTGTGAGATCGTGAGATTGTGTGAACGTGAGATCATGTGATCATGTGATTGTGAGAATGTGTGAACGTGAGATCATGAGTGTGAGATCTTGTGGTCATGTGATTGCGAGATCGTGAGATCATGTGATCGTGAGATCATGAGCGTGTGATCGTGTGATCGTGGTAAAAACTGTTAGCCTTCATCTCCCTTGAGACAAACTGCAACTCAAATCTATGCGTCTGCGCTGGTCTCCTCCACAGTAGACACACCCCGCTACGTATCAAATCCCACCTACAAACGTACAGGCAGATAAAAACTAAAAAAATATTAGACATGGCTGAAGCTTAATGGCTCCTACAGTAATCATGTATAGTTTACTGGATAGCACGTAAACAAAACCTTTTCCCGATAGCACAGTACACGTGACAAGAATAATAGCCTAAACTAAACAACAAAGTCAAAGTCAATTTTATTCGGCACCTGCACCCGAAGGTGCAGTGAAATGAATTTGCCAGCAACGACACACTTGAAAAAGAACGCAGGATACACAATAGGATTGAACACAGACATCCGCCACAGCATTCTTCACTGTGGTGGAAGGTGACAAAGTTCAGCCCGTCCTCCTCCCTTTGTTCACCCGTGGTCCGTGCCATGAACCCTCCGTAGTCGCCGGTACGGAAGGCCGGATGTACAGACTACTCCACCAGTCTCCATCAGACTGTACCACAGCTCCATCACATTCCCGAGAAGTAATGGCTATCGAAGTTGGCCTTTGAGAAGGTCTGGAAACTGCCTTTATGATTACAACTGCAATGTGTCGATGACCAGATCGTGCGATATGATCCTGCAAGTACGAATGTCATCCTTCCGTGTTGGGACATATGACAATAAAACACTCGAGACAGCGTGGAAACAGGCCCCTTGGTTCACAGAGACCGCCCCGACCAGCTATCACCCTCTGCGTTATCACTATCCTACACGCTGGGGACAATTCACAATTTACATAAACCCGTACAAACCTGCTCCTCTTCAGAGAGTGGGAGGGAACCGGAGCACCCGGAGAAAACCCACGCGGTCACGGGGGAGAACGATCGATCTCCGTATAGACAGCATCCACAGTCAGGATCGAACCTGTGTCTACAGTACTGCTGCGCCACCACGCTGCCCTGATGAGTTAGGTTGGAACTAATATGGTTGGAACTAATCAGGTTGGAACTTATAACTAAATCCTAGTTTAATTACCAATTAACCTACAAAACTATAAGGTCCTTTTCCCCAGTTCGTTTAGTTTAGCTTAGAGATACAGCGCGAAAAACACGCCCTTCGGCCCACCGAGTCCACACCGACCAGCGACCCCCAAGCATTAACACTATCCCACACCCACACTAGGGACAATTTAAATTTATAACAAGCCAATTAACCCTGTACGTCTTTGGAATGTGGGAGAAAACCCATGCGGTCACGGGGAGAACGATCGATCTCCGTATAGGCAGCACCCGTAGACAGGATCGAACCGGGCGCTGTAAGGCAGCAGCAACTCTGCCGCTGCGCCACCGTGCCTCCCCAACCCTTGATGATGTATTTTTGGGCTGTTGACCGCAGGATTAATATTCTGGCCACTGCCAGTGTGAAGGGAGAGGTGAGCCTGCGGTGTTTGTTAACGAGACTTGCTTTCTGCATGTCCATCTCTCAGGTTGTCTTCGAAGCTGAGCGAGGTTATGGGACGATGAACGAGGTCGCTCTGGATGATATTTCCCTGACAAGCGGCGCCTGCAACGACAGCGGAATCGTCGAGCCGACAGCCAAGCCGAAGCCCACGCCACCCCCTGCCGGAGCCAGTGAGTGCCAACATTGTATCTACCAGATGGCGGCACGGCGGTAGATTTGCTGCCTCACAGCGCCAGGCACCCGGGTTCGATCCTTACTACGAGTGATGTCTGTACGGAGTTTGCATGTTCTCCCCGTAACCTGCGTGGGTTTTATCCGGGTCGTAACGCTAACGGCAGGTACTCGGGAAATGCAAGTAAGCTCGGGAAGACTCATGAAGATTTTTCAACATGTTAAAAAATGTCCACGAGAGCCCCGTGTACCTACGAGCGGCCATTACTGTAATTCTCTGAGTTTGAATCAGAAGAAACATAGAAACATAGAAATTAGGTGCAGGAGTAGGCCATTCGGCCCTTCGAGCCTGCACCGCCATTCAATATGATCATGGCTGATCATCCAACTCAGTATCCCGTACCTGCCTTCCCTCCATACCCTCTGATCCCCTTAGCCACAAGGGCCACATCTAACTCCCTCTTAAATATAGCCAATGAACTGGCCTCAACTACCCTCTGTGGCAGAGAGTTCCAGAGACCCACCACTCTCTGTGTGAAAAAAGTCCTTCTCATCTCGGTCCTAAAGGAATTTCCCCTTATCCTTAAGCTGTGACCCCTTGTCCTGGACCTCCCCAACATCGGGAACAATCTTCCTGCATCTAGCCTGTCCAACCCCTTAAGAATTTTGTAAGTTTCTATAAGATCCCCTCTCAATTCTAGAGAGTATAAACCGAGTCTATGCAGTCTTTGTTCATAAGACAGTCCTGACATCCCAGGAATCAGTCTGGTGAACCTTCTCTGCACTCCCTCTATGGCAATAATGTCCTTCCTCAGATTTGGAGACCAGAACTGTACGCAATACTCCAGGTGTGGTCTCACCAAGACCCTATACAACTGAAGTAGAACCTCCCTGCTCCTATACTCAAATCCTTTTGCTATGAAAGCTAACATACCATACATAACATACCATATAAGAAACTCGGGAGAACTCTTGAATGAGCTCATACCGTGGGACAGCCCCATAAGGGAAACGGGAAACTAGAGGTAGGAAAAGGTACAGAACAAATCAGAGCCGACACTGACGACCAGGGAAAGGTGGAGCCCACAATGGTCCATTGTTGGCTGTGGAAGAGGTGATAACGAAGGGGTACGGACAGTAAAACTAGCAGGACGACCAGGGTGGGAGAGGAACAGAGAGGGAGGGAATGCAAGGGTTAATTGAAATGAGAGAAATCAATATTTATACTCTCAGCGTCTGTGGTGAGGATCGAACCCTGGTCTCTGGCGCTCTACCGCTGTGCCACCGTGCCGCCCCAATCTGGGATCTGGGCGTCACTGTCATTACATCTCTGTGTGTCGTGGCGCGCGCTGCCTTCAATAAACAGATCCCTCATCCTACAGCTGACTGCGGAGGCCCGCTGGAACTGAGCAAACCGAACACCACTTTCAGTTCCGTCAATTATCCCAGGAACTATGTGGACAACGCATTCTGTAAGTCAGCCTTTCCTCCGCGATCTCTCATCTTTTGGTATTTGTTCAGCGTTTACTGGGCTAGGAGGACACGTTCACAGTTCACGAGTTGCAGGAGCAGAATTAATCGCCGGGATGGTGGGACTGTCATATGTTGAGAGAATGGAGCGGCTGGGCTTGTACACTCTGGAGTTTAGAAGGACGAGGGGGGATCTTATTGGAACAGATAAGATTATTAAGGGTTTGGACACGCTAGAGGCAGGAAACATGTTCCCGATGTTGGGGGAGTCCAGAACCAGGGGCCACAGTTTAAGAAGAAGGGGTAAGCCATTTAGGACGGAGACGAGGAAACACTTTTTCACACAGAGAGTTGTGAATCTGTGGAATTCTCTGCCTCAAGGCAGTGGAGGCCGGTTCTCTGGATGCTTTCAAGAGAGAGCTAGATAGGGCTCTTAAAAATAGTGGAGTCAGGGGATATGGGGAGAAAGCAGGAACGGGGTACTGGTTGGGGATGATCAGCCATGATCACATTGAATGGCGGTGCTGGCTCGAAGGGCCGAATGGCCTACCTCTGCACCTATTGTCTGTTGTGGGTAGGGGACAAGTTTAAAGGAGATGTGCGGGGCAAGTGTTTTAGGCAGAGGGTGGCGGGTGCCTGGAACACGGTGGAGACAAGAGCGGAACTCGCTATCAAAACATTGAGGGGACGGGGGGGGACACAATTTTTTGGCGGGCGCGCGCGCGCGCACACACAGACACAGACACAGACACAGACACGCGCGGCTTCGGAGGCTCAATCCAGCGCTAAATGCAGCTCAACTCGGTCTGTCTCGCCGGGTTAACTACAGCCCTGACTGGACTGACGGGACACCAGCGCCGCTTCTCCGCACTGCGCATATTTCCCGCAAGCCCAGGCAGGTTTAGCGCTGTTTCTCCGCGCTGCGCTGTGGGCCTGGAGGGGGTACAGCTCCCGTTGACTGCCGACCTCTCTGGCCATCCATGGGGGGGGGGGGGGGGGGGGGGGCACTCGGATGGGGACGGCCGGGATCGATCTTGGCTGTGGATGAGGCGCAGGTCTGTGCCACGTCTCCCTCCTCCAATCACCGCACTCTATCCCCAGTCCCACCCCCCACTCCTCCCTCCTCCAATCACCGCG
The DNA here is from genome assembly GCA_963514005.1 of Raja brachyura. The sequence continues at coordinate 4,621,067 of OY740792.1, read as the reverse complement.
CTCTATCCTCAGTCCCACCCCCCCACTCCTCCCTCCTCCAATCAGCACGTTGAATCATCATGTCCCGCCCCCATTGCCTGCTGACCGACGTCTCCCTCGTCCAATCGGCGCCCTCGGTCAGCAGTCCCACCTCCACTGTCTCGCGAAAAGCGGAGATTTTAAAATCCGGATGACAAAAACTTGGGGGGGGATGTTCCCCACCTCTCAAAACATGGGGGGGACGTGTCTCCTCTGCCCCCCCCCCCTCCCCCTCGTGTTTTACGCCCCTGGGTGGAGGTAGATACGAGAGTGGCATTTAGATAGGAACATGGATATGCAGTGAATGGAGGGATATGGATCGCATGCAAGAAGAGGAAATTCGTCTATCTTGGCATCAGACTAATAACGTTTAGTGCAAGGTAAAGCCAGCAAAGTCCAATCAAAGGTAGTCCGAGGGTCACCAATGAGGTAGATAGTGGTTCAGCACTGCTCTCTGGTTTGTGGAATGATGGTTCATTTGCCTGATAACAGCCGGGATGTCCACACATCATGTTTTGTTCAGTTATTCTGTGTAGGGTCGCCAACTTTCTCACTCCCAAATAAGGGACAAAAGGTCAAAATACGGGACCAATTCCCTGACGGCAATTCGCTGACCGACTGGGCCGTGGCTGGGTGAATGATGAGTTGGGCCCGGGTGCTGGACTGCACACAAAGCCCAGCCGGCGGGCCAGCTGAGGAGTTTTGGCCCGGGGGCCGCGCGCAAAGTCCGGCGCCCCGTCCAACTCGTGAACCGATGATCGGCCGTGAGAAGGAGGGACGGTGGTGGTGCCGGCGGTCAGCGAAGGTCCGAAGGTTGGACAGCTGGCCGGGCTGCCGACCGACTGACTGACGGGGCCACGGGCGAGGCACTGCTGCTGCTGCTGCTGCTGCACTCCATGGGCTGCACTACGTCGGGACGGGTGAGGCGGGGCTGGACACGGCGCTGCAACCCGGCAGTCCCCTCGACCCGAGTAGTAGCGGTCAAATACGGGACAAGGGAGAAACCAATTGTCCTTATGGGACAAACCAATTTAGCCCAAAATACGGGATGTCCCGGCTAATGCAGGACAGTTGCTAACCCTAATAGTGGGCCGAAGGGCCTGTTCCTGTGCTGCACCCATTCTATGTTCTGTCATCATTTCAGGTACCTGGTATCTCATCGCAGAGAAGGGGGAAAATATTCAGCTGCACTTTGAGGACTTCAACGTGGAAGAGATTTACGATGTGGTGGAAGTCCGTGATGGAAGTGGGAACGACTCTCTCCTGATGGGTAAGAGGAATCCGACCCAGCAACCCTGGGAATCCTACCCTTTTTCAATCTTTTTGTGAATCTGTGGAATTCTCTGCCACAATAGACAATAGGTGCATGAGTAGGCCAATCGGCCCTTGGGGCCAGCACCGCCATTCAAAATGATCATGGATGATCATCCACAATCAGTACCCCATTCCTGCCTTCTCCCCGTGTCCCCCGACTCCAGTATCTTCAAGAACTCTCTCTTGAAAGCATCCAGAGAAATGGCCTCCACTACCTTCTGAGGCAGCGAATTCCACAGATTCACAACTCTCTGGGTTAAAAAGTTTTTCCTCATCTCTATTCTAAATGGCCCACCCCTTATTCTTAAAAAGTGGCCTCTGGTTCAGGACTCCCCCAACATCGGGAACATGTTTCCTGCCTCCAGCGTGTCCAAACCCTTAATAATCTTATATGTTTCAATAAGATCCCCTCTCATCCTTCTAAACGCCAGAGTGTACAAGCCCAGCCGTTCCATTCTCTCAGCATATGACAGTGTTCTCCAGAGTTGCCGCCTCAACCACTGAGTTACTCCAACACTTTGTGTCTTTATTTGTAAACCAGCATCTGCAGTCACCTTATTTCTACCTGAAACATTAATTTGTTTTCACTCTCTGCCTCTAAGAGTGTGGAACGATTATAATATGTGACTGTAGATCTGCTTCTGTGACCAGCGCGCAAATAGTCTCCTGGGCTGGGCGCCATCTTGGAAGCTTTTCCTCAGAACCGCTGCTAATAATTTCCGGCCTTTGATTCCAGCGTTTATTCCAAAATTCTTTCAGATGCATGATTTTACATTTCCTGTATCAGTGCATCAGTTCCCTCTGCAAACATGTCATAAGGAATAGGAGTAGAATTAGGCCACTCGGCCCATCAAATGTACTCTGCCATTCAATCATCTCTTCCTCCTAACCCCATTCTCCTGCCTTCTCCCCATAATACGCCCGTACTAATCAAGAATCTATCTATCTTTGCCTTAAAAATATCCACTGACTCGGCCTCCACGGCCGTCTGTGGGAAAGAATTCCACAGATTCACCACCCTCTGACTAAAGAAATTCCTCCTCATCTCCTTCCTACAAGAACGTCCTTTAATTCTGAGGCTGTGGCGTCTGGTCCTAGACTCTGCCACTAGTGGAAACATCCTCTCCACATCCACTCTGTCCAAGCCTTTCATTATTCTGTATGTTATGGCGGGCGAATAAGCAAGCCACGCGTGGTGGAAAAAAAAAGATCTTTGTTAACACAGTAAAGAGATCAGCACGCACGCGAATGGGGGAAGGTTAACCCGGGTTCATTATATATACCAGGGCACACCCCAAAACTCCGTGACAACTCCTTAAGGGCCTGTCCTACCAGCATCCGACTCCATGCGATGAGCGCGATCAAACTAGAAGCGGGGGCCACGCGGAGGTCGGGTGATCCCCTGTACAGGGCCGTTCCCACCAGCATGCGCCTGCATGCGGCAAGCACGACCAAACCGGCAGCGGGGGCCGCGCGGAGGTGGGGTGAGTGGCGCAACGCGGCGCAAAGTGAGGCGAACTTGGAGCGAAGTCTTAAAGGTAAGTTCACCAGGACAGAGAGGGGCACACAGAGAGGGGCACAGAGGCACACACAGAGAGGCCCACGGAGCCACACACATAGAGGGTCACGGAGGCACCTACAGATAGGTTCATGGAGGCACGACGTCGAGACGGTGTGTAATGCGTCGAGGCGACTGCGAGCCAACAAGCCGTTGCCGCGCGGAATTTTTGAACATAGTCAGTTTTTCGGAGCCCCGCGCGATGTCGGGCCGAACTCCGCACAATTCTGCACGGCTCTGGCGATCGAAGTGGGACTGGCCCCGCGATGCCGGATGGCTCAAGCGACCACGTTAGGTCGCGCTCATCGCACAGAGTTGCACGCTAGTGGGATAGGCCCTTTAACGTGTCCCTGACCCCGACTGCCGAGGGTTCGCACAGTAAGTGCCCTAACCACCGGGTGGCGCCACAATGTTTCAATAAGGTGTCCCCTCATTCTTCTAAACTCCAGCGAGTGTAAGCCCAGTACCACAAACGCTCATCGTAGGTTAACCCACTCATTCCTGGGATCATTCTTGTAAACCTCCTCTGGACCCTCTCCAGAGCCGGCACCTCCGTCCTCAGAATTGTTCACAGTATTCCAAATGCGGCCTTATCAGTGTCTTATAAGCCTCAGCATTACATCCCTGTTTTTGTATTCTAGCCCTCTTGGAATTAATGCTAGTGTTGTGTTTGCCTTCCTTACTACTGATTCGACTTGCAGATGAACCTGTTGGCCAGCAGATGGCTCTTCAACATAAGATTCAAAAGACGGACACAAAATGCTGGAATAAATCACAGCGGGTCATAGAAACATAGAAACATAGGTGCAGGAGTAGGCCATTCGGCCCTTCGAGCCTGCACCGCCATTCAATATGATCATGGCTGATCATCCAACTCAGTATCCCGTACCTGCCTTCTCTCCATACCCCCTGATTCCCTTAGCCACAAGGGCCACAACTAACGCCCTCTTAAATATAGCCAATGAACTGGCCTCAACTACCCTCTGTGGCAGATAATTCCAGAGACTCACCACTCTCTGAGTGAAAAATGTTTTCCTCATCTCGGTCCTAAAGGAATTCCCCCTTATCCTTAGTCTGTGACCCCTTGTTCTGGACCTCCCCAACATCAGGAACAATCTTCCTGCATCTAGCCTATCCAACCCCTTAAGATTTTTGTAAGTTTCTATAAGATCCCCTCTCAGTCTTCGAAATTCTAGCGAGTACAATCCAAGTCTATCTAGTCTTTCCTCATATGAAAGTCCTGACATCCCAGGAATCAGTCTGGTGAACCTTCTCTGTATCCCCTCTATGGCAAGAATGTCTTTTCTCAGATTTGGAGACCAAAATATATGCAATACTCCAGGTGTGGTCTCACCGAAACCCTGTACAACTGCAGTAGAACCTCCCTGCTCCTTTACTCAAATCCTTTCGCTATGAATGCTAACATACCATTTGCTTTCTTCACTGCCTGCTGCACCTGCATGCCTCAGGTCGGGCAGCATCTCTGCTGAAAAGGATTCGGTGATGTTTCGGGTCGAGACCCTTCTTATGACTGAGAGTCGGGGGAAAGGGGAATGGGAGATATTGGCAGTACTTAGGAGAATTCTTGCTATTGAGGGAGTGCAGCGTAGGTTTACAAGGTTAATTCCCGGGATGGCGGGATTGTCATATGCTGAGGGAATGGAGCGGCCGGGCTTGTACACTCTTGAATTTAGAAAGATGAGATGTGATCTTATTGAAACATATAAGATTATTAAGGGTTTGGACACGCTAGAGGCAGGAAACATGTTCCCGATGTTGGGGGAGTCCAGAACCAGGGGCCACAGCTTAAGAATAAGGGGTAAGCCATTTAGATCAGAGATGAGGAAACACTTTTCATAGGGTGGAACTCATTGCCACAGAGGGGTGCAGAGCCCAAGTCAGTGGGTAGTTCTGAGGCAGAGATAGACAAATTCTTGATTAGAATGTGTGTCAAGGGTTATGGGGAGAAGGCAGGAAAATGGGATTAGGAGGCAGAGACGGATCTGCCATGATTTTTTGCACAGAGAGTTGTGAGTCTGTGGAATTCTCTGCCTTAGAGGGCGGTGGTGACCCAGGCTCAGTTCAAGTTGGGACCCTTCTTCAGACTGATGATTGGGGTTGAGAACCTTCTTCCGACTGACCTCAGAGTCCGAAGAAGGTTCCCGACTCGAAACGCCACCCGTCCCTTTTCTCCGGAGATGCTGCCTGACCCGCTGAATTACTCCAGCACTTAAGCGATAGGTGGATACCGGTGAAGGGGCACTTCCTGAGAAGATTACGGAGATGCTGCGTGTCGAAGAGGATTCTCCCAAACTTCTACAGGTGCACGGTGGAGAGCATTCTGACTGTTTGCATCGTGGCCTGGTTCGGCAACTTGAGCATCCAGGAGCGGAAAAGACTGCAAAAAGTTGTGAACACTGCCCAGTCCATCACCGGCTCTGACCTCCCCACCGTCGAAGGGATCGATCGCAGTCGCTGCCCAAAAAGGCTGCCAACATCATCAAAGACCCACACCACCCCGGCCACACACTCATCTCACCACTGCCATCAGGAAGAAGGTGCAGGAGCCTGAAATCTGTAACGTCCAGGTTCAGGAACAGCTTCTTCCCCACAGCCATCAGGCTATTAAACACCACAACGAATAAGCTCTGAGCTCTGAAATGGCAAAAGACTATGTGAAAAATATACATCTTCTAGATGCGCTGGGATGCATCCTCAGTGATGTGACCTGGGGTCATCGGGTATTTCGGGTCTCACAACATCAGACACCCTCGCCCAGGCGACCCAGCCGCGGTTGATCAGGCCCCGACTTGCGTCCCAGCAGCAACCGCCCACGGATCAGCCATCTTAATAACCACTCTGCAGGGGTTGGGAGACTCTAGTGCTTGGAGGGACTGGGCTCTGTGGGGTGACTCCCGGCCGGGCTCCTCCTGCGTCTCACCAGGTTCAAGGCCTGTGCGTGCGCTGCACCTCTTTCTCCTTCTCCGAGCATTTCATTCTCGCCTGATGGATGTTTAGGCCACGATGGTTCATTAGGCCTTTCCGTAGCTTTGTTGGGTGTCTTTCTCACAAAAGACACAGACTGGGGTGCTAACCCAGCCTTTCCTGGGTGCCGTCTTTCCGTGTCGTCAACTGTCTCTCCAGTAGTGTTATTGCACTATATTTGTTATTTATTGAACTTTTTGTTTCATCTCCTCCCCCATTATGTACCATGTTTACATATTCACATATTCCGTCGTGCTGCAGTGAGTTAAGGGCCTGTCCTACATGGGCGTCATTTGCGCGTCACGCAGATGGCGCGCAAAGATTTTGTACGTCCCAAAATCTCTGGGCACCGCGCGCGACCGCTCGTCACTGCCTATGTCACGTTGCACCGTGCGCGCGTAATACGCACCGTGTGCGCATCACGATGTGGCGTAAATTACGCACAAATTACGCACAAATAATGCCCAAGTGGAACAGGCCCTTAAGAGTTTCATTGTCCCGTATGGAACATATGACAATACAATACTCTTGACTCTTAACTCTTGATCGGGAGGTGGGTGGAGTAAGTGACTCTGAAGGCTGGAGGCGAAGAGATGACAAAAAGGGGGTCGGATGAGGAGAGAAGAGGAGTGCAATGGGAATTCCAAGGGAGGGAACATGGAAGGGGTAGGAGATGGGGATGAGAGATCCAGAGGAAGGGAAATTGAAAGGTACAGGATGACTGGGTGAAGGAAGATGGTGGTGGAAATGGGTATACATTATGGTGGGGAGGGGGGAGGTGGGGGCGGGCGGGGAGGTGGGGGGGGCTATTACTTAAGATTGGCGAGACCAAGCGCTGTCCATAGCGCTGTGTTGTAGGCTACCCAAGCGGAATATGAGGTGCTGTTCCCCCGATTTGCTCGTGGCATCGCACTGGCAACGGAGGAGGCCCAGGACGGAAAGGTCAACGAGAGATCGGCACAAAATGCTGGAGTAACTCAGCGGGACAGGCAGCATCTCCGCAGAGAAGATTCGAATGGGTGCGTTTCGGGTCAAGACCCTTTCTTCAGAGTTACCACCCGAAAAACGTCACCCATTCCTTCCCTCCGGAGATGCTGCCGGTCCCGCTGAGTGACTCCAGCGTTTTTGTCTCTACCTTCGATTTAGTCCAGCATCCGCAGTTCCTCCCGAAGGAGGACAAAGTCAATATGGGAATGGGAAGGGGAGAATTTTCCGATGAACCTTCCAACTGTGGGGAATGGGCTGAGGAGAAACAAGAAACAAGGATATTTTTCCCGGTGATGATTCCCAGATTCTTGATTAGTACGGTTGTCAGGAGTTACGGGGAGAAGGCAGGAGAGTGGGGTTAGGAGGGAGAGATAGATCAGCCACCAGGCGGAGTAAAGGGCCGAATGGCCTGATTCTGTTCCTATGACTAACAAACATGATCCAATGAGAAAGGAACTGTTGGAAAAAGCTAAAATTGATATTTTTTGTCCATTGATCACAGCCGTATTAACGGGCAGAGGGCCATTTGAGGACTTCTTCTCCACCAGGAATGGGATGACAGTCCTTTTCATCTCAGACAAGATGGGAACCAGGAGCGGGTTCCAGGCGAATTTCACCACAGGATATCACTTGGGACAACCAGGTAAACGGTTCCTACCCCGTACGCCCGCGTCACTAGGAACAACCGGGGCGGCACGGTGGCGCAGCGGTAGAGTTGCTGCCTCACAGCGCCAGAGACTCGGGTTCGATCCTAACTACGATGTGCCGTCTGTACGGAGTTGGTACTTTCTCCCTGTGACCTGCGTAGGTTTTCTCTGGTAGCTCCGGTTTTTCCCGCCCTCCAAAGACGTACAGGTTTGTAGGCTGATTGGCTTTGGTAAAATTGGGTCATTCGGCCCATCAAGTCTACTACACCATTCAAACATGGCTGATCTACCTCTCCCTCCTAACCCCATTCTCCTGCCTTCTCCCTATAACCCCTGACACCCGTATTAATCAAGAATCTATCTATCTCTGCCTTAAAAATATGCATTGTCGTCCTCCACAGCCGTCTGTGGCAATGAATTCCACAGATTCGCCTCCCTCTGGCTAAAGAAATTCCTCCTCAACTTCTTAAAGGAACATTTTCTTTAATTCTGAGGCTGTGACCTCTAGTCCTAGACTCACTAGTGGAAACATCCTCTCCACATCCACTCTATCCAAGCCTTTCACTATTTGGTACATTTCAATAAGGTTCTCCCTTCATCCTTCTAAACTCCAGCGAGTACAGGCCCGTCAAACGCTCATCATATGTTAACCCACTGATTCCTGGGATCATTCTTCTAAACCACCCTCTGGAGCCTCTACAGAGCCGGCACATCCTTCCTCAGATATGGTGCCCAAAATTGCTCACAGTGCTCCAAATGCGGCCTGACCAGCACCTTATAGAGCCTCAGCATTCTATCCCTGTTTTTGTATTCTAGCCCTCTTCAAATAAATTCTAGTATTGCAGCTGCCTTCTTTACTACTGGTTCGACTTGCAGATTAGCTCTTTGGCAATCCTGCACCCGCACTCCCAAGTCCCTTTGCACCTTTGATAGAGCTCTTAAAGATAGCGGAGTCAGGGGATATGGGGAGAAGGCAGGAATGGGGTACTGATTGTGGATGATCAGCCACGATCACAGTAAATGGCGGTGCTGGCTCAAAGGGCCGAATGGCCTACTCCTGCACGTATTGCCTATTGTATATTGTCTTTCCATTTAGAAAAAAGTCTATGCCTTTATTCCTACTACCAAAATGCATGACATGGCAGCTCGTTCCATACACCCACCACCCTTTGTGTCAAACAGTTGCCCCTCAGGTTCCTATGAAATCTCCCCCCTCCTCCCCTTAAACCAATGTACATCTGGTTCTTGAATCCCCTACTGGGTAAAAGACGTGTGGGAAGGAACTGCAGTTGCTGGTTTACACTCAAGACAGACACAAAATGCCGGAGTAGCTCTCTGGAGAAATGGAATAGGTGACTCTCTTTCGTTTCTCTCTTCCTTGACTCTCAGTCTGAAGAAGGGTCTTGACCCGAAACGTCACCCATCCTTTTCCTCCAGTGATGCTGTCTTTAGTATAGACCAGCATCTGCAATTCTTTGCATCGACAGCTTTCCACAGATGCTGCCTGACCCACTGAGTTTTCTGTCTATCTCCTGGATAAATCTGTCTATCCCTGCGCATTTACCCTATCAATTCACGGCGGTCACGGTGGCGCAGCGGTAGTGTTGCTGCCTTACAGCGAATGCAGCGCTGGGGACCCGGGTTCGAACCCGACTACGGGTGCTGTCTGTACGGCGTTTGTACGTTCTCCCCGTGACCCGCGTGGGTTTTCGCCGAGATCTTCGGTTTCCTCCCACACTCCAAAGACGTACAGGTTTGTTGGTTAATTGGCTTCGCTAAATGTAACAATTGTCCCTAGTGGGTGTAGGATAGCGTTAGTGTGCGGGGATCGCTGGTCGGCGAGGACCCGGTGGGCCGAAGGGCCTGTTTCCGCGCTGAATCTCGAAACTAAACTAAACTAAATCCCCCTCATGATCTTGTACACTCTTCATCTGCCTAACGTTCCCTCATCTGATATCTCCTCTTTGCCTCTAGCTCCATGTTCGTCTGGTGAATACCAGTGTGGAAATGGTCAATGTGTCTCCATGACAAAGCTCTGCGATGGTCAGCTCGACTGTGGAGATGGCTCTGATGAGGGGGACAACTGCGGTAAGATGCTCCAGTCTCCGCCACCCTCACACCCCCCCCTGTGTCCCACATCATAAAAGCAGGAAGGCACACTAACGCAGCTGATAGAGCCACTGCCTCGCAGTGCCAGGGACCTGCCTTCGGACCTGACATCGGGTGCTGTCTGTGTGGAGTTTGCATGTTTTCCCTGTGTGGCTGCGTGGCTTTTGTACGGGTGCTCCGGTTTCCGCGCTGTATACCTAAAGTCGAAAGTAAAGTCTTAAGTTTGGAGGGATAGACAATAGACAATAGACAATAGGTGCAGGAGTAGGCCATTTGGCCCTTCGAGCCAGCACCACCATTCAATGTGATCATGGCTGATCATCCCCAATCAGTACCCCGTTCTTGCCTTCTCCCCATATCCCCTGACTCCACTATTTTTAAAGAGCCCTATCTAGCTCTCTCTTGAAAGTATCCAGAGAACCGGCCTCCGCCGCCCTCTGAGGCAGAGAATTCCACAGACTCACCACTCTATGTGAGAAAAAGTGTTTCCTCGTCTCCGTTCTAAATGGCTTACCCCTTATTCTTAAACTGTGGCCCCTGGTTCTGGGCTCCCTCAACTCCCCCAACATCGGGAACATGTTTCCTGCCTCTAGCGTGTCCAAATGGATATGGACCAAAAGCGAGCAAACTGAGTTAAATCCGGTTTCCTCCCACACTCCAAAGACGTGCAGGTTTGTAGGTTAATTAGCTTTGGTAATTCAGAGGTTGTACAAAAAATGTCCCTAGTGCGTGGGATAGTGCTGGTGTACAGGGTGATCAGTGATGACCAAGTAGGTTTCTAGCTCACACCCCAGCGGTATGAACATTGACTTCTCTAACTTCAAGCAACCCTTGCTTTCACTCTCTCTCCATCCCCCCACCTTCCCAGTTCTCCCACCAGTCTGTCTCCGACTACATTTTATCTCTGTTTGCTTTTTTGCTACTTTCTCCCAGCTAACAAAGATCTTTTAGTTTAGTTCGGAGATACAGCGCGGAAACAGGCCCTTCGGCCCACCGGGTCCGTGCCGACCAGCGATCCCCTATCCTACACCCACTATGGACAATTTTTACATTTACCAAGCCAGTTAACCTACAACCCTGTACGTCTTTGGAGTGTGGGAGGAAACCGACGATCTAGGAGAAAACCCACGCAGGTCACGGGGGGGACGTGCAAACTCCGTACAGACAGGCACCCGCAGTCGGGATCGAACCGAGGTCTCCGGCGCTGCATTCGCTGTGAGGCAGCAACACTACCGCTGCGCCACCGTGACTGCCCATTCTATTCTGCATTCTCCTAGATCTCATTCCCTTTGCCCTGTTTTCACACCTTACACTTCCTTATCTATGTACCTCACTCTCCTCTGACATCAGTCTGAAGAAGGGTCTCGACCCAAAACGACACCCCTCCCTTCTCTCCAGAAATGCTGCCTGTCCCGTTGAGTTACTCCAGCATTTTGTGTCTATCTTAGGTTTGTAGGTTAACTGGCCCTCTGTAAAATATGTAGGGAGTGGCTGAGAAAGTGTGACATGTGTTTGATGGGACATGATGGTCAGTGTGGGCAAGCTGGGCCCAAGGGCCTGTCTCCACATTGTGTATGACTCTACGACTCGAAATGAGTAGGAAAAAGACCTAAGCCCATTCCTTCGATGCGGAGATGCTTCCTGCACTTTGTACCTGTCTTCGATGTAAACCAGCGGCTGCAGTTCCTTCCTACACAAAAAGCTACGCTTCCTTATGTTCGAACATCTCATGCGTATTTTTAAAACAATTGCCTAACTCTTCAGTTTCACAAGACTTTTAGTTACACAACTTTTAATTTCGCAACTTTCAAATTCCCCTTGCTTGTATTCAGATATCACCCACTCTTGTGACCAGGGTTTGTGAGGTTATCGGCTGATTGGAAATCCCTTGACCCCCAATCACTGCTATCCTGGTCTCAACTCGTCTTCATACAAGATGGCGCCTATTTGCGCGCTGGCCACAGAAGCAGATCTACAGTCACATATTACAATCGCACCACAGTCTAAATTCCTACAGCAAAATGTCTTACTTTATCCTGTATCTCTACACTATAAATCAAAGATCCTACAGCAAGCAAGATAGACCACTCCTGCTAAATGCAGTGGGCTGACGTGTAGTACGCAATGGAGCGGAACGTGGGCCTTTTTTTCATCCATTTCAGTAACCGGACCCGACCCGACTCGCGGTGTAATCAACGTTGCGGGGGAACAGTTTGTGTTAATAAATTATAATTCTGAAAATGAGGAGAAGATTTTTCCCAAATAACTTTTATTTTTACGAGGATGTTTCCGTAACCGGCTTCCGTCTCTGCACTAGTATCTTGTGGGATCTTTGGTGCGGAGACGGAAGCCGGTTACGGAAATGGGGCCGAAAATTACTCATGAATCTGCCCATGACCGTACTACGTCTTTTTCGTCCAGTGATCTATCTTGCTCCGCTGCAGGGTCTTTGCTGTAAATAGCTCGACTGTAATCATACATTGTCTCATTTCATTCTGCTGACTGGATAGCACGCAACAAAACAATAGACAATAGTCAATAGGTGCAGGAGTAGGCCATTCGGCCCTTCGAGCCAGCACCGCCATTCAATGTGATCATGGCTGATCATCCCCAATCAGTACTCCGTTGCTGCCTTCTCCCCATACCCCCTGACTTCCAAGTTCAGTGAAGACCTTTTCACTGTATCTCGGAACACGCGGCAATAAACTAAACTGAACTCACCTCAACTTTTCTGCCAATTGTGAACAGGCCCACACGGACAGCCCAGACCTTCCCTGATTTCGATCCTGTCTGTGTCGAGATGGCACTTTCTCCCCGTGACCACGTGGGTTTCTTCCAGGTGCCCTGGTTTCCTCGCACTTCACAAAGACGTGCTGGTTGATTGGCCCTTTGCAAGTTGCCCCAAGTGTGTAGGGAGTGGATGAGAAAGTGCAATAACATGGAACTAGTGTGAACGGGCGACCGATGGTCGGCGTGGACTCGATGGGCCGAAGGGCCTGTTTCCATGCCGCATGTATAAACTCTAAACTCCAATCTCTAAACTAAATCTGTGTTCTTCTTCAAAGAGGTGTGGGTCTGTCAACTTGCCTTGTACTCCCTTTACCTCACACTTGAGACTTTTGAGGTTTAGCACCGACACAGGCCCTTCAGCCCATCGACTCCGCGCCGACCAGCGATCACCCCGGACATCAGCACTATTCTACATACTGTGGACAATTTACAACTTGACAGGAGCCAAATAACCTACATATCTGCACGTCTCTGGAGTGGGTGTGGGAGGAAACCAGAGCGCCCGGAGAAAACCCACGCCGGTCACAGGGAGAACGTACAAACTCCGTACAGACAGCACCCGCAGTCGGGATCGAACCCAGGCCTTTGGCGCCGTGAGGCAGCAACTCTACCGTTGCGCCACCATGCCGCCACATTCCTTCCCATGTACCTGTCCAAGAGTCTCTTATAAGCTGGTATAGTCCCTGCCTCAACTACCTCCTCCGGCAGCTCGTTCCATACACCCACCACCCTTCTGATGCAGAAGGTTATAGACAATAGACAATAGGTGCAGGAGTAGGCCATTTGGCTCTTCGAGCCAGCACCGCCATTCACTGTGATCATGGCTGATCATCCCCAATCAGTACCCCGTTCCTGCCTTCTCCCCATATCCCCTGACTCCGCTATTTTTAAGAGCCCTGTCTAGCTCTCTCTTGAAAGTATCCAGAGAACCTGCCTCCACCGCCCTCTGAGGCAGAGAATTCCACACTCACCACTCTCTGTGAGAAAAAGTGTTTCCTCATCTCCGTTCTAAACAGCTTACCCCTTATTCTTAAACTGTGGCCCCTGGTTCTGGACTCCACCAACATCGGGAACATGATTCCTGCCTCTAGCGTGTCCAAGCCCTTAACAATCTTATATGTTTCAATGAGATCCCCTCTCATCCTTCTAAACTCCAGAGTGTACAAGCCCAGCCGCTCCATTCTCTCAGCATATGACAGTCCCGCCATCCCGGGAATTAACCTTGTGAACCTACGCTGCACTCCCTCAATAGCAAGAATGTCCTTCCTCAAATTAGGTTGCCCCTCAGGTTCCTACAAAGAGCCCCCCCCCCCCCTTCCTGATAGATGACGTTATTGACGGGTCCAATTTCTCGTTGCCTACTGCAGTGCGACTGTTCAATGGAACACAAAGCAGTGACGGAGTGGTGCAGTTCAAGGTGAACGATGAGTGGTGCTCCGCATGCGCAGATCATTGGTCAGATGCATTGTCAGACCGCGTCTGCCACCTGTTGGGTTACAGGTAAGTCATGTCTTCTCTTCATTAACACCTTTGTTGTGTTGGTAGAGAAAAATGCTGGAGAAACTCAGCGGGTGAGGCAGCATCTATGGAGCGAAGGAAGAGGTGACGTTTCGGGTCGAGACTCTTCTTCAACTGATGTGGGGGGGGGGGGGGCGGGAAGAAGAAAGGAAGAGGCGGAGACAGTGGGCTGTGGGAGAGCTGGGAAGGGGAGGGGAAGGAGGGAGAAAGCAGGGACAACCTGAAATTGGAGAAGTCAATGTTCATACCGCTGGGGTGTAAACTGCCCAAGTGAAATATGAGGTGCTGCTCCTCCAATTTGCGGTGGGACTCACTCTGGCCATGGAGGAGGCCCAGGACAGAAAGGTCGGATTCGGAATGTGGAGGGGAGTTGAAGTACTGAGCCACCGGGAGATCAGGGTGGTTATTGGGAAATGAGCAAAGGTGTTGGGCGAAGCGATCGCCAAGCCTACGTTTGGTCTCGCCGATGTAGAGAACGATTTTAGACGTCTTCCTAAACAAATACAAAAGTCTCCTCTAAACAACCCCTTTACACGTAGCGGCACGATACCACAGCGGTAGATACCAGGTTCGATCCTGACTATGGGTGCTGTCTGTACGGAGTTTGTACGTTCTCCCCGTGACCTGCGTGGGTTTTCCCCGGGTGCTCTGGTTTCCTCCCACACTCCAAAGACGTACAGGGTTAATTGGCTTCGGTAAAAAATTATAAATTGCCCCTGGTGTGTGGAGGATAGTGTTAGTGTGCGGGGATCGCTGGTCGGCGCGGACTCAGTGGGAAAAATGGCCGGCTTCCACGTTGTAGCTCTAAACTAAATTAAACTAAGTGACCTTCAAATAAAATTTGAAGTTTTTGCGGTGAGCAAGATCTTGTTCTATGAGAGGTAGACTTTATGGTCATAAGGGACATCTAACAATCTTAATAGAGATGATGCTACACTTAAAAACAATCTTAATAGCGATGATGCAACACAGAGTATAATACGTATTGCAAATGGGAAGATGCAGAGTGCAGAGTATAGTTCTCAGCATTGTAGCATAGGTTCGCAAGGTTAATTCCCGGGATGGTGGGACTGTCATATGATGAAAGAATGGAACGGCTGGGCTTGTATTCACTGGAATTTAGAAGGATGAGAGGGAATCTTATAGAAACATATTTCTATAAGTTATTAAGGGTTTGGACATGCTAGAGGCAGGAAACATGTTCCCGATGTTGGGGAGCCCAGAACCAGGGGCCACAGTTTAAGAATAAGGGGTAAGCCATTTAGAACGGAGATGAGGAAACACTTTTTCACACAGAAAGTTATGAGTCTGTGGAATTCTCTTCTTCAGAGAAGAAGGTTCTCTGGATACTTTCAAGAGAGAGCTAGATAGGGCTCTTAAAGATGGCGGAGTCAGGGGATATGGGGAGAAGGCAGGAACGGGGTTGTGGATGAACAGCCATGATCACATTGAATGCCGGTGCTGGCTCGAAGGACCGAATGGCCTACTCCTGCACCTATTGTCTATTGTCTATTGATAAATGAATGGAAGATATGCAGAAAGCAACGATGATGAAGGAAAGGTGGAGCCCACAATGGTCCATTGTTGGCTGTGGGCTAGGCCATTTTACTCAGGTAGTGTATTTAATTCTTCACATGTTTAAATTACGAGGTTTTATTTGCAATTGTGTACTCTACATCATGTTGTTACTTGCGAGTAAAGCATCAGGGCAAAATCCTTGTATGTATACAGAAACGGCAAGTAAAATGTATTCAAATTTAGAATGAGATGAGGAAAAAGCCTTTCACTCGGAGAGATGTGGATTTGTGGAATTATACTTCAGAGTCACGTGAGTGATTCCGTGAAGAAGGTCCGCCAGGCCGCATGCGCACCAGTGCGTCAGCCGCATTGGCACAAGCACCAGTCTGGCAGGTGCTTGCGCCAACTACAACCAGGTTCACCAGACTGATTCCTGGGATGTCAGGACTGCCTTATGAACAAAGACTGCATAGACTCGGTTTATACTCTCTAGAATTTAGGAGATTGAGAGGGGATCTTATAGAAACTTACAAAATTCTTAAGGGGTTGGACAGGCTAGATGCAGGAAGATTGTTCCTGATGTTGGGGAGGTCCAGGACAAGGGGTCACAGCTTAAGGATAAGGGGGAAATCCTTTAAGACCAAGATGAGAAGGAATTTTTCACACAGAGAGTGGTGGGTCACTGGAACTCTCTGCCACAGAGGGTAGTTGAGGCCAGTTCATTGGCTATATTTAAGAGGGAGTTAATGTGGCCCTTGTGGCTAAGGGGATCAGGGGGTATGGAGAGAAGGCAGGTACGGGATACTGAGTTGGATGATCAGCCATGATCATATTGAATGGCGGTGCAGGCTCGAAGGGCCGAATGGCCTACTCCTGTACCTAATTTCTATGTTTCTAGGACTCAGCTCCTGCCGGTGGTAAGTTAAACTTAAAAGGTAAGTTTGGTTTTTTACTTACTAGGGTTTTTTAGGCAGGAGTTTCTTTTTACAGATGTTTTTCCTGCCAGTTTCGCAGCCCGACAAGTTGCCGGTTATGGACTGTGGGAAAATTCCAGTCCGGCCGCAAATGCAGATAAACCGGCAAAATTGATCGGGTTGCGAGATAAGGAGCCGCTAACAGTGCAGTTAGCGGCTCCCCAGCCTGCAGGGATGCCGTAAAAACGGCAAGAAATCTAAGCAGGGTCGCTGACAGGGGGGTCAGCGGCTCCCAGCCTGTGGGATGCCGTTGGAACGGCAAGGAAGCAACGCTGGAGCCGCTGACTGTGGGGTCAGTGACTCACAGACGTTGGACCCCAGTCAAGAAATTACTGGGACTCATTCTGCCCTATTTGGACTCAGGTGAGTCGGGCTATAAAGGGTTTCTCCTTATAATAAAAAGTATGTATTTTATAGTGTTTTTTTCTTTAAGTAAAAGCTAAAGGCAAAGTAAAAAGTTATTGTTATATGTTCTGACAATGTTATAATTGTTTAAGCACAGGTTGCTATGAATTATTTTTACCTTCACAGTTAAAGCTGTACACTAAATGTTGATTTAGTGAGCTCACACAGCAATAGAGCGGGCCTATGGGACAGGCCATGCCAGCAGTGACTGACAGGGCTGCTTCATATATGAAAGTGCCGGCCTACGGGAGAGCCGTGCCAGCAGCACCTGATACAGGGCTGTTTCATTTGTGACATTACCGGCCTACGGGAGAGCCATGTCAGCAGCGCCTGATGCAGGGCTGTTTCATGTCAAATAGCGCCGGCCTTTATGGAAGGCGGCACCAGCAACGCCTAGGACAGGGTTGCTCAAATTCACACATATCTGCTCGCCCATGGAGTCGGGAGAACAACCTGGCCCTCAACACCAGCAAAACGAAGGAACTGATTGTGGACTTTGGAAGGAGTAGGATGGGGACCCACAGTCCTGTTTATATCAACGGGTCGATGGTTGAAAGGGTCAAGAGCTTCAAATTCCTGGGCGTGCACATCTGTGAAGATCTTTCCTGGTCCGAGAACACAGATGCAATTATTAAGAAAGCTCATCAGCGCCTCTACTTCCTGAGAAGATTACGGAGAGTTGGTCTGTCAAGGAGGACTCTCTCTAACTTCTACAGGTGTACAGTAGAGAGCTTGCTGACCGGTTGCATCGTGGCTTGGTTCGGCAACTTGAGCGCCCTGGAGAGGAAAAGACTACAAAAAGTAGTAAACACTGCCCAGTCCATCATCGGCTCTGACCTTCCTTCCATCGAGGGGATTTATCACAGTCGCTGCCTCAAATAGGCTGGCAGCATCATCAAGGACCCACACCACCCTAGCCACACACTCATCTCCCTGCTACCTTCGGGTAGAAGGTACAGGAGCCTGAAGACTGCAATAACCCGGTTTAGGAATAGCTACTTCCCCACAGCCATCAGGCTATTAAACCTGGCTCGGAACTCTGAACATTAATATCCCTCCATCTGTTATTTGCACTTTATTAATTTATTAATTATGGGTGTATTTATGTATATAATAGTAGGCAATGCCTTCTATGTTCTATTGTGCTATGCAAAGAAAGATTTTCATTGTCCTGTCAGGGACACATGACAATAAACTCTTTTGACTTTGACTTTTGACTTTGAATCAAGGGATATGGGGAGAAGGCAGGAACGGGGTACTGATTATGGATGATCAGCCATGATCACATTGAATGGCGGTGCTGGCTCGAAGGGTCGAATAGCCTACTCCTGCACCTATTGTCTATGCTTCCATGTATCTGTGTAACACAATAGTGACCCGGGTTCGATCCTGACCTCAGCTACTGTCTGTGTGGAGTTTGCATGCTCGCCTTATGACTATTATATGACCTATTCAATACATTAACAATGCTCAATAGCCTTTTATCGTAGTGTTTTCACACAGATGGTAGTTGTATGGAACGAGTTGCCATATGAAAAGGTTGAGGTATATTAATATTTAACTCATGCATTCCCTTCCCCTTCGAGCCAGCACCGCCATTCAATGTGATCATGGCTGATCATACACAATCAGTACCCCGTTCCTGCTTTTTCCCCATATCCCTTGATTCCGTTAGCCCTAAGAGCTAAATCTATCTCTTTCTTGAAAACATCCAGTGAATTTGCCTCCACTGCCTTCAGTGGCAGATAATTCCACAGATTCACAACTCTCTGGGTGAAAAAGTTTTTCCGCATCTCGGTCCTAAATGGCCTACCCTTTATTCTCAAGGTAAGGTTGAGAGGGATATGGGCCAGGGATAAGCAAATGGGACTAGTTCTGATGGGGCATCTTGGTTGGCATGGATGATTTGGGCCGAAGGGGCCTGTTTCAGTGCTGTTTGAATCTATGAGTTAAAGAAATATGAAGTGTACACTTGTTCTTCAAATTGGTAGGAACAACAACAAAACGACAACATCTCCAGCTCTGGGCTACGAGCCCTACGTACAAATGAATACAAGTACAAGTGGAGTGGTGGAACTTATACCAAGGTATTTAAAAACATATTTATTATACATCTCTAATTGTCGGTGAAAAGTGATGGAGAACCATCGCACTCTGTGGGGCAAATGTGCGACCTCATTGAAACGTTCCGAATATTGAAAGGCCTGGATAGAGCGGATGTGGAGAGGATGTTTTCACTGGTGGGAGAGTCCAGGACTAGAGGTCACAGCCTTAGAATTGAAGGATGTTCGTTTAAGAAGGAGATGAGGAGGAATTTCTTTAGTCAGAAGATCATGAATCTGTGGGATTCTTTGCCACAGAAGGCTGTGGAGACCCAGATTCTTGATTAGTACGGGTGTCGGGGGTTATGGGGAGAAGGCAGGAGAATGGGGTTAGGAGGGAGAGATAGATCAGCCATCTTCTTGTGTATGG
This sequence comes from Raja brachyura, assembly GCA_963514005.1. The sequence continues at coordinate 4,601,772 of OY740792.1, read as the reverse complement.
CGTGCACAGCCTAAAGTTGTGGGACACTTGTTCTATTTGATCGTATTTGATTATGCACGCCAGGTTGATTGCATTTGTTGAAACAGGGCGGACCACGTGAAGGTTGCAGTCTCCCACCCTAGATCGATCAGCCATGATTGAATGGAAGAGTAGACTTGATGGGCCGAATAGCCTAATTCTGATCCTGGAACCTATTCAACATATGAACAATGCTCAACCAATCAAGGGCAGCACAGTGGTGCAGCTGGTAGAGCTGCTGCCTCACAGCGCCAGAGTCCCCGGTTCAATCCTGACCTCGGGTGCTGTGTGTGTGGAGTTTGCACGTTCTCCCTGTAGCTGTGCGTGTTTCCTTCGGTTTAGACAGCGCAGAAACAGGCCCTTCGGCCCACCGAGTCCAAGCCAACCCTTATCCTACACTCGAAGAACAATTTACCATTTTCACAGAAGCCGATTAACCTACAAACCTGCATGTCTTTGGAGTGTGGGAGGAAACCTGAGCACCTGGGGAAAACCCACGCAGGTCACGTGGAAAACTCCGTACAGACAGCACCAGTAGTCAGGATCGAACCCGGGTCTCTGGTGCTGTAAGGCAGCAACTCCACCAATGAGCCACCCCAAATCCCAAAGACATGCGTGTTTGTAGGTTAATTAGGCCCTCTGTAAATTACCCCTAGTGTGTAGGAAGTCGGTGAGAAAGTGGATCTTGTGTGAAGGGGTAGGCATGGACTCAATGGGCCGAAGGGCCAGTTTCAATGCATGATGCTGAGTGAAGAGCTGATATATGCCTTAAACTTTCTTCCTTTTTGGTTGAACACAAACTCAAAACCGATGGAAGGGCTGGGTGAGCGGGCGTACGGAAGGGCAGTTGGATTTTCGTTATTTTCACTTCTTTTTCGCATCTTTTTCACCGTTTCTCAAGTCCGGTCACATTTATTTCTATAGCACATTTAAGAAAGCAACTCTGGTTGGCCAAAGTGCTTTACATTTGTTATAAACAAACAAACTACATACATATATAGATATAGTCCTCGCTCAGAGGACGTCAAGAAAGGCTTGGGAGTAGAGATGAGTTTTTAGTCTCGACTTAAAAGAGTTGATGGAGGGGGCAGTTCTGGTGGGAAGAGGGACGCTGTTACACAGTCTAGGAGCTGCAACCGCAAAGGCACGGTCGGTCGCCCCTGAGCTTATGCCTAGACCGCGGGATGCTCAGCAACCCCAAGTCGGCCGATCTGAGGGACCTGGAGGAGGCGTGGTGGGTGAGCAGATTTTTAATGTAGACCAACGTGTGGTTGCAGGGGGGAGGGAGGGAAGGGAGGAGGGGAGAGAGGGGTGGGGGAGGGAGGGGGAGAGGTGGGGGGATGGGGGAGAGAGAAGTGGAAGTGGGGAGGGAGGGTGAGAGGTGTAGGGGAGAGTGGCGGAAGTGGGAGAGAGAGAGGGGGAGCGGTGGAAGAGGGAGAGAGGAGTAGGGGAAAGGGGTGGGGGAGATAGGGAGGGAGGGGAGAGAGAGGGTGGGTGAGGGAGAGAGGTGGGGTGGGAGAGGGGTGGGGGAAGGGAGAGGGGTGGAAGAGTGGGGAGGGAGGGGGAGAGGGGTAGGGAGTGGTGGAAGAGGGAGAGAGGGGTAGGGGAAGGGGGTGGGAGGGAGTGGCGGAAGAGGGACAGGGGTAGGGGGGAAGGGGGAAGGTGGAGAGAAGGAAGGGGGTGGGGGAGAGAGGGAAGGGGGAGGGAGGAGGAGGGGGGTGAGGGGAGTAGAGAGGGGTGGGGGAAGGGGAGGGGGGAAGAGGGCGAGATTTTTTTCCTCTTTTCTGCTTTCTTTCCTTTTTTCCCATTTTAACTTCCCTATCTAGTTAATAGTTTATAAAATGTTAAAACTGAAGCTGTACGGAAATTGTATAACGGCTATGTCGATCATTTTGTTTTGTACAATTGCTTCTAACAAAAAAACCTACGTTCTTCCTTTTTATCCTTTCAATGGATGTGGGCGTCGCAGGCAAGGCCAGCATTGATCACCCCTAATTTTCTTGGCATAAATCCTACGGTGGTCTTTGAGAATAAACAGCATATCTGTCGTTTGACCCAGTATTGGTCCTTCTGTCTAAGTACGGCGACTCCTTGCTTGTAGGAAGCAGATGGGATGTATTGGCATAATCCAGTTAATTCATAGTCACCAATATTGATCGCGGCTTTTTATCCAAGTTAATTAATTGATTGGACTTAAATTCCCCTAAGCCTGCAAGAAATGCATTAAGTGATTAAGTCTCTTTATCTTCCAGTGGGAACTGCTCTGCCGGTGCAGTTGTTCATCAGAAGTGCAACAGGAAATGTGAGTAACATTGTCCAATTGACAGTTTAGTTTGGTTCAGAGATACAGCGCGTAAACAGGCCATTCTGCCCACTGCGCCCGCCAAGTGGGACAGGACCTTAACACCATCCTACACACACGGCGCACAATTTAACATTTTTACTGAAGCCAATTAGCCTACAACCCCGCAAACTTGTAGATGTCACATTTAATTCCCTCGTCTAAATCGTATTGTAAATAACTGAATTCCCAGAACCTTGAGGCACGCCACTAGTCACTGCCTGCTATCCTGAAAAGGACCCGTTAATTCCTACTCTTTGCTTCCTGCCTGCCAACCAGTTCTCTATCCATGTCAATACCCTACCCCCAATTCCATGTGCTCTAATTCTGCACACTAATCTCTTCTGTGGGACCTTGTCAAAGGCTTTTTGAAAGTCCAGATATGCCACATCCACTGGCTCTCCCTTATCCATTCCACTTGTTACATCCTCAAAACATTCCAGAAGATCAGCCAAGCAATATTCTGCTTTCTACCTGAAAGGCAACTCACATTTACTGCTTGTTTATGTTTACATATTTGAGACACAGCGCGGAAACAGGCCCTTCATCCCACAATGTCCGCACCGACCAGCGATCCCCGCACACTAACACTATCCTACACCCTTGGGTCCATTTTTACATTTATACCAAGCCAATTAACCTACAAACCTGTACATCATTGGAGTCCACAACATCCTGAAGACGCAGTCTCCGGTAAGGATGCACCGATGCGGGATTTTCATTTGCTGCTGGCAATTTTCGATGCTGGCAAATTCATTTCACTTGCACTTACATGTGGATGTGATGAATAAAACTGATCGATTGATTGTGGGAAGAAACCGAAGATCTCGGAGAAAACGCACTCGGTCACGGGGAGAACGTACGAACTCTGTACAGGCAGCACCCGTAGTCGGGATCGAACCCGGGTGTCCGGCGCTGTCCGGCGACTCTATCCGCTGCTCCACATCACCGAGTATATCTCTCGTTTCCCTGATCCCTGACCAGCCTGAAGAAGGGTCTCGACCCAAAACGTCGCCTATCTCCTTCGCTCCTTAGATGCTGCTGCACCCGCAGAGTTTCTCCAGCCTTTTGTGTACCCTCCAGGGAGAGACCAACTGCTCAACACAGAACAGCATCACGCCGCATATTTTTCGGTGACCGGATACATCAGTCAATGATGCTGGCAGTCGCCAAAAAAAAATCGGCATTTGGGGCAGGCCCTTAACACCATCCTACACACACGGGGCCAATTTAACATTTTTACTGAAGCCAATCAGCCTACAACCCTGCACGCCTTTGGAGTGCGGGAGGAATTCAGAGATTCCAGAGAAACCTCACGCAGGTCACGGGGAGAACGTACAAACTCCGCATAGACAGCACCCGTAGTCAGGATGGAACCCGGGTCTCTGGCGCTGTGAGGCAGCAACTCTACCGCTGCGCCACCGTGCCGCCTTTAGCGTGTGGCTCAATCCTCATATTGTGATAGGGTGGTCTTGTGTTGTAGAGAAATAGAGATTTGCTGTCAGAGTCTCTGCCTCACCCACCCACTCAGAAAGTGCGTTCCAGATACCAAATACTCTCTAGGTCATAATCATAGTCATACAGTGTGGACAACAGGCCCTTCGGCCCCAGTTTCCCACAATGACCATGGTGCCCCACCTACACTAGTCCCACCTGCCTGCGTTTGGCCCATATCCCTCTAGTAAGTAAGTAAATAAGTTTATTGGCCAAGTATTCACATACAAGGAATTTGCCTTGGTGCTCCGCCCACAAGTAACAACATGACATACAGTGACAGTTACGAATGTCTCAGAAAACACTAAACATTAATAATAATGAGACATTAACGATAAACCACCATTGATCAAGCAACAAAATACCAGATCAAAGGGAGGCTACAGATTTTTGGCGGTTGAGTAGAGCAACTACTCGTGGATGAAAACTGTTTTTATGTCTGGCTGTGGCAGCTTTGACAATCGGGACTCCTAAACCTGTCCGATCCATGTACCTGTAGAAAATTTGTTCCTCAGCCCAACTCATCATTCTGCCCCGCGCCCTTAAACCTCTGCTGCTGATTTTGCAGGTTAATTGGCTTTGGTAAAAATTGCCAAACTTGTTCCCCGCGTGCAGGACAGCGTTAACGCGCAGGTGATCGCTGGTCAGTACGGACTCGGTGGGCCGAAAGGCCTGTTTCCGTGCTGTCTCTAGACTATAGTAAACTAAAATGTGCAGTAACTAACGGACAGCCAACCCCATCTTTCATGTCAGTTCATGTCTCTGACACCCTGGTTCTATTTCTCCTTTCAGCCTGTGGGAAGGTTTTGGTGCGACCGAAAGATGCCGCGAGAATTGTCGGAGGTCACGATGCGGTTGACGGCACTTGGCCGTGGATTGTGTCCCTTCACTACACCGGTCAACACCTCTGTGGTTCCACGCTGATCAGCAAGCAGTGGCTCGTATCTGCGGCCCATTGCGTATACGGGTAACCCATCTCTTCCCACACACAGCACGGAAACATCGACGCCGAGTCCACGCCGACTTTCATCCTATATCTGTACACTGTGGGCAGCTTGATTGTCATCACGTGCTGATTTAGTATTCGTTTTAGAGATGCAGCGCGGAAACGGGCCGGCCCACCGAGTCCGCACTGACCAGCGATCCCCGTACACTGGCTCCGTCCTACTAGGGACAATTGACAAATTTCTACCGAAGCTAAATAACCAACGTACCTCCACGTCTCTGGAATGTGGGAGGAAACCGAAGCATCCGGAGAAAACCCGCGCAGTCACGGGGAGAACGTGCAAACTCTGCACGGACAGCACCCGTAGTCAAAGTGCGTACAGAGTTACAGTGAAAAATATTAGAATTTTGTGCTATCTGGTCAAATCATACTATACAGAAGTGAAACGGGTAGTGCAGAGAACTAAATGCATAATTTAGGGCAGTCATGGTGTAGAGAGGCAGCTCCGGAGACCCCGGTTCGATCCCGACTACGGGTGCTGCCTGTACGGAGTTTGCACGTTCTCCCCGTGACCTGCGTGGGTTTTCTCCAGGTGCTCCGGTTTCCTCTCACACTCACTCCAAAGAATACTGTCCCTAGTGGGTGTTCGATAGTGTTAACGTGCGGGGATCGCTGGTCGGCGCGGACCCGGTGGGCCAAAGGCCCTGTTTCTGCGCTGTATCTCTAAACTAAGCTACACTAAATATAGAAACATAGAAACATAGAAAATAGGTGCAGGAGTAGGCCATTCGGCCCTTCGAGCCTGCACCGCCATTCAATGTGATCATGGCTGATCATCCAACTCAGTATCCCGTACCTGCCTTCTCTCCATACCCCCTGATCCCTTTAGCCACAAGTGCCACATCTAACGCCCTCTTAAATATAGCCAATGAACTGGTCTCAACTACCTTCTGTGGCAGAGAATTCCAGAGACTCACCACTCTCTGTGTAAAGAATGTTTTCCTCATTTCGGTCCTAAAGGAATTCCCCCTTATCCTTAGACTGTGACCCCTTGTTCTGGACTCCCCCAACATCGGGAACAATCTTCCAGCATCTAGCTTGTCCAACCCCTTAAGAATTTTGTAGGTTTCTATAAGATCCCCCCTCAATCTTCTAAATTCCATCGAGTACAAACCGAGTCTACCCAATCTTTCCTCATATGAAAACTATAGTGTTACACAATAGTGTTACACAACTATAGTGACTATAGTGTTACACAAACAGAGAAAGTGCAGACATGGACACACTTTATAGGACATAGGAGCTGAATTAAACCATTCGGCCCATTAACCATATAACCATATAACAATTACAGCACGGAAACAGACCCTCTCGGCCCTTCCAGTCCGTGCCGACCATTTATTTTCCCCTAGTCCCATCTACCTGCACTCAGACCATACCCCTCCATTCCCTTCTCGTCCATATACCTATCCACTTTACTTTTAAATGTTAAAATCGATCCTGCCTCCACCACTTCTGCTGGAAGATCATTCCACACAGCCACCACTCTCTGAGTAAAGAAGTTCCCCCTCATGTTACCCCTAAACTTCTGTCCCTTAATTCTCATGTCATGCCCTCTTGTTTGAAATTTCCCTACCCTCAATGGGAAAAGCTTATCCACGTCAACTCTGTCTATCCCTTTCATCATTTTAAAGACCTCAATCAAGTCCCCCCTTAACCTTCTGCGCTCCAAAGAACAAAGACCTAACTTGTTCAACCTTTCTCTGTAACTTAGTTGCTGGAACCCAGTCAACATTCTAGTGAATCTCCTCTGTACTCTCTCTATTTTGTTGACATCCTCCCCATTGAGCCCGCTAGGCCATTCTATCAAGGCTGATCTATTTTTTCCCTCTCAACCCCCCATTCCACTTTCTCCCTGTAACCCCACACACACACTTAGTAATCAAGTGGCATGATTAATAACTTTGCAGTTGACATCAAGTCTACTCCGCCATTCAATCATGGCTGATCTATCTGTCTCCTACAAACTCCATTCTCCTGCTTACTCCCCGTAACCCTTGACAATAGACAATGGGTGCAGGAGTAAATAGGTGCAGGAGTACTGCAAGGTAAAGCCAGCAAAGTTCGATCGAAGATAGTCCGAGGGTCACCAATGAGGTAGATAGTAGTTCAGGACAGCTCTCCAGTATCTACCTCATTGGTGAACCTCGGACTATAAGGTCATAAGCGATAGGAGTTGTATTAGGCCATTCGGCCCATCAAGTCTACTCCCCCATTCAATTCTCTGCCTCAGAGGGCGGTGGAGGCAGGTTCTCTGGATGCTTTCGAGAGAGAGTTAGATAGGGCTCTTAAAAGTAGTGGAGTCATGGGATATGGAGAGAAGGCAGGAACGGGGTACTGATTGGGGATGATCAGCCATGATCACATTGAATGGCGGTGCTGGCTCGAAGGGCCAAATGGCCTACTCCTGCACCTATTGTCTATTGTCTATTGTCAATCATGGCTGATCTATCGCTCCCTCCTAACCCCATTCTCCTGCCTTCTCTTTGATCGGACTTTACCGTGAGCTAAGTGTTGTTCCCTTATCATGTTGGAACAGGTAAAGGTGACTGGAGATGTCTGATTGTTTTCCAGGAGGTACCAGGTGCTGTCGCACTGGCAGGCGATGCTGGGTCTGCACGCACAACGGAACCTCGCCTCTCCCCAGACCCAGGTCCGTGGTATCGATCGCATCCTGATAAACCCACAGTACAACCGCAGAACCAAGGACGGGGACATCGCCTTGTTGCGCTTGAAGTCAGCAGTGCAGTACACAGGTAATGTTCATCAGATCACAAGACATAGGAGCAGAATTAGGCCATTCAGCCCATCGAGCTGTGCCAATCTGTTTTTTCCCTCTTATTGAAACATATAAGATTATTAAGGGTTTGGACACGCTAGAGGCAGGAAACATGTTCTCGATGTTGGGGGAGTCCAGAACCAGGGGCCACAGTTTAAGAATAAGGGGTCGGCCATTTCGAAATATGAGGAAAAGAGTTGTGAGTCTGTGGAATTCTCTGCCTCGGGAGGCAGTGGAGGCCAAACCTCTGGATACTTTCAAGAGAGAGTTTAAGGCTCTTATAGCGGGGTCAGGGGATATGGGGAGAAGGCAGGAATGGGGTACCGATTGGGGATGATCAGCCATGATCACATTGAATGGCGGTGCTGGCTCGAAGGGCCAAATGGCCCACTCCTGCACCTATTGTCTATTGACTATTGTCCAGCTTAAAAATACCTAATGATTTGTCCTCCACAGCCGTCTGTGGCAATGAGTCCACAGATTCACCACCATTGCATTCAAACCACTCCTCCCCATGTCAAGGGTCGGCACAGTGTCACAGCAGTGGAGTTACTGGGACAGTAGCGCCAGAGACCCTGATTCGATCCTGACCTCGGGTGCTGTCTGTGTGGAGTTTGCACGTTCTCCCTGTGACCACCTGGGTTTGCTCCGGTTTCCGCCCCCGTCCCAAAGGCGTGCGTGGTTTGTAGGTTAATTGGCCCTCTGCAAATTCAGCTCCACCAAGCAGTGGGATAACTAGCGTGTGAACAGGTTGGCATGGACTCGGTGGGCAGAAGGGCCTGTTTCCATGCTGTACCTCCAAGCTAAACTAAACTAAAGTAAACAATATCTGATTACTCACAGGCTGGAAGGGTGTCAGGGGTCACGGGGAGACAGCAGGAGAATGGGGTTAAGAGGGAGAGATAGATCATCCATGATTGAATGGCGGAGTAGACTTGATGGGCCGAATGGCCTAATTCGGCTTTTTTGTTAGTTTAGTTTGGAGATACAGGCCCTTCGGCCCACTGAGTCCACACCGACCAGCGATCCCCACACATTAACACAAGCCTACACACACTAGGGACAATTTACACTTGTACCAAGTATACAAACCCAAGCCAATTAACCTACAAACCTGCACGTCTTTGGAGCGTGGGAGGAAACCGAAGATCTCGGAGAAAACCCACGCAGGTCACGGGGAGAACGTACAAACTCCGTACAGACAGTACCCGTAGTCGGGATCGAACCCGGGTCTCTGGCGCTGCAAGCGCTGTAAGGCAGCAACTCTACCGCTGCACCACCATGCTCTTATAACGATGAACTTATAAATTTATGAGTAACATGGAAACATAGAAAATAAGTGCAGGAGTAGGCCATTCGGCCCTTCGAGCCTGCACCGCCTTTCAATATGATCATGGCTGATCATCCAAAATTAGTATCCTGTTCCTGCTTTCTCCCCACATCCCTTGATTCCGTTAGCCCTAAGAGCTGAATCTAAAGACCCTGTCCCACTTTCCCGAGTTACTCACGAATTCCCCCGAGGTTTCCCCTTGATTCAATCTCGGAGACTGTCCGTAGCGAGTCCGTAGATGTTTTGTAGCGGCTCGTAATTCCAGCCGTAGGTACTCGGGGCATCAGGTAAGTCGGGAGGTTTTTTCAACATGTTGAAAAATGTCCACGAGTAAAATAAATAGCCCCGAGTACCTACGGCTGGCTATTAGCGTAATTCTCCGAGTTTGAATCAAGGGGAAAACTGGGGAGAATTCGTGAGGAATTCGGGAAAGTGGGACAGGGGCTTTATTCTGCTCTTCGAAATAATGAATTATTTTGGACATATGAACCATCGTTCACCCCCAGTAACAGAGGGTTTCTAATGTTACTCCTTCATTGCAGATCACATCCAGCCCGCCTGCCTGCCGGACAGCAAGCAGCATTTCTCAGCGGGAACAAGATGCTCCATCGCAGGCTGGGGAGCAGTGAGCGAAGGGGGTAAGTGGGTGGACGGACACAAAACGCTGGAGTAACTCAGCGGGACAGGCAGCATCTCTGGAGAGAAGGAGTGGTGAAGTTTCGGGTCGAGACCCTTCTTCAGACAGAGCGTCAGGGGAGACGGGGTTACATAGATAAGGAGGGGTAAGAGGTCTAAAGAGATCCAGGTCAAGGAAAATGGGGAATAGACCATTGTTAGCTCGGAGAAGGTGGCACCAAAGTAGATGGAGGTACGATGTTATCAGAGGGACAGTCAGACTGGTGGGGGAACTGGGAAGGGGGAGGGGATGGAGGGAGAGGGAAAGCAAGGGCTATCTGAAGTTAGAGAAGTCAATGTTTATACCCGCTGGGGTGTAAGCTGCCCAAGTGAAATATGAGGTGCTGCTCCGCCAACTTGCGCTGGGCCTCACTCTGACAATGGAGGAGGCCCAGGACAGAAAGGTCAGATTGGGAATGGGAGGGGAAGTTGAAGTGCTGAGCCACCGGGAGATCAGGTTGGTTAAGTCAGACTGAGCGGAGGTGTTCAGCGAGACGATCGCCGAGCCTGCGCTTGGCCTCGCCGATGTACAGAAGTTGACACCTGGAACAGCGTATATTCGGTGGGAGGCGCGACTCTGGTCGCAGCGGCCTCTGCAGTCCATCTGCCTTTTTTTATTTTTTGTCTCGGTTGAGTGTTGTTAGTTAGTGTTTTTTTTAGCTGGATATGTGTGTGGGGGGTGGGGAAACTTTTTAAATCTTTTCCCTGTACGGAGGACCCGACCTTTTCCCTGTTGGGTCTCCGTTGCCGTTGGGGCCTAGCACAGTGGAGCGGCCTCCAACCAGACCTGGGGCTCCAGTCGTGGAGCCTGCGGCCTACTCACCGTCGTGGGGCTGGTCGAGTTCGGAACGGGAGGAGCTGTGGTGGCGCGCTGCTGCTGCCCGACCCCGGAGATTCGGAGGCTCCAGCTGCAGGCCGGTGGACGGTAACACCGGGAGCTCGCGGGTCCCTGGTGGGAGATCGACCGCTTTTCGGAGCTCCCGCGGCGGCAACTTCTCCCGCCCGAGTTGCGGAATTGAAGATGACCTGGAGCGGGGCCTTACATCGCCCGGCGCGGCTTTAATGGCCACGGGACTTGCTAGGGCCCGCCGGGGGCTCCAACATCAAGACCCGGAGCGGGGCCTTGCATCGCCCGGCGTGGCATGAATGGCCGCGGGACATATACTATCACCCGCCGGGGGCTTTGACTCTGACCGGGAGAAGAATGGGGAGTGCAGGGGAGAGATAAGACTTTGCCTTCCATCACAGTGAGGAGGATATTCACTGTGATGGATGTTTGTGTAAATTGTGTTGTGTCTTGGTTCTTTTTTTGTGTGTATGACTGCAGAAACTACATTTCGTTTGAACCTCAATGAGGTTCAAATGCTTGTTGTTGTTGTGGAGCAGCGGTAGAGATGTTGCCTTGCAACAGCAGAGACCCCGGTTCAATCCTGACCACAGGTGTATGTCTGTACGGACTTTGTGCGTTCTCCCCGTGACAAGCCTGGGTTTTCTCCGAGATCTTCAGTTTCCACCCACGCTCCAAAGACGTATAGGAAGTAGGTTAAGGGATCTATCGTAGTCGCTGCCTCAAAAAAGGCAGCCAACATCATCAAAGACCCGCACCATCCTGGCCACGCACTGATCTCACCACTGCCACCGGGAAGAAGGTACAAGAGCCTGAGAACTGTAACATCCAGGTTCAGGGACAGCTTCTTCCCCACAGCCATCGGCCTCTTAAACACAACAACCTCATAAGCTATGAACTACAAGGCCATTTAAGACTGAGGTGAGAAAAAACTTTTTCACCCAGAGAGTTGTGAATTTGTGGAATTCCCTGCCACAGAGGGCAGTGGAGGCCAAGTCACTGGATGGATTTAAGAGCGAGTTAGATAGAGCTCTAGGGGCTAGTGAAGTCAAGGGATATGGGGGAGAAGGCAGGCACGGGTTATTGATAGCGGACGATCAGCCATGATCACAATGAATGGCGGTGCTGGCTCGAAGGGCCGAATGGCCAACTCCTGCACCTATTGTCTACTGTCTGTTGCCATTAAAGGGTTAACCGTCTCCACATTAGGGTGTGCTAATCCTCCAGGAATAGATTCTCCGTGAATTATTTAATGCCTGTCTCGTCGCAACCGTCTAAGACATCGCTGCAAGTATTTACAATCCAAGGGCTGGCAACTTAAAGCAGGCAGCAGAGCAAATCAAGATGGGAAAATGTGCAACTGAAAGGGACATTAGGAAGTAATGGGCACGGCAGATGGATATCAAATGCAGTTCACTGTAAACTAATAAGAAGTGATCGGTATTAGAATGAAGAAAAGATCGCAAAATAAATTGAAAAGACAAGGGAAGTAAGCACTCGAAGTCATTAAGAGGGTTAGATTACCTCATTCATCCCTATTATTCTGTAAAGCATCCTGGCTATGGTTTTATATATTTATATTACAAGTCAACATCAATATAAACACAAATTTCCCTTTCAGAAGTCTTTTCAGCATCTGCAGTCCCTTGTAGCCCGAGAGTAGGCTTTCTATTGGCGCTTCTGTATGTTTGTAAGAATAGGTTGGGCTGTTCCTCATAAAGGATAGGAGTAGAATTAGGCCATTCGGCCCATCAAGTCTACTCCGCCGTTCAATCATGGCTGATCTATCTCCCCCTCCTAATGGCCCTGTCCCACTGTACGAGCTAATTCAAGAGCTAATTCTCCCGAGTTTGCCCTGATTCGAACTCGGAGATTTACGGTAATGGCCACTCGTCGGTACTCGGGGCTCTCGTGGACATTTTCCAACATGTTGAAAGATCTTCACCAGTCCTCCCGACCTTACCGCATTTCCCGAGTACCTGCCGTTAGCGTTACGAGCCGCTAAGAGACGTCCCGAGCTCCGACCTACCCGTTACGTACATTCTACGTACTTACCACCAGTCTGATTTTTTTTTAAACTCGCGAGAGCTCTTGATTGAGCTCATACAGTGGGACAGGGCCTTAACCCCATTCTCCTGCCTTCTCCCCAGAACCTCTGACACCTGTACTAATCAAGAATCTATCTATGCCTTTAAAATATCCATTGACTTGGCCTCCACAGAATTCCACAGATTCACCACCCTCTGACTAAAGAGATTTCTCCTCATCTCCTTCCTAAAAGAACGTCCTTTTATTCTGAGGCTGTGATCTCTAGTCCTAGACTCTTCCACCAGTGGAAACATCCTCTCCACATCCACTCTATCCAAGCCTTTCACTATTCTGTATGTTTCAATGAGGTCCCCCCTCAACCTTCTAAACTCCAGCGAGTACAGGCCCAGTGCCGACAAACGCTCATCATCGGTTAACCCACTCATTCCTGGGATCATTCTTGTAAACTACAGGTATACTGCAACTACACTTTGTTCCTAGCCAAATGCATACCTTGATTCTAGGTGTCTTTCCCTTCTCCATCATTGCCATTGTTATTTAATTGACCCGGACTCTTTCCATGCAGGTCCACCTCCGAGTGTCCTTCAGGAGGCTGAGGTTCCTCTCATTGCTGCTCAGACATGCCAGGCGCTGCTGCCACAGTACAACATCACACAGAACATGGTGTGTGCCGGTTTTGAGGAAGGAGGAACAGATACCTGCCAGGTAAAGCTGCTCACCTGGCTCCCCAACCACCATGGCTCTTGCAATAGGTGACACACAATAAGCTCTTACAATAGGAGTTGGGGCCTGGGCTGAAATTGGCACTTCTTCTCCGCACTGGCTGTGGGCCCCGGACGTCTCCGGCCACCCCCCGGGCGGGAATGGGACACTCGGGGGAGAGTGGGGGGGGGGGGGGGGTTGGGGTGGGGGGGGGGGTTGGGGGGGGTAGAGTGGGGGGGGGGGGTAGAGTGGGGGGGGGGGGGTAGAGTGGGGGGGGGGGGTAGAGTGGGGGGGGGGGGTAGAGTGGGGGGGGGGTAGAGTGGGGGTGGTAGAGTGGGGGGGGGGGTAGAGTGGGGGGGGGGGGGGGTAGAGTGGGGGGGGGGGGTAGAGTGGGGGGGGGGTAGAGTGGGGGGGGGGTAGAGTGGGGGGGGGGTAGAGTGGGGGGGGGGGGTAGAGTGGGGGGGAGGGGGGTAGAGTGGGGGGGGGGGGGGGTAGAGTGGGGGGGGGGTAGAGTGGGGGGGGGTAGAGTGGGGGGGGGGGTAGAGTGGGGGGGGGGGGGTAGAGTGGGGGGGGGGGTAGAGTGGGGGGGGGGTAGAGTGGGGGGGGGGGGTAGAGTGGGGGGGGGGGTAGAGTGGGGGGGGGGGGTAGAGTGGGGGGGGGGTAGAGTGGGGGGGGGGGGTAGAGTGGGGGGGGGGTAGAGGGGGGGGGTAGAGTGGGGGGGGGGGTAGAGTGGGGGGGGGGGTAGAGTGGGGGGGGGGGGTAGAGTGGGGGGGGGGGTAGAGTGGGGGGGGGGGGGTAGAGTGGGGGGGGGGGGTAGAGTGGGGGGGGGGGGTAGAGTGGGGGGGGGGGGTAGAGTGGGGGGGGGGGGTAGAGTGGGGGGGGGAGTAGAGTGGGGGGGGGAGTAGAGTGGGGGGGGGGAGTAGAGTGGGGGGGGGGTAGAGTGGGGGGGGGGTAGAGTGGGGGGGGGGGTAGAGTGGGGGGGGGGGGTAGAGTGGGGGGGGGGGGTAGAGTGGGGGGGGGGGGGTAGAGTGGGGGGGGGGGTAGAGTGGGGGGGGGGGTAGAGTGGGGGGGGGGTAGAGTGGGGGGGGGTAGAGTGGGGGGGGTAGAGTAGGGGGGCGGTCCAGTGGCGGTTCAGCAGCGTTTGCCGCGCAGGGTACCCGGGTTCGATCCTGGCTGCGGATGAGGCGCGGGTCTGTGTGAGCGCTCTCCCCTGTCTCCCACTCGCACCTCTCTCTCGCTGTTACGCCCCGCTGTCCCGCTACCTGTTACTTTGGGGAGGATGGGAGGTTTACACATAAATTATGAATAAAGAATTTATACACAGTTCCTTCAGCCAGCGCGTCATTCGCTTTTTCTTTATGGTAAATGACCTTTGACAGATCCCATAATTCCTTGAGTTTTTCGGCATACCATATAACAATTACAGCACGGAAACAGGCCATCTCGGCCCTTCAAGTCCGTGCCGAACAACTTTTTTCCCTTAGTCCCACCTGCCTGCACTCATACCATAACCCTCCATACCCTTCTCATCCATATGCCTATCCAATTTATTTTTAAATGATACCAACGAACCTGCTGCCACCACTTCCACTGGAAGCTCATTCCACACAGCCACCACTCTCTGAGTAAAGAAGTTCCCCCTCATGTTACCCCTAAACTTCTGTCCCTTAATTCTAAAGTCATGTCCTCTTGTTTGAATCTTCCCTATTCTCAAAGGGAAAAGCTTGTCCACATCAACTCTGTCCATCCCTCTCATCATTTTAAAGACCTCAATCAAGTCCCCCCTTAACCTTCTGCACTCCAGAGAATAAAGACCTAACTTGTTCAACCTTTCTCTGTAACTTAGCTGTTGAAACCCAGGCAACATTCTAGTAAATCTCCTCTGTACCCTCTCTATTTTGTTGAACATCCTTCCTATAATTGGGCGACCAAAATTGTACACCATACTCCAGATTTGGTCTCACCAATGCCTTGTACAATTTTAACATTACATCCCAGCTTCACTTATTGAGGGGACATGGACAACGTGCAGGAAATTTAGTTGAGTTTAGAAATACAACAGGCCCACCCAGTCCGCGCCGACCAGCAATCACCCATGCACCTGTTCTACTAGGGACAACTTACAGAACCCAATGAACCGACAAACCCGCACATCTTTGGAGTGTGGGAGGAAACCGGAGCACCTGGAGAAAACCCACGCGGTCACGGGGAGAACGTACAAACTCTGTACAGGTAGCACCCACAGTCAGGATCGAAGCCGCAACGCTACTGCTGCGCCACCACGCTGCCCTGAAGAGTTAGGTTGGAACTAATAGAAAATAGAACATAGCAACATAGAAATTAGGTGCAGGAGTAGGCCATTCGGCCCTTCAAGTCTGCACCGCCATTCAATATGGCTGATCATCCAACTCAGTATCCCGTACCTGCCTTCTCTCCATACCCCCTGATCCCTTTAGCCACAAGGGCCACATCTAATTCCCTCTTAAATATAGCCAATGAACTGGCCTCAACTACCCTCTGTGGCAGAGAGTTCCAGAGACCCACCACTCTCTGTGTGAAAAATGTCCTTCTCATCTCGGTCCTAAAGGATTTCCCCCTTATCCTTAAGCTGTGACCCCTTGTCCTGGACCTCCCCAACATCAGAAACAATCTTCCTGCATCTAGCCTGTCCAACCCCTTAAGAATTTTGTAAGTTTCTATAAAATCGCCTCTCAATCTCCTAAATTCTAGAGAGTATAAACCGAGTCTATGCAGTCTTTGTTCATAAGACAGTCCTGACATCCCAGGAATCAGTCTAGTGAACCTTCGCTGCACTCCCTCTATGGCAATAATGTCCTTCCTCAGATTTGGAGACCAGAACTGTACGCAATACTCCAGGTGTGGTCTCACCAAAACCCTATACAACTGAAGTAGAACCTCCATGCTCCTATACTCAAATCCTTTTGCTATGAAAGCTAATATGGTTGGAACTAATCAGGTTGGAACTAATAACTAAATCCTACTGTGGAACGACATTCCCAGGCGTGAAAGACGCCACAAGAATACAAATGTTTAAGAAAGAACTGCAGATGCTGGAAAAATCGGTGATGTTTCGGGTCGAGAGTTCTTCAGTCTGAAGAAGGGTCTCGACCCGAAATGTCACCCATTCCTTTGCTCCATAGATGCTGCCTCACCCGCTGAGTTTCTCCAGCATTTTTGTCAACACACAAGGATACAAATGTTTTTTTTTATTGGGGCAACATCCCACGATTTACAGAACAGGTCCACCATTGCGATGTGTGTCTACAAAGTAACCAGTGCTTGCCAATATACGTAACAGCAGCGACTTATATATTTAACTTGCTGTATGCAAAGCTTTCGACGTTCAGATCGAGAGTGACATAAGTTCATAAGTTACCGGAGCAGAATTAGGCCATTTGGCCCATCAAGACTACTATAGACAATGGACAATAGGTGCAGGAGTAGGCCAATCGGCCCTTCGAGCCAGCACCGCCATTCACTGTGATCATGGCTGATCATCCCCAATCAGTAACCCGTTCCTGCCTTCTCCCAAAATCCCATGACCCCGCTATCTTTAAGAGCTCTATTTAACTCTCTCTTGAAAGCATCCAGAAAATTGGCCTCCACTGCCTTCTGAGGCAGAGTATTTTAAGTTTGGAGATACAACGTGGCAACAGGCCCTTCGGCCCACTGAGTCCGCGCCGACCAGCGATCCCCGCACACTCACACTATCCCACACACACTAGGGACACTAGGGACCCACAGACTCACAACTCTCTGGGTGAAAACGTTTTTCCTCATCTCTGTTCTAAATGGCCAACCCTTATTCTTAAACTCTGGCCCCTGGTTCTGGACTCCCCCTACATCGAGAACATGTTTCCTGCCTCTAGCAATCCCTTAATAATCTTAAAGAAGGAACTGCAGATGCTGGAGAATCGAGGATACACAAAAGGCTGGAGAAACTCATGCGGGTGCAGCAGCATCTAAGGAGCGAAGGAGATAGGCGACGTTTCGGGTCGAGACCCTTCTTCAGTCGAAGGGTCTCGACCCGAAACGTCGCCTATCTCCTTCGCTCCTTAGATGCTGCTGCACCCGCTGAGGTTCTCCAGCCTTTTGTGTATCCTTAATAATCTTACATGTTTCAATAAGGCCACTCGTCTGCCATTCAATCATTGCTGTTCTATCTTTCCCTCTCAACCCCTCCCTCCTGTCCTCCCACCATAACCTCTGACCCTTTTATTAATCCAGAATACTAATTATAAATATCCAACGATGGCCACCACAGCCATTTGTGACAATGAATTCCACAGATTTACCACCCTAAAGAAATTCATCCTCATCTCCTTTCTAAAGGCCAATCTTGTATTCTGAGGTTGACGCCTCTGGTCCTAGACTCTCCCACTAGTAGAAACATCCTCTCCACATCCACTCTACCCAAGCCTTTCACTATTCGGTAAGTATCAATGAGGTCGCCCCCTCATCCTTCTAAACTCCAGCGAGTACAGGCCCAGTGCCGTCAAACGCTCATCATATGTTAACCAGCTCATTGCTGGGATAATTCGCGTAAGCTTCCTCTGGGCCCTCTCCAGAGCCGGCACATCCTTCCTCAGTTTCCTCAGGGCAGTACGGTGGTGCAGCGGTAGAGTTGCTGCCTCACAGCGCCAGACACCCGGGTTGATCCTGACCACGGGTGCTGTCTGTACGGAGTTTGTACGTTCTTCCCTGTGACCCCGTAGGTTTTCTCCAAGATCTTCTGCTTCCTCCCACACTCCAAAGACGTACAAGCTTATAGGTTAATTGGCTTGGCATAAATGAAAATTGTCCCTAGTGTGTGTGGGATAGTGTGAGTGTGCGGCGATCGCTGGTCGGCACGGACTCAGTGGGCCGAATGGCCTGTTTTCGCGCTGTACCTCCAAACTTAAAATACGGGGCCCAATTTTGGCGAGGCATTTGGTAACGACAAGTCTCTCTATTTTATTTAGGGTGATTCGGGAGGGCCACTCGTCTGCAAGCAAGATGATCAATGGTTCCTGGCTGGAGTGACCTCTTTTGGCCGCGGTTGTGCGCGACCACACATTCCGGGCGTCTACGTCCGTGTCACCTCATTCGTCGACTGGATACACGAGGTCCTCAGCTAAGGCCCATCTTTGAAGATGGCCGCCGGGCCTCAGCACTGACCTGTTTCGCATCTATCGGTCACATCTGTGCCACAGGTCACTTCTGTGCTCTTTTAACCCAATACCTGAAGCTCTCAAAACATTGTCAAAAAAGTAGTAGTTTTGCATAATTTTAGTTTAGTTTAGCGATACCGTGCAGAAAAATCATCCTCCACTCACTCAGTGCAGAATGCCCCATCTAGGAAGGGTCTGGACCCGAAACGTCACCCATTCCTTCTCTCCAGAGATGCGGCCTCACCCGCTGAGTTACTCCAGCATGTTGTGTCCACCCCCGCCATCCACACTAGTTTAGTATAATTTCAGTTTAGTGTAGAGGTACCATGCGGAAACAGGCCCTTCGGCCCACCGCACCGACTAGCCATCCCCGCACACTAATGCTACCCTACACTCAATTATACATATTTCTAAATGCGCTAAACAGCTCTCGTTCCCCACTCCCCTGACTCTCAGTCTGAAGAAGGGTCTCGCCCCGAAACGTCACCCATTCCTCCCCTCCAGAGATGCCGCCTGACCCGCTGAGTTACTCCAGCGTTCTGTGCCTATCTTCACTAAGAGTGAGAGGTGACCTTTCTCACTGTTGGACAAGTGGTAATTATTTCCAAAATGACCCTTCTTTTCAAGAAATTGCATTCAATCTGAATCGATAAATTATACTGTTTATTCAAGTTAAAAATTGTGTTTTTTGCAAATTGCTGTTCAAGGGAGCATGCAGAAAAGGAACAAAAATGAAACTGCTGAAGGAAATCAACAACCCATCCCACTCCAGGCTCTTGTCATTGAAGAAAAACCTCCTTTAGTGTAGAGATACAGCGCGGAAACAGGCCCTTCGGCCCACCGGGTCCGTGCCGACCAGCAATCCCCGCGTTCTAACACTATCCTACACCCACTAGGGACAATTTTTACATTTACACCAAGCCAATTAAACTACAGACCTGTGTGTCGTTGGAGTGTGGGAGGAAACCGAAGATCTCGGAGAAAACCCACGCAGGTCACGGGGGGAACGTACAGACAGCACCCGTAGTCGGGATCGAACCCGGGTCTGCGGCGCTGCATTCGCTGTAAGGCTGCGACGCTACCGCTGCGCCACCTAGACCGCCTCTACTCTGTAATCCAGTCCGCTTAAGTTAAAGGCCAAAATTCAACCAGCTTTTGATTTATTTTAGTGAAACTTGTCTATGCTTTGGTAAACCTCTTTCTCCTCCATGACTCCTAGCTCCTCATCGCTTGGAATATTGAGTCGTCCACATTTGGATTTGGGCCAAATGCGGGCGATAAAAAAGCCAGACATAACAAACAGTTTTTATCCACGAGTAGTTGCTCTACTCAACAGCCAAAAATCTGTAGCCTCCCTTTGATCTGGTATTTTGTTGGTTCACATGCTTGATCAATGGTGTTTTATCATTAATGTTTTATTATTATTAATGTTTAATGTTTTCTGAGTCATTCGTAACTGTCACTGTATGTCATGTTGTTACTTGTGGGCGGAGCACCATGGCAAATTCCTTGTATGTGAATACTTGGCCAACTTACTTAAATGAGACAAGCTTACAAAGAAACAAAGAACTGCAGGTGCCGGTTTACACCAAAGGCAGATACATAGAAACATAGAAATTAGGTGCAGGAGTAGGCCATTCGGCCCTTCGGGCCTGCACCGCCATTCAATATGATCATGGCTGATCATCCAACTCAGTATCCCGTACCTGCCTTCTCTCCATACCCTCTGATCCCCTTAGCCACAAGGGCCACATCTAACTCCCTCTTAAATATAGCCAATTAACTGGCCTCAACTACCCTCTGTGGCAGAGACTTCCAGAGACTCACCACTCTCTGTGCGAAAAAAGTCTTTCTCATCTCGGTCTTAAAGGAATTCCCCCTTATCCTTAAGCTGTGACCCCTTGTCCTGGACCTCCCCACATCGGGAACAATCTTCCTGCATCTAGCCTGTCCAACCCCTTAAGAATTTTGAAAGTTTCTATAAGATCCCCTCTCAATCTCCTAAATTCTAGAGAGTATAAACCGAGTCTATCCAGTCTTTCTTCATAAGACAGTCCTGACATCCCAGGAATCAGTCTGGCGAACCTTCTCTGCACTCCCTCTATGGCAATAATGTCCTTCCTCAGATTTGGAGGCCAGAACTGTATGCAATAGTCCAGGTGTGGTCTCACCAAGACCCTATACAACTGAAGTAGAACCTCCCTGCTCCTATACTCAAATCCTTTTGCTATGAAAGCTGACATACCATTCGCTTTCTTCACTGCCTGCTGCACCTGCATGCCTACTTTCAATGACTGGTGTACCATGACACCCAGGTCTCGCTGCATCTCCCCTTTTCCTAATCGGCCACCATTTAGATAATAGTCTGCTTTCCTGTTTTTGCCACCAAAGTGGATAACCTCCCATTTATCCACATTATACTGCATCTGCCAAACATTTGCCCACTCACCCAGCCTATCCAAGTCACCTTGCAGTCTCCTAGCATCCTCCTCACAGCTAACACTGCCCCCCCAGCTTCGTGTCATCCGCAAACTTGGAGATATTGCCTTCTATTCCCTCATCCAGATCATTAATATATATTGTAAATAGCTGGGGTCCCAACACTGAGCCTTGCGGTACCCCACTAGTCACTGCCTGCCATTGTGAAAAGGACCCGTTTACTCCTACTCTTTGCTTCCTGTTTGCCAGCCAGTTCTTTATCCACATCAATACTGAACCCCGAATGCCGTATGCTTTAAGTTTGTATACTAAGTGCTGGAGTAACTCAGCAGGTCAGGCAGCATCTATGGCAGCATCTCGACCCGAAACGTTGCCAATTCCTTCTCTCCATGGATGCTGCCTCACCCGCTGAGTTACTCGATTTTACCAGCATTTGCAGTTCTTTCTTAATCATTTAGATAGGGCATCTTGGTCAGCATCGATATGTTGGGACAAAAGAACTGCTTCGGTGCTCTGACTCCATCTTAGACAATAGACAATAGGTGCAGGAGGAGGCCATTCAGCCTTTCGAGCCAACACCGCCATTCAATGAGATCATGGCTGATCATCCCCAATCAGTACCCCGTTCCTGCCTTCTCCCCATATCCCCTGACTCCGCTATCTTTAAGAGCCCTATCTAGCTCTCTCTTGAAAGTATCCAGAGAACCGGCCTCCACCGCCCTCTGAGGCAGAGAATTCCACGACGTTCGACTAGCCCCAACCCGGGATAGATCGCCCGGCGCGTTGGATTCCCCCTCGATGGAGGAGCTTGATCACCCTGACAAGGAGGCCCGCCGTCGGATATGGGGGCCAAGATCGTCCCGTCAATGGAAGGCTCGAGGTCCCCGACCGCGGGAGAACAAAGAAGGGAAAATATTGAACTCTTTTTCCGCCTTCCATCACAGTGGGGAATGTGGAGGAGTCACTGTGGTGGATGTTTATGTTAAAATGTATTTTGTGTGTTCTGTTGCTTTTTAATAGTATGACTGTACGGCAAATGAAATTCCTCGTATGTTGCAAAATATTCTTGGTTAATAAAGTATGATTATGATTATATGTGACCTTTAAATATTTCCCAGTTGATATGTACTATCCATGTCCATAATTTCAAGACCTTTTATTGTACAAAGACCTTGAGGGGCAGCACGGTGCCACAGCGATAGAGTTACTCAGGACAGAAGGTGGCGCATGCCTCACAGCGCCAGAGTCCCAGGTTCGATCCTGACCACGGGTGCTGTCTGTATGGAGTTTGTACGTTCTCCCCGTGACCTGCGTGGGTTTTCCCCGGGTGCTCCGGTTTCCTCCCACACTCCAAAGACGTGCATGTTTGTCATAAATTATACCTGGTGTGTGTAGGAGAGTCGGGCCCTGTCAGAGGGGGTTGCAACGTGTGCCATTTGGGATGGGCCTCATGCCTGTCTGCATCACAGGGATCTTGATTTGGGGGGGGGCTTTAAAATTGAGGGGCCTCTGCTTGATCTTGGTTTGGGGGCCTCTAAAATGGAAATTGGCCTGGGCCTCAGTTCATCTATGAGAGGGCCTGAGGATAGTGCTAGTGGTCGGTGTGGACTCGGTAGGCCGAAGGCCCTGACTTCGCTCTGTATCTCGAAACTAAACTAAACCTTAATTCAGTCACTCTCAGCTTTCACAAGGAACCTCAGTGCATTCCAGATTTCCTTACAGTTATCACCTCAAGGATCTTTTCACACAGAGAGTGGTGAGTCTCTGGAACTCTCTGCCACAGAGGATAGTTGAGGCCAGTTCATTGGCTATATTTAAGAGGGAGTTAGATGTGACCCTTGTGGCTAAGGGGATCAGAGGGTATGGAGAGAAGGCAGGTACGGGATACTGAGTTGGATGATCAGCCATGATCATATTGAATGGCGGTGCAGGCTCGAAGGGCCGAATGGCCTACTCCTGCACCTAATTTCTATGTTTATATCTTGTGTCCCCTTCTCACCAAGGTACACTATTCTGTGCTGTTACGCACCAAATTTAAGTCTACCTAAAATTCAAAGTGTGCTCCAAATCAGGTCAGATACAAGAGAATTGGATATAGCTCTTGGGTCGAACAGAATCAAGGGGTATGGGGAGAAGGCAGGAACGGAGTACTGATTTTGGATGATCAGCCATGATCATATTGGGTGGCGGTGCTGGCTCAAAGGGGTGAATGGCCTGCATCTATTTTCTATGTTTCTAAGCTAAATATTACTTTTCCCTTCAGAGTCCGGATACAAACCTCAGTGTCTGGTTTGTTGTATCTATGTCATAGAGTGATACAGCATGAAAACAGGCTCTATGGCCTAACCTGCCTATGCCAACCAACATGTCACATCTACAATAGTCCCACCTGCCCATATCCCTCTAACCCTGTCCTATCCATGTACCTGTCCAAATGTTTCGTAAACGTTGCATTAGTACCTGCCTCAACTACATCCCGGCAGCTCGTTCCATACACCCACAACCCTTTGTGTAAAAAAAAGTTGTCCCTCAGGATCCTAGTAAATCTTTTCCCTCTCACCTTAAACGTGTGCCCTCTGGTTCTCGATTCCCCTACTCTGGGTAAAAGACTGTGCGTCCACCCGATCTATTCCCATTACAATGCATTGGCAATGTTAGTGATTTGCAGTCTGAAGAAGGGTTGCAACCTGAAACGTCACCCATCCTTCCTCTCCAGCGGTGGTGCCTGACCGGCTGAGTTCCTCCGGCATTTTGTGCAGTGAATCATTGGTGTAAACCAGCATCTGCAGTTCCTTCCTCCCCAGCATTAGTGATTTGTCCTCTCCAGCCCCCTCTGCCAAGTAGATAATTTTATCTATTTAATATCGGATCTCATCATTGTTCTTCCCCACCATTTCACACAGTTATCTGTGCTGAATTAAATTTGCCACTTATATATTCACTCTGTACATTTAATAACGTCCTATTATAAAGCAGCGCAGTGCTCTCCTCTCAATTGGGCACCTGTACAACTTGGTTTTAGTTACGAATAAGAGTACCCTTTAAGAATAAGCGGTAGCCCATTTAGAACAGAGGTGAGGAAAATCTTTTTCACAGAGAGTGGTGAGTCTGTGGAATTCTCTGCCACAGAAGGTAGTTGTGGCCAGTTCATTGGCTATATTTAAGAGGGAGTTAGATGTGGCCCTTGTGGCTAAAGGGATCAGGGGGTATGGAGAGAAAGGCAGGTACAGGATACTGAGTTGGATGATCAGCCATGATCATATACAATGGCGGTGCAGGATCGAAGGGCCAAATGGCCTACTCCTGCACCTATTTTCTATGTTTCTACATAGTGGAGGCCAATTCTCTAGATGCTTTCAAGAGAGTGTTAGATAGAGATCTTAAAGATAGCGCAGTCAAGAGATATGGGGAGAAGGCAGGAACGGGGTACTGATTGGGGATGATCAGCCATGATCACATTGAATGGCGGTGCTGGTTTGAAGGGCTGAACGGCCTACTCCTGCACCTATTCTCTATATTGTCTATTTACAAAGTCTATATTATTTATACAAATTGTTAACAGCCGTGGCCCCAGAACCATTCGACCCGTCTTTGTGCACCTCCACTCATCTGAATAAGGTCCTATTCTCCAGTTCGTTTAATTTAATTTAGAGATACAGCGCGAAAAACAGGCCCCTCGGATGCTGCCTCACCGAGTCCACACCGACCAAGACCCCCACGCATTAACACTATCCCACACCCACACTAGGGACAATTTAAATTTATAACAAGCCAGTTAACCCTGTACGTCTTCGGAGCGTCGGAGGAAACCGAAGATTTCGGAGAAAATCCACGCAGGTCATGGGGAGAACGTGCAAACTCCGTACAGACAGCGCCCGTAGTCAGGATCGAACCCGGGTTTCCAGCGCTGTAAAGCAGCAACTCTACCGCTGCGCCACCACAGTCACTGCCTCCTGATTTGAAGATAGCTTGCCATCCATTCTAAACTGAGGCTACATATTCAGATTGGATTAAACTCAGGGCAGAGTGTGGCACGGTGGCCCAGCGGTAGAGTTGCTGCCAGAGATCCGAGTTTGATCCTGACCACGGGTGCTGTCTGAACGGAGTTTGTACGTCCTCCTGGTGACCGCGTGGGTTTTCTCCGGGTGCTCAAGTAGGACAGCAGGCCATTCAGCCCTTCGAGCCAGCATCGCCATTCAATGAGATCATGGCTGATCATCCCCACTCAGTACCTCTTTCCTGCCTTCTCCCCATATCCCCTGACTCCGCTATCTTTAAGAGCCCTATCTAGCTCTCTCTTGAAAGTATCCAGAGAACCTGCCTCCACCGCCCTCTGAGGCAGAGAATTCCACAGACTCACAACTCTCTGTGTGAAAAAGTGTTTCCTCGTCTACATTCTAAATGGCTTACTCCTTATTCTTAAACTGTGGCCCCTGGTTCTGGACTGCACCAACATCGGGAACATGTTGCCTGCCTCTAGCATGTCCAGACCCTTAATAATCTTATATGTTTCAATAAGATACCCTCTCATCCTTCTAAGTTCCAGAGTGTACAAGCCCAGCCGCTCCGTTATCTCAGCATACGACAGTCCCGCCATCCCGGGAATTAACCTTTCCAATCCATGCTGCATTCCCTCAATAGCAAGAATGTCCTTCCTCAAATTAGGGGACCAAAACTGCACACAATACTCCAGGTGTGGTCTCACTTGGGCCCTGTACAACTGCAGAAGGACCTCTTTGCTCCTATACTCAACGCCTCGTGTTATGAAAGCCAACATGCCATTCACTTTCTTCATTGCCTGCTGTACCTGCATGCTTACTTTCATGCTTACTCATATTATGAACCTCAAATTCTCCAAATTAAGCTGACTAGTGGAGACAAGGGGCAGTAAAAGTTCAGAGATGAGGCAGGGAGATGAATGGTGGAAGGAGAATCATAGTCATACAGCGTGCAAACAGGCCCTTCAGCCCAACTTGCCCACGTCCAACAAGCCCCATCTACACTAGTACCACGTGCCTGTATTTGGCCCATATCCCTCCAAACCTATCCTGTCCATGTACCTGTCAAAGTGTTTCTTAAAAGTCACGATAGTCCCTACCTCAACTACCTCCTCCGGCAGCTCGTTCCATACACCCATCAACCTTTGTGTGGAAAATGTTACCCCTCAGGTTCCTATTAAATCTTTCCCCCTTCACCTTAAACCTACGTCCCCTGGTTCTGGGCAAGAGAATCTGTGCGTCTACCAGATCTATTCCTCTCTATCCCCCGAACAACATGCCCCTGACACTCAGTCTAAAGAAGGGTTCTTCAGTAAACCCTTTCTTTCGGCAGAGGGTGGTGAATCTGTGGAATTATAATTAAGCCATTCGGCCCATCAAGTCTACTCCGCCATTCAATCATAGCTGATCTATCTCTCCCTCCTAACCCCATTCTCCTGCCTTCTCCCCATAACCCCTGACACAAGTACTAATCAAGAATCTATCTCCGCCTTAAAATATCCACTGACCTTGCCTCCGCAGCCGTCTGTGGCAAAGAATTCCACAGATTCACCACCCTCTGACTAAAGAAATTTCTCCTCATCTCCTTCCTAAAAGAACGTCTTGTAATTCTGAGACTATGACCTCTGGTCCTAGATTCTCCCACGACTGGAAACATCCTCTCCACATCCACTCTATCCAAGCCTTTATACTGTACATTTCAATGAGATGTCCTCTCCCCACCCCCCCTTCATTCTTCTAAACTCCAGCGAGTACAGGCCCAGTGCCGACAAACGCTCATCATAGGTTATAACCCACTCGTTCCTGGGATCGTTCTTGTAAACCTCCTCTGGACCCTCTCCAGAGCCAGCACATCCTTGCTCAGATATGAGGCCCAAATTGCTCACAAAATTTTCCCACGAGTTTGGAGGGTGATTGAATTATTTCAACAAAGACTAAGGCAATTTGGCATCTCCCAATTTCTACAGATTCACCATAGAAAACTGTACTGGGATGCATCAAAGCTAGGTTTGGCACTAGTTCTACCCAAGACTGCAATAAATTGCATAGAAGTGTGCATGTAACCCAATCCATTGCACAGATCAGCTTGTGTAAGAAAGAACTGCAGGTGCTGGTTTAAATCGAAGGTAGACACAAAAATGCTGGAGTAACTCAGCGGGTGAGGCAGCATCTCTGGAGAGAAGGAATGGGCGACGTTTCGGGTCGAGACCCTTCGTCAGCAGAGATCAGCTTCTTCTTTGCCTCCACCACCCAACAACCCATCGGCTCCATCTACACTTCACGTTGCCTCGCTAAAGGGCCTGTCGCACTTTCACCACTTAATTCAAAACCTCTGCCGTGTTTAAAGGAGCTAAAAAAAAAAAATCAAGATCGTGAAATCTACGATATGAAATCAAGATACGAACTCCTACGAGCTTCCACGACTATATTCACAAACTCCTGCGAGTATGTCTACGAATTCCCACGACTATTTCGACGCCCTCCTTACGAGTAAAAAGTTGCAATTTCTTTCATCACGTCCATTTTTTTTACTCGTGGACATTTTTTTATCGGGCTGGAAAAACCGTCCCGACGTTCCTGATGCCACGAGTACTTACGACTAACATAACGAGCCGCTACAATATATATATGAACTCCTACGGCCTCCTACGGACTCGTTACGAACATTCTGCGAGTTTGAATCAAGGGGAGAACTCGGGATAATTTGTGAATAACTTGTGAAAGTGGGACAGGCCTTTAAAACAGCCAATACAATCAAGGACCACTCACACCCTGGTCATTCTCTCTCCTCTCCTCTCACGCCAGTCAGAAGATACATACGCTTGAAGCCATGTACCAACAGATTCACCAATAAGTTCTTCCCCACATTTATCCATCAGACTACTGAATAAACAGTTCATATGCCAAGGAGTGTAGGAAGGAACTGCGGATGCTGGTTTAAACTGAAGGTCGACACAAAAAAATCTGAAGTAACTCAGCGGGACAGGCAGCATCTCTGGAGAGGAGAAATGGTGAGGTTTCGGGTCGAGACCTGGTCTGAAGAAGGATCTCGACCCGAAACTTCGCCTGTTCCTTTTCTCCAAAGGTGCTGCCTGTCCCGCTGAGTTGCTCCAGCTTTTTGTGTCCATCATATGCCAAGGATGTAGTCCTGATCTTCCAACCTACCTCATTGCGCTCCTTGCACTTTTTATATGAACTTTTTCATGCAACTTTGTTTAGTTTAGAGATACAGCGCGGGAACAGGCCCTTCAGCCCACCGGGTCTGCGCCGACCAGCGATCCCCGCAAATTATTAACACTATCCTACACCCACTAGGCACAATTTTTACATTTACCGAGCCGGTTAACCTACAAACCTGCACGTCTTTGGGACTGTGGGAGGAAACTGAATCCACGCAGGTCACGGGGAGAAGGTACAGACAACACCCGTAGTCAGGATCGAACCCGGGTCTCCGGCGCTGCATTCGCGGTAAGGCAGTGACTCTACCGCTCCACCGCTACACTTCTACACACGTGACAATAAAATAAACTTGCGGCAATAACGTTTTCGGGTTGGTCAGGCGAACTGTCGGGGTTAGAGATGGGCAAAGCTTTGGGAGTCTGAAATGAAGTGGCATCATCTTAAAGCACAAGCCAGGCTTTTCAGAGCTGAGGTTTGGGTACACTTGTAGATAGAGGTGACACAAGAGGTTTAACCTCTCTTGTCCGGACTATGGTCATCATTAATAATGGACAAAACGAGTATGTCGGAGCACCGGGACATCTCTTAGTGGCTCATAACGCTAATGGCAGGTACTCGGGAAGGCTCGCTAACGGCAGGTAAGCTCGGGAAGCCTCGTGAAGATTTTTCGACATGTTGAAAAATGTCCGCGAGAGCCCCGAGTACCGACGAGCGGCCATTACCGTAAATCTCCGAGTCCGAATCAGGGGAGAGCTCTTGGAATGAACTCGTACCGTGGGACAGGGCTATAACCAATTTCGTGACTAAAAGTATTAAGGAGCAGGCGTCATGGTGGCGTAGTGGTATAGTTGCTGCCTTACAGCACCGGAGACCTGGGTTCCATCCTGACCACAGGTGCTGTCTGTACGGAGTCTGCACGTTCTCCCCGTGACCATGTGGGTTTTCCCCGGGTGCTCCGGTTTCTCCCCACAGCTTTGTAGGCTCCGGTTAAAAAAATGTAAATTGTCCCTAGTGTGCAGGTTAGTTTGAGTGTACGAGATGATCGCTGGATGCCGAGGACTTGGTGGGCTGCAGGGCCTATTTCCGGTGCTGTATCGCTAAACTAAAGTAAACCAAATATTGGGAAAAAGATAAATAGATGAAGTAAGAAAAATGGATCAGCCATAATCCCATCGAATGGCAGATCAGGGCTTGATGGGCCGAATAGCCAGCTCTGCCTAAATCATATGAGAAAATTATCACCTGTTGAGCAGGTAGTCAGACTTCCTCTAATATCTTTGTATCTCAAGGGCCTGTCCCACTTACGCAACTTTATTGGCGACTGCCGGCCCCCCGTCATAGTCGTAGCAGGTGGCCGAAAATGTTCAACATGTTGAAAATCCAGCGGCGACCAGAACAAGGCACGGCTCTTTGGGCGACTACTCACGACCGTACAGACAATACAGACATACATACATAGACATGTCACCAGGGTGTCGCCTGTAAGGTCGTGAGTCGTCTCCTAGTCACCCAAAGAGTCGTGGCGTCTTTCTGGTCACCGCTGAATTTTCAACACGTTGAAAGTTTTCGACAACCTATGGCGGGTGCCGGCAGTCGCGCAAGTGGGACAGGCCCTTCATGTTATGGGACATTGGGAGGCATTTTCAGTAGATGCTTGACATTGGATTAACACCAAGTCACGTTGCTCTTGCTAAAGCCATTCCTTGCCCTACATCTGTTTTTGTCCCATCTTCTTCCATTTCCACAACACACCTTCAAACCCCTAAAGAGGTCCATGCTTCACCAAGGCCATCCGGGCTTTCCCCATTCCCTCTGTCTACGTAACGTGTGTACAAAAGCTATGACTTTTCGGTACTCTCTGATTCCCCCCCCCCACCCCCCCCCCCCCCCCCATCCCATCCCTCGGTGGACTCTTCCATCTTTTCCTGAATCTATTCCCAATATCAACAAAAATAAGAAACATTAATAGGAAGGAGGGGGATTTTTTTGTTTTTGATTTTGTCCGTTTCTTCAGAAAGGCTGGTTTGATTATTCCTTGCTCCTCGTGGCTAAGCTGGGCTTGGCTTTCCCCGGGAGCTTGTCGGATGGCGTGGGATTGGCTTCATGGTACGGTGGACGCTCCTCGCCTCCGACCGCGTCCTCCTAAACATCGGCCAGGTTCTCCTTCTTTGGAGCCGGGGATATCCACAGGGTCGACTCATTGGGGCTGGTTTTCGATCGGTCTTTGCTGGGAACAATGAGAAGCAAAAACGTCTTCATAAGTTCATATGTTCATAAGTCATAGGACCAGAATGAGGCCATTCGGCCATCATGTCTACTCCACCATTCAATCATGGCATATCTCTCCCTCCTAACCCCATTAGACAATAGACAATAGGCAATAGACAATAGGTGCAGGAGGAGACCATTTGGCCCTTCGAGCCAGCACCGCCATTCAATTTGATCATGGCTGATCATCCCCAATCAATACCCCGTTCCTGCCTTCTCCCCATATCCCCTGACTCCGCTATTTTTAAGAGCCCTATCTAGCTCTCTCTTGAAAGCATCCAGAGAACCTGCCTCCGCTACCCTCTTAGGCAGAGAATTCCACAGACTCACCACTCTCTGTGAAAAAAAGTGTTCCCTCGTCTCCATTCTAAATAAGGCATACCCCTAAATGACTTACTCCTTATTCTTAATGGTTCTGGACTCCCCCCAACATTGGGAACATGTTTCCTGCCTCTACCGTGTCCAAACCCTTAACAATCTTATATGTTTCAATGAGATCCCCTCTCATCCTTCTAAACTCCAGCGTGTACAATTCTCCTGCCTTGTCCCCATAACCCTGATACCTGTATTAATCAAGAATCTATCGATCTCTGTCGTAAAAATATCCGTTGACTTGGTCTCCACAACCCTCTGAGGCAAATAATTCTACAGATTCACCACAAAGGGTAATTAACAGCCCTGTCCCACTGTACGAGTCTCCCTAATGGTCGAAAGTGGTTTCCGCTTCTTCGATGTTCAGGCGATTATTTCAAAAAATTCAAAAAACGGCCGCAACTTAAAAAAAATAGGTTGCCGTCTTAAAAAGCGGTAATTTTTTAGTCGAAGCCGGTTGCGATACGAGTTGAAGGTGGTTGCCCGAGGTTGCAGGTAGTGGTAGGTAAGACCTTTTTTTTCACCCAGTTTTATTCCACCAGGGAGGTCTTACCTTCCACTACCTGCAACCTCTGGCAACCACCTTCAACTAGCATCGCAACCGGCTTCGACTAAAAAATTACCCATTTTTAAAACGGCAACCTATTTTTAGTCGCAACCGGTTTTGAATTATTTGAAATAATCGCCGAAACACAGAAGAAGCGGAAAGCACTTTCGACCATTAGGGAGACTGACAAAAACCTCCGGGAACCGCACGGAAACCTTGGGTGGGGTGCAAAGTCTCCAGAGGTTTCCGTTCAGGTTTACTAAGTGGGACAGGGGCATGGGATACAGGTCCTTCAGCTAGTTCACGCTGCCCATTGAACACCCGTTCACATTCTAGTTACCCCTCTATACAGGAGGGGCAATTTTCAGAAGCCAATTAACCTACAAACCTGCACGTCTTTGGGATAGGGAAGGAACGGCAGCACCCGGAATGAGCAGGAAGAACGTGCAAACTCCACACTAAGGCGGAAGCCGTGGTCAGGAGCGAACCCGGGTCTCTGGCGCCGTGAGGCAGCGGCTCTACTCGCTGCGCCATCGTGCCGCCCCTTGCGGCTTGGCCCCACACCCAACACACCTGATGTACCTTCGGTTCAGCATCTGGATGCAGCAGGTAGCCATGGCAACGACCAGCAGCAGGAGCAGGGGGATGGTAGGGATAACGACATACACCACGTTGGGCATTATCCCTGGAAAAAACACAGGAGTACCACGTCAAGAGCTTGCTTTGGATCAGCACCATGGAGTCTAGTTCACTTGAAGATGGACACCAAATGCTGGAGTAACTCATCGGGACCAGCAGCATCTCCGGACAGAAGGAATGGGTGACGTTCCAGGTTAAGACCAGTGTTCCCTCTCAGCCTTTGCGCACACAAGTTTTGAAACCAGCTACACAAAGAACATTTACGTGCGCACAAAAGGATTTTGAAATTTGGAAAAAAAAATCTCTGCTATAATTTTATTTTTCCGAATTTCAAATTCCACGGCCCGATTCGGCACCGGGGACAGCTGCAGCCGGGAACAGCTCGGGCATTGGGGGAAATCATCCATTGGACTTTATCGCGGGCCGCGTCCGTCCCCGCGCTTCACCCGGGGGAGGAGCAAGGCCAGGGCTGCCCTCCTCAAAGATGGCGGCGCTGCTGGTAGGTACCCAACAGTAGGGTCTCGACCCGAAACGTCGCCTATCTCCTTCGCTCCTTAGATGCTGCTGCACCCGCTGAGTTTCTCCAGCTTTTTGTGTACCCAACAGTAAATGGATGGGACTGGACCTTGGAGAGGTGGGGAGGGAGGGGGTGGAGAGGGAATGGGGAAAGGGAAGGAGAGAGGGGGAAGAGAGGGGGAGGCGGAGGACTTGTTTAGGGCCTGTCCCACTGTACGAGATAATTCAAGAGCTCTCTCGCGTTTTTAAAAAAAATCAAATTCGTGGTAAGCACGCAGAATGAACGTAGCGGGTACGTCGGAGCTCGGGGACGTCTCTTAGCGTCTCGTAACGCTAACGGCAGGTACTCGGGAAACGCGGTAAGCTCGTGAAGATTTTTCAACACGTTGAAAAATGTCCACGAGAGCCCCAAGTACCTACGAGCGGCCATTACCGTAAATCTCCGAGTTCGAATCAGGGCAAACTCGGGAGAACTCTTGGATTAGCTCGAACAGTGGGACCGCCTCATTACATTGCTAAAATAAAGAACTGTTTCATTTGAAAAACGAAAGCATTCAAGAGTGTATGTCAAAGAAACTACAATATTACCTAAAATGGAGTAATCAATAATCATACAGTATAGTTATTTGTAAAAATCTTATAATCATATTGACTTTCATGTACGGTTTAGGAAGATCCATTTCAAATTCTGTAGCTGGCTAATTGAGTTTTTATTGGAAGAAATTTTGATTCCCCATGTCAAATTCAAAGGATGCAAGGGGTTTGAAGCACAAATGAACTACAAGGTGGTTTAAAAGTTGAATAGCTTAACAAAATAGTAAAAACTGCTCACAAGGTCATATAATTGCACAAGAATTCAGTTCACACCCATATTTGTAACGGCATAAAAAAATTGCACAATACAAGATTTCCACACACACGAACTACTAAAACTTAGAGGGAATGTTGGTCAAGGCCCTTCATCAGACTGATTACAGTGGGGGAGGGGAGAGAAACTGGATGCGAGAAAAAAACGAGATTGATCCCTGGGATGGCGGGACTGTCATAGGAGGAAAGATTGAAAAGACTAGGCTTGTATTCACTGGAGTTTAGAAGGATGAGGGGAAGATCTTATAGAAACATATAAAATTATAAAAGGGCTGGACAAGCTAGATGCAGGAAAAATGTTCCCAATGTTGGGCGAATCCAGAGCCAGGGGCCACAGTCTTAGAATAAAGGGGAGGCCATTTAAGACTGAAGTGAAAAAAAAAAACGTTTTCACCCAGAGAGTTGTGAAATTGTGGAATTCCCTGCCACACAGCCCTCTGCAGTGGAGGCCAAATCACTGGATGGATTTAAGAGAGAGTTAGATAGAGCTCTAAGGGCTAGTGGAGTCAAGAGAGTGGTGAGTCTCTGGAATTCTCTGCCACAGAAGGTAGTTGAGGCCAGTTCATTGGCTATATTTAAGAGGGCGTTAGATGTGGCACTTGTGGCTAAAGGGATCAGGGGGTATGGAGAGAAGGCAGGTACGGGATACTGAGTTGGATGATCAGCCATGATCACATTGAATGGCGGTGCAGGCTCGAAGGGCCGAATGGCCTACTCCTGCACCTATTTTCTATGTTTCTATGTTTCTATGATATGGGGAGAAGGCAGGCACGGGTTATTGATTGGGGACGATCAGCCACGATCACACTGAATGGCAGTGCTGGCTTGTAGGGCCGAATGGCCTCCCCCTGCACCTATTTTCTATATGTAGAAGTGTATGTAGAAGTTACACGAAGTCAACGTTCATTACATTGGGTTGTAAGCTATCCAAGTAAAACTGGGACTGGGCCTGTACTCGCTGGAGTTTGGAAGGATGAGGGGGGGACCTCATTGAAACTTACTGAATAATGAAAGGCTTGGACAGAGTGGATGTGGAAAGGAATTTTCCACTAGTGGGAGAGTCTAGGACCAGAGGTCACAGCCTCGGAATCAAAGGGGCGCTCTTTTAGAAAGGAGGCGAGGAGGAACTTCTTTAGTAAGAGGGTAGTTAATCTGTGGAACTCATTGCCACAGAGGGCTGTGGAGGCCAAGTCAGTGGGTATTTCTGCGGCAGAGAGAGACAGATTCTTGATTGGAACGGGTGTCAAGGGTTACGGGGAGGAGGTAGGAGAATGGGAATAGGAGGCAGCGACGGATCTGCCATGATTTTTCACACAGAGAGTTGTGAGTCTGTGGAATTCTCTGCCTCAGAGGGCGGTGGAGGCCGGTTCTCTGGATGCTTTCAAGAGAGAGCTGGATAGGACTCTTAAAGATAGCGGAGTCAGGGGATATGGGGAGAAGGCAGGAACGGGGTACTGATTGGGGATGATCAGCCATGATCACATTGAATGGTGGTGCTCGAAGGACAAAATGGCCTCCTCCTGCACCTATTGTTTATTGTCTATCAATTGAATGGCAGAGTAGACTCGATGGGCCGAATGGCCTAAGTCTACTCCTATAACTAGTGAACCATTAGGAGTTGGCTGCAGTTACCTGATGACTCCGTCACCACCACTCGCTGGCCATCCCCTGAGTCACTGGGAGCGCGGACTTTCAGCTCAGGAACCGTGGAGACGTTTTCTGAAAGTGGTCGAGACAAGAATCAACACCCGGTTTCAATCCACACAAGAACTCCCAAATACATTAGAGCCTCTTAATTCATTCATCATCGTTGAAAACATTAGCGACGCAGTGGCGCTGGTTTCCGACGGAGACGGTGACGGACGCACCACACATCTCCGTCCTCCAGTTCCTGCGGACTTCCGCCGCTGGAAGTATAGGGTTTGTGTGTGTGTGTGTGTGTGTGTGTGTGTGTGTGTGTGTGTGTGTGTGTGTGTGTGTGTGTGTGTGTGTGTGTGTGTGTGTGTGTGTGTGTGTGTGTGTGTGTGTGTGTGTGTGTGTGTGTGTGTGTGTGTGTGTGAGTGTGTGTGTGAGTGTGTGTTTTATCATCGTTCCTTACAATGCCGTGTACGGCAGTGATCGCAACTTCCACTGAAGTGTGGATGGCCGTTGGCTCGCTAGGAGCTCATCCGCCCTTTGACGGGTCTTGTTTTTGGTCCTGCTGGGGGTCCACAGCCCCCTCCTCACCTGGCAAACCAGGTGGGGGAGACGGTTCAGTCGCCGACTATCCCGACCACGGAGCAGGTAGCGCGGTGTTACATGGTACCCGTGGCGGGGGGGGGGGGGGGAACTCCCCCTGACCTGACCTGAAAGTCTCTCTTAAAATGTGCACGCCACATTTTTTAAATCATTTCTGTAGTTCTTAAAATTAAATTGGATCCTGATTCAAAGCTAATAATATTAGGAGTTTGACTCAAACCTATAATTAACAGCAAATCAAAGAAATTTTCTTGATTACTGTTTGATAATTGGAAAAAAATTAATATTAAAATTCTGGAACGGAACATTATCCCCCACAATTAAAATGTGGACAGTGGAAATGTCGGAGACGTTGCATTTGGAGCGAGTCGCGTTTGTCCTAATGGACGAATATAAACTTTTTGAACCAATATGGTCTCCATTCACTGACTATATGAAGGGGTAGCTGGGCTCAGCATTGTAACTCAATAAATACCCGGTTGTAGGATTAGATGAAAAGATCTATTCTGAGATTTGTATACACGTCTCTATAGATATTGTTATGTGAAATTGTTCCATTCATTGTTAAGATGTATACTTCAATTTTTTAAAAATTATATAATAATTCTTTGCTTGCATTATTATTTTTTTTTTCTTTTTTTTTTCTTTATTTATTTATTTTTCTTATATAACCATAATCATTATTATTTAATCACCATCTTCATTGATTTTTCACCTATTCTTTCACTTCTTTCTAAAAAAAATAGAAGCTTATATAAATCGTTCCGTAATATTTGTATAACTTTTGAAACAAGTTAAATGTGTATTTGAAAAACTGTTATATCATTGGCAACATGCATTGCATCGAATAAAAATATTTAAAAATCTGCACGCCACTGTTTTAAAAAATAACAATCGCAGATACATTGGAGAGAAAATGAAGAGGCAATTTGGTTGCTAAGATGAAAAAACAAGGAACTGCAGATGCTGGATAAGACACAAAGGCCTGGATAGAGTGGATGTGGAGAGGATGTTTCCACTAGTGGGAGAGACTAGGACCAGAGGTCATAGCCTCAGGATTAAAGAAAGGAGGAGATGAGGAGGAATTTCTTTAATCAGAGGGCGGTGAATCTGTGGAATTCTTTGCCACAGAAGGCCATGGAGGCCAAGTCAGTGGATATTTTTAAGCTGGAGATAGACAAATTATTGATCAGTACGGGTGTCTGGGGCTATGGGGAGAAGGCAGGAGAATGGGGTTAGGAGGGAGAGATAGATCAGCTATGATTGAATGGCGGAGTAGATGATGGGCCGAATGGCCTAATTCTGCTCCTACACTTATGAACATGAATCTACGAAGACACAAATCAAAAGAAGGCACTAAGTGCTGGAGTAACTCAGCGGGTCAGGCAGCATCTGTGGAGAACATGGATAGGTGACATTTCACAGAGTGCTGGAGTAACTCAGCGGGTCAGGCAGCATCTGTGGAGAACACGGATAGGTGACGTTTCACAGAGTGCTGGAGTAACTCAGCGGGTCAGGCAGCATCTGTGGAGAACATGGATAGGTGACGTTTCACAGAGTGCTGGAGTAACTCAGCGGGTCAGGCAGCATCTCTGGCGAACATTTTGGACGAGTGAGGCAGCAACTGTACCAGCTGTGCCTCTGAGCTGTTCAAACTCCTCTTATACTGACTGTGGGAAGCATATAATGTTGTGATTAAATGAAATTAGTTTCTTACCGTATGCTAAATCTGTGCTGTCCTCCAATTCATTTGTCAAAGTGTTTCCTGTCATTAAAGAATATGAAGAATATGTTGATTTATAAAGCTTTGTTAATAAGACAGATCATAAAACACTGCAGCACAAGAACAGGCCCTTCGGCCCACAATATCTGTGCCGAACATGAAGCCAAGACCAACTCTTATCTGCTTTCATGTGACCAATGTCCCTCCAATCCCTGCATATCCATCTGCCAAAAGTTTCTTATACGCCACTATCGTATCTGCCCCAGCACATCTCATTTTCACCCAGAAAGTTGTAATTTGTGGAAAGTTGTGGATCTGTGGAATTCTCTGCCTCAAAGCCCGGTCCCATGGTACGAGTTCATTCCAAGAGCTCTCCCCGAGTTTGCCCTGATTCGAACTCGGAGATTTACGGTAATGGCCGCTCGTTGGTACTCGGGGCTCTCGTGGACATTTTTCATCATGTTGAAAAATCTTCACGAGACTTCCCGTGCTTACCTGCCGTTAACGAGTCTTCCCGAGTACCTGCCGTTAGCGCTAAGAGACTTCCCCGAGCTCCGACGTACCCGCTACGTTTTTTTTTTAAGCGTGATTTTTTTTAAACTCGGGAGAGCTCTTGGAATGAACTCGTACCGTGGGACAGGGCTTTCAGAAGGCAGTGGAGGCCAATTCTCTGAATGCTTTCAAGAGAGAGTTAGATGGAGCTCTCAGGGCCAATGGAGTCAGGGGATATGGGGAGAAGGCAGGAACGGGGTACTGATTGGGGATGATCAGCCATGATCACATTGAATGGCGGTGCTGGTTCATAGGGCTGAACGGCCTACTCCTGCATATATTTTCTATGTTTCTAAAACTTGCTTTTTATTTTTTATTCTGTTTGAAATTTAAAAAAATATTATTATCTCCTAAGTTTTGCCCCTCTCTGCACTAAATCTTTACCCTCCAGTATTTGAAATGTCCTTCCCGCGACCAAGGTTCTGATTGTCTTCCTTATCTTTGCTCAAGATTGCATTTACTGCTGCCAAATAACCTGAGGGAGTTAAAAAATGAAACAAAATCTGACCGAACATGTGTCATCATTTTGTTAATTGCTTAATAATACTGTGACATAACAAACCCCAGCTTTCACAGAGAAACTAGTTCCAGGACAGAGCCTTCAAAACCTGTTGATCCACTTAATCTAATTTAGTTTTGTTCAGATATACAACGTGGAAGCAGGCCCTTCGGCCCACCGAGCCCGCACTGTCCAGCGATCCCCGCACACTAAAGGGCCTGTCCCACTGTACGAGCTAATTCTCCCGAGTTTGCCCCCGATTCGAACTCGGAGAATTACGGTAATGGCCGCTCGTCAGTACTCGGGGCTCTCATGGACATTTTTCAACATGTTGAAAAATCTTCACGAGTCTTCACAAGCTTACCGCGTTCCCCGAGTACCTGCCGTTAGCGTTACGAGCCGCTAAGAGACGTCCCGAGCTCCGACGTGCTTGCCACGAGTTTGATTTTTTTTAAAGCTCAGGAGAGCTCTTGCATTTCCTCGTACAGTGGGACGGGCCCTTTACACTATCCTACACACACTTGGGCCAATTTACATTTACACCAAGCCAAATAGCCGACAAACCTGTGGGTCTTTGGAGTGTGGGAGGAAACCGAAGATCTGGGAGAAAACCCACGCGGGTCACGGGGAGAACGTGCAAACTCCGTACAGGCAGCACCCGTAGTCGGGACCGAACCCGGGTCACTGGCGCTGTCAGCGCTGTAAGGCAGTGTCTCCACTGCTGCTCCACTGTGCCGCCCGACTTTGTTCAGTGATTTTAGGGTACTGAGAATGGATCTCGACCCCATGAATCTGGGACACTCACACACACAGAATGATCAATGTGGTACTTAAGAGGCTTCTGGATCGGCACATGGAAGTCCAGGGAAGAGAAGGCTATGGATGACGTACGGGCAAACGACATCGGCATCATGTTTGACGCAAGCATTGCGGACAAATACAGCTCCTGTGCTGTATTGTTGTAACTGTAGGCTTTATAGTTGCAGTGTGGAAACAGGCCATTCAGCCCACCGCGTCCTAGCACTATCCTACACACTAGGGACACAATTTACCTACAAATCTGCACGTCTTTGGAGTGAGGGAGGAAACCAGAGCACCCGGAGAAAACCCACACGGTCACGCGGAGAGCGTGCAAACTCCGTATAGACACCACCCATAGTCGGGATTGAACCTGGGACTCTAGCGCTGTGAGGCGGCTACTCTACCACTGCGCCACCGTGCCGCCCCATTCTACCGTTCTATAATTCCACAAATGTGCAGGGATCGCGGGTCGGTGCAGACTGGGTGGGCCGAAGGGACTGTTTCCGCGCTACTGGACTACACTACACTACTGGATACAGAGCAACAGGTATACCACATTCACACCTGCCGCCCTGTAGATGAGGGTGAAAGGATGATGCTCTATAATGAGGAGCCCCCAGCCCCAACCTCAGTAGGGGACGGGACACACGTCACAAACTCATAAGGTCAAG
Organism: Raja brachyura; assembly: GCA_963514005.1. Next base: position 4,562,050 of record OY740792.1, on the reverse strand, counting down.
CGATAGGAGCAGAATTAGGCCATTCGGCCCATCAAGTCTACTCCGCCATTCAATCATGGCTGATCTATCTCTCCCTCCTAACCCCATTCCCCTGCCTTCTCCCCGTAACCTCTGACACCCGCACTAATCAAGAATCCACAGCCGTCTGTGGCAAAGAATTCCACAGATTCACCACCCTCTGACTAAAGAAATTCCCCCTCAACTCCTTCCCAATAAAACGTCCTTTAACTCTAAGGCTGTGACCGCTAGAGGCGGTGACCTCTCCCACTAGTGGAAACATCCTCTCCACATCCACTCTATCCAAGCCTTTCACCATTCTGTAGGTTTCATTGAGGATTCCCCCCCCCACACTCATTCTACTAAACTCAACCTACCTGGCTCGTACTTGCAGATGAAGTTGTGCTTCATGTTACACCTGTCGTCGTTCCACTGGTAGAGGTACGGTCCCCCGAGACCGGGCTGGGCCGTTAGCTGGTGGTACATCACCACGCACGCCTCACTGCCGCACGACGGCTCATCCACGTACCAGTTCCTAGCGCGGCAACACGGGAAGAACGAGATAAAGCGTGGAGAAATATCTCGACTCCGTCAAACCTCAGATAGGCACACAGAATGCTGGAGTAACTCAGCGGGACAGGCAGCATCTCTGGAGAGAAGGAATGGGTGACGTTTCGGGTCGAGACCCTTCTTCAGACCTATGTCGGGGGAGTGGTGAGGAGTTGGGGGGGGGGGACAGAGATAGAATGTAGTCGGAACAGGCAGCATCTCTGGAGGACTCTGGGGTCACAGTCTAAGGATAAGGGGGAATTCCTTTAGGACCGAGATGAGGAAAACATTTTTCACACAGAGAGTGGTGAGTCTCTGGAATTCTCTGCCACAGAATGTAGTTGAGGCCAGTTCATTGGCTATATTTAAGAGAGAGTTAGATGTGGCCCTTGTGGCTAAAGGGATCAGGGGGTATGGAGAGAAGGCAGGTACGGGATACTGAGTTGGATGATCACCCATGATCATATTGAGCAGGGAGGTTCTACTTCAGTTGTATTGGGTCTTGGTGAGACCACACCTTGAGTATTGCGTACAGTTCTGGTCTCCAAATCTGAGGAAGGACATTATTGCCATAGAGGGAGTGCAGAGAAGGTTCACCAGACTGATTCCTGGGATGTCAGGACTGTCTTATGAACAAAAACTGCATAGACTCGGTTTATACTCTCTAGAATTTAGGAGATTAAGAGGGGATCTTATAGAAACTTACAAAATTCTTAAGGGGTTGGACAGGCTAGATGCAGGAAGATTGTTCCCGATGTTGGGGAGGTCCAGGAGAAGGGGTCACAGCTTAAGGATAAGGAGGAAATCCTTTAGGACCGAGATGAGAAGGACTTTTTTCACACAGAGAGTGGTGGGTCTCTGGATCTCTCTGCCACAGAGGGTAGTTGAGGCCAGTTCATTGGCTATATTTAAGAGGGAGTTAGATGTGGCCCTTGTGGCTAAAGGGATCAGGGGGTATGGAGAGAAGGCAGGTACAGGATACCGAGTTGGATGATCAGCCATGATCATATTGAATGGCGGTGCAGGCTCGAAGGGCCGAATGGCCTACTCCTGCACCTAATTTCTATGTTTCTATGTTTCTATGACATGGATAGGTGACATTTGCAAAGACTGAAGAAAGGTCTTGACCTGAAATGCAGCATCGACCGTTCCTTGTACCTACGGTGTCATTAAAAAAAAATCAGCCTACGTCGGGGGAGAAGGAGATACATAGATAAGGAAGTGTGAGGTGTGAAACCAGGACAAAGGGGATGGGGTTCTAGCAAAAATGTAGAATAGATGGGAGCTGGAGAAGGTGACAGCAAAGCAAACAGGTACAAATGTCCTGGACACAGTCAGACCGGTGGGAGAACTGGGAAAGGGGAGGGGGTGGAGAGGGAGGGAAAGCAAGGGTTACTTGAAACTGGAGAAGTCAATGTTCATACCGCTGGGGTGTGAGTTGCCCGAGCAAAATATGAGGTGCTGCTCCTCCCCCTCACTCAGACAATGGAGGAGGCCCAGGACAGAGAGGTCAGTGTGGGAATGGGAGGGGGTTCCAGTATTTAGCAGACGGGAGATCAGGTAGGTCTACCGGTCCCCGATGGAGATCACACCACCTTGGTAGCAACACAGCCTGGTTCAGCAACTCGAACGTCCATGAATGGTACAATTGGAACATTTAAAAGATATTTTAAGAGGTGCATCGATCGGAGCGATGTGAAGTATTATGAGGCAGGGGTTGGACTAGCTGGGGTAAGCACGTTGGTCAGCGTGGGCAAGTTGGGTCCCAGGGTTATTTCTGCGTTGTATGACTACAGGACACAAAGTAAATAATATTTTGGGCAATTCAAAGATTGTAGACCAGTACAGCACAGGAATAGGCCCTTCGGCCCGCAATTTCAGTGCCAAACACGATGCCAAGACCAATTCGACTCCCTGCATATATTCCACATCCCCCACATATCCACGTGCCTATCCAGAGTCCCTTAAATGCCACTATTGTATCTGATTCACCATCACCACTGGCAGCGCGATCCTGCGATTTTGGACGGAACCTAATTTGCTATTGAGGGAGTGCAGCGTAGGTTCACCAGGTTAATTACCGGGATGGTGGGACTGTCATATGCTGAGAGAATGGAGCGGCTGGGCTTGTACACTCTGGATTTTAGAAGGATCTTATTGAAACATATAAGATTATCGAGGGTTGCACAAAAAGCTGGAGAAACTCAGCGGGTGCAGCAGTATCTAAGGAGCGAAGGAGATAGGCGACGTTTCGGGTCGAGACCCTTCTTCAGACGGTGATGCTGCTGCACCCGCTGAGTTTCTCCAGCTTTTTGTGTAACCCTCGATTCTCCAGCATCTGTAGTCCCTTCTTTAACACTAAGATTATCAAGGGATTGGACACGCTAGAGGCAGGAGACACAGTCCCGATGTTGGGGGAGTCCAGAATCAGAGGCCACAATTTAACAATAAGGGGTAAGCCATTTAGAACGGAGACGAGGAAACACTTTTTCTCACAGAGAGTTGCGAGTCTGTGGAATTCTCTGCCTCAGAGGGCGGTGGAGGCCGGTTCTCTGGATGCTTTCAAGAGAGAGCTGGATAGGGCTCTTAAAGATAGCGGAGTCAGGGGATATGGGGAGAAGGCAGGAACGGGGTACTGATTGGGGATGATCAGCCATGATCGCATTGAATGGCGGTGCTGGCTCGAAGGGCCGAATGGCCTACTCCTGTACCTATTGTCTCTTGTCTAAGCACCCAGAGGAAACCCATTAACTAATCTTGCATCCCTGAGATAGACTACATGATAAGTTCATAAATTCAGATGCAGAATTAGGCCATTCGGCCCATCAAGTCTACTCCGCTATTTAACCATAGCTGATCTATCTCTCCCTCTCAACCCCGTTCTCCTGCCTTCTCACCATAACCCCTGACACCCGTACTAATCAGGATACCTTGTCAATCTCCACCTTAAAAATACCCAATGACTCCATAGCCATCCGTGGCAATGAATCCCACAGATTCACCACCCTCTGGCTGAAGAAATTCCTCCTCATCTCCTTTCTGAAGGTACGTCCTGTAGTTCCGAGGCTGTGCCCTCTGACCCTAGACTCTCCCGCTAGTGGGAACATGCTTCCCCCCCCCATTCACCTCTCTCCAGGCCGTTACCTGAACGTTGCCGGACTTCCGTCTGTCCACTTGTAGCGGTCCGGGCAGCCGCTGACCGCGTTGTGAGTCGGTGCGTCCCCACCGCGCCTCAGGCCAATCCAGAAGTCCCCATCGGACAGGCCGGTACCGGACTTGGTCAGGTCCTGGAGGAGGGTCTCGATCAGCTTCTGCTCCTCCAGCGACCTGATGCTGAGCAGGGATCCCCGGTCCATCTCGCAGGCCTGGCTCGCCTCCACGAAGCCAATGCGCCTGCTGAGGTCCTGGAAGTAGGCGATCTTGTAGCAGGGACGGTCCGAGCCCCCGTAGCAGATGGTCTGACCTGCGGGACAAATGATTAGCCACAGTCTGAGCCCCCCCCCCCTACAAAACCTGTAAAGGCTGCAATGTAGGCACAAGAAATCCAGCGCAACTCAGCGGGGACAGGCAGCATCTCTGGAGAGAAGGAAACAAATAAAATTATAGAAACATAGAAAATAGGTGCAGGAGTAGGCCATTCGGCCCTTCGAGCCTCCACCGCCATTCAATATGATCATGGCTGATCATCCAACTCAGTATCCTGTACCTGCCTTCTCTCCATACCCCCTGATCCCTTTAGCCACAAGGGTCACATCTAACGCCCTCTTAAATTATAAAAGGACTGGACAAGCTAGATGCAGGAAACATGTTCCCAATGTTGGGCGAGTCCAGAACCACGGGCCACAGTCTTAGAATAAAGGGGAGGTCATTTAAGACTTGAGGTGAGAAAAAAAAAATTCACGCAGAGAATTGTGAATTTGTGGAATTCCCTGCCACAGAGGGCAGTGGAGGCCAAATCACTGGATGGATTCAAGAGAGAGTTAGATAGAGCTCTAAGGGCTAGTGGAGTCAAGGGATATGGGGAGAAGGCAGGCACGGATTATTGATTGGGGATGATCAGCCATGACCACAATGAATGACGCTGCTGGCTCGAAGGGCTGAATGGCCTCCTCCTGCACCTATTTTCTATGTTTCTATGTTTCTATGAATGGGTGATGTTTCGGGGCGAGACCCTTCTTCAGACTGATGTCAGGGGAGGAGGCGGAACAGAGATAAAATGTAGTCGGAGTTGGTCAGGCTGGTGGGAGAACTGGGAAGGGGAAAGGGATGGGGAAGAGTGGGAAAGCATGGGCTACTTGAAGTTAGAGAAGCTCGCAATGTGCCTGACACCATCCCTGTCGTTGATAGCGATGACACAATGAACTTCCGACGCTGGTTTGCACAGCAAGACAAACAATTGCTGGAGTAACTCAGCGGCTAAGGCAGCATCGCTGGAGAACATGGATCGGGCTGCACGGATAGGGCTGCCTTACAGTACCCGAGACCCGGATTCATTCCTGACTACGGGTGCTGTCTGTGCGGAGTTTGCACGTTTTCCCTGTGACCGCGTGCGTTTTCTCCGGGCGCTCCGGTTTCTTCCCTCACTCCAAAAAAGTACAGGTTTATAGGTTAGTTGGCCTTGGTAAAATTGGGCCGAAGGGCCTGTTTCCATGCTGTATCTCTAAACTAGACTTGAGTGTAGGTGATGATTTGGGTCGAGACCCTTCTTCTTCCAGGATCTTGACTTCGAATATCACCTATCCATGTTGTCCACAGATGCTGCCTCACCCGCTGAGTTACTCCACCACTTGGTGTTTTTTTTTTGTTGTAAACCAGCATCTGCAGTTCCTTTTGTAGGAGGGAACTTGCAGACAGACCCAAACTGCTGGAGTTAAGGGTCTGTCCCACTTTCCCCGAGTTACCCACGAATTCTCCCGAGTTTTTCCCTCGATTCAAACTCGGAGAATTACGCTAATAGCCAGCCGTAGGTACTCCGGGCTATTTTTCAGACGTCCCGACTTACCTGATGCCCCGAGTACCTACGGCTGGCATTACGAGCTGCTACAAAATATCTATGGACTCATACAGACTCGCTACGGACATTAGCCGAGATTGAATCGAGGGAAAACCCTCGGGAGAATTCGTGACTAACTCGGGAAAGTGGGACAGGGGCCCTTAACTCAGCGATAGAAGGAATGGGCGACGTTTCGGGTCGAGACCCTTCATCGGACTGAGCTGCAGATGCTGGTTTCCACCGAAGATAGACACTGCCTGACCCGCTGAGTTACTCCAGCATTTTGTGTCTATCTGCAATTCCTTGTGTATATATTGTACATTCCTGCGGATTTGATCGAAGACATCTACAGAGTGGCCTTCTATAGAATTTGGTAGCTTCATAAAAGATGTTTATCAGTGGACGAGGCTAAAAAATTAGATAAATCAAAAGAATATCGTGTTTTAAGAGTCAAGAGTGCTTTTTGTCATGTCCCAGATACGACAATGAAATTATAGACAGTAGACAATAGGTGCAGGAGTAGGGCATTCGGCCCTTCGAGCCAGCACCGCCATTCAATGTGATCATGGCTGATCATCCCCAATCAGTACTCCGTTCCTGCCTTCTCCCCATATCCCCTGACTCCGCTATCTTTAAGAGCCCTATCCAGCTCTCTCTTGAAAGTATCCAGAGAACCGGCCTCCACCGCCCTCTGAGGCAGAGAATTCCACAGACTCACAACTCTCTGTGAGAATTTTTTTTTCCTCGTCTCCATTCTAAATGGCTTACCCCTTTTTCTTAAACTGATGCCCCTGGTTCTGGACTCCCCCAACATCGGGAACATGTTTCCTAGTGTGTCCAAACCCTTACAATTCTTACTTGCTGCAGCACAGAGGAATATGTAAACATAGTGCACTGTGAAAAAGATAATAAATAAGAAAAAAGTCCAGTATATACGCACTGGACATTTTTTTCCCATTTAGTATCCTGTTTGCAGAGTACTATGTTATATATTCTGTTGTGCTGCTGCAAGTAAAAATTTCAGACACACATCCATTCATAAAGATTGACCCAAAAAGCTGGAGTAACTCAGCGAGACTGACAGCATCTCTGGAGAGAAGGAATAGGTGACATTTCGGGTCGAGAACCTTCTTCAGACCCGAAACGTCACCTATTTCTGTTCTCCACAGATGCTGTCTGACCCGCTGAGTTACTCCAGCTGTTTTGAGTCTGTCTTAGGTTTAAACCAGTGGCTGCAGTTCCTTCCAGAAAGCAGTGACTAGATCGGTCGAAGTCAGCATGGATTTATGAAGGGGAAATCATGCTAGACTAATTTGAGGATGTAACAAGTGGAATGTATAAGGGAGAGCCAGTAGATGTGGTGTATCTGGACTTTTAAAAAGCCTTTGACAAGGTCCCACACAAGAGATTAGTGTGCAAAATTAGAGCACATGGTGTTGGTGGTAGGATATTGACATGGATAGAGAACTGGTTGGCAGACAGGAAGCAAAGAGTAGGAATTAACGGGTCCATTCTAGAATGGCAGGCAGTGACTAGTGGGGTGCCGCAAGGCTCGGTGCTGGGACCACAGCTGTTCACAATATATATTAATGATTTAGACGGGGAAATTAAATGTAACATCTCCAAGTTTGAGGATGACACAAAGCTGGGTGGCAGTGTGAGCTGCAAGGAGGATCCTATGAGGCCGCAGGATGGTTGGGTGAGTGGGCAGATGCAGTATAATGTGGATAAATGTGAGGTTATCCACTTTGGTGGCAAGAACAGGAAGGTAGATTATTATTTGAATGGTATCAGATTAGGAGAAGGGGAGGTGCAACGAGACCTGGGTGTCCTTGTACATCAGTCACTGAAAGTAAGCATGCAGGTACAGGCAGCAGGCAGTGAAGAAAGCTAATGGCATGTTGGCCTTCATTGCGAGATGATTTGAGTTTAGGAGCTAGGAGGTCCTCCTGTAGTTGTACAGGGCCCTGGTGAGATTGCACCTGGAATAATTTGTGCAATTTTGGTCTCCTAATTTGAGGAAGGGACATTATCACCAGGTTAATTCCTGGAAGGTTCACCAGGTTAATTCCTGGAAGGCGGGACTGATATATGATGAAAGAATGGATCCACTGGGCTTTTATTCACTGGAATTTAGAAGGGCGAGAGGGGATCTTATAGAAACATGTAAAATTCGTGGAGGATTGGACAGGCTAGACGCAGGAAAAATGTTCCCGATGTTGGACGAGTCTAGAACCAGGGGTCACAGTTTAAAAATAAGGGGTCGGCCACTTAGGACTGAGGTGAGGAAACACTTTTTCACCCAGAGAGTTGTGAATCTGTGGAATTCTCTGCCACAGAAGGCAGTGGAGGCCAATTCACCGGATGTTTTCAAGAGTTTGATGGAGCTCTTAGGGATAATGGAATGAAGGGTTATGGGGGACTGATTTTGGATGATCAGCCATGATCATATTGAATGGCGGTGCTGACTAGAAGGGCTGAATGGCCTGCTCCTGCACCTATTGTCTTTGTTTCTATGTTTCCTATAAACACACACATATATATATATATATATATATATATATTTATATATGTATACACACTCACACACACACGTAAAACAAACAATATTAGTGGAATTCCCTGCCTCAGGGGGCGGTGGAGGCCGGTTCTCTGTATAATTTCAAGAGAGAGCTAGATAGCCAGGGGATATGGGGAGAACGGCAGGAACGGGGTACTGATTGTGGATGATCAGCCATGATCACATTGAATGGCGGTGCTGGCTCGAAGGGCCGAATGGCCTACTCCTGCACCTATTGTCTATTGCCTACTGTCTAGTGCAAAAGCAAAACTAATGCCCTCAAGTACATGTAGTTCAGAGCTTATTTGGAGGTTGTAATGTTAAGGCTCGAAGGGCCGAATGGCCTACTCCTGCACCTATTTTCTATGAATAGCCTGATGGCTGCAGGGCAGAACCTGTTCCTGATCCTGGACGTTACAGCTTTCAGGCTCCCGTGCCTTCTTCCCGATGGTAGGAGCGAACCCGGGATGATTAGGGAATGAATTGCAGAGTTCCATAACTTATCAGTGGCCTTTTAAGCCGACAGACTGAGCCAGTGGACTTGGTTTTAGTGTTGTTCTGGCCCAGCTCTTTAACGTCCCATTACTAGTAAATATGACAGCGCCATATTTCTCGATGAATTATTTTATGTGGCGCGGCAACTTCATTAGAATCCTGACTTCGCAACAAATCGACCCGCTAAGCGCTCTCGAGTCAGGATTGCTGCACTATAAGTGTCAGGGTGTTATTAAAGTGCCCTGAGTGGCGATGGGAACCTTTTTAAAAAGTTGCCAGCCCAAAGTAGCACTGTTCGAAATTGAGCTGGGGGTCAAATTACAGTCCTTTGAAACCGATGTTATTTTGCCAGCGTCGCGCTGACAGCTGGGTCGGTTTATTTTCTCACTCGGGCTTCGTGTGCTGCTGATGTTCAAATGTAAACGACACCCCGGCCCCTCCCTACTGTTAACGCCCCCCCCCCCCCCCGTACAGACCCTTGTGTCTGAGAATAGCCGTGGGTGGCAGGGCAAGTCTTCATCTCCTTACCAAGTTATACCCTTGCTGCTACTCACCAATAAAAAAATTAACTAACGCAGGAAATAGAATCGGGCGCGAGTGATTCGGCCCCGCTTAGCCTACTGCGCTACTCAATCTAGACAAAGCAGAGTCCATCTCCCTCGCCAGACTCCTCGATGTGCCTAGAAGTCTCTCTGTCTGCTTGTGAAATATAATCAGCTACTTTAGTGTTTTAAAAGGTTCTCTCGTTTGTTTTATGTGGGGAATTTTTTTTTTCAATCTTTTACCTTGCCGGAGATGCGAATGTTTTCCGGGTCGTATCTCCGGTCGCTCTGCGGCCTAATATCATGGAGCTAGAAGCCTCGCTCGGGACTGACTCCGAGCCCCAGCGCGGGGAGGGGAGGGGGGTGGACTCGCCATCGGAGCCTGCGACCCCTTGCCTGGGATCGACGCTCCAACCGCGCCCGGTGGATTTCAACATCGAGGAGCTCGCAGTCTCAGGGTAGAGACCGTAGATGTCAGGAGCTCCAATGATGCAGAAGGGTCGACCAGCCCCGACCCGGGGTCAGATCACATGGCGCGGGGGGTGCTGAGATCCCCCCCACTGCCCGATGCAGGAGCTTGATCGTCCCGACCAGGAGGGCCCGAACGCCGGCTACGGGAGTCAAGATCGCCTCGTCAACGGAAGGCTCGAGGCCCCCGACCGCGGGAGATCAAACAAGGGAAGACATTGAACTTTTTTCCGCCTTCCATCACAGTGAGGAATGTGGAGGAGTCACTGTGGTGGATGTTTATGTTAAAATGTGTTTGGTGTGTCTTGGTGCTTTTTATTAGTATGACTGAGTTGGCAAATGAAATTCCTCGTATGTTGCAAAACACACTTGGCTTATAAAGTATTCTTGTACTTGGTCTCTGCAGACCCTCGGGGAGGGAGTGGATTCCACTTGTTCCCGACTTCCCAGGTGAAGAAACATCTCAACTCCAGCCTAATGCGAGAATGAGGAAGAGCTGAGGGGAATGAAGTGGAAATGTGGACTGGCCTGGAACGCCACGAGGTTAGAATGGGAGAGCTTGAAACATCCCCCAGATTGGGAGAGGGGGAGAGGGAGATAGAAAGAGTGAGAGAAAGAGAGAGAGAGTATGTGTGAGCGAGAGAGAGGGGGGGTGGGAGAGAGTGTATATGTGTGTGTGCGCAAGAGGGAGGGGAAGAGAGATATAGAAAGAGAAAAAGACAGAGGGAAAGAGAGAGAGAGAGAGAAAGAGAGAGAGGGTGAGAGACAAAGAATGACAGGCAGACAGAAAGGGGGACAGAGAGAGACAGAGAGACAGAGAGACAGAGAGACAGAGAGACAGAGAGACAGAGAGACAGAGAGACAGAGAGACAGAGAGACAGAGAGACAGAGAGACAGAGAGACAGAGAGACAGAGAGAGAGAGACAGAGAGAGAGAGAGAGAGAGAGAGAGAGAGAGAGAGAGAGAGAGAGAGAGAGAGACACACACACAGAGACAGACACAGAGA